>OU015531.1:48817611-49417611 GCA_907165065.1 Caprimulgus europaeus | reverse complement strand
AAATTGAATAGAGTTCAGAACTTGTATCAGGGATGCTGGATACAAAATACTGTTGGGTTACCAACCTGTAGTAGTTTGGTAATTCCTGACTCACTAAGGCACAGACTCTGACTGCAGCTCACTGACAAGGAGAGTGCCCTTCTTAATAAAATGTCATTGCATCTCCTGTTTAACTGCTTGAGTCGTGGGAGCTAGAGAAAAGCTGTTTGTTCCTGGGATTTCAACAAATAGCAAAATAATATCCAGGACACAGGTAAGGAAATCTGACAATAAATTATTTTCTTATTCCTGAAGAGTTGACATGCTGATGCTGATGTATGGTAGCTTTGCTTCCTTTCTGCATGTAGCAGCTGGGGATGCAGAAGATTCATAGTTTCATAGTTATTGATGTTTCTAGATCCATGCTCTCATGTGTGTTACTCCATAATGCAGTTTGTCATTACTGTGCATCTGAGTTCAGATATTATCCAGTGGCTTCTTCCAGGAAACTACTGAAAGCTACGATTCTCTTTCCCCTCTCTCTGGAAGTTTTCAGCATCACTGACTGCCTATGCTCACTTTAACTGTCAAGGAAAAGTAAGAGATTATTGTGGCAGTTTTATAGATTTCATGTATTTGCTTTTCATAACTGGGTGTGACTCATACCTAAAAATCTGAATCTAGCTGATATCAAAATTAATGTTGCTGAAAAGAATTAGCAAGGTCTGTTTGTATTTATATAGAGTCCATATGAATCATGATAAGGATTAAAGTTTATTTTTAATTGTTTCTAGCCCCTGGGATCTTTTAAGGAAAATTTGCTTTAGGAGATATTAATCTTGAGTTTTGATTTGTAGGCATCAGCGTCTGGTGATGTGAGCTGTGTGGATGAAATTCTCAAAGTAAGTTCTCTGTGCTTTTGTTCATAACTTATTTGTTGAAAACACAAACATGACTAAGGAGGTGGAAAGCTCTCTGCAGTTGATTAGTGCCTTTTGAATTGACTGGGCTGCAAGTTGTTACAGGAGGGCTCTTCAATTACTCCTCTCACCAGGTAGACTGGGGAAAGCTGGAGGCAGAGCTGTGTGTGAGCTGGGCACTGGGCGTTGCTGGGTGTGCACGTCGGCTCCTCACTGCGTTCCTGTTCTTCTAGGCCTCCTCCCTGTTAACCTGACCAGAATTACCCATTTCTTCCACCAAAATACAGTCCTTACATTCCCATATCTTTTTAGGTTATAGTAAATGTTTTGCTACCCCACAGCAGAAGTTTCCCTTCTCTTCTGCCTGGGTTATTTTCTCAAGTCTTTTTACCCTTCATGGGATCTCCTGGTCGTGTGTCTGCAATCACAGAAAGAATCATCAGATTCTGCTTGAGCATTTCCATGACTTACCATTTGCTCTGACCTTCAGTACCCTTGGAGGTGAATACCAGGCACTTTCTTTCCAGCTTCAGGCATTTGATTTTCCCCTTTTCCCCCAAACTCTATAGGCTTCCCTTTCCTAGGGTTCTTCTTTTTACCCCTGTATCCTACATGTGCTCTTTGCAGTCTGAAATGATCAGACTCTTGACTTCTACTGCTGTTCATGTTCAGACCAACTGATTTTATTGATATATGCCTTTCTGCTTTTTATTATGTCTTAACTGTCTGTTCTCACGGGTAACAATTTAAGATTTAAGGTTTATGTGCAAAATCTTTGTTACACATTTGGGAAATTAAGAGCTGAATGTAGAGCTTAGTGAGTTGTGGACAGTGAACTGAAAATTGAGAGACAGGGTTACCATTTGAGTCAAGATTGTAACTGGAAATGTTTGCTTTAATTTTGTTAATGGCTTTTCTCTTTTGTTCTGGTTGCAGGAGATGACCCATTCCTGGCCCCCTCCACTGACTGCCATTCACACGCCATGCAAAACTGAACCCTCAAAATTTCCCTTTCCAACAAAGGTCAGTCCTGGAGCCAAATACTGAATGCTGCTAAAGAAGTAACTCCTATTGAAGATCAGTATTTTGGAACTCTCTTAAATTCAATTTTGTATAGTTCTGGGTTTGTTTCAGTGCTTTGCATCTTTTATGTTGCTTCACAACTTTTGTCAGCGGTGGCCTTATGAAGAATGTCCTCGTTTTTCCTCTCATGTACACACACACAGCAGTCTGCAAAAATGCTTTCCTTTTACTTTTTAATTTTTGTTTCATAAATTCAAGCTTTCTTCAGGTTACTTCTGAAGCTTGAAAATACTCTTGATCCTTTTTCCCTATTAGGGAAATGTTTTGCACCATTTTGTGTAGAAGCAAGCGTTGTATTTGCCTCTGTCTAGCAAAGCAGTGGAGTCTGACTTGGAAACACTAAGAAATTTAAATGTACATTTCTGCATAAATATGAATTTTCCTCATAATTTGGAAGTCCATTAATGCTTCTATTAGATCTCACATTTTCAGCTACAAAAAAAAATAAACCAATTTTAAAATTGGATGTTTTGATACAGAAATGTTTGGATCACGTGTTCCGAAAGATCTCTTCCTAACCTCCCATGTACTTAATAACTACTAAAGTGTTGAAGCTATTGATTCTGAGGAGAAATCTGTCGCTCTTTGCTGCTGTTGACAGCACATGGCATGTTTCCAGGAGACTTGCTTGAGCTGACACCTCTGAGGAAGGAGTTCTCTTGCTCTCAGCTGCTTGCTCCCTCCCCTAAGGCTGGATCTGGCAGCCCCAGCTGCAGGGTTTCCAGGCAGACTGGCACTGGGGATTGTTTCCCTTGAAATACAGCTCTGCAATCTGCAGTATCTTGGAAGCTGATGGGTAGGCAGGGTGGAGATAGGCAGGGTAGATAGCTGTGGGTAGCAACTTTAGCACGTACAGTTCAGTTTGTGACAGCTGACTCATTCAAGAATTCATGTTTTGTTTCCTGTATCTGCTGATTACCAGTAAAAGATTTAAATCGACAATATAATTTTTCTCCAGACTCAGTTTATCTCTGAAATGGATTGGGGAACTCCACCCCTCGTTTGGCATAACTTCAGAGTGAGGAAATTACACTGTTTGTCTCCTAGAAATTACCTTTCCCTTTCTGACCAGGCTGCTGTTCTAGACCACCACTTGCTGCTGTTGGTTTCCTCTTTGATCCAAATTCCTCCCCCAAACAGAACAGTGGAGTCTTTTAAGATTTTTCTCACTGAGGTCTCAGTGTAACCTCTCTAAACCCCTTGTCTTATGTGACTGCTTTGACATCACCCTTTTTTTGGCCCAAGTTTCCAGGTCCCATGTTGTAAGTGCACATCCTCACAGCTGGTGTGAAGTTAAATGGTTCAGGTTCTCGTACTGGCTGGGTATCCCCGAGCTGTGGGCAGCCCTGTCATCACTCTCTGCCTCGCCTGTTCCTGTCTCACTGTGTCTTGCTTCTCTCCAGGGAGCTGAACGTGTAGAACACATGACAATGTTCTCAGCTTTGCTTTTGAAGCCATATCTAGAAAGAAATGTCATTGTCTTGTTTCTTAGCACTATAATGATGAGTTAGATCATTATTAATCTTGCCTATGTCACCTTTAGTCAGGGTTTATTTTCTGTGTTATGTAAAACTGTGAACTTGGGAAGAATTCTTTCTTTTTATAGTAAAGCAAGAAATTCCACACCTTTCCTCATCACTGAGGGTGCTTATTCCACTCCTTTGAATAGTTATTCCTGAACTTTTGGGGAGGTGTTTTCCCTTCACACACTTGTGAGCACGCTGGATTGCTTGAACTGCTTGTGTCTGTGTTTCTCTGGTATTTGACTCAGTTTGGGAAGAAAGAAGGTGTGCAGAGATATATTTGTCTTTGTGATGCAGAGAGAAACTATGTAAGATTGCACAGTCTTGTTGATGTTTGAAGAAAAAAGATAGGTTGTGGTTTTTTGAACCTATTGACCTGGATTGTGTTTCTTCACCCGGTTTGCAAAAAATTCCATTTATGGCCGCTCTGAGTCTTTTGACTTTTTGCCAGCTTTTTCATTTTGTGGCTGCACATCTTAGCCATGGAACTGTGTCAACTTCTGTCTCCGCATCCAAAGGCTGTAATTTCCTCTGCCTTCTCCCCTCTGTCATTCTTGGCAGCAGGATCTTCTCAGGATTCCAGTGAGTTAGCGAGCCATAGGCCTGTGCAGTCTGGACCCAGAGCAGAATTCAGAAAACACAACAAAACAGGGGTTTACTTTAACCAAGCAGTACAGTTTGAGGAAAGCTTGTTCTCTTTAATGCTCTGCTCTATTTATTTACAAGTAGTGTGCTGCAGTGTTTCACAGCACTCCTCTTGTGTGCAGAAGTTTGGTTGTGTTTTGCCCACACATGTAAAATTAAGCTCCCTTTGGTGGACCAGTCAATTTTATTTGTAAGACTGTTGGGGTTAGATGACTTTCCCTATGTGTACATAGGGAGAAGCTTAAAGGGATCCAGACTCCTGACCAGGGCCTCTCTGCATTTGCTATAAGTATATGTAATAATTGTCAGGAAGTCTTTGAATCAGGAGATAAAACTTCCATGAAAATAGGTCAGAGAAAGTTTTGTGGATGCTATGAAAAAAATTCAGATTCCTGAGCCTTGATTAAAAATGTTATCCAATGACCTAGCACTCTATAATTTTACCCTAACTTTTTTCAAGCTGTGGGCTCGCAGTCAAAAACTCCAAGAACACTGGCTTGTTTGTAAAATATCCTTAAAGACCCAGCTATTTCTTAGAGGGTGGAAGTTTTTGTTTCAAAGCACCGTGAGCGCGTTGGCAGTTGTTGTACCTGTGCAGTGACCTGGAGGCTTCCCTGAAGAGCTGGATTCTGTCTCCAGGTTTGTTGAGCATCTGCCCCGTGCTGGAGGTACCCAGAACACCAGCAGTCAAGTCCCTTGATCTGCTGTCAGACAGAAACTTTCTTCTGAGAAATAGGAATGAGATTTGACCTGAGATTTCAGCCATGGGTGCCATTCACCAGAGCAGAGATGGTAACCGACAGATGAGACCTTGGTGCTGCCGCTCTCTCCAGGTGGCAAGTGTTTTTCTCTCCACAGTTTTTGTGTTTGATTACAAGCTGCAATTTTGTTTCCTGCTTAACTCTCTTCACTATTTAACCTCCGCAATCTTCTTATACTTTGGTTAAAAGAGTTTCCTTCCTTTAGGTTGTTTGAAATGTCTTCTTTCCGAAGCAGAGTGTTAGAAGATGCTGCTATGGACTGCTTTCAACTTTGGAGTTGAAAGTGTTGCTTTTTTTTTAATCTCAGAGTTTGTTAAAGAAATATGTATTCAAAAACAAAATAGATGGCAAGAGAGTTGGAAAAAGTTGCACATTTAAACATAACACCTCGTTAAAGTGCACTTAACTGAAAGGCTTAACTGTGCCTTAGCAATAGGAAGTTGACTCGAGTGAGCAGTGAGGCAGGTGCTTTCTGCAGAGCTTGTGATACAAGGAAGGATGCTGGTTCCTCATCTTGTGCTCCCCCCAGCACAGTTGCTCTGTAGATGTGGTGTTTGATTACCCTGTGGTCTTAACTTCTTTTTTTGACTTCTAGTTTGTCAGCTTGTGTAAGCTGACAGTGGGAAAAGGCAGTCGGGGAACCACGCTTGTCCTCCTTGTACCTGTGGAGAAGATAAAAGTCAGTTTTGACTTTGAAGGAAGTGTAGCTGTTGCTTTCTGTTGAAGTCACAAGGCTTCTCTCCAACTTCATCATCACTTTGCATTTTAAAACATGGGTTAATTTTATTTTTATCATCTCTTCCTTTCTTTCAATTAGTGAAGATGAGAGGCATTTGAAACGCCTTAAAAGGGAAGCTCCCTTTCAAGCCCCCTATCAAAAAATACTTGTTCAATGCATTGCAACTGCTTTCACTTTTGAAATAAAAACTTAAGGGAAATTAGCAATATCTAAGAGTGCTTTGCTGAGTAAAAATTTGTGTGTTAAAATTAAATTGTGTAAATTGTGTGTATAACTGCTGCACGTCACTGACTTGTTTGGGAAAACTGGTTCACGGGTATACCATAAAAAATGGATTTAATTGCTGAATTGTTATTCTGGGTTGCCATTGCCAGAGCATTTAAGTAAAATGTACGTGTCTTATCTTCATGAATTGAGTCAAACATTTTAAGTTTTTATTTATGGGGCCAGCATTTGTCCTCATTTTAAAATGAGGTCAGGAAAGGTCCTAATTTAAAATGGCACTCTAGCCTGGAAGTAGGTTTCCAGTAATTCAGTAGCCTCTGCATATTTGTTTGTTAAAGCAATATTTTAGTGCTTTAAAAAAAATATAATCTATTTGATAATGTTTTGGGAGACAGAGTTGGGTTTTCTGGAATGGGAGTACAGAAGGTCATACAAGTGCTAAAATCTGCAAGACTTCATCTTTCAAGGCTAGATTTATAGGTAACAGATTGATTATCTGTCAAAGGAAGTTACAGATCATGGTTTATTGGCTTTTGGACAAGTGAATTGTCTGATTCCATGGAGATTTGGCCTTTGAGGAGGAGACACAATGTCCTGGTCAGCCGTGCCTGGCTGCTTTCACCAGGGACTCACGGGGAGCTGTTGCAAGAAGGGGTTTTTGGGCAGAGCTGGTCAGGTTTTAAGTTTAATTGTCTCCTGGGCTCCTTTGCAGCTGAGATTTGTTGTTGTTGTTGTTGATGGGTTGTTACTATACTCCTTGCTTGTCCCCTCCAGTGCTGTGTATGTCTGAAAAAGAAAAAATGCAGAGAAAAGAATTTGAATGAAAACACATAAAAGTGGCGGCAAAGCTTTTCCGTGTATAAGGAAGGTAAACATAGCAAATGATTCCTCTCCATGCTGTACATAGCTGAAGGGAGGATTTGTGGAAGTTACATAGGGATTTTGGAGTTTTATCTGCCATGTAATACAACTGCTCATGGTCCTTCTTGAGACCAACAAGTGGGAGAGCTGAGCTGAGGAAGAGGAGGGTGAAGCGCTCCTTCCCTGGGCTGGCCCTGCCGTTACGGCTGGGGACAGGAGTTTTGGGGCCCAGATAAGGAATCACTCTCTCTTTTGCTGTTAACTTTTTTTCTTTTTTTTAGAGGTTAGGTGCATCCTTTAAGTGGAGACAATATGTTGCTTAAAGCATGGTTTTTAATATGTTAAAATTCCCCGTGAAAAAAACCCTTTTGTGATCTTTTATTCCCTTAGGAGTCTCAACAGTCCAGTTTTGGCACTGGAGAACAGAGTAAGTGTATTAAACTTCCTGTAAGTGTATTAAACTTCCTGTAATATGTTCAATGTTTTTGTTGTGATTCAGTATTCTGAGTATGTCGTGTTTTTTAAAGAATGAGATTTTCCAGAGTGGTCATAGGATGGAGTCTAAGTTAAGATTTCTGTACTTTCTCAACTTAGAAAACAATTGCTTGATTTTCTTTTGCATTTCTTCTTGAGATCTAGAAAGCTAAGCCTGAGTTGGCCAGGTTGTTACTGTCTTCTAGGGAAAAAAAAAAAAAAGTGTTTTTAATTTGTCATGATTTCTAATTCTTGAAAAAAATGCCTCCTTGATCTAATTGAAACTAGCTGAGTACTAAAACAAAACACCCTTTAAAAGAACCCAGCTCCCTGCTTGGGGATATATTATAAACAAAAATAGCACTTATGTGTCTATTTCAATAGAAAAAGCACATTGTAGTTTCACTGTTGGTTTTCACTTTGTCATTTTATAATCAAGAGAGAGAACGAGTCAAGAACTCTCACAGTAATATGCTCAGCCATATCCTTGAATTCTTTATCCTAAAATGCATTTCAGATTTTAGCCAAAAGCAGCTTTTACTTCTCTTTAACTGTATTGTTGTTTTGAATGTTACTAAAATTAATAATTTAACACAGGTAACACAAGGTAAAATTGCGTTAGATTTGTGCTGTTACCTTCCAAAAGTCTGTCCACCACCTCCTGAAATGATTAAACAGATTAAACAGTAAAAGAAGAATGGTTTATTCTTAGATATTCACAAGCAGCTTAGTCTAAACACCTAATACAGTGGGGAATTAAGGAAACAAATTAAAACTTAATTCCATCATGCTAAACCCTAGACTTACGTTATAGCTGCCACTGATCTTTAGGTGCATAAATAGAGAGGCGAGGTGAGTCAAAACACAAAACCAGTTCTTTAACTTCCATTTGAATTTTCTGGGCAACTTTTTACCAGCCCCTGTTCTTGTTTCTGTTGAGCAACACTTAACAAATTGCCAGGATTAAAGAAGGGTGAAGGAACCCCCCCCAAACTGAAAAGCAGATGATATCAGTGTGTATTCCTATTGTGAGAATGGGGTTCTGAGTGTGATTCCTGGATCTAAAGATTGCTTGTCTGCTAAAAACCTGCATAGGGCTGCTGAAGCAAGTCAGAGCTTGACAGGCTGATCTATATCCTCTATCCTGCATGTAGAAGGCAATAGATTAATCTTGATAGAAGGAAAACCGTTTTTCACACCATTAATAACAAATTAAGTGTGTATTAGTTTAGACAGCAACAATTTAAATAATTTCCTAGATTTTTTTCTAGATTAAATTATTTGCTCTATTTAGTATTTTATCTCTGCATCCACTCACTTCTTCAGTCTGTGGGAGATGATACCTGGCATCAACTAGTTACTGCTTTCTCCTTGTCTGCTCAGCCCTTCTTGGTTTACCTAAGACCGAGTACTTCTGGCAGCTGGGGAGTGACTTATTTTGCTGGCTGAGTTTTCAACTGTGCCTTTCTTTTTCCTTCTTTCTAGAACGATATAATCCTTCATCAAAAACATCCAATGGTCACCAGTCCAAATCGTAAGTGGCTGTTGAGAAAAGATTCCTCAAACAACGGTCGGGTTTTAAGAGAAAATAGCTGTTTCTTTTACTAGAGTGTGTCAGTTCTTGCACAGACTCTTTGGCATACGTCTCCCTGACTGGCAGAAAAAGGGGATCATTTTTAAGCAGCCATTTTCTGGGTCAGTAGACCAAATAATGGCACAGCAGAGTGAATAACAAACACACCGTGCTGCCTTTCCAATCCCCTGTTTTCTTGTCAGTTGTCAGGATAGGTGTGCAAGAGTTTGGACCTCGGAATTGGCTTGTGAACCAGAAAGGTATCAGCAGATAAGAATGGGCAGGGTGGGACAGGACTTATCAAATGTGCACATTGCAGAGCTGTCAGCTGGAAGCAGCTTGTAGTGGTTGCACAAATAGATGGGATGGGAAACTGTGTTATACTGGAGCAGACAGTAAACTCTGTTGGGGATCCTGTTATTCCACTTAGTCTCTTAACCAGCTGGCAAACACTTCTATTAGTTATGCACATGGTCTGTTAGTTAGACCCAACATTTTATTTTGTCAATCATGCCACTGGGAGAAGAATTAAAAAGCAAGTGGAATATTGGGAGAAGAATTAAAAAGCAAGTGGAATATTGGGAGAAGAATTAAAAAGCAAGTGGAATATTCTAGATGGCTGTAGTCCACCTTTCTTATACCTGAAAATCAATGATACGCTGTTAAAAGATTGTTTCCAAACACATATGTCCATGAAAATATTTACCAGCTGATTGGATGTTTAAGGAAAGTGGTTGTAGATTCTGGAAACTGGGTGTTCTAAGTTAATGTTTGTTGTGAGGCAGTCACAAAATGAAGTCTGGTTCTGCTCGTCTGTGTGCATGTTACGGTATTAGCAAGATGAAGAAGCACCTGACCTGTGGGAAGGGCATAAAACAAGAAGAAAACTCCCTCAATTATTACAGACTGACAGTCAGATTTCCAAAAACATGTAGTTTGGGAAGATGCTCGTGTGCAGCCAGTTCAACAAGTGGTTGAAGTAGAAGGTCACCATTTGGCTTTGCTTTTGTCACCGCAGTAGAGACCTCTCAGAAGGGTCTGTGCTGCTGCCAAAGCTGGAGAACGTGAGAACATCTAAGAGCAAGAGATAACATTGGACATCTGTTGAACTGGGATGCACTGAGAATGTTTACTGTGACACTACAGTTTTAAATTTAAAAGAAAAAAAAAGTGATCTGGTAAAAAAACTTTTAAAAGGAGATAAATGCATGTGTTGTAAAAGGATAGCGAGGGAAAGTAATGGGGGAGCCAGACCCTAGAGACTGGTGTTTCTTTCAGATGTCAAGAGAACAGCTGTACTCTGAAACTCAGAAGTATCAGACTTTTAATCTTTTCTCTTTTTCTTTCTCCAGATGTGAATCAAACCAGACAGAGTAAGATATTTTATTTTTCTAATCACAGCTGTTTTTCAATAAGCACAAAGGCCCTGTACCTTGCTTTATGTTTCAGTGTGTTCACATGATTTCGTTATTGTGAAATAGTCTATGTATGACTACCATAAATAATTATAGCTTTAACTAATAATGAAATAATTATGGCTTAGAACAGTTGCACTGTTGCCATGGGACAGGAAATAACCACTACTCTTAGCTTTCTTGATTCCATTTAAAACAGTGTTCTTGGCCATTGTGTATAAAAAGTTGAACATATACAAGCTAGCTCCTCCCATATTAGTAAATTGTGTCAAATTTCCTTTTGAAATTTAACAGACTGGACTAAAGAGTCAAAGTGCTGGAATCTTTATTCTGCAGTGAGGAATGACTTACCTCACCATTCTTCAACATTAAATGTTAGAATGGTATCTTGTGGGTTTCACCCACGCAGCCCGCGTCGTAGTATAAACAATGGCGTGTTGAAATATAGAAGAATGTTTTGAAAGTAATTAAAATACGTGGAAAAACTTGTCTCACTTTCTCCCTTTTACTTAGTATGTTGAAAGATGACTTAAAACTTAGCAGTAGTGAAGACAGCGATGGAGAGCAGGTACGTTCAATAAACCAGAGTTTCACAGACACGTAGCGAATGCACTCACGGTTCAGTCCTTGAGCAGCTTCAGAGGAGAGTGATGATTCAGAAACAAAAATCAAATGTCATGTTTTTAGACAAACCTCAGGTATTCCTAAATGTAAATTTGGGGAAGATGATCTGTTTTGTGGAAACAGTATGTTTTTGTCTAGAAAATCTGGGTTTGCTGATTTCAAATGGGCTTTCTCTGAACATAAAATGGCAATAGTGAACTTTAAAAGGTATGCAGAGGCCCGTCATTTAAAGCTAGAACCCTTCATGTTCTGCCATTTAGCAGCCTGAGATTGTGTTTGGGATGGTAAGGGATGGTGTATCTGTAACTGGGAGTGTAGCAGCACCTTTATTTTTCTTGAAAAGTCTTTTTTTCCCTCTTTTGTCGATATTAACTTTATGCAGCTGCTGCCAGAAATGGCATTGAGCATGCTAAATTAAAAATACCTGTAGGTTCTGTGCTACCCAGCAGTAATCCCTATGCCACTTTTGTTTCTTTTCTTCCTGTTCCCAGTTCTAATATTTAGTTTTCTTCATGTGGCAGACTTTGAGGTAGTACATTTAGTTGGTTGAGTCCTGGTACGCTGGGTAGCTCAAGAATAGCCTTGTAAAATGTTGAACAATCTGATGCAAAAGGATGGAACCATGGTATTTGTGAGTGGGAGAAATAGGAACTCTTAGAACTCTAGTCAGAGTATGTAGGACTCTGAGATAATATGTTTGTGGTGAAAACTTGGAGAAAACTCTGATTTATTTTTCTTTCTGTATAAGGAAAATGGAAACAGATTTAAACTGCTGCCAAGTACTGAATTGAGATAGATGCTATTCAGGCTAAATAACCTTAGAAATTTAAAGGCTCTAAATTGATACCTTTAAATTTAATTGTATATACAGTCCTAAAGTAACTTCTAGAAGCTTCATGCTCTTTTTCTTAATTGCAGGACTGCGATAAGACAGTGCCAAGGAGCACACCTGGAAGGTAGGCATTCCTGGTGGATTGCGGCATAGAAAGCAGAGTGGTGATGATTCAGTCCAGTCAGCACTTCTGACTTGATCTCATTGCTAAAATTCATGCTTGGTTTTTGTCTCATGTTAAAGCAAAAGGTGATTAGCATTTAATCAGTGATTAAATAGTGTACATTATGCTAACCACTTTGGGAAGGGGGAAAAAACCAGAGACTGGTGTTTGTTTCCGGGATGAACTGTGTTCAGTTATTTTGAATTTTCTAGTAAATGTTAATTAAAATATTACATTTTATTCTCTCTAATGAAAGGACTTCTTGTGCCTTGGATGGTGTTTGTTTACTTTCTGTCATTTTTGTTTTCAGCAATTCTGAACCTTCCCAGCATAACAGTGAAGGAGCAGATAATTCAAGGGATGACTCGAGCAGCCACAGTGGATCTGAAAGCAGTTCAGGATCTGACTCTGAAAGTGAAAGCAGTTCCAGTGACAGTGAAGCTAATGAACCATCACAGAGTGCGTCCCCCGAGGTAGGATCTGACATGTGCTTGGACAATCTTCATTAGCTTGGCATTAGGCCTGAGTTTTAAAAGCAGAAAAAAAATTAAGTTCTCAAACTCTATTAAAAAAGAAAAAGTTAGGCTGACAAACGTGGGATCACTTTCAAGATGGAATATTCTTTTGCTGAAGTACCTGTAATTGGATATGGTAACAATTCTTTACATAAGCACACATTTGATGTTGGATTTTGAGGTTATTTTTACCACCAGTTATCTATTAGAGTGCAGAAATTAGATAGAGAAACAGTAGCTTGAAGAACTGTAGGCTTTTCCTCTGAAATGCTTTGGTGGCAAGTGTTGTCTGTTGATAGCAGCTGCTCCAGATGAGGGAAAAATGAGAGCTGTTATTTGTACCTATAATCATCAACCAGTTTCATTTGTTATTTATTTCAGGTTTTTTTTCATGTACCTCTTGCTTTGGCACTCAGCACAGTACAGCTGCCCTGTGGAAATGTGGAAGAAATGTGAAATATTTTATCTAACACTGTTTGTTTTTTAATTTGTTTTTAGCCAGAGCCACCACCAACAAACAAGTGGCAACTGGATAACTGGTTGAACAAAGTTAATTCACATAAAGTGTCACCAGCTTCTTCTGTGGACAGCAATATCCCATCCTCCCAAGGCTACAAGAAAGAGGGCCGGGATCAGGGCACAGGGGGCGGCTACGCTGATCAGAGCGGATCCAAGGATTCCATTTCTTCTACACCGGGGCGCGATTCCAAACCTACCCAAAAGGGCTCGGAGAGCGGTCGTGGCAGGCAGAAATCCCCTGCCCAGAGTGACAGCTCAACACAGAGGAGAACTGTAGGTAAAAAGCAGCCCAAGAAAGCAGAAAAGACATCTGTTGAAGAGCCTAGAGGAGGTCTTAAAATAGAAAGTGAGACCCCAGTAGACATGGCAACAAATATACCCTCAAACAGGCATAAGGCAGCCACAAAAGGCTCCAGAAAACCCAATATAAAGAAAGAGCCCAAATCTTCCCCTCGGCCTACAACAGAGAAAAAGAAATATAAGGCATCAAGCAAATCTGCCCAGAAATCCAGGGAATTCATAGAAACAGATACCTCATCCTCTGATTCAGATGAAAATGAAAGCCTGCCTCCTTCATCACAAACACCCAAATACTCTGAGAGCAATAGGACTCCTGTTAAATCTTCCATGGAGGAGGATGACAGCTTTTTTCGGCAAAGAATGTTCTCTCCTATGGAAGAGAAAGAGCTTCTTTCACCACTCAGTGATCCTGAGGAAAGGTACCCACTCATTGTGAAGATTGACCTGAGCCTCTTATCACGAATACCAGGGAAGCCTTACAAGGATGCTGATGCACCCAAAGTGGAAAAGAAAAACGTGCCAGAGAAGCACACGAGAGAATCCCAGAAGCAACCATCTGACAAAAGCTCTACAAAAGGCAAAAGGAAACATAAGCAGGTGATGATTGTGGAGACAGAAGTTCACCCCTTACCTCAGCCCCTTAGCAGGTTGCTACTGCTGTCAAGCCTGTAGCCCAGCAAGCCAGATTGTACCGCTGTGTCGCGACTCCGAGCGATTTTGGAGATGCCTTTGGGTTTTTTGTGTAGAACACATTGATTGGCCCTGTGCTGTTAGAGGAGAGAGTATTGGGGTGTTCTTTTGGAGTGAAGAGGGCAAGGGAGGAGGTTGCAACTGTAGGAGTGTTAGCCCTGTAGCTAGAGGTCATGGAGGCAGCCCAGCTTCTGTACCCTCTGAGCACTGCATCCTGCCTCCACTTGATCTGGCACCAGCCCCTGTTGCACTGCAAGCCACTTCAGGCAGCTGATCCAATGGAAAATTCACCTGGCCAAAGTAAATTTTAAAAAAAAAGACACTTTTCAGCTGGATCAGCTCCTTGAAGCAGTGACTCATGAATTGCATATTGCCAGGACAGGGGATGGGGCAGACATGGGCATGGCAACAGCAGAAACCATCATCTCAGACGTGCTGCTTTACTGGGAGCAGACAAATTGCTTCATAATTAATCTTTTCCAAAAATGTGTTGCATCTTTTCAACTGTGAATAAAGAGCAGGAATGAATGCCTGGGGGCAGTACAGTGGACAGGAATCAGTGGGGGAGCTGAACAGAAGTAATGGTCGTGGAGGGGGGAATGGTAAGAAGTAGTTGGTGGTGTAATTTTAAACTGCTTTTAGAAACCTCAGAACATAGACAGTCTGTATAAAGAGCAAACCTGTGACTGTAAGATGGACTCAGTGATCCAAGGGGTTTTTATAAATTTCTTCTTTCCATGAAGTTAAGACTGGGAAGTTCTGGTTCAAGGGTTCAAAAATTGCCATGCTACTCTGCATTTCATTCTGAAAATGTCATTTTGACAGGGATTTGGCAGTGGTTGTAAGACTTTGTTGACATGTGGAATCAAAGGATTATGTGGTATCATCCAGAGAGTCATTTGACACTCCAGAGGAGATAGATAAGATAATTTCAGTTAAACCAGTTTTCCTGCTGAACAACCTGAGTAGACTTGGTCCCTTACAGAAATTAGTGTCATCTGGGAGACTTGATATGTGACTGCAGCAGGGGTTTCTCCTGTACTGTTCCTAGCTCAGATTGCTGTTTTCTCTGGATTAGGAAGTTAAGTGAGAAGGTCTGAGCTTTTTTGTAAGATTGGAATAACTCTGACCAGTATAGTGAGTAATTATTTTTTACTGGTGTCACTATATAATTGACTCCTATTTCTTTGACCAGTTATGCCTTTTCAGTCCACATTTGGAGTTACAGCATTAAAGATCTGTGCTCTTACATCTAAACCAGAAAGCTTTGGTAAGACCAAGTAAATTTAGGCTTTATCCCAGCAAATAGTCTGGTTGTTAATTGGTTTGAATCCTCAGATGACACTGGTGCTTACTGGTACGTGCCAGAGAAGATGCCAGCCCATTTGAGGCAACTAAAGCAACACCCACCATTGCCCCCCACCCCTCCAGTGTTGAGGTTTGTGAGTGCTCTGTGCACAACTGTCACCACTTGATTTCTGCTCGGTGTTTTCTCACGTGTTTCCTTCATCGTAAGGCTCAGGGTTGCAGCATCGGTGTCACAGAAATGAAACCTTCTGAGTTTGAATCTGGGTTATGTTACCAGCTGACTCCACTTTGTGAGGCCCTGTTTTCCATTTTATTCACTGTATTGATGCTTCCAGTGCTTAGAAATTTACCTTCAAGACCCTTTAACTTTAGGATTAAATTTATATAAAAAAATAGTTTTCAACATCTCTGAGCTTCCTTTAATAGACTGCAAGACTTGTCCCCTTTTCTGGCATTCATAAGACACCTCTATTAGGCTCCACAGTATAAAATCTGTCTTCTGATCTCTTATTGAAGCCTTTGGCAGACTTTTCTGGTGTTTCATGGTGATATATGTTTGTGCTAAAATCAACAACTTAGCTGCTACTTTTTTTGTGCAGGTTGGTAACTTAGAAGCCAGACTTTGTCCTTCATTATGTTCCAATATCAGGGTCTGGTCAAATATTTGATATGAACTAGATGTTGTAGGGCATGGTTTTGTGGTCTGTATGTATTTTATTCTGTACACTGCAAAACACACTCTAAATGAAGTCTTTTAATGTGAAACATTGCTGCTGTCGGTGAAGCTGTAAATGTGGACCTTTGCCTGGATGTATTTCTTGTTTGCTTTATTCAGAATGAGGATGAAAACAGAGCCAGTGAAAGCAAGAAAACAAAACTGGAAGAAAAAGCTCCATCAGGACACAAGACTTCTAGCAGTAGAGAGTGAGTATCTTGGCTGTGTTTTCAACAGTGAAGGCTCAGGGTGATCAAGGAGATGATGAGTGCCCCTCTTCCCCCCTGCCCCTGTCATAGTGTTTCCTCATTACTCATCAGTGGGTAAAATGTCATTATTTCTTACTTTTCAGACAGATTTACTTCAGCATTTCTACTAATAGTTGATGAAAATTAATTTCCATAACAAAGCACATTGGCCAAGGGCAATTGTTTTACTTAACAGAAGTAAGGTCACCCCTCATGTGGAGGGTTGGTGTGTTATGGAATAATGCTTTCTGCTTTTTCTCTGATACACAGTGGGGTTTGGTTTTGTTTCAGAAATCAGCTGTGCATCCAGCTCTTTGATCTTGCAAAATCTGTGCTTTTAAATTAACCCAGTTTGTTAATTCTCCATTTAGCAAGCTTGTATACTGTGAGTAAGTTGCTTAACTGGCGTTGTCTGGGAAGCTGGTGGTGTTGAGGTTTGGATCCATGGATTTAGCTTCACATTTGCTTGATAGATAAGCTAAAGAAAAGTGTGAGCGACACAAAAGCAAAATAATTATACAAAATTAGCAAATTAATGATGTTATTTAATACTCTTTTACTTGTATGTGATTTCTGCAATTTTCCATGCTTTTTGTGATAACTATTATGCTTTTGTTTGATTTATTTCTTAGTCAGTGTTAATCCACAGGAAGGAGTAAGGTTTTTTTTCCGCTGCCTTTTAAAACTCTGCTACTTCAGAGCAGGCAGCTGAAAACTGGTGTAATTATGTCATGGAAAATATTTCTGTATAGTGAGTAATTGCCAAATTATGAATGTGTGAGAAGCTGCAGCACATCAGATGCTGGAAATCTTGTTTGCCCATTCTGAATTAAACAGTGTCTTACTCCTTGTTAGGAAACAGATGTAGCACGAAGGGATGCATTTCTAACTTGATTATGCTTTTTAACCTCTTATTTCTGCTATTTGCTTGATTGCCAGCGCAGTTATCTGAAGGATA
This sequence comes from Caprimulgus europaeus, assembly GCA_907165065.1. The sequence goes on along the minus strand of OU015531.1, from coordinate 49,400,541 downwards.
TTTAATTAAATGAAACTACATGATTTTATACAAATAGTATGTAGAAATAATTATTATGGGAAGCCAAGAATAGCCAACAGTAGCCCTCAGCAGCCAAGGTAAGAGTGTACAGAAAGGCTGTGCCATTAAAGCTTTCCAGTTTCCTGGGCTCCAGAGAACGTGCATCTGGACCATCTTTCTTCTGAGCTGGTAGGCTGACTAGTCTGCAGCAGACAGGCTGGTGCTGACATTGGCATTAACTTCTTATATTGTCAGTGTTTAGGTTGGGTTTTTTTTTTAAGAACAGTTGTAGGGATGTGGTTTTATGGTTAGAACTTGTCTCCTCTGTTTTCAGGTCAGGACAAATAAAATGGTGAAAACTAGTTCAGTCTGGCTTCATAGAAACCTAGTCATGGAGATGATGGTTCTCTTCTCTTTTCCTCCATATCTGGTTTGCTAAGTCTAACAACAGAAACCTTTTCTGTTTAAAAAGACCAAAAAAAAAAGTGGTTTTTAAATTAAAGACACCCTAAAAATTTTGTGATGTTGAGGTTTTTTGGGGTGGGTTGGTTGCTTGGGTGGGGAAAAAAAACCCCAAACCTGAATTTGTTGATTTTATTCAGGTCCTCAAAGCCAAGTGCTGTTAAGGAGAAGGATTTACTGCCATCTCCTGCTGCCCCAGTCCTGCAGAAAGATTCCAAGCAAGAGCATGGGTCCCGGAAGAGGACGGTCAGTCAGTCCTCATCCCTAAAGTCCAGCAACAACCTCAGCAAGGAGAGTAGCGGCGGCAGCAAGAGCAGCTCCTCCAAACAGAAGAAGACGGAGGGGAAGGGTTCCAGCAGTGCTAAAGAAACCAAGGTAAAGGGCTTATTCTGGAAATGCCTTAAGCCTGTTTCCTTGCTTTGCAGTTTGACATGCTGAGTGTGTGATCTAAACAATAATTTACAGCTAAACTTAAAATGTAATTAGTTTTAGACTTACCTTGTTTCGTGTCGTAGTGCTTGAGTACCTTGGGAGTCTATAAATGAGAAAATAACTTGGGAGAGATCGTGGAATACTGATGCTTATTCCTACTGAATTCTTATGTTAATTAGGGAAAAGTGTTTAGTCATCTTCTGATTACTGATGCTGCTAATTTATTGTGTAATCTGTTAATAAGAAATATCACTAGAAAGCTGCTTACACGACAATAAATAGAACAAGGAGGTTACCCTTACCTCATCGGAGCAGGAACAGATCTTGCCCTGAATTTTAAGGAGAGCAGGGGTTTGGTCCACACTCAGTGCTAGGATGCATAGCTATAGCTTTAGTTTTATGGCATTTTGGGACTCCAGAATGATTATTTTAACTCCAGCTGAGGAATCTACAGTGCTCTCTGTGGTTGGAGTGGAGGAAACATGGTTATAGAGATGGCGCAGAAAATACTTTCTAAGAGACGTAGGTTAGGAAGATGTTTAGATGGTGGAATTTAAAAATATCATAGGAATTTTATAGTCTTAAGTCACTAAATTGTAATTTACTTTTTCATCAGTATATAAATATGTATTACTGGACAGAAATTAGCCTGTGAGGACATCTGAGAATGTGTTCTTGCATACTTCAGATGAGCAGTTTCTGTTGTATAGCCAGTTGGTGATCCCAGTATGTTTAACTGGGAGAGATTTCAGCTTTGTCTCTGCAGTTCCAGTGTGTGCTGCAGGTGCTGGTGTGGCTGTCTCCAAGCACACTGCAGCAAAGCCCCAAAGCCTCCAATGAGCTGTGGAAACTCCAGTGGATTTAGGAACTGCTGAACCACAGGAGTTGGATTTTTCAGTCTCTGAAAGGCTTAGAAGCAAAGTCTAAAAATGTTCAGCAAGGATAATTGATTTGGGGGAGGAGTAAAGCAGCAGATAGACATGAACAATGGCAGAAGGTAACTTACTCATGAGGGTGGGGTTCATGAACATCTGAACTGGGAGACAGGCTCTGGTGCTTGAGATGCCAACAGCATGAGATCCGAGAAGCCTGGCAGGGTTACGTGTATCGATGGCTGCGTAAGGCACTTCCAGGAACTGTAGGCAGTGAATTTACCTGACGAGACTCTGCCCTTTCTTTATTCATCAGCATAGAAATGTCCCTAAGCCAGTTGCTAATTTGTGAGATGTTTATCATGTTATACTTCAGCTACACTTAGTCATGCCTTTCTCAAAGTAGTGTGTACTCTTCCTGCATTCCACCTCCTCTTTTGTGTCTTCATTACGATGATAGATAGCAAATCTGGTGCCTTGCAACGCCAGGATTCTTCTGATGAGCAATCATCTGATAAGGGGAGGTTATGAGACACATCTATATAGATGGCCTTTAGTCATGACAAATCAAGAGAGTGGAAAATGCATATGAAGCTGGGGAGTTTGTTTTATACTGCTTAGCTGCTAAGAGCGGATTTGCTTACAACTCCCGAAACATTGGTAGTGTCCAGTCTTTAGCCTGAAGCGTCACACTGAGCCATGTATAATTTAGGAGAGCAAGGACAGTGTGTTGTGAAGACAGCTAACTTTTCTTTCTGAAGATGATGCTTATCCTTCCAAAATATATTTATTTTTTTCAAGGCAAAGACATTCAGCAGAGTGTATTGTTGGGAGAAATGAGAAATCTTAACAATATTAACCACCCCTTTGTTAAAGTGGAAAAACAGACTTAGAAACAGTGACATGGTAGATTCAGGGAGGGATTTCTTGGACCCAGGTGTGTCTAGAAAGCCTTGGCTGCATTCCTTCCTCTAATGGAGATCTCCTGGTGTATTAGAGGGAGGTTGATCACAGCCTCTGCATCTGCCTCTGTGCCAGCGTTAGGGGCAAGCCTGTGTGAATGCCTATGGTGAATGGCACTGAAAGCAGCTGCAAAACTGACCTTATTGCATATAATTTGTGAAGTCATGGGAGAAATTTGTACAACAAATGCTTTTCTTGAAGACAGGGAAGATTTAAGAGTTCTTTAAACTTATTATTTCGCAACAATTTTTCTTTCAGGAGAAGATTCTGAACAATTCATTAAACTGCCCTCCTGCGTCTGCTCCGTCTACAGAAAGTTCAAAGTCAAGAAGAGCAAAACTTGTTTTTGATGATAGGTAAGAACAGCAAAAGGTACTTTTCCCTTTGTGGGGCTGGGAATCCTGGAGCATAGCCAGCTCCCCACGGAGAAGAGTTGCACTTTTGCTTCACAAAAGATGTTAAGTACAAGGTCAGGCTCTGGAGAGCTGCGTGTGGTTCCTGCAGGGACGTGCTGGTCTGACTGCTCCCTGTGCCCTTGAGGAGGAGCCATAGCCTGTTGTGTATGTTCCTGCCAAGCCTAAAAGGACCAGCCATAGACTTAAATAGCTCAGGGTTATTCTGGTTTTAAATGCTGATGGGTCCTTTTCACCTGCCCAGGACACTGCTGCTACCTGTCTGCCTGTTCCCCTCTCAGAAGAGAGCCCACGTCCCCTAGAGTCAGGAGTTGTGCTCCTTGGTAGTAGAGAGGACCCTTTGTTTTTGAAATTCCAGATCCCCAAGAGCAGGACTTGAATTTAATCCTGTGGGGTCAAAGAAAATATCTTGAAAAGAAAATAAAACAAATATTGTATCATCTTGTGCAGACTTTAGGTTTCACTTGTACCTATTTAAATCTCAGCATGGTGCTTGCTCTTAACGCATTTCTCTTTATTGTTCTTTAAATTCACTTTACAGATAAAATTATGTTGATACCAAATATAAAAGTAATTTCCTGGTTAAGAAGCATTGGGAAGTGGGCAAGCTAGCTGGTCAGTGTTTTTATCCTGATAGTTATTCCTTAAAGGAGGAGGCAAAAGAGTCAAGTGAATTTGATTAGTAGACTACATTATCAGTCACCTAGGACAAAATAGTTGATGGGGATCTTGTAATTATTCCAAGACAAAACAGGGCCAAGAAATAAAGATAAGATCAAACTTTAAAAAAAAAAAACCAAATCTGAATGTGTATTGAAGTATAGGAGGACACAATGTGAGCACCAAGGAGCAGTGGTGGTGCTTTGGAATGGTGACATGTTACAACCTTACAGTTCTGATTGGGACATTGTAGGATTTCTTGGGCCTGGAATGGATTGAACTGATTTTGTAGGGATGTAATCTTTTTAATATTAACTGTTGCTTTGTAATGACATCAATTTCCTGTGAGTGAACTGTTGAAAATGTTGATTTCAAATCCTTTTAACTCTTAGACAAGTAAAATAAGATGGATGGGAGAATTTATTTCAAACTTTAATCAACTGATAGATACTACATTAATATATTGAAATGTATAATTAAACTTTCATTATTTTCTTCTGCTAATCTAGTTGTGAAAGTCATTTAGCACTGATTGTCTTGGGTGGCTAAGCAAAAGCAATTAACACCTGAGTACATCTTGATTTATTTTGTGTTATTATCATAATTTTAAAATATTTCACATCCTGGGTAATGCCAGTCCTGGAGGCACTGGATTAATTTGTCCTCAAATATTGGTTGGGGTTTTTTTGTTTGTTTTTTTCCTTCTCCAGCCCATGTTGTTGATCAAGTGTTTGGTTTTGTTTGCTTGACTATCAAATGCAATAAATTTAACCAAATCATGTGTACTTACCAACTTGCTTGAAACACTGTTTTGAATTACCTGCAACTAGAGAACTAACTTTAAACTATTTTTAATGATTTTATCCTACTGCAACTAATCATACTAGTTAACTATTTTAACAACTTTTTAAACAGTTTTATCATAGAGTAGCTCCTGTAACTTGAGTTAGACAGAAGTAATATGAAGTTTGGCAACATTAAGAAACTTTAGTCACAAACCTAAATGCAATATAGGTGGGGCTGAGTCCATAAATCTGTGTTTTCTGTTGCAGGACTTACTCAGCTGATCATTATTTACAGGAAGCAAAGAAGTTAAAACATAATGCAGATGCATTGGTAAGTAAATTTCCAATATTCATCCAGTGTTTGCACACCTGGGGACATGGTTTAGGTGTGGATTTGGCAATGTTAGCTTCATGGTTGGACTCAATGATCTTAAGTCTTTTCCAGCCTAAATGTTTCCATGATTATACTGGGGTTTGTTTATTCCTTTTGCTCCATTTTGCTGCCTTTCTGTGCTGGAGCTTTCTTGTACTTCCTCTCTGGTTTTTGTCCTTACAAGTTTTTCCCCTCTCCTCAGTCTGACAGGTTTGAGAAGGCTGTGTACTACCTTGATGCTGTGGTGTCGTTCATTGAGTGTGGGAATGCATTGGAGAAAAATGCTCAGGAATCCAAGTCCCCGTTCCCTATGTATTCAGAAACTGTGGAATTAATCAAGTAAGCACTGCAAAGCAAATACAAAAGTCAAGTGGGTGGGAAGAGAGGTCTGGAAATCAGAGCTTCTAGATTTACTAAAGTTTTGCCACCAGCTTTTCAAATCTCTTATCATTCTTCAGTAAAACTGGATCACTTTCCATTTTGTTCCAGTTGCTGAGGCTTCAAGTGTTTGCATGAAGGTTGAGATGCTTTCCACTGAGGCTCTTGAAGTCTCTTCAATGCATAACTCATGAGAAACAACATTATTCCAATTATTACCTAATCAGCATTTTGTAGAGAGATACCCAAAATGGTGAAGGCAGTTGAAACTAGAGATTCATAAAAAAAAGTCAGTGTTTTGTGATTGATAAATGATATTGCAGTCTGTATTTTGTTGTTGACTTGATGTCTTTGTTTGTAGATACACTATGAAGCTGAAGAATTACTTGGCACCGGATGCTACGGCTGCAGATAAAAGGCTAGCAGTGCTTTGGTATGTGTGTTCTGAACTTCATGCAGTGCCCTGATTGATTTCAGATGTTTTAGCTACATGCAGGGCTGTATTACACTGACTTCTCAGGTGTTTCTCAACCAATTTATGAGTTTTCCACTGGGCTTTATGTAAAGATTAATGCTGTATATCTGATTACTGTAAATTGGGGCAGAGAGGATGTTGACAACGAGGGCCAAGTCTTTGAATTATTAAGGAAATTACTAGATTTCTATGGAGTAACAGCAGAAAAGATGGGAATCCTTTGTATGTACTCACCCAGTGACAAGTCAAAATCCAGGCTGGCTGTAAAGAATTGTCACTGGTCTCCTGGATGAATGAAATGGTTGCACCATGTGTAGAGGACCAGAACTGACTGCTGTCAGGTGGCAAAGACAGAGGGAGGCCATGGCAGAATGCATGAGACTGACACAAGTGAAAAATAAATTAAACTCTTGTCTAGGGAGTAACTTGGTTGTTACTGAGAGCTGGAAACTGATTATATCAGCAAGATCTCTGAAAATTATGGTTTCAGCTGAAGGCACATAAAGCTGTGTTTTTATTTCCTTGGGATTTTAAAGGTACTTATGGATTTTTTGGTAGACCTACGACTCGAGAGTTGGCAGAGAAAGCTTTGAAAACACAGCTACTAGATTTTTGAACTTCAGTCAGTTGTGATAAAGTTGACTTTAAATGTTTTGTTATTGTGTCTTTGGTCAGTCTTCGGTGTCAAGCTCTACTATACCTAAGGCTTTTCAAACTGAAAAAGGAAAGTGCGTTGAAGTATTCTAAAACCCTGACTGAACATCTGAAGGTAATTGCTTCTGGATTTTCTTGGGATATTAAAACCTAATGGAACTGAAGCTCTGCATCACTTCATAATCCTGAATCCAGTTTTCAGACTTGTGAAGTTGTAGCTCATGTCACTGGCTTTCTCTGACACTCCCAGCTGAGAGGAAACAGGCTCGTCACGTTCCTGATGTCTCAGATTTTTTGAGACATGTTTAATTGTTGAATGCCAGTAAAAACAGATTTAACAGGCCAAAAAAGCCAAAACGTTCTCTTAAGAAGAAATGAGACCTAATGGTTAGAACAGAGAACTGCTCCAATCCTAGATTTATTTAGTGTCCTTCTTTGTGTTGCTAAAATAATCCCTTAATTTGTATTTTAGTCATCAGTAAAATAAGATATTTTCCCAAACTTGGATTTACTATGATATTATTCAGATTTTTAGTTGTTGCTTGAAAGAAAAACTACAAATATTAATTTGTTCAAAAATAACCAATCAAGTAACCAGATAAAGTATAACTACTTAAAGCATAAACATAAATCAGGTGACAAATTTATTTTTCCCCAAACAGAATTCCTATAATAATTCTCAAGCACCATCACCTGGTATGGGAAGGTAAGTAGTAAAACCTGTTACCTGTATTTCTCAACTTCTGGCTAGTTTTCTACATGAACTATGTGCCTGGGGTGCTCAAGAGGAGCTTGTCACTCCTTAAGGTGTTGGGATGATTGTTCTAAGGGTGTAGGTTTTGGTTGAATACTTGTGATAAAAGGTTTAGAAGGCTGCTGCTGGTGACAGTGCTCGGCAGAGAGCTTGTCAGGCCACTCTGTTGCAAAAAAACTCCCCCCAAAAATGGGGTCAGTGTGTCACCAACACACAAATCACTCATCTCAGTGAGTTTTGTTGTTTTATTTAATGCTTTTTTCCCCTCAAAACAATAACTTCAATAATGCTGCAAGCCCAGACAGTTGCAAGTACTTTCAGGCTTGTCTGTTCCATAGTGTGGCAATTTCTGGCTGCTCTTTAAAGCCAAGCAGTGGACCTTTGCTAAATGACTCTGAGTGTTAGGAGGGCATTTCAGATCTGCATCATTATCTGGAAGTGTCATATTATGGTAGTTACTAGGGAGCTGGAATGTTTTCATTGTTATTCTTTAAGATTCAATTTATTTAAACATTGAATTTGAGATTTTATTGAATGAAGAGATGATGAGGTTTGGTAATTAAGTTTTGGCTGTTAAGCTAAAGCATAAGAGTTGGAGGATCCTTAGCAATTGTTACTAGCTGGTGGATTTCATTTGTTGTAGGGTAAATCTTGATTTCTTGGTGTGTAAAGTGGGAGTGGTTTAGCATCTCACACCCTGAGATGTGAGAAGAGGGCTCTTAGAGGACATCTTACAGGATGATGTGCCAGAAGTACATATATTTGTGTATCCATAAATGTATATATGTAGTATATGTGTGTATATGTGCATTTTACAATGGAATCTTTTTCTCTGGATGAGCAGCAAGCCTGTTGGTATGCCGTCTCCAGTCTCTCCAAAGCTGTCTCCAGGGAATTCAGGAAATTACTCTTCTGGGGCAGCCAACCCTTCAGGGAGCGGGTCTTCGGTGACGATCCCTCAGAGGATCCATCAGATGGCAGCCAGCTACGTCCAGGTTACGTCCAACTTCCTCTATGCCACTGAAATCTGGGACCAAGCCGAACAGCTGTCTAAAGAACAGAGAGGTAAGGGCTGGCACAGGTGGGTTGTGACACCAGGTGTACCAGCAGGTGCTGAAATGCTCACAGGCTTTGAATTTTGGAGGTAGTGGTGCACAGGATGCTTAGCCAGATCCTCTGCAAAAGTGGGGTGGGAAGTTAAACCTTTGATTCTGGTGGTACCCCTGGCTGGTTGTGAGGTGGTGTTGGAGATGTTGTGTTTCCTTCCAGCTCTGTGTTTAAAAAACAAACAACTCTGTTGCATTTTCTGCAAAGTGTTCAGTGTAGGAGAGGAACTGGGTACATTTCCATTTCTGAAATTCTTCAATGAAATGCACATTTGAGGGGGAAGACCATTGAAGTTTTACCACAGTTAAACCATTCTCTAATTATCCTCATCAAAGAGGCTTCTGCAAAAGAGTAAAGCTGATTAGAAAGAACCTTTTACCTTTATTTTTATTCTCCCATCATTGAGCCATCTTTCTGTTCCTCTGTCTGTCTTAATCCAAACAACTTGTGTTGAGAAGCTGGGGGTTTGGGTGTGATTATTTCCCATAAAACAGCCCATGGGAAAGAACATGTGCGTGGTTGTAACTTGTGTTTCTGTTGTTTCAGAGTTCTTTGCTGAACTGGATAAAGTTATGGGCCCCCTGGTTTTTAACTCAAGCATCATGACAGAGCTGGTGCGTTACACCCGGCAGGGATTACACTGGTTGCGCCTGGACGCCAAGTGATGTTTGGAACTGAAGGAACGGAAAATGGAACGCGTTTTTCTCGCTGCCTCTGATTTATCTCCACAACACTGTGTCATGTCAATAAGGAAGACTGCCATAACACATTGCTTAGTTGACACTAAGAGCAAGGAACGCTTTCACATGTCTGCCATCCTCTGTGTTTTGTGTTTTAACCCCAGATCATCTGATGAACGGACTGCTTCAGTGTTCCCATTTTAAGTTATTTAAATATTTGAAATTTTGCTACATGGAAAGGTGTAGTTTTGCTGATCTATCGTGGATAGATCATTGGAATTCCAGTCATAATACATAAATAGTCAGTTTAAATCCTATTTATTTTATTTTTTTTTTTTAAATTTTAATTTTTAAAAGCCCAGTTTGGGGCAGTTTTTAGCTATTTCTTCCCTAAATTTGCCCTTTTGAGTACTTAGCAGAAATTAAACATAGACACTTTATTTAAGTACTTTGTGAGCTTTGTTACTCTGTAATGTCTTGTGGTGATAGAGCCTGAAAAAGGAACTAGGGTTGATAGGTTCTAACGTGTAGGGACACCATACTTTTCATGCCTAATGCTTATGAGTCAACTAATAAATGACAACTACAGATTTATTATTGCAGAATTTGTACTAAATAGAGAAAAAAAAAAAAATCCAGATATTCTTCTACGTATTAAGATACTTCATTTAAATGAATTATAAATAAATTTATATGGAAAAGTATTTAGCTGGATCTGGCTTGGGTTGTTTCCAAGGCAGTTTCAACACATCGATTAACACTATAACAATCACAAAACATTACAGGAATTTAATGCATTTAATGTGATCTCAAAGTAATGGTGTAGGAGTGAACTTCAGTCTGATAGGTGCAATGATGCATACAGGAAAGGTTTCTGAAACGGACAATCTTGTGCTTTTTTTTTTGTATCTCTTCACTTAAAATAAGTTTTGTTTCCTTGCTTGTCACCTTTTTGACAGTTACAAAACCGGTGAACTTTGTGGTTAAAAAAAAAACCCCAACCAACCATAGTTAAATTCCTACCAGAGCTGTCATTTGCATCTTTTCCATTGACTGAAATACCAGGAATCTTAAGTAAAATCAAGGTCCATTTTCTCCTTTTAGGGTCTGATAGGTAACGGACACTACAGGATGACAGTGCAACAGCCGTCGTGGGGTGGGAGCACACCTGCTATTACAGGGAAATTGCCTGTTTGGATGCAGAATGGAGTTAAAACTTTTATTTACCCCATGCTAACGAAGGTCCCGTTAACGTTTGACGGAGCAGAACGTTCACTCACGAGGGAGCGGCTCGGGGCGGCAGAAGTGGTTCGTGGAGTTGCGGTCGGCTGCTCTCACAAAGTGCAAACCAAAGTACCTTTCCACTTGTAAGGTGCTTGTCTTGAGTTAAAAAGGTTTTAAAATGCTACTGCTTTCAGTATTGCTTAGTGCCCCTAACATGTCTGGTGTGCCTTATGCCTTACTTTTAGATGAAGATTTTATGAACTGTTTACAAGATGTTCTACAGCAGGACCAGGTATACTGTATGCAGTGGTCTTCTGCAGTACTTTGGTAAAATTCCATTTCCTTTTATTTTCTCTTAAAAAAAGTCCTAGTGTCTGTCACACAACCTGGCTTCTCATTGCAGTGGGCCCCTTTTTGGAAGAGTCAAACTCTGAATCCTTTGGAGTGAGATATTTTTTTTCTTGGAATGCTGCTTTTGTTTTCTCTCCCATTGAACCCTTTATTCTGTACCCAGATAACGAACGTGCATGTTCAGGAAATTTATTGCACTAAATTTTTTTGTGTGTAGGTGTAGTTTAAGTGCCAAAATCACGGCAACCTCGAGAGAAGGAATAGAATTCTACGCCACTTAGTACTGCAGTATGTCCTATGGGCTTTAAGAGTTTAGGAGTTTTGCTAATTAGTAACCTACTACAAGGTAGCTGCATATTCGTAGAGCTTCCTTTGCGTCCCAGCGTGTTTTGTACTTCCAGGAAAGCTTTGCTACGTACCAACTGATACATGGTTAACAGACCTGTGGCTTTGGGTTTGTTTTTTTTCCCCATGATAGCTGAATTGACTCTTCAGGTCTGTTGGAGCATCCTTTTTTTTTATGGAATCACTGTGTGAGGTCACGTTTCTGTTAGTGTTTGCTGTTGGAGACAGAACTCTGTACCCTCAAACTCTGCATCTTGGTTAATGGGACACTGTCAACTATTTTTCCTTTAATACTCTAAAGTGCCTAGCACACTTTTGACGCTATATATATATAAAAAAGAAAAAAAAAGACCTTGGTAGAAGTTGCGTTCATAGTTTTATTTTTTGTGTAGCGCTGCACTAGCCAGCATGGCTGTTTCTTGGCTTGCTCCTTTGTGCACAGTTACCATTGCTGTTAGCAGGAATGGTCTCATCTCTGGGAAATTTTTTGTTTTCCTTAACTTAGAGTCCCACAAATACCTTTAGAGTCCCACAAATACCTTTTGGTGTCACGCTAAATTGGTCTCTTAAAAATGTGTCGCTTATCCCTAGATCAGTGGCTCTTACAGAATTGTCTTGGAATGACCAGAAGAGTTTTTACATCATGTCAAAATGTGGACCTGAAGGGGTTGAAAGTGTCCCACCTTAGCAGCATACTTGGTGGTAAAATGGGTGGTAAAATGCCCTCTCGAGTGCTGTCCCAGGTCCTGTGTCTGTGCGGGAGGAACGCAGTGGTCTTGTTAACGGAAAGGAAAAGCCTTGCGCAGCCGTGGCTATTCCAAACCAGAGAAATACCAATTTTGCGATGCCAAAAGCATATCTGAATTGGGGATTTCCCATTGTTCTGAAAGAAAAAATGATCTGCTTTGTCAGCTCTCATAGCTAAAACAAAGAAAAGCAACCACATGATAGGACATGATAGGCTTCCATCCCTCTGTCGAAGCGCAGGCGAGCGGTCCAGACCTGTCCTTTCGTGCCACTACCCAGCAGCCGTGCAAGCGCCTGTCCCTCCGCTGCCAGCGCACGATGGGGGAACCCCGAGCTCCTGGCTGCCTAAATGATCCCCAGACAATTGTCTAATCAATACATAGCAACACCATAATTTGAATTCACTGCACGTGGTTCCAGTTGGTGAATCTCAAAAATGGCTTAATCAGACTAGGCTTGCTCAGATGTCAGTGCGATCCGGGTTTGCTGTCGAACTTGCAGGTTCCTAGGTGATAAGGTGCAGCCGTTTAGAATTATTAACAAAACTTCAGGACACCACCAGAATAAAACAGCCCAAGACTTTTTTCTTTTGATTTGAAACTCTTAGCCATAAAGCAGAGCGTATGGATGGCTCTTCTTGGCTTTTGATGGCAGTATGCAATTTGTATTGTATGTGTCTTTTAATATATATGTATATATATATGAACTCAGTCTGTCCAAAGTATATGTTATACTTGTTTTTAGATTATGGTGCAACTGACTATATTGATATATTATTTATTGAGTGCTGAATCACCATCTTATTGGTGAGAAATCTTGCATATTATACAGGAGTGCAATGTATATTCCTTTAGATTGCTGAGGCTTGATTGCTGTGATAACAAAAAGAAAAATAAAAGATGCCCTGAGATGTATTTATGAATGGCCCCAACACACAGAGAGTCCAGACTTTATGGAAATGATGTAGCGCTTGCCTGGGGCAAGTCAAATAAAGCCGTAGGCAGATAACGGTGTAGCTTGCCAAAGTGGCAAACTGCTGGAAAGAGAGACTACCTTTGCTGTATTTAATATTTCATGTACCTGAGGGGTATTTGCCCTCGCTGCAGTGTTTATATTAAGGCAGATACAAAAGGGCCTGAGCAAGTCAAGTTTGAATTGCCCATTGGGGAGGAAATTCCAAATTCGCAGGTTTCTGACAGGCACTTTGGTCAGGGTTTGAATGACTCGGTCTCATGAATCAGTGTTATGGAAAACCCTGTGTTTTCAAGCATCAAAGTTCATGTTAGACATCTTTTAGGTATAAAGGGTAGCCAAAGCTTTTTGCTAGCCAACTCAGACAAATGCAGACCTATTCCAGGAGGCAGGTTTCCGAAGTAGGAAGGTTACGCAAACTCAAACAGTCGGGGACTCGCGCTGTACGGCCAGCTCCGAGGTTTTTCGAGGAATTGGTCTCCGCTGCCGCCACGCCGTTGGAAAACAGCGGTGTTGGGGCAGGGGAGGCAGGGAGGGAAGGGGCAGTACATCCCCCTCCCCGCTCAGCCAGCCTGAGCTCTCTGCTCTCTGCCAGCACTCGCTGGGTTTCACTCGAATACGCTCCACGGAGCGGTTTGGCGCGCTGTGGTACAGCATCGAGTTTCTGTCTTTAAGTGCTTCACCCCTTTTAATTTCATCTGGAAACTCGGTTGGAAGTGTACCCATTCCTGGGGTCACTCTCCAGCTGACACAGGCAAATTGGGCTGCAGTGTTCCCTGGCTTCAGTTTTTATATGCAACCCCGGTAGCTGAGGGAGTTGGGTGCACAGCACTTGCGCAGCGTTCGGTGTTTTTTTGGCTGCGTTGGCATTATACAGCTGAAAACTCAACTCTAAGGACCAGGCATGACTTTTGCAAGCACAGTTCCTGACATTTGTATCTGGTCCCCCTTTTAAATTGTTTTAAGAAATTTTGTATATGGAGGATAAAGTGCTTATATATTTATTAAAAATCCTTTATCTTATTTGAAATTATTATTTGGTGAAGAAGGGTTTTTTCTTTTTTTTCTTGAGGGGGGAGGGTTTGTGGGTGGGGGGGAAGGTAACTTTTAACTTGTCACTTATAAATGAAGCCCTTATTAATCATACAGAAAGGTACTGTTAGTAACTAATGGGATGTCTCTGTTTTACGCTTTGTACATGACAAGTCCATGTGTTACATTTTTGTTTCTATCAAAATATGTAGGCATCTGTCTTCAACCAAAACCTAAAAAAAAAAAAAAGGAAAAAAACAAACTGTGATTTTATTTGTTGCAATACATTTGAAATTTCAAAGGGTACTTTGGGGCTCAAAATTAGGATTTTTAAGTCAGTATGTGCATTTCACGTAATAAAGCTGTTAATGGTGAGCAAAGTATTATATACTAACTAGATTTTTTCCACATCTGTATAGTATATTCTATGTATTTTGTGGTATTGAGATTATAGAAAGTTTAGTGTCTGAAACATGCGTTTAATGTGTATTTTTAAACAAATTTATGGCAATTAAAATATTTGGAGAAAAGGGTATCACATTTCAATTTGTAAAGATCTTTTTAACTACTGTGTCATTAAAATGCTTTGTACAATGCAAAACTGTAACTGGAGAAACTAAGTTTAATAAATATCAAATAGATTTTTCTGTATTAAACTTCACAAAGGCTGTGCTTGTAGCTGTTGCGTGGGCTTTCTCCTCCCGGGCGCTGCGTTTTTAGGCAGAGTTTTCTCTTTTGATCCCGGTGCTCTGTGATTAACCAAGGCAAAGAGCGCTCAGGGTTTGTGTCCTGGACTTGTTGAGATTTGCCTAACCGAAAGTGGGATGTGTTTCTCTCAGCCCTCCCAAGTTAATGTTGGATTTTTGAACAGATTTATTTTCAAACAGTAGATGCTTAAGTGGGAAAAGTCATTCTAGGGCATTTATTGAAGTAAATTTGATTAGAAGTAATTAAAAGTAAATAGTTTTACTCCCAGTTATCACGGGCTGTATGTAGGCTGTTGGAAATGCTATCAGGGTTCTCAGTTTGTTTGCTCCCTCTTTCTCACAGGCCTTTATCTGAGGTACTGATAAGAGTTCAGCTGTCGGGACTGAAGTGAGATGGAGGCATCATCTACCTCATGCACTTGCCAGGCTGAAGGATAAATGTCTAAAGTCCAGTGTGAAATAAGCGCTCCTTGAAACGCCTGAGGTGCACTCACCATGCTCTCTGCTCACAGGAGACAAGGAAAACCAAGGTAGTTTGCTGAGTATAAATTTTTAATTCACACCTCAAAAAAAAAAAAACCCAGAAAAAGAACCATTACAAAAAAAGAGGAACACAAGACAGAGTCCTTTTATTGAGCTTGGCCAGAGAGTCATCCTGAAGCGTGTGCTGCAGAGGTGCAGCCTTGGTTAGGAAGCGCTCTCAAGCTCTTTGAAGTCCTTGTATGAGTTCGTACGACAGAAATGTTAAATACAGTTATTGCTCACTTCACTGGTGTAGCTTTGGAAGGGTCAATAAATAGTTCAGCAGTAGCATGGAGCATTGCTAGCAGTAACAGTGATGGGTGTCCTTCATCCTGACGGGTCACTCGGAAGCTGTTCTAAGGAAACAGCGGTTCTTCCTGGGAAACAAAACATCATCAGGCACTGCCGGCTGCGCGGGGCTCCTGCAGCCTCAGGTACATCCTGAGCAGTTCTCTTACCCCCCCATCACAGCTCTGCTCGTGTAGCTGTGCAATTCACCTTTTTAACCCTATTCAGTTCACCTTGATTCATTTTATATTCTTTGCTTTGCATATTAACTCAGAAAGGCGTTACCCAGGGCTGCGCCGTCGGGCTGCGGTGCGGGAATCACACGCCATAGAAATCCCTTTCTGTCTACATCTCCTGTAGCTGCTCTTACAGGGCACCTGTGTTCACCAGGGAACTAAATAATGCATTTCACATGCCTGCAGAATGGCAGCACGACACCCATCTCCTGTTCTATGTACCCAGAGTAGAAATGGAAATATTCTACCCTGTCTCTGTTTGTTTTCTGGTATGTGTACAGTAGGTGCCACACAAAATCACCTTCCAGTCACTAAGTAGTAATTTTAATTAATCAATTTAACTGTATGTAGTTTGATAATTTGTTCATGAGAACTAAATGGCTTTTGATATTTGAGTTGTCTTTTAAACGATGAGCTTAAGTAATCACCTTAAAGTGATTAATTTAGGGTAAGATACAGCTTTTCATTGATACATGCTTTAAAGTGAACAGTATTGGCTTTAAGAAGGACTAATGTTAAAGTGTCTAAGGGGTTACCTAAAAGCTGTCTAAAATCCTGTGTTCTTTTGTGAAAAGACAGGTTATTTGGGGTTGCAATGAAAGGACTCAGGCTTGTAATCCAGGGCACCTGGACTCTGCTCTGTTTGCACTGCTTACCAAAGAGGTCTCAAGCTATTGCCCCATCCCCATTCCTGGTATCTTTTTTTTATGCACAGAATTAACTCTGTGTCTCATTTGGGTGAGAATAAGTGGGAACTTCCTCTGCATAATGTAATACCAAGTGTTGCTGATCCTGAAGGTTGATGAGGATTAGTTACCTGCACAGCATTGTAATGCATTCGCTGTTATCCCGGCACGAGGCTCCGATGGGTCTCAGCGAGACTCCTCTCCAGAAAGGTGTCATCCTCCTCTGTCTGGTGAGCTGGGGCTGGTGGTGGTGCAGGGAAGCACAGTGTGTCTGAAACAGAGGCGTAGTGTGACTGTCAGAACACCCAGCAGCTGCTCACAGCTGGGCATTCTGATGCTGAGGTCAATAGTCTTCAGCCAAGACCTTGAAATCTTTCTTGTTTTCAGATCCCAGCACGCTCTGTTAAGGTAAAATTGCTTATATCCTGACCTCAAAGAAGTATAAAGATTCACTCTGGGTTTTAACCTTCTTGGGAGGGAAGGCAGAGTTACTCACTAAGTTGTGTCTCAGAGTAACCCAGTAATCACTAGGCAATTACTCTAGTTTTTTATGCTGTCAAATCCTCTAATTCCTGCCACTTATTCTTATTCATGCAAACCCTAACAGTTTTTTATTAACTAACTATTGAAATTAACACTTCAGTTAGCTATCTCTGTTTACCTGGCTGAGCAGCAGTGAGCAGAGCAGAAGGGCTGCCATGGCTTTCCAGCAGTGCATCTTCACAGTGCGAGCTGTCACTTGGAGCTGTCACCGCGGCGGTGGGACCAGCCTTGGGCGGAGGAGGTAGGAAAAGCCCCAAATAGAACTTCCCAGGCTTCAGCTGGATTTTTATAGACTTCATTCTCTTATCATTGCATCAGCTGGCAGTCATTACAGGAACAAAGTTCGTTTCGGAGCAAGAGGGAATTACTAAGTTAGCATCTGCTGAAGTGATCTGGTTCAAGGCCTGTCTATCTAGCTAATGATTTACTCTCCTTCCACTTGTACTTTGTCTGGGCACCTTACCAGTTGTGCCAACTGTTCCTTTTTTTAAAACCTACTTCACATGTTACCAGAACTCCATGGTGTATCTGCAATCAAAAGGGTGGTTGCCCCAAAGTATTATGGTAAAGATCAAAAGCCATAACCTTATTTAACTTCGGTGCTGTTCGCAGTGTGTGCAGCTTAGAGTTTGTTAGCTGGGGGTAAATATTGTCTTCTCCAGCTTATTTGGAGCAGAGAATCATGCTTTTGATTCTGCTTCTCATTCTTGGTACGTGAAAGAATCGTGAGGAAGTTACTTAACCTTCCTTTCCATGCACATGGTACTTAAAAAGCAGATGTAATGCTTTTCAGAAGGGTTTTGGAATGTAAAAAAAGTAGGTTATGAGTGATAAATAATAGGCCTTTTCTTCCAAGGATCCTCATGTGTCCTTAAATAAGATAATCTCTGGATAGCCAGTTCCAGAAGTAGAAGAGACTGCTGCAAGGGTTTGCTCCATGGGGCAAGGCTGTGCTTTCTGTAGATGAGCCGTTGCTGTAGTCTACCTCTGTACCTTACGGTGTAACTCACCAGTAGTCTTCTCAAAGCTGCCAACAAGTCCCATTGATGTGGATGGGCAGTTTGTAATTAAGAGGAATCTTAATGTTTTCCACTGTGAAATGAGATGGCAACAGGCTTGAGAACAGCATGTGTAAGAAGAGCTATCCCTTACCTCTCACCTCTCTAATCCTCTCAGCTTACAAACACTGGGACAAGTGGGAGAAG
Organism: Caprimulgus europaeus; assembly: GCA_907165065.1. Next base: position 49,382,675 of record OU015531.1, on the reverse strand, counting down.
CATATGGCTAAGATGACCAGTCTGTCAGTGGACCTTGCTGGTACTCACTCCTCCTCCTCCTCATCTGTGAGATCTCGTGCACTGTGTCTGTCAGGTACAAGATGTTTTGAGATTGCAGAGTAATGTAAAGAGACATGAAGAGAATACCAACTTACTCCTGGTGAGTACCTGTAGGTTTTACATTACTTCCAGTAGGAAGACACCTGATAAAGTAATTAAGGATGTTTTAGCTAAATTATAAACACAAATCTGGATGTAACAGGCTACTATTTTCTGTGATTGCTTAATATGGAAGCAGAAGTGCCAGCGTGGAAGGTGAGTTACTTAGATTAAGATAATGCCATGTCAGGTTCCTGTCTACACATGATTACCCCATGGCCCAAACTTCACTGGAATTAAATAAAGACCCTTCCCAGCATATTGCCTACAACCACTATTGGAAAATTCCTTCCTTTCCTAGGGTCCTTCTTTCACTCTTTCCCCTGCCCTGCTTATCTTGCTTCCCTGGGAGAAGGAATCAAAACATTTCATTATTTCACCTGTCTGGGTCTTATGAAGGGAAGAAAACGGGACAGTAAACCATGGCACATCAAATAGCCGGGCTTTAATGTTTCTTTTACATTTGGCTGGGAATTTCTCCATTCTTTTTCCCCATGAAGTCCTTTCTTTACGTGCAGCTGAGGTCTAATTTCTGCTTTTTCCACTAGGCACTAGTCTAGAACAGAGAAAGGAAAACAAGAGGCAGCAGTGATAGTCTTGACTTCATCTGTGGAGCAGAGGATTTGAAATGAGAGCTCTTTCAACTCTGACAACGGTGTCCTCTGTAAGTCATCATTTCTCAGCTTTTTGGGATAGGAGAGACTAGTACTTTTGGATGATCCATGAAAATTATGTGTCCTTCTGGGTTACTAATAGTGTCAGCATATCCCTTTGAGGCAACCATCTGTTTACTCTGCACAAGAAACTGGGGGAAGAAAAGAATAAAATTGTACCAATTGTTTCCACATATACAAGTCCAGCACGCCAGTAAAATGCCACAGCAAAGGTGCAGCTTTATAGCATCATTAAAAATAAAATAAAATAAATGTTGCTCTGTTGCCACTTCTAACATTTAGCACAGGGAGAAGACAAATTAATTAGGTGACTTGAGACTCATTTCCAAGCACCTTGTTCAGATTCTGCAATGCCCCCCTGGCCGTGCTCCCGACTGCCACAGCTCCCTCAGGAGCCATCCCCGGTGGTGGCAGGTCCCGCAGCCCAGCAGCCCCGGGGGCAGCGGAGGTGGAGGGCGGCTGGGCAGGGCCAGCCCCGGTGGTGGCAGGTCCGGCAGCCCCGGGGGCAGCGGAGGTGGAGGGCGGCTCGGCAGGGCCATCCCCGGGGGTGGCAGGTCCGGCAGCCCCGGGGGCAGCGGAGGTGGAGGGCGGCTCGGCAGGGCCATCCCCGGTGGTGGCAGGTCCGGCAGCCCCGGGGGCAGCGGAGGTGGAGGGCGGCTGGGCAGGGCCATCCCCGGTGGTGGCAGGTCCCGCAGCCCCGGGGGCAGCGGAGGTGGAGGGCGGCTCGGCAGGGTTGCGACAGGCGAGCAAAGGGTGGGGAGGTCCGGGCTGCTGACACTGCAGCGGGGTGGAGGTGCTGTGGCTGTTGACACGGGTCTGGCAGCTGGTCCAGACACAGTTCAGCTGTCTGTGAACGGGGGCAGAGACCTTGTTAGACACTGAGGTGAGCTGCTCACCTTCAGCAGAGCTGCTGAGACAAAATGCGTTGACAAACCAAGAATTTACTTGATGCTACCAACATAGAAGCTCAGGTGCTGTCACTCAGCTGCTGTGGGTGCTCTTGGAGACTAAACCAGCAGGATGGAAGCACGGGGGTATTTTTTTCTCAGCAGCTTTGCCAGCTCTCACATTGTAGCAGCCAGTTTGTTGGGTCCCTGCTTGCTTCAGCTGCCTAGAAAATACCAACGAACTGAAACGCAGGGTTAAATTTAAGCACTAAATAAATACTTTTGGCACAACTTGCAGCAGGGGATGGCTGCTCTTACTCCTGTTTATGCCAACCTCTGACTGTGCTTGGAGTAAACACAAGAGCAGCAGGAACAGCTCTAAGGCTGAGCTTAGAGCTTTTAAATGTGCTTTTTAAACGTGATTAGATCCCCAAAAGAATAAAGCATCAGCTATAAAAATTGCACACCCTCCAGCTTCCTGAAGTGAGAGACTGAGCATCTTTGTCTTCCAGACAGCCCAGCCCTGAGCACACTGAGACACTAACCCAGAGAAATGTCACTCCTGCCCCACAAAGATAAAAACTCTCAGCACCAGCTACTGGAATAGCATGACAGGAGAGAAACGTGTTGCTCTGCACGTGGCATGAGCTTGAGACGGTCAGGTGAAGACTGAAAGGGGAAAAAAGGAAAAGGAACCAGGACTTTGAACAGCAAAGCTTGTTCATACACTCAGAGCCACGGGGTGAATTTCCTTGTCACATACCTTTACTACTAGCATTTGGTTTTAAATCATCTTCAGGTATTAAGCAGTCTTGTTTCTTCTGGTAGTTTCTAAGAAGAAACTTCTAATCCAGCCTATGAACACTAATCAGGTATCAGAAGTTGCAGTTAAGCGTCTGATTAACACTAATAAATATGATAACGAGGTATTGAGGATCACAGAATCACAGAGCAGCCCTAGTTGGAAGGGACCTTGAAAGATTGTCTGGTCCAACTTGTCCAGGGATGGGAGCCCAGATGAGATTTTCCAGCACCCTGTTCAGTTGCATCTTGAAAACCCACAGCAATGGGCGCTCCTCCACGTCCCCAGGGAGGCTGTCCCAGTGACTGATTGTTCTCACAGTAAAAAAATTCCTTTCTTTGCATCGAGATGAAACCTCTCCTGATGCAAACCTGATGATCTTAAAGGTCTTTTCCACTCTAGGCAATTCTGTGAAACTCTGTCCATTGCCCCATGTCTCCTGCATGAAGAGCGAGCCTCCGTACACGGGTCAAGGTCCACATTCAGTCCTGAGCTCCCAGCCAGCTCATGCAGTTTTGGTCAATACCAAATCAGGTGGCCTGTTTGCTTTTCACAGATCTCAGGGACAGAGGAAAAAGAAGTAGCTGGTCAGGGAAAGATAAAGGGAGCAATAAGCTCAGCTCTGAGCTGTTATTTCAGATCATCTCCAGCTGAAGGCAGCCCTCACTACACTGGTTATGCTGAGAAATGATCCACAGAAACAGGAGTCAAAAAAGGCTGGAAATGTTGTGACATAAAAATGCCCGAGCATACAGAACTGTAGCCTGATTATGAGCTGAAAATGAGGAAAAACTGCTTTATTATGAGGCTCCCAGAAGGCTGCCCAGAGAGGCTGCGGAGTCTCCATCTCTGGAGATGTTCAGAACCCACCTGGATGTGATCCTGTGCAACCTGCTCAAGGTGAACCTGCTTTGGCAGGGGGGTTGGACTGGATCATCTCCTGAGATCCCTTCCAACCCCACCATGCTGTGATCTCCCTGTATAAAGGGAACCAGGGATTTGAAGCTACTCCCCTCCAACATCTCAAAGACAGAGATTTCACACAAATCACGGAGCAAAGTTAATTTATTAGACAAGACTCATCTCCATCTTAATACCCATCACGTGAACGAGCTTAGCAACATAAAACTGATAACACAGTGGGATTAACAATCTCCTTATTAACTCGATTACTGGTCGTTTTCATAGTCAGCAGGGTTCTTCCTCTTCAGTCTCTCAAATTCTTGTGTTCCCCAGGAGTAAAGGAGATAGGCTGCCACAAAGGCTGGAAAAAGAAAAGGGGACACTTCCAAGTGACAAAATCATTGATGGATTAGAAATTAAGGTGGGAAAAAAACCCTTAAAAAACATCCATTCCAAGCACAATAAGCTCCAACAAAGCATAATGTGAATCACTGAGCTTCTCTGACAAGAAACAGCGTTACACAAACCCACCCCCCTCTCAAAAATAATGATATTAACAGAGATATTTAAAAAAAGAGCGATTTTTCCTTTGTTTTTTAACTTACGAGGCGCCACCTTGAAGACCTGGGAGCTGAACCGCCGCCAGACATTAGGTATGCCGTGCGAGAAGACGTTGGGGAAAGCTCGTTGTTCGAAAGGTGACAGGCTGTAGGTGATGACATGGCGAACACGAGCTAGTTGACCGAAGTGAAGGCCCATGATGTCGCCCGGTCACCTTCTACACCGACCCGGTTGCTGCTGCCGCCGTCCGCCCCGGAAGGGGAAGCGCCATCTAAGATGGCGCTTCCCCTTCCGGGGCGGGCGGCGGCAGCTGCTCCCTCAGTGATTCCGTGACCGTTGTTGTCTCTAAAATCACCGTTTTTACACTAAAATTGTGATTATTTCATCCCAAGTGACATTTCCCCTGAGGGAGGAGGGTTTCAATGTCGTTCTTTTGTAATTAATCCTCATCAAAGAGCCGCTTTTTTGTTGTTGTTGTTGGTTTCTTACCTCTACGGTAAGAGGTTTTGAGTATTGGGGTTTTTTAATATATTGTCTTATATATAATTGGGTTAATAATATTAATGTTATTAGGATAAATCTATTAATTTTATTAATGATAATGTTATTAAAATAATTATCACTGTAGGCTAAAAATGACAGCAATATAAAAGAGCCACTTTTTTCGTGGTGATGGTGGTGTCCTACCTCTGCAGCTAGAGGTCTTCAGTATTATTATTTATATATTGTATTATTATATAATATTATCATAAACATGATATTCTTTTTATTAATAATATTATTGGACTAAATATAACCAGGCTAAAAATGACACAGCAACATAAAAGAGCCACTTTTTTTTTGTCGTGATGGTGGTGTCCTACCTCTACAGCTTAGAGGTGTTCAGTATTATTATGATGATTTTTATATTGTATTATTATATAATATTATTATATTATTAATATTACTATTATTAGAATAAACTTTATTAGGAATATTATTAGAATAAATATCACTGCAGACTAAAAATGGCATAGCAATATAAAAGAGCTATGTGGTGATGGTGGTGTTCTACCTCTACAGCAAGAGATTATTAGTATTGTTATTATGAAATACATATTATATATATAATATGGTATAATATTGTATTATATTATTGTTAATATTATTAGAATAAATATCACTGCAGACTAAAAATGACACAGCAACATAAAAGAGACACTTTTTTCGTCGTGATGATGGTGTCCTACCTCTGCAGCAAGAGATTTTTAGTATTATTATTATTTTTTATATTGTATTATTATATTAATATTATTAGAATAAACAATGTTTTTATTAATAATATTCTTAGATTAAATATCACTGCAGACTAAAAATGGCCTAGCAATATAAAAGAGCCACTTTTTTGTGGTGATGGTGGTGTCCTCCCTCTGCAACAAGAGATTTTGAGTATTATTATGATGATTTGTATATTGTATTATTATATAATATTATTATCTTAATAATATTAATATTATTAGAATAAACATCATTTTTATTAATAATATTATTAGAATAAATATCACTTCAGACTAAAAATGGCACAGCAACATAAAAGAGCCACTTTTTTCGTCGTGGTGATAGTGTCCTACCTTTGCAGCAAGAGATTATTAGTATTATTATTATTATATACATATTATATCTATAATATGGTATAATATTATATTATTATTAATATTATTAGAATAAATATCACTGCAGACTACAAATGGCCTAGCAACTTAGAGGAGCTGCTTTATTGTGGTGATGATGGTGTCCTACCTCTACAGATAGAGGTTGTTATTATTATTATTATTATTATTATTATTATTATATATTTATTATAATAATATATTTATTATTATAATATATGTATTATAATATATATTAATATATTATTATCCTATTATTAATATTGTTATTAAAATAAGTATTGGTAATTCCCAGTCACACACAGTCCCCTCCAGTTCAACTCTTTCCCTGCCAGTGAAACCCCCAGCCCCATGGAATTGCACAGGGCAGGATCTAAGACTGGAGCATGCTTAGGTGGCCAGAAACTCACAGCATTTATTTATCAATGCATTAAACTCCTCTTAACGAGGTTTGAAAAGACAGTGCTGCTCCACATCCTTCCATTGAAGCAAAAATAAATAAACTCCCCACCAAACCTGGTGTTTTTTGGGTTTTTTTAATGTGAACTTCATGTAAATCTCTCTTCATTTGGGATCCCCAGCATGAAACCAGCATTTTGGACAAAATGTTTGGAACTGGAAATATCTGGGAGAAATTGATCATGGTGAAGATTTAGCTTGAAAGCATATGGAATTAAAGCACTGCTACCTACATTTCCTCTATTGAGAGAGGAAATGAGGCTGGGCCCTGACATTTTCACACTAATAAACCAATTTAATAGCATTTAAATAAACTAATTTAAAACAGGGTTCTAAAGTTAGTTGTTTGGTTTTGGGTTTATTTGTTTGGGGGTTTTTTGTTTGTTTGGTTTAGTTTATTTGGGTTTTTTTTAAGCTGACAGCATTGAATCTTTCTTCACAGTTCAGAAGCAAGTGGCAGTGTGGTTCCACGTGCAGGATCCTGTGCCTGCTCCCCATAAACAGCTTGTGCTTTGCTCTTGAGCTAGACCAAGCCTTTCTGTTTGTGACAGCTCCCCAATAAGCTGGCTCTTACTCAAACAGTTCAGTGATTTAAATTTTCACAGGTTACCACGTGGCTGTCCTTAAATTCTTACCCCCCATTTTGGGCTGAGAAAGCCCCAAGAATGCCACAGAAGGAAAACAAGAAGAAAAACCTGGTACCTTTGACAACTCTTCTGTACAGTTCTGTCTTCTTGCTTGGGGAAAGTGGAAATGTGGTAGGAAAAAAGAGTGAAAAACTGAGAAAGGAATTTTGCCATTAAATACTTCCCCCTCTCCCGAGACACTTGCTGGAGAGGTCACACAAAAGGTTGCTGTAGAGGAAGATAGCAGGCACTGACTGTAAGCAGTATGCATGATAGGCATTCATTTATTTCTTTAAATCTATAAGAAAACAGCTTAAAATAGACATTGGATAGTTGAAACCTTCCCCACATTTTAAATGCAAAATCCTTCCAATAAAAAGATATTATTTACATTTCATTTCAGGTTCTAGAAAGGCCGAGTGGCTACCAAAAATCAGTGCTAGGATGTCACCACCTCCCGCTAACCCCACGCTAAATCCTCACTGTTTCCATCAAGCCACCAGGGTGACACAAACGCTGTTCAGCCCGTTACAGCTACAGATACTTGGAGATGCAAGAAAATAACCCAAACCCAGAGTAAAACCGATGAGAGTCCACCCACTACCGACAAGTGCACTTGGTGGCGATCATGTCCTCGTACTCCTTGTAGACGATGGAGCCGTCGGGCTCTATGGTCAGGACGCTGAGCGGGCTGTACTCGGCAGGGACGCAGGAGGGCTTGGGCACAGAGGGGTCCAGGCTCTCGTAGATGATGTTCTGCACCATGGTGTGCACCGGGGAGCCGTACCGCTGCCCCGCCGCCCTGGGGCAGTCGCCCTTGCAGTACTGAGGGCTGTAGCGGTGCGGGGCTATGATCCATTTGTCCCATTTGAGCTGGCTGAAACTGAGGCGGAAGTTGTGCAGCTCACACTCGTTTTGGGGGAACAGGAACTGTTTGAAATACTCGCTCAGGTTGTGCGGGGGAGTTGCTGGTGCTTCTCTCAGGTTCTCATCCCTTCGACGCCGAGGGGCCCTTTTACCCCGTGGATTCTCTTTGTCACCCGTAGGATCAACGAGCAGGCGGTTCCTTTGCCTGGGCCGCGCTGGGTTTGTCCTTCTGTGTCTAAGTGAGTTCCACCTGTGATAAGCTTGCTCGCTGGTATCATTCAAATAAAGAAGAAGAGAAGGGGGAACCAGTGTCATATTATTAATGGGGTTTTCCAGTTTAGTGTTCTGTTGTGGATCACCCATCAGACAAGTGAAGTTCACAGCCATATGAATATTCCTCCTGTTAGTAGCGATTAGAGGCTGGAGAAAAGAAGTCACATCAATCTCAACCCACTTGCGTTTTCTAACTTCAAAGTGCAGGCTAAAAGCTAGAGGGTGTGAAATGCTGGGACATACTTGGCTAGAAAAATCCTGTTCCTTAACAGATAAATGGCACATGCACGTCACTGAGGAAAAAATGGGAGCTGATGTGTCAAAGGAATAGAGCAAGACAGACTTGAGTAAGTGCTCTAGAGCAGTAACACGATCCAGGTTGAAGCGTAAATCCACCGAGTGAACATCTCCTGAGAAGGGAAACAAGATCTGGCAGAGTTAGTGCATCGTCATTTTCTACCTAGACAAATCCACTGTCACTATATATTCACTATAAGTAGAAATAATTCAGCAGTTTTTCAGTGCTGAGCCTCATTTACAAGTAATGCTCCTCTCCCCATCAGGATATTCACACATTTGGGTCATGGTTCTTCCCTAGCAAACGCACAAGGCAAGGAGAAAAGTCACCTTGTGATGGGATTGTGGCAGCTTTGACAAGTCTCAGTGTATTCCTATGCTTCTACAGCCTTGAAAAAAAGCAAAGCAGAGATGGGCAGTAGAAGGAAATGTGATGCCTGTTATGCCTAACCCTTTTTTCCACTTTTCTTCAAACTGATTGTAGAGTTTTCTGTGACTCATAATGAGGTGAGTCAGCCTGAAACATCAGTATCATCTTAAACACAGTGCCATTGGTGTGGCAGTTCCCAGACTGGGGGGAAGTCTGTGTCTGATGCCATTCAGGGAGGTTATGAAAAACTCCTACAGTTCAAGAGAAGAGCTGTCAGGATTAACACACCAACAACTCTAAAGAAATAAGATTGGATGAGGCTTTGAGCAACCTGGTCTAGTGGAAGGTGTCCCTGCTCAAGGCAGGGGGGTTGGAGCTGGATGAGCTTTAAGGTCCCTTCCAGCCCAAACCATTCCATGATTCTAAGATATTTTTATATTATGCTGCAAGCCCAGAACACAGGGAAAAACCCCATTTAGCCTTTTGCAGCTGGGGTCACCCCACACCTACCTTTCCTGAGGTCCCTGTGGCGGTGCTTGCATTCAGAACACGGAGTGAAAAGGCGAACAGTGTTATAGAGGTGGCTTTTGCTGGCCTTTGGGATTCCCTCCTTGGTAGCAGACATCTTGTACAGCCTCTTCATGTACCGAAGGGCTCTGGAGTCTGGCTGGAACCTGGGGGCCTCGCTTTCCCACTTCTGGGGTCCCCGGTCAGACAGCACCTTGAGGAGGGGAGGCAGGAGGGCATAGCCACGTCTCGCCCCTTTTGGCAGCTGCAACAAGGGATTGAGCTCGCTGGCAGCGTCCTCAGGAGCTGCCAATAACCCAGAGGTCTTGTCAGAGACTACACGGCCCCTGGAGTGGGGGGAACACTGGGTGCTAGAAGAAAGCCAATGGAGACAGCAGTAGAAACACACACAAATTCTCCAGGTACTCTCCATGCTCTCTTTAGGGCTGCAGCCGAAAAATGCCTCCCCTAAAATATTCAAGAGTAAAAAAAGAGTACCTGGGCCTGATCCCTTATATACACTGCAGCTGTGGGATGGGAGGGGGCTTCAGTCTGATTAGAAACCAAAGGGAAAGATCTGCAGCTGGCTCCTGAACCCCATGCTTGAGCCTTTGCCCATGAAAGCATATTGTAACCCAAATCCTTATTCTCAGAATTAACCTTTTTCACATGGTAAGTGACAGACCAAGAGTGTGTGTCAGCCTCCAGAGGGAGCCGGGGGACAAGGTGGTGTTGGCCGGTCTGACTAAATCCATGTTTATTTGTAGAAGTACATAAAGCTAATTACTATTGCTTTTAGCAATAATAAGCTAATAAAAAAAATAAACTTTTTAATTTTCTGTTAATGTATTTCACTTCTCTGTAGACAGTGATAGCCCCTTGGGAGAGAGGTAACTGTGACTGGAGTGCCAGCAGCTTCCTTTTCACTCCAGCACACAGCACAGATTTACCCCCAGTCTGAGGGAAGGTGCCCAAAAAGGAGAGTGCTTTTCCAGTCAGGATCAGGTGTCTGTGCAGTGTGCTCCAAAAGGGTCCAAATGGAATAATACCAACTGTGTCAGGAACATTCAGAGACTCTTGTAGCTGAGCATAGCTAAAGGGATGGGGTTTAGTGTTATTTAATTAGGAAAATACAGGGCCAGTTGGTTTTAATTAGAGCTATGCTATCAATAATCTAGTGAAATGGCACCCATAATCTAACTTTCACATCTTCAGGGTTCTCAGTAGGGGTTGCTTGTTTGGAGAGTGTTTAATTAACTTCCAAAAATGTCAGTCTGGCATTCTTTGATTCGGAGTGGAAGGTTAATTGAGATAACAATCTATAATATGAAACAATAACACCTTTTCTGCTAGATTTCTTAAAGCTGATCTGATGATGGTGAGAGGAGGATACTGTCATTTCTAAGGTCAGCTGTGTTTAACTGTTTTGGATAAGGTGAGCTGTCCTTTAATTCATTTTAAAAATATATCTTTAAGTAAGGTGTGCTTGCACCAAACAAGCTCACCTGCTCCCTCCCTTGTGGGTTTGAATTAGTCCCACTTCACATCAGTTCCAAACCAATGTCAGTACAGTTCCTGCTGTTCCATGACCACTTAAGCTGCTCTTTCACCCTACCCTCTTCCACCAACCTAATGTGCATTCCTGCTCTCTCCTGTGCACTGATGTTTGATGTTATCAGATCCTGTGGTGGGCCCTGCCAGGGAGCTGAAATGGTAGGGAAATAATCCAACAAAAAGTGAATATTTGCTTTACCTTGCTGAAACCACTGGACAAGCTGAGAACAATTAAGCCTATCTTGAATAATTGAGGACATGAGTGGTGCTTCTGGAGGCCAAAGGCATAGCAAATCCTTCACAATTATTCCCAATGGTGAGTGCCAAAATAATGTTACATATTTTTGTATATATGCTGCATTGAAGAGGGTTTTCTTAAACATGAAGCTTTTGAAAATTTTACTTAAGCAGGCTGAAAAGTTAATTAAACAAGGGAAAAGGCAGGGAGATGTTTAACTGTAGATCTAAACCTAGCCCTGACCAGAGATATCCCACCCTTTTCCATGGTCTGATTGTAAAACTCATCCACATTTATTAGCTGCCTTGTTGGAAATCTAAGTCACAGTCCAAATATTTCCAACTTGAACTGACACATCACTGAAGTGACAGCTTCACTGGCTGTCATGTAAGGGACAGACCTCACACAACCTGCCTGGGGGTGCACTGGCCAGAGCTGGGAGCTGCCAGCACAACTGCTCCTCATAACACTGATCAGCATCCTGTGCTGCTTTGGGGGAGAAGGAGGTTGGACCTCATTTATTTTCTTCCATAACCCAGGTGTCTGGCTGGGTTAGGTGCTGTGGAGGTTTTCAAGGCTCTTTCAGCTAAGTTTTCACATTTTTAGTAACTGGTGGTTGTAGACCTGTGGAAATGTTTGCTGGGTCAGTTGATTTGACTGTGGTGTGTTGGCTACTTGACTCTTTAGGAAATATGATCATTTCCAGTGCATAAATAGGAGCTGAAATCTCTGAGTGGCTGTAGGAACGTGGGGATCCTTAATGAGCTGGAGCCTTGGAGTCTTCCCATGAAAAGATTTATAACTTTGGGCTGTTCTTGAGCAGCTTCTAATAAACTTTTGCTCTGCAGTAGCTTATAATAAAGAGGGAGAAAACTGGAGTTCCTGTTGCTGTTGATTTTTTCTCTCTGCAGCCCAGTGCCCCTGAAGCCATCACTGACCCGGCACAGCCACAGCGATCCCTGCCTGCAGAACTGCAGCCCAGTGACTTGCAGGGAACCTGGAGCTGGGGGAGGGAATGAGAGAGGAACGAGAGAGCCCTGTGAGCCACACTCGCTGCCAAAGCCAGTTTATCATCCAAACTGTGACTTTTTTTACTGGGCTTCGGGTTTCTCCACACATGGCCACATTTGCTGGAGAGTTATAAATTGCAGCCGTATTGGGGTGAAGATTCTGGTGTAGCTACACTTGTAGGGAGGTGCAAATATATGTGCACAAGCATTTAAGATGTTAAAGACTTGTTTAGCAAAACACCACATCCAAGGAGATTGGTTTCATCATATCTCTGTAAAATTCAGACCGTTATTAGATTGTTTGATAGTCTCATGTTCTGTATATTGTAAATATTTATCATTAATCATTAGATTGTTGCAGCAGAAACTGTATTTTCCTTTTTCCCCTCCTGGAAAACACCGAGTACCCAGTCTGTACTACCACAAACTAATAATAAACTAATAATAAACTAATAATAATTTTTAAATTCCTATAAAACAGAGCTGAAGAATGCCTGGCTTTGCCCTGTAGCTAGATAATGGCACATGTTTGTTTCCACGAGGGAGCAAAAGCATTAATCCCAGGTATAGCTGCTATGCCCCAGTAAACAAAGTGTTGTCATTTTGGCTTGCTGAGCTGATTCAGTGGACTTTGAAATACAAGAAGGATCAGGTGCTCTCTGCAGGGCCCATTGATAATGGTGCAGAAACTCAGCCAACTGCCTGTGCAGAGGAACAGCTGAGTGAGTGTCTGCTACACAGATGTGAGCTGCAGCGATTTCTAACAATTTAAAGAGAAGAAATGTTTCCTCTTACTTCTAACAGCTTCTTCCTGCCAGAAACCAAAAAGATGGTTTGTTGTGCTGTTTATATGTCAATAAATAATATATGTCAATAAAATTAAGTGAATCTTTCAAGTTTTACAAAATATGATCTGAGAGATGAAACAGCTTGGTCTGAAGCTTGCTGTGTGGAGTTTGCTGTACACAGCTGCAGTGCTAAAGAGAAATAGAATGGCTTCTGAGGGGATGCAGGGGAAGGTAGTGCCACGCTGGAACCGTGGCACCTTTCAGAGCTCCTGCTGCCGTTCCTCTGGGCACGTCACCTCCCCCTTATCTTAGGTGGCATTGCTGCAAACAGACCCTGCAGTAACACTGAGGAGATGTGACCTTGGGGACACTTTGTACAACGAGAGTTAACAAATGTTCTTGACAGGGTAATCAGTGAGTTGGTTCATTTGGTACATGAGTTCAGTGGCTTAACAGGCAGCAGTGTGAGAAAGGTTTTCCTTGGTCCTGTTGTGAAAACAAATGATTAGCAAAGGGCAGGCTGGCAGCTTCACTCAGCCGCTGAAAATGAGCTCAGTGTTTCCTTTGCTGCTCGACTGCTGGTGGCCACTCAGATCCTGGCGTGGTATCTTTGTCAAACCTCTTCAGCTTTAGTGCTATGAGGGTACGTGCTTCTGGAGTGCTTTCTTGGAGCTCTTTTGTGTCAAGAGTTCAGTTTACAGCTCATTCACACATTGCTTTTCATCATCTTTGTGATGGCAGGGGAAGAATGGAGATATTCAGTGCTAAAGTATGGCACTGCTATACTTGTTTTAGTTTTACCTGCTAAGCCAATATCTCATGGCAAACCAGGAGGTTTCTCCTAGTTGTCATCAGATATTATTTAAAAAAATAAGGATAGTTCAATCTCTGGAAAGAGACAAGGGCTGCAGAACAGAGCTGCTGTAGGTAGCAGAGCGAGGTTCCTGGCAGGGCCCTTTGACAGAGGGACACCTCCACTGGTGTTATTTCTTATCTGGACAGCTCTAAGCATACAGCAAAAATATAGAAGTTGAGGTTTTGGTGTGCACTGTCTGCAGAGAGCGAAATCTGTGACATTGGCTTGTTCATCGAGGTCTTTGAGAAGCCTTCTAGGGAGAGTTTTGTGTGTGTGTGTGTGTGCAAACACAACTGCCCACGTGGAACCCGGATGAGAAGGTCTTTTAATGTAGTTAAATTTTTATGGAAACAAAACTTGTGCCGTTAATGAACGAGCTGTCACTCGTTTGCACGCGCTGGTGCTGTTCCAGGGAGGTGCTCTCCACGCAGCTGTAAAATCTGGCTTTGAGGTCAAGTTTCAGGGTACATTTAATCCAGGCTGAGGGCTGCTGCTGCTGCCAGGGGTGGGGTTTGCCTTTTCCTCCCTGATTGATTTTGGCCTCTTCCCCTGTGTTGGTGGAATAGTTTTCACCTGGTCTGTGAGCTGAATGACCCATTCCCCACCTGCAGGCTCTCTATAAAGGTGTGGGGCAGGGGGGTACCTGCTCTTTGTTAAGGAAGAAAGTTGGGGACAGTGACCTGCTGCTTTTGGGAGAGTCTTAGCATTAGCTTAGTTTAGATATAATGTGAAGTTACACAATAATATAGTCAGTTATATTTTAGATACTATGGGTAACTAGAAAGATTCAGTGAAAAAATGTAGATGAGCAGGGAACACTTAGGGGGGTTTTTTTGTCTGTTGTTTTGGTTTTTTCTTCTCCTCCTCTTCATAACCATGCAGGCAGGAGTTACCTCCCTTCCTTATTTTTCAGAAGGGAGAGAGAAAATATTTGGAACAAACTGTTTTAAAAACTAGGGTTTTCTATTGGGTGTTCTTCCTCATGCCTGGGTGTACTGCTGTGGAAAGGTGAGTTTATTAAGCTTGTTATTATCCCTTTCAGCCTCCCTGGTGTATTTTCCTGCCTGGCAATCTCTTGTTTACAACCTGGAGAGCAAAGAAAGCCCCAAAGAATAAAAGTAGTGAAAAATTGTGAGCCTGCTGCTGTTACCTCAAGCCTCACCTGAGACAGTGCCTAGGGCAGGTAAATCACTAGATACCAGGTGTGATTTTATCTTTTTCAGAAAGGTTTTTATTGTTCCTAAATAAAATGAGAGTCCTGGCCATTCCTGCAGCATCTCTGTTGCAGGTTCAGTTGTGGTTATAAGGTAGGAGTCAGGAAACTGTGTCTTGTTGTGTTGGGGTCTTGTTTATTTCAGCCTACCCTCAGATATGGTTAGGATGCAAGTCCTTATGTGACCCTTGGTGTGAAAAATGCTAAATTATAATTTAGCTTCTTAAAATTGTAGGAAAATGCTTTCTAGAGTGATACTCTTTTCCAGTCTCTCCATTCTCCCCCTTCACCCGTGGATAACCTCCTGGTACGTGGCTGTGTGTGAGGTTTGGGGTTGGACTCGATCTTGAAGGTTTTTTTCCAGCCAAAACCAATCCCTTTGGGTTCAAGGCATCTTCGGGTGCCTTGAGGACCTTGGCTGGGAGTGACACCTCGCCCCGTTACTGGGGTTTGTGGGGAGGGGGTCGGACTCCTCCTCCCCGCTCTCTGCCGAGTTTTTACCCCCTTTTCCCTGGGAGTTGCGGGTGGGGAAACGCTTCTCCCGCGGTCTCGGGTTCCTTCTCCTGACCCCACCTCCCTGCCTGCCCCTGGGCTGGGCTCTGCCCGCTGCCGAGGAGCTCCGGCAGCAGCGGGACGGGCGGGTTCGCTCCGTGTCCCAGCCCGGGAGGGATGTCCCGGTCCCCAGGTGCGGGCAGCGCCGCGGAGTCCAGGTAAACCCGTGTCCGGGGGTCGGGGGGTGGGCGGGTGGGGGATGCTCGGGGTGGCTTTGTCCCCTCTGTGGTGAAGGGTGCTGGCGGTGCTGATCCCTGCTCTGGAAATGGGTTTGAATGGCTGTAAGGACGGGTACCCCGGCAGGGATTCGCCTTTGGGAAGGTTTGGGAATGTGGGGAGGGGAGGAGAGGAGCCAGCCCGGCTGTCCCGGCGCCTGTTAAAAGTTCAGTGAGTCCTTGGGGTGGTGGAAACCCCACACAGCAGCGTTTCCAGCAGCCTGTTACTGGGATTGCCACGAGAAACTGGTGCAGGGCAGCCCTCTCTCCTCCTCTGAACAGCCACGGGGGAAGGAGCGAGGAGATGTTGGTTGTGATTCCTCCGTGCGTTGCTTCTAATCCTGTGCAGGGCGTTAGAGGCACCCGGCCAGCTAATGGCTGTCTGCTAAGAATGAAGAGTCTTTAAACATTATTTTTATTAACTTTATTATCTCACCTGGTATTATTTCAGTGATAAAAAGCATTTGTTCATGGTTTAGGATGTGTGGAATTATGCTATTCAAAGTTTTGCTGTGTAAAAACACAGCTTGTGTATGTTGTCTGCAGCAGGAGGGGTTTTAACCTCTCTGTTAATTTAAAGACCTGAGCTACATAATTATTTCCTGAAATAATCACAGGGGCAGTAATTGCCTGGACCCTTCTATTCCTGTTGTGCAGAAACCTCTTAATAGGATTCTTTTCTCACAAAGAAAGGCCTCCTTAGCAGTCAGGCTGTTCAACCAAGGACCAAGGGACAGGACAAGAGGAAATGGCCTCAAGTTGTGCCCAGGGCAGTTGAGATGGGATGTGAGGAAGAATTTCTTTGCTGAAAGGGCTCTGAGGCATTGGAAGGGGTTGCCCAGGGCAGTGGTGGAGTCCCCATCCCTGGAGGGATTGAAGAGTCGTGTAGACACAGTGCTGAGGGACAGGGGTCAGTGGGGACTGGTCAGTGTTGGGTTCATGATGGGACTCCATGAGCTTAAAGGGCTTTTCCAACCCAGGCAGCTCTGGGGTTCTGTGATTTAATGTCAAGAATGAAGCAGTGTCAGGTGGGAACTGAATGTATTTCAATGAAGAAATGTATTCTAAAGAATTCCTAGTTTAACTCTAAAGTGCTCAATGTTTTGCCAAATATTCATGAAGTGATGTATTTTATAAACAGAAACATCTCCAAATGGTATCCACCTAAGTGCAAAAATCAGTGGGGAAAATCTGAAAGTTAAAACTTGAAAACTAATTTGAGTGTGCATTTAGAAAATAGAAATCCAGGTTGAATAAATAGAGGAGGTGACAGATAAAAAAGTATTTTAAGGTGTGTGAGGGAGGCAAACACATAACATTTTCCAGCCATTTACAAGTGGTGAGAGAATATGCAAATGTATTTATTAATTTGCTTGAGAGGGGTTTTTTATGCTCTGATCCTGTCTCTTATTTGGCTTTATCTAGTGCTAAGGTGCAAGTCCCAACACGCAGAGGGCTATTCAAGGGCTAGTCGAGCCTGCCAGGGGTCCTGCTGGCTGTGTGCACAGTGCAGGGTGAGCTGTGGAAACTGGAACCCCCATCCCTGCATCCCATCAAAGGAACTTCAGGACGTGGCTGGAAAGGGGCTGGGACACAGGCTGAGCTCTGCTGCCTGCACAGCATGTGCCCAGGGTATGGGGAACCCTGTGAGTCCCTGCCCCCAGCCCAGGCACCTCTTGGTCTGTTCTGGCCCAAGGTTGGAGGATGAGTGGTGGCAGCTGTACGTGCTACCAGGTGTTTGGTACTCCCTGTTGTAACACACTCCCTTCCTCATTCTGACTTGGCCAGAGTTTTTCATCTGAGAATTCCCATTCTGCTTGTTTGCTTTGCCCAGAATTTTGGGGAAATGGAAACAAAATGAATCTTTCTTTCTAAGAACGAGCTTAGGGGGGGAAAAAATGCTATCTTGCCTATTTTCAATCTCTCTGACACGTCGCTGAACAACTTAGTTTCCCACGCCTCAGAGAAGGGAACTACACTGTTTTGCATGGATTTGCATCAGAAACGTGTTTTTTTTGTTGTTCCCTCTGAAAATCTTCCCAAGTCTGGCCAATGAATAAGTCTCTGAAAAATGCACTTTGATTTTTGTAACTGAAATGCCTGAAGATTCTGTCCTCAACATACTGGAGTCTCCAAGAGATCTTCCAGTTGTGGCTGGGCTGACTCTGTGCCAGTCCCAAAGCATAAATGAAGATTTATTTGCCTTTGACCTGTGGCTTCAGATGATAAACCAGATTGTCACCATCAGGGCTGGTTCCAGTTGCCCTTGACTGGTTTGGAGCTCAGAGCTGGCACTGGCTGAGCTGACTGTGGTGACTTGGTGGCATAGAACAGTGAAAATGGATTTGTGAAATAATTCAAGGGTGGGGCAGATGCAGAATGGAACAGGAGGTCTGGGAGGGTTCTTTTAACATAACTTTGTATGTATGGAATTTTAATATAAAGAGAACAAAAAGCAAAGGGGAGAGGAGGGGGAGGAGGAAGAACTAATCATAGTTGGTTCCTCTTTGTTTATAATGTTTTCCTAATCTTAGTAAAATGAAGTTTTAATTTCTTTAGAAGTTATTTGCAAGGGAAAAGCTGTGTTAGGAGTGGCACTGGTGTCAAATTTGAATACTCTCTGAAAAATTCCCTCTCACTTCTGTGACACGGGCTTTCATCCTTTCAGTATTGTGGTTTAAATGGTTTGGATATTTCCTGCCCATTCCTTTGAGTCTGATTTAGGTCTGACTATAAATAGTAAAATCAATATAAAAAGTGCCATTTACTTCAGTCAGCCATGAAAAATCTTTTTAAAGGATAACAACAGAACTTAATGTTGTTGTATATTGTATATTTAGATATTGTGTATTTAAAGCTACACAAATTATGTATAGCTTTAAAAGTGAATACATTTATTTAAATATTCCATAAGTAATCTGCTGACAAGGACATCTTCTGGTGACCTGGAAGACCCTTTGCTCTCAGGAGGATGATGATTTTATGGCTCAAAGTGTTTTTGGCATGGAATAATGCTGGGTGCTAAGGTGTGAGAATGAACATCTGATGGTGTGGTCTGGAAGTTAAATTGGTCACACAGATGCTGAGGATGATGCTCCTGCTGATCCAGGGCTTTTCCTGCTCCTGTACAGGGCACATCAAGCCAGAATGGGAACCAGGCATCCAGAAATTCTGCCCCAGTACAGCCCTGTCCATCATCGAGTGACACAGAATGTCCTTTTTTTTTGCCCTGTGTGCAAGCCTGGGTGTAGACTGTGTGTCCCAGAATGAGCTTTATAATTGTTTCATGTGCTAATTAATGGAGTGCCTGCACTTGCTCCCATAGATGAGCATGGTTCTGTGAGGACCAGCATGGTCTGCCCTCCTGGCAGCAGGGCAGGTGGGTGAGGGAGGTGTTGGCTCTGGGGTCACACATGTGCTGCTGCTCGTGCCTTTTGCAAGCCCCAGAGACTCCTCACATCTGACACTGGAAGCACTGACAGAGTCATGAGGAATGACAGAATCATGAGGAATGACAGAAGGTGGCCCAAGAATGAATATTTTCAAGTGACTGTATAGGAACATGTGAAGTGTTTGAGCTTGGAAAACCTTCATACAGCAAATGAAGTGGAGAAAACAGGCTTAGTGAATGACAATGTGAGTAATCAAATGAACTGATCATAAGGAACTGTAAGTTAATGGACTGTTTCAAAACATGGGCTTGGCAGCAATGACAGGGTCAAATCAAAGTTAAGCCACCCAGATGCTTTCCCTTTCCTTCCACTCTGTTCTTTCCAGCTCCCTCTCTTTCAACAGGCATTTTATTTGCCTTTTTTCCTGTCTTCTGTGATGTGACCAGCTCCCCTCAGCCCTCAGAGAGAAACAGAGACAATCCTGAGGCTGCTTTAGCCAGGCCTTCAGGTATCCTTGAGGATAGAAGTCTGTCAGGCTGGGACCATCTCAGGACCTGTAATTTATTCTGCTTTCTAAGCTGTGTTTTCCCTGTTCCTGGGGGAGCTCTGGCACTGGCATGGTAGTTTTTACTAATAATCAGATTGACCAGCTCATTTTTGGCCTTTTGGACAAAAACTTCAGGCTACTTGTCAAGAATGCTCATCCTCCTCACTGAGTCAAGAGTACTTAACACTTGTCTTGTTTTTATTAGTTTAATTTTAATCTGTATCTTGTCCTTTCAGGTTCTGTTCTCTTTTTGCCTGAGCAGCCCCTCTGTTTCTCCTGGCTCTTACTGGGTCTGCCTGCCTGGGCTGCAGCTCTTCCTTTGTCCCTCTCTTCCTTCCAAGCCCCAATCTCACAAGTCCTGACTCCCTTAGTTTCCCATCTGATCTTTGCCTTCCTCTTCATCATTCTCCAAACATCCAAATGTTTTTATTTTTTAAATTTTTTTTCTTTTTTGCCCCCAGTTTCCTTTGCTGGCTCCTGTTTCAAGCCTCCTTGCTAGGACAACTTTATCCATCTGGCCTGCCAGTCCGGCCTCAACACACTTTTACTCCTCTATATTCCCCTTGATCCTAATTTATCTTTGAATTTGGCAATTCCTTGGCTCCACCTGATTGTGATCCAAGCAGCACAGAAATGGGAGCACAACTGAGAGGGGCCCTGGTGTCACCAGCTGTGGATGCTGCTGTGTTTCCAAAAGAAATTCCAAGAAGAGCCTGGAAGCTGTGGATTGACTGCGTGGATCCACAAGTCTCTCCTGGTTTTATGCAAAACAATTGTTGAGGGATTTTTATCCTTGAGAAGACAATGTGTTACCCTGAGACTTGTTCTTAAACAGCTGGAAAACTTCACCTGACAAGTTAATAAAAGAACACCCAGACCCTCTAAGCATCTCTCCAGCTGGAATATTCCAGTCAGAGGGATAAACATTTGCCACAAGTACCTACAGCAGGAAACCCAAAGCGATGCTGATGTGGGTGGGATCTTTCCAGAATCCTCAAACCTGCCCATTTTCCATCCCAAATATGAAAGGCCCTCTCTCCTCTCTGGGAGTTGATTCTTGGTGCAACATTCCATGCATGGAGCTAGAAAAGATTATTTCTTGGATCATGGACTTTTCTGCACCTGTCACTGGTGCTGTACTGGCTTCTATACAGGGAGGGAAGCAGCAGGGTCAGGATTTGAAAAGAATATTTTTTTGCTATTCATCTGTCCAGGAGTAATTATACATTGAGTTGTCCACTGAGCCTTTATCTAATAAAATTTCAAGCCTGGTTTGAAGCAAATTGTTCTTTTTAATGATATTTTATTATATTAAATAAGAATCAGCATTTTTTGTTTGTTTTCTGAAGAAAGTTACTAATATACAATTGCAAATAAATATTTATTTTAAAATTGTCAACAAACTTTGCATGAGTTGTTAAACAAATGGTTTAGATAATAATTGTTCTCTTCTGAGTTTGGTGGTAAATTTGGAGCCTGTAAATGTAAAGGTTTGAGCCAAGGGGTTGTGGTACTTGTGTTGCTGTTCCCTGGGAAGCTGATTTCTGGCATTTTACTGTTGTTTCTGAAGTGGTCCCATCGTGGTGTGTATTTATGGCTCGACGTGAATTCCCAGTGTCTAAGATACCCCAGGCCACTTTTGCAGGACAGTTTGCAGGCTCAGGAATGAGTTGACTTCGTGTCACGGATTGCAGGAACCCCAGCCTTGGCCAAGTGCTGCTGCTCGTAATTACCGATGCTGTCGGAAGTGTCCTGAGAAGTGAGCTGTGTCTCAGCTCCCCAGCCGCCCTGTTCAGCTCCCCACCCAGCTCACCCTGTCAGGGAACAATATTCCCTGTGCCACTGGCTCTGATTTAGGGGGTTTATACAAGTCCCAGAATGTGGTGCCCACCCGACTTGGACACGCTCACAGCAGCAGCCCTACGGTGTCCTGGGATCCCGGGGAGCTGAAACTCTGCTCCCTCGAGTGCTGACTGGGAATCCTGAGCAGTGACAGCTTGGCCCGTGTCAGGAATGCCTCATGGAAGCTGAAAGGAGCTCCTCTGTGTCAACCCCCCAGGATGGCTGTACGTACATAGCCCACATTGCTGAGGGATTTATCCACTCGAGGCTTCTCCCAGCTGCAGATCAGACGAGCTCAGCCCACTTGTATTTTTGTCTGGTCCGGGCACAGCGTGGTCTTTGTGTGGGGTTTGCACCTGCCCTTGCCTCCCCCTGTTCATTCCTTCACCCATCCCTGCTGCTGAAGACCATTTGCAGAAGCAGCTCTAAGACAATTTAATTGTGAGATATTAGGGTGAGAGTGTTGTCCTCGCAGTGCCCCCTGCTTCAGCTACCTCTGGTGCTGCCAGGAGACCTCAGTAGGAGAGGACCACCCAAGAAAGTCCCCTGCTTTCAGGCATGTTGTGTAGCCCTTGCCAGGTTACCTGCTGCCTAGCTTCACTGCTGACCACATCTGCAGTTTGGTGGGTTTTTTTGATGGTTTTGCACGTCATGAGTACCTTGAAATTAAATGTTTCATTTTGGGTGGAAGTGGAACATTTTATTTGGCATGAAACAAAAAGTTGTATTTTTAAGCCTTTTGTAGAAAAGCTGAAAAATAGATTTTGATGAGGACTGAAGCAACTCTTACTTAAGTGATTCAGTTGTCAAACTGAAAATATCTCTGGGGGGACAATGCCAGAGGGCTGGTCCTGGCAGATCTTGGCTGGCAAGATTCACACCTCTGATGCCTCTGTGGGTGTGAAATTCAGAGTTTCCAGTCCCAATCTCTTGAGAATTCCCTGCAAACCTCTGACTGAAATAAATTGTTTAACTGGAGAATACAACTTTCTCCATGAGCAGCATCTGTTCCTGGGGAAGCCCAGCTCCTCTTTGTGCCACGTGGTGTTTCCCAGCGAGGGCTGAGGAGCCCCACGTGTCACAGATGCAGAACCACAACCAAGCTTAGAGTTACAGCAGTGAGAGGGACCCTGGGACAGGCTGGTCCCTCCCTGCCCTTCCTTTTGCACCAGCTGCTCTTGGTTTGCTCACAGCAGATCTGCACTAATGTGGAGGAGACACTGAAATCCCCATGAAGGCTCCTGGTAAGTGGCACGGTGTTCAGAGTTGCTTCTGCTGTATTTCAGAGGTGTCCTGGGTGGCTTTTCAGGAGGGTCAGTAGAACATCTTCTACCATACTAATGGAACACGAGTTTGCACGTGTTCTCTTGGGTCATGAGTTTGCTTTGTGTACTCTTGGGTTTAAGGATCTGAGACCACAGCCTGGACTGAGTCGCCCGCCGCGTGGTTATCTAAGCGGGAAACCTGGACTGGTCAGTAGAGCAGAGGGTCGGGCTGTAGACTGATTATCTTTCCATTTTTGCCATTAACTCACTGCATGGATGTGCTTAAATCACTGTGTAGCCCCGAATCTGTCCGTTGAATAGCTTCTGTCAGCTCTACATCTGAGAAGGGTTGAGTGTAAAACACCTCTGTGTATACTGCAAGTAATTCTGCCTAAAATACGTACCACAGACAGGTAAAACAAGAATCTGCTCATATTAAATGCAAAAGAAACCCTTTCCAGGTTTGTTAGTGAACTGTCAGTCATTAGGATGAGACTAACATAATTTCATCTGGTGTACCTAGGAAAATTGCTTCTTTTAATATGTAAAATTTGATTTTCAAAGCAGGGATCAGTTGTATATCCACTGATAGGAATTTCCAGAACAGACACCTTCTGTGCTTCCTGTTTTCTGTTAATAATTTCTTACAGCTTTACCACATGAAAAAGATCTTGAAATTTGTTCTTGAGTTTTTTCCATAGTGAAAACTCTTGCAAAAGCTGCTGTGAAATGTCCATTGTGCAGAGCTTGCAGAGTGGGTCCTTCTTAGCAGAAATGGTTCACAGACAAGAGAACTTATGCTGCCCAAAATATTCATCTGAAATGTAAAATGGCTTTGTGTGTTGTTCTGTCATCCCAAGGCCTTCTGAAGTGCAGGGAGGCTCCAAAATTTAAATGATTAACTGGTTTTTCCAGACTCCTGGCCAAATGAATGCTTAGCAAATGTGAAGCTATGTGATTAACGAGCTTGGGGACCTCTGAGATCCTTTTTAGTGTTTGATTATTAGAATAATGTTGCTTTTACTTGTGAAAATAAGTTGTGTTGTGAGACAGACTGATTTTTTTCTAAAAGCTACCTTCAAGGGCCATTTGTTCAGATCCTGCTGGTTTTATACATTTACAAGCTCCACTGCTGTGAAGTGTATGAGGAAGAAAAACTTGTTATCAGTCATTGGACTGAACTGTGCTTACAGAACATGAGGGTCTGGGCTTTATCTCTGACTCTGTGTAATTTTTGCCTGTAAAAAGCAGACGCTGCTGGGCCCAGCTGCTGGCAGAGGCCGCGGTGCCTTGGTTTATTTGGGAGCACGGCAGAGCTGCCCCGCTCCGTGTCTGGAACTTCACCACCTAATGCTCCTTTTCTTGATGCCATCTCACGGTGACATTATTTATTTAACCTCCCTGTGACAAAGACACCGTTGTGCTGGAGTGTTGTGAGAGAAAGCAGAGAGCCTGCTGCTGCCTTTGCCCTGTAACTGGATCGAGGCACCACCAGCAACCCTCGTTAGTTATTTATTGTCCCAGGTGAGGAGCACGTCCCTGATGGCAAAAGCAGGCAGCAGCTGGCATTTCTGCTCTTCAGCTGGTCCCTTGTCCCAGGGGAGCCCTAATGTCCCTCTCTTGTGACTGCTCTCACATTTTATAATGCTTAAAAGATAAACAAATAGATTCCCTTTCCCTGGGAGCTGTTCACCAGTGCTCTGCTGTATGAAAGAAGACTGTTGCAGCCACCAGAGATTATTTTAATATTATGTTTATCTGATACCTCTAGAGTTTATAATTCATTTTTTTTATGTTGGTACTGCACAGTTAGTATAAAATGAGCAGTGGCAGAATGCAAGATGCTGATGAACAGTGAGCAGACATCTCCCTTGGTCATTGTCCATCACTGGTGTTTCCTGTGTTTCATCCAGGGTTCCAGGTCCTTCCTTCAGGGGCTGCCCCCAGTGCAGAGCGCATCCTGGCAATGAACAGGTTAAGCAGAAGATCTGTAAAGGAGCATTAAGAAGCAAGTTTTGGCCCATAATCCTAATTATTGCTTTTCTACTTCCAAGTAATTTTGTGCAGCCACTGTGGCAGCATTCAGAAATGAAAGGCATTGATGACAACCACTGGCACCTTTATTGTGAGTATTGGCAGCTTTCATGCATCTCTGGCAGCATTAGCTGTAAAAATTCAAGAATTACCTGAAAGTTTTAGTTCTCCATGAAGAAATCCACCACGTGTAACAATGTTTCTGGTGTGAAGAAGAGTTTGAAAACATAACCTAAGCGCACTCGAAGTGTAGAGGAACCCGAGGACAAATAAAATGAACCTCAGCTCTGTTGTTTTTACAAAATCCTTTGATTGTTCTTCCTCTTGGTCCTGTTTATTATTGTTACTGGGTAAGTTTGTAGATAACAAAGCTCAGCAGGCCTTTTTGTGACTTGTAAATCTCCTGAGAATACTTCGGTTACCTCCTTGTGGCGCTGAGCGGCCGGTGTGCTTGTGCCTGAGTGAGGCTTCTGCCTCGGTTCTGTTGTATTCTCCAGTTCTAATGTGTTGTCGTGGTTTTAACGGCCAAGAGCAGCTGTAAATTCTCTCTTCTGGGTTCTCTCCACACATCATTCAATCATTATTAGTCTTTAAATGTATTATGGCACTGAGGTCGGGGCAGGGCTGTGGTTAACCCCTGTCCCTCAGGAGCCTGTTCTCGCTGCTGCCATTGGATCTGAGGACGGAGCAAAGGGCAGTGACTGAGCCCAAATCCACAGCACTTCACCCAGAGGCAGTGGGAGGGTTTAATTGTTAATACTTGTACACCATGGATTTCCTCTGACAGCTGGGGCCCTGAAGGAGCTCCAGCCCTGCTCCCCATCACCAGCTCTGTTGTGTTTCACGTGCCTGTGTGGCTGCA
The DNA here is from genome assembly GCA_907165065.1 of Caprimulgus europaeus. Next base: position 49,357,273 of record OU015531.1, on the reverse strand, counting down.
GGGTCCTCCCCATCGCCACACAGCTGAGTCCCAGCTCGGAACAATTTCCCATTGTGAGATACAAACCCTTAGAGCTGAGGACCATGTGTAATGTTTAATAACTTCTTTACAAGGCAACTGGTTTCTAATTTAGGAGAAGTGTTTGGAGGCGTGTGATTTATATTTTGAAATAATTTTGTAATTAGTGAATGCTGTTATTGTATGCAGAGTGCTGTGTACTACTGAGAGTTACCAGTAAAACCTCTGCTGGTGTAGAGCCACAGGTTACACAACACCGTGCTGACAGGGCCATTTTCCTCTGGCTTTGCACTGTGTTGCAAAGTTTCAAGTGGTTTGCTCTGAGCTGTGGCTGGCTCTCTCCACCCTGCAGAAGCTTTCAGCATCCTCAGGTTAGCAGGGAAGTTGTGTTTGTTTCCGAGAGTCTCACAGGTTGTAATGGGTTTATTGTGACAAGAAGAGTGTTGTTTATCCCCAGCTGACATACCAGAGACGTTTCATTTAAGGACACTGGAACTTTGAGGTCTGTACAGTTCTTGTCCAGAGGGGTTGGTCAGGAGACAGAAGTCAGGTGCTGTGTCTGGAAAATTCTAGATGGTGTCTTATCCTTGATGTGTCTATGTGTCTTAAAATCTCATTGCAATGTAAATTTCTTAAAATCTCGTTGTGATGTAAGAGCCAAAGTTCAAAAATATCTGTGGCAAACCTCAGCACTAAACCAAACTCTACCCAGTTAATGGTGCAGCTGCTGAATTCGGCTGCGCCTGGGAGAGGCAGGAGCTGCTGCGTGACCCTTCTGAGGGGTGGAGTGGAGCAGGGATGGCTTTGGCTTTTGGTGTTTCCTCACGTGGAATGTTTGAACCTGCATTATTCATGTAGGACTGAGGTCAGATTTGTCTGCTGTGCTTGAACAATCTGGTGCTCTCTGGCATACCTGCACCAAACTTAGCAGCAGAAATGCCCAAGGGTTCCTGCGCAGAGACAGCGCGAGCAGCGCTGCCAGCTCTGTCCCCAAACAAGAGCTCTGCCCGTGACATAGCAGGAGGAGTTGCTCAGGTTTGGTTTTTCCTTCCAAGCTGGCATCATCCAGCACAAAAGTTTTGTTTTTCTTCTCATTTCTCTGACCACTGGAAGCGGTCCCCTCGCCTCCCGTTGCAGAACACTTGATCAGATACCGAGGCACTGCTTTGTGGAAACAGTATTTAATGCAATGACTAAACACTGAGTTAGTTACTGAGTAACTTCCCAGGAGCCCTTCTCCATGCTCTGGGAGTTACTGATCACATTATGTGCTGGTGGGAAAAAATAAAATAAAATTAAATTAAAAATCAGGCTTAGGGGTGGCCTGTTTGTGTACAGGATTTTGAAGAGGAACCTGGACGGTTGCTCGCAATAAAAACCTCAAACAAGGGTTAAATGAATCATCAGTGAGCTGTATCCCAGAGGCTCCTGTATTCTCCTTGTGCACAGGAGATGTGGAGTTGAGATTTTCCCAACAAAATGATCCCCATCCCCTCCTGCTTCTGCTCCTCTGTAAACCAGGGTCGGATTCTGAACTCTCTGTGGTGGCTTCGGCACTGCCTGGCTGGAGAGCGTGGTGAAACCAGGCAAAAGCAAAGGCTGAATCTGTGTCCCCCTGGAGAACAGTCTGTGCCTTGCCACCCCCTAACAACTGACCCTGGCCACAAGTGAGTGGGTTATTTGTGTAGGAGATGTGGAAGGAATCCCCAGCTCTCCCTTGAAATATGACATATAAGAAGAAATCACTTCCCTGCATGGCTTTGTCCAGTTGGCAGCTTAGTTTGAGGGGAAAAAAAAGAAATAGTGGCATAAAATCAGCTTGTTTTTGAAGCCCAGCTGGAAACTAGTACTAGTGAGAATTCATCTCACCAGAGACGGGTGTTATAAAGTGTTAGTGTCGGGCTGCATCACATGCATTTGGAGGCAGGAGGGAATTTATTGCAGAGGTCTGAGTTGATTCAGAGTCACACAACATAGATGAAAGCCTCAATCTGTGTGCATTCTGTGCTGGTTTAGGAACAAAACAGGGGTAAAAAAACCACAACCAGAATAAAAATTAAAAATCCCACCAAGAAACCTGCAGCTTATGAAGCAGCTTCGGTGTTTCCTTGAACTGTATTAACTTCTGTTGTATGATCCTTTTTCTCCTCTCCGGAGCAGTACATAATTTTTAGGAAAATCAAACCTGACCAATTTATGGGATTAAATCTGACTATTGTCAGTTGGATTTAATTAGCTTTTGTCTAGTAGTGCTCCTCGGTGCCCCAGAGCAAGGGGCTCTTGGCCAGTGTGCAATGACCCCAGGCTGGGACAGCAAAGGACAAGGTGCAAGGGATGAAGGATGCTCTTCTGGTGATGCCATCCCCAGGAGGGGAGCGTGTTGGGGGACAAGGGACCCGCCTGCTCTCTCCTCTGTGGCCTTGACAGCATCTTCATGGAATTTCCAGTTGTGCCCATGTGGGGATGGTGGCGGCTGCCCAACGCCTGGGCAGAGAAAGCGCCATCGTTAATAATTGACTGGTGAGATCATGAACTAGCCGAGCCCGCTGTTTGCCTTCCTGCCTTTTCCACTGCCACTGTGAGGCTGTGCACGGCGGAATGGAATAAACCGAAGGGCAGTTTCCAGCTGCCAGGCAGAGGGTCTGTGTGTGACAGTCACTCGTGCGGCGCTGACACCCGTGGAGCCGCTGCCGAGACATCGCGGTCGCGTGGCGGGGCCGGGGTTGAGGCTGAGGAAATCACCTTGGACACGGTATGAGTTGCATGGAAAACACTTCAGGTGCTGGTGGTTGCCATTTATTTTCCACTGACTTTCAGATCTTTCCTGTGGACACAGCTGGAATGTGGAGCCAAAGCACTTGCTTTTGTTTTCTAAAGAGAAAAGTGGAGGCAGAAAATCTGCGCTAGCTACGCGTGCTGTGAGCGTGTGCTCAGATCTCTGGAGGTAACCAAACACTTCCATCTGTGTGTGAATGTTTTTGATGGCTGTATCTGGTAGATGTTGTCTCTCTGTAACTCACAGTTGCTGTGATGTCTGTCTGTACATTTGCTTTATCAAGGAAATAATGACAATATCATTCCCGTCGCGCTGCGTTGCTCGTCTCTTGTTCACTGTAAATCTTGTAGGGACAGCCCCAGGCGGGGGCTGGAGGAGGTGGCAGGAGAAGAAAGAGTAACACTGGAAAATGAAGTGTCCAAGCGCTGTGTTGTCTATTGACCCTTTCTCTCCACCCAGGACTAACTCAGCTCTCGGGTTTCTTGCAGAGCATCTGCTGCCAAAGTCCATCTGCTCCCATCCCGAGGCACCCTCCTGCACCAGGCAGCAGGAAAGCAGATGAAGGAGCAGGATATATCTTGGAAAATATTAAAGCCACATTTTGGAATGTTTAACCCAGGGTTGTGAGCAGCCTCAGGCACGTGTGATGACACAAGGCAGCCTGAACTTTGGGGCTTGTCCTCTGTACCTCTGCAGGATGACAGTTTTCATAGGGAAATGTGTGAATGTAAGCAAATAATTGAACAAGGGCAGAATTTAATTCATACCTATTTTTCATTTAAAATGTTAATATTATTAGTGTGTTATAGCGTGTAAGGAACCAAATTAATTAATATTAATTCATAATCCTTAATTTGCATGTAAGAAAATGGCAGTGCTAATAGTGCCTGGTTCCATTTTAGGCTGGCAGTGTGCTGTGACAGATTTGCAGTTACACACTTTGTGGAGGGTACTCAGTTATTTTAAAAACTAATTTGCAGTGGGACGTGCTCAGGAGGTGATGCCAGGCTCTGCTGCCACTGGCAGATGCTCAGTTTAATGGTAGGGCAAGAGGTCCTGCAGGTAGTGACAGTGTGTGATCAAGGTCTGGAAGATAAACTCTGAGTACCAGGAGTTTGTTTGGTCAGGTGAAGCTCTGTCCCCACATCTCCACTTTCTTTCCCTTCTGTTCTGTTTTTCTCACCTGCTCACTCTCCTCCTCCTCTGTGTTCAGTGTTGGTAATTGGAGTTTTCCAATTAGCACAAGCTGATCTCTGTGTGCTCCCATTGTCTGGGAGAACCTGGGGGAGCCAGCTTGGCCATGCCATCCCTCTGCTCTGGGGAGATCCAGCAGGATTCTCTGTCCAACACTTTCTGTGTAGGCAGTCCTTGGATGGGAATGACTTTGGACACAGAATAAATACACTAACTCTGAAGGCACAGGTCTAAAAATCTACAGTATCATTAGATTTTTTTTATCTTTCTGAAATTTTGAGTACTTTAGTATCTGTAATTTTTTTTTTTAAATGCTCTTGAATATTTTTGAGTGTGTTCTTGCAGCCTGGAAAAGTGGCATGGGTGGTAAATTTATGGCATTATATGAACTTGTTTGATTTTTTTTCTTTTAAAGAAGGAAAATTGTGATGAAGTAAGAAGGGATTAAATGGAAACTATTGGAGAGGAATGCATGTGTCTGGGGTGAAGCTGTGATTTCTGGCAAAAGCAGGTTTTTTTGATAAGTGCTTTCAAAGGTAGAAATAAAAATAAGTGTTTGGTGTTTAGTAGGTTAGGGAGTAATGATGATGGAAGCCAAGAGAAATTTTTGAGGCTGAATAAAGAAGGTCAGGGAACTCAAGGACAATGGAGAAGTATGTGGCGGGTGACTGCTCTAATTAAAAGGTCAGACTCTGTTGGGTGCTCAGAAAAGGCCCCTCATGGGGCTGGGAAGAGTTGCCAGACCTGATCTTTCTCATTAAACCCTTGGCCAGAGGTTGGACTATGGTTCTCGGATCCAAAAGCACCTTATTTGGGCCACAGCTTTTCACCAGCACGTTATGGGAACGCCAAACGTTCATGTCCAGTGGTGAGATGTCATCACTGCATGGGAAATGACCCCAGGGAAGGTGTAGGATGGACCAGTTCTGGCCTCGTGGCTCAAGCAAAGCTCCCACGCTGGTCAGCAGGGATCTCCCCCTTCTCTGGAGAGCTGGGTGTAGCTGGGTAAGGAAGTTTAGGAAGATTTATTCCCCCTTCTCCTCAAAAAAGGGGATCTTGAGATGCATTTTTATTACTTTCATCTCCCTCTGAACGACCCGAGACTCCCTCACAGCTCTGGGGAGCTGTGGAGTTGTGGTTTTTACTGGAAATGTTTTCATTCCTCAAACCATGGTGACATTTATTTCTGTGCACAGGAGGCACAAACCTCATTGAAATCCCATGGAGGCTCTGTCTGGAGAATGTCTGACTCTCTGACTTTCCCTGGCTCTCAGCAGCAGGATGAGCTTCCCACTGGGTCTGTGTGAGCCAAGCTTGAAAGCTTGTCCCTGGGTTTTGATGTCTGATATCCCACCTGTGTGGTAGCTCTGGAGATCACACTGAGTCTTCAGAGATCTTCACAAGGAAAATACAGATGAGCAGTTGGTGTGTTTTCCACTCATCTAAAGGGGTTGATGTCATCTGAGATGTTCTCTTAGGTTGCCTTCCTGTTTGAAACCTGAAGCTGAAAGTCCTAGGGCATAAAATTATTAGATTAATTGTAGGTTACAAAAAATAATAATAATAAAATGAAGGTATCTATTTAAAAACAAAGCAACAACAACAAAAACCCCCAACAGCTAAGAGCAAAACAGTGACTGTCAGAGCTGCTGGGTGTGAAGATGATCAGCCAGCCACGCTTTCCTGGAGGCGAGATCCTTCCCTTTCTCCCACCCTTTCAACCATCATGTGAAAGTGATGGAATTTGAAAACTCCAGACATTTGTCTGGAATTTCTGAATATTTCCCAGTCTGGTCAAAGGACCAGCTCTTATTTCCAGACCTCTTGCATCTCAGTAAGAGTTAGTCACTGAGAACATGTAGGTTGTCCATGTCCTGTGTGTGTGCATAGGTTTCTGTCCAGGAAGTCCTGGATGGAGATCTGGGAACCTGGGCTAGATGAGCAACTGGTGATCTACCAAAGGTGTCTGTGATACCAGAGACTCTCTACTTGGCTTCCTCAAGATTTTAGACTCTCAGACTTCCCTGGGACAGCCAGTAAGATTGCCTGGTAAAGCAAGAGTCTCACAGATGATAATTTGGTAGCAATTAGATCTTCTGGTCTGTGAAACAGGTGGGTCAGGTGCTGCAGATGGTGCAACTGATTGGAATCTGAAGAATTTTGGCTAATATTTGCAGTGGGTGTTTACCCTTTGATAAGAAACAGGTCATTCACAAACATGTACATGACATCATGTTGGTGGGTTGGTCACGGTGTTTGCTTTGCATTTCACACACTTCTCATTCTCGCTGCTTGGGGAGCAGTTGGATATTGCAGTTTGAGATGGATTAGTGGCTGTGTCTTCCCCTTTTGATTTCCATGGAGCCATTTGTTTAGAAAGGGCAGTTTTACAGATCTAGGAAAGTTTTCCACACACCAGCACGTTGGCAGAGTGTTGCCTTCATCTCTGGAGTGTTTTGGGGGAGAAATCCTGTTGGATTTGCCAAAGTTACAGTTCCTCACCCATAAACACCAATAGCTCAGCCTCAAAAGAAGGTTTGAACTCTGCTTGTGTTTATTAAGGAAAGTGCACATTGTTGCTCCTCTGATGGAAAGGTTGTGCTGGTAATTAACTCTATCCCAGCAAATCCAGGCCAGTAAGTGTTAAGGGAACTGCACCAGTATGCAAACATACAGCGTGGCCGTGGGCAGTGCCAGGGGCTGGTTTTCCTGAGTTGCTGGGGATAAATCAGAGGCTTGGAAAAAACCAGCCTGTGTTTCAGATGGGTGACACTTCGGGCAAGCATTGTGTATAACTGCCTGGATTAACTGGCAGCACCTAGTACAATCTAAATGAGGTCAAACAAGAGCAAACTGTAAGTAGAAGAAAACTTGCCCTTAAAAGATGGGTAACTCGTTAATTGACTGCAGTCTCGAGCCACTGATTTTCCTCTGCACAGAGTTAATTTGCCAGAGCCATGAGGCTTTGACCTACTAAGTTGGTTGCAAGGAATTAAAGATTGTGCAATGCAAACCACTGTTCCCTAGAGTGGAGAGGTTGAGGTGGTCACTGGTATTTTATCAGCGGTCTGTGAGGGACTGGAGACATCACCAGGGCTCAAACCTGCACTGATGCTTGGGGGCTGGATTTGATACATGTTTGGGTGAAGATGTTTCAGTGCAAGGGCTGGTACCTGAGCTGAGCAAGCACACAGCGTGGGCTGCACCTGGGAATTTCCTGGCACTGCCTTGCCACTACTCTATTTTTTTTTCCTATTACTACTATGGTGGAAATGTGGAACAGACCTTGTTTGGAGACATAAGACATTGTTATTTTAGCCCAGAGACAGCCCAGCCTAGTGTACACAACGTCCTGGGTCATCTGGGTTTTGTTCTTCCTCAGCCATCAGCCTGCTGTGAAGCTTCAGACAAGTCCTGGTCCCCACAGAGACCCTGTTTCTCTTCCACGCTTTCATTCCTCTCATCTGTCTGGTTTGTGAGATCTGCAGAGCAAGGAGTGCGGGGTTTATGTTTGCAAACTGCTTTGCATAGAGGGCTGGGCCCTGTGTACAGTTTCCTAGGTAGTACTGGAGTAAATATAATAAATAAGTGGATGGAAGTCAAGTTAACCTGAAAACAACCACACCAAAAATGCAAAAAACCCTCTCAAACAAACAAAAAATCCCCACAAAAACCAAAACCAAACCACATCACCAAAACTTTGGACCTTAATAGGTTGTTAGTGGCTTTATTTCTTCCTTGGGCATGGAGTGACACTCTTAATACATTTCCCTTCACCTTCTGATGTTCTTGGGTCTGATATACTTTAAATCTAACGTTTTTCTTTTTGCTTTCAGAAGTTTACAATGAAAATATTGCAGCCCTGTCTGGAAGGTGCACGTTGTATTGCAGCCTTGCCAGGGCATTTCTAACACCCAGAGCTGGTGTAGTCCACAAGGGTGCTCTACCTGCTGCAAGCTGAGGAGAACAATAACATCATGGTTAGTAATGTCAGTTGAGTTTTAAGTACATTAATATTTTTCTTTTCCACGTGGAAGAGAAGGCATTTTTCATAGTTCTTCAATTACATTGAGATCAAAGATTCTGCTTCCAGTGTTTAGGAAACATCTTCCCCATGAGAAACAGGACAGGTTTTCCTGAAGATGTGTTTCAGTATTATTTAAATTTTAGCAGACTTCTGGAGAACAGTGGATTACTTCAGTTCTGACAATTTTTCAGTCACTTCAAGGATGTGAAATTGCAAACTTGCTCTTAAGCAAAACAGATACTCAAAATGTGAGGCATGGCAAGAGTGGGACCAGAGGGCAGCCAATGCAGGGGGAAGTCCTCTTGCTTCTCCAGCACTTCTCCATGGAGCAGAGGGAGAGACTGCACAGCAGGAACAGACAGAGGAGGGAATGTCCTGTGAGCTGCAATGTCCTCATGTACCTGGTGCAAACAGGGACTCAGCGCCTGCTGCTGCTGTTTCCAAGCCAGATGTCCTTACCTCAGTCTTCTAAGATATAGAAATTGTATTTCCTCTTATTTCTGGTGTCATCATAAAAACCTGAGACAAAAATTCTTTGCTCTGTTGCTGACCTCCCTGTAAATCATGAGCAGACAGCTTGGAATAATGGGGGAAAAGAGATCTTGGGAAACACTGGATAGGAAACCAGGAGAGTACTTTCATTGGTACCCATAAATCAAAGCCCAACTGTTATTTGAATTCTAGACATAGCTGTGAAAAGTTAGAGCCAGATTCTGGCTGTAAATCAGGGTAGCTCTATTAACTTCAGTGGAACGGTGCCAGCACATCCCAGACAAGGTCTTGGCTCGGTCTATTAATAGCAACAGTGGAGAAATGGAGCTGCCTGGAGAAGTTCCACTGCAACAGAATTTTGATTAAAAATACCAGAGATAAGAATGCCAGAGGAATCTGCCTTGTGGTTCTCCCGTGGCTGCCAGGGGGTTTGATCCTGTGCACCTCCCAGCACCTCCAGACACCACCGGGCTCAGCGAGACCCAGCAGTCACTGCCCTGGCCCAGGTGTTCAGGTGCAGTCTGTTGGCTTGGATAACATCACAGCAGCGTGACAGCGACTGTGCTGCAGTCTGGTCCTGCTTTTAGTGTCAGGGGAACCCTTCTCTCAGCTGCTTTTCTTTCTCTGTAGCTTCAGAAAACCCCAAGTTTTCCTTTCACCCCATATCCAAGGTTTTTATTTCTATAAATTCTTCAGTACCCCCTGGTGAAAAGGATGGGGGATGTCATCATCAGCCACTGACGCTTCGTGTTTCCCCTGTGACCCTGTTATTCAGGGACAGACAATTAAATTTCACAGCTGCATTTTTAGATAATCTCTACAGAGAGAGAGAACTTCTCCAGGTGCCCTTGAGTCAGTTTCTTACTGAGATTTCAAAAGCAGCCCAGCAGAAATCCCCCCTGTGCTGTGTTGTGCTGTTTTCATTTCCCAGAAACTAGTTAATTTTTTTTTACTGTGCCCCACCAGCCCAAGTTTCCTTTGTAGATTAACTTGTGTGTTTTGGCTCGTGTCCACCTCTTCCTTTGGCTCAAAATGAATGATACCAGGGCTGGCTTTGAAATAAGGCAGGGATGGGAAGGTTTTTTTGATTAAACAGCAACATCACCCCTGCAGCCTCTGTCTCTGCCAGCTCTGTGAGGCCCCAGGGCAGAAGTACAGTACTGGGAATGGAAGATTAAAAGTCTGGTGAGTTCAACCTTTCTGAAGAAAAGAGACATGGAATATTCTGGTAGGATTTGGAAATGGTTTGCATCCCCTCAGCACATGTGTCACATGGAGCAGCTTGTCACCAAAGGCTTTCAAGACTGTTTGTTTCCTTTCTTTTAATAATTAATCAGTCTTTAGAACTGATTTAAATGAGAATTACTAAACCAGGTCACTGGCTTGTGAGCTTCAGTCTTTTATTAGGGATTTGTGTGAGCAGGTCAGAGGGGTTTGAAGCTGGTAGAGGTGGTGGAGGGGGTCACACTGGTAGAATGTGACCACCACCTACGTGTCTTCTGTTGGCCTATTGAGCAGGTTCCTTGCAGAGACCTCGCTTGTTAAACTAAACCTGTGTGCATTGTGTGTAACAGAGGGCCAATGCCAAGTGCTGCTGATAAACATGGGCTGTTTCTAGACTGCAAAACCTGCATATTTGGTGTGTGGGAACTCCAGGCTGGTGCTTTTTCTAGCCCATTTGTAGGGGAATTCTTAGCATCAGCCATAAAAATACTTGTCTGTCTTTTAAAAACTCTATAATTAGTTGCTGTCAGCAGAATCTCTCATCGGGATCCTCTGTCAATCTCTCACCAAGTCACTTTCTATAAGCCTCTGGGAGAGGTTTGCCAAGTTTTTGAGAGCAGATGGAAATGGTGTGGAAGCTCGTTTAAAAAACAAACAATTTTCATTGCGGTCATGAAATAAAGTATGATTTGGTTCTTGCTTCTCTGAGAAACAAAGGGAGCCTTTGAGGAGTGGGGAGAAGGCTGATTAGATTGATTATTATAATGATTTCTTCCTGTTTGATGATTCTCCTGAGTTAATCTGTGCACTGCTTGCTCAGTGCAGTTGTCCTTTGGGCACTGACGTGTCCAACTGACTGTCCATGTGCTTGTGCTTCTGTGTGAGATGGTTCTGAAAGGAAGCGTGGAGGCACTGCTGGGGTTTGGGGCATGCTGTGTGTAATGTCCTTGCAGTTGCAAACCCCCAGGCTGCTGAGATCAGGGCTGCATCCATCTGCATGAAGGCTGGGCACCAATCCACGGCCGTGAGCATGTTTGGAAGCACAACTCCAAGTCACTTTGAAACTGAAACCAGCCAGGGGTGTGTTGTATTTAAGCACCTCCAGGATTAGGCAGCATCTGAGTTGGGATTTTCACCCTTTCAGTTTTATTTCCAAGCAGATTCAGAAACTAGTTTTGAATCTGGCCCTTGATATTTTGCAATCATAATGAGAGAGCATCTTCTAAAGGGATGTATAGTCTTTTAGATTTGAAGAAGATCTAGAGGACTCTTGCTGTTAAAGACTTAGCTGCTCTGTTTGTGATGGAGGAAATGATCATTCCAAGATCCTGATAATTACTGAAGCCAGAAATTTACTTTTAGCTACTCTAAATACTGTTTTCAAGTTCTCACTGCCTGATCTCCCCAACTGCAGTCAGAATCCTCCCAACTGAGTCCTTTTCACATTTCTCTTTCTTTTCAGGATCCTCTAGATATTATTGGGATGTGACTACAGAGAAAAATGTGCTTTTCTAACAACTCAGTCGTGGACATTTAATCAGACTTTGATTTCTGGAAATGCTGCAACATGGCTTCACCCGGGAATGAGGCAGAAGGATGGACTTACAGGCAAGGTGACAGGGTTGGAGGGCTGGTAGAGCCCATGACCTCTCCTGGTAATTGTCTTTCACCAGTGAAGTCGATTGGCAGCATAGATCATCTCTTGCACCTCCCTGGAAGAGCAGACTCTGCTTACAGCTCTTTCTCAGGGGGATCAAACGTCCCAGAGTATCCCACCCCGCCGTGCCATGGTGAAAGCTGCTGCTTGCCCCCAGAGCAGGTACCCTACATGGACTCAGAATATGTAAGAGGTGTTTATAACCTCAGTGCAGCCAGCTCTGACCTCAGCTGCCTGCATCCACACCAGGCACCAGCCCTGAGCATCCAGAATAACCCTCACAGCACCGGTCTGGCTGAAAGCTGTGCAAGCACTCCTACCCGAGGGACTTCAAATCAGGGACCCCTGCCTCTGGCTGCACCTCCACCTTCTCCTCCCACGAGACTTGATAGCTATAAAGTCACTAGACACCTTGAAAACTCAAGAGGGAGACACAACTCTGGAAGTCACAGTGAGTGTAGTGTGCAGCCAGCTCCTTGTGTGCAGGATAATCACCTAGCAGATAGGGATACACCTTGGAGTCAACCCAGGGATGATACCACTGAGCAAGATCTAGTGGCTGCTGGGAGAAAGACTCTGGAAAACAAGGACATTTCTTCTTCTGATTCTGCAAATGAGGTGTCTATATCAAAAGTTCAGGGGTTAAAGATGGAGGAAAATGGAGAGTGGAGTCCATCCCAACAACCTGTAAAGAGAAACAATCCAAATATTTTCAGCAGACCTTCTTCATTCATTTTTCAAGAATATTTAAAGACAGACTCTGTGGCTACTGTCCCCAAAATACTTTCTGCTTATAATTCAGTTCATGCTTATGAAATTGCTGAAGAGATGAACTCCAGGTCCTGTCACCCAGTGCCTACCAACCCTAGCACTGTTGGTGATACACAGGAAGACAAACAGTGTCCCTGTGGTGTTCGTAAGCCAACTCTCAGAGAAGCAGATCCACAAAGCCCAGCACCAGAACCCAGCCAACAGTGCCCGCTCCGTGCCCAGTTGTGTTCAGACCTGGATCAAGAGGTGTTTGAGGACAGTTGTGGCTTCAAATGTATGGAGAATGCTCTTGTAATTAAAAATGCTCCCAGGAAACTGGGCAGTTGTGCAGATGAAAAGCAGTGCTGTGATTCTGAAGGAAAAACTGGGAGTGATGTTAGGGAGCCACTCCTGAATCAGCCAGCCCAAGTGCAGAGATCATCGCTGTCCTGCAGCTACGATGCTGGAGAGGCTGAGCACCCTCGCTGTGCAGAGTTGGATGAAGGCAATAAGCAGTGCTATGATAATACTAACCAAATGTCTCTTTTCAGACCAAAGGAAGATTCCACACCTCGATTTTTACATGAAGTCAAGAAAGAAAAACAAGCTAACAGCAGTGTTCCTGACCCTAGCAGGCATTTAGAAGAAGAGGAACCTCCTGTTCAGAAATACCAACCTGAGTTTCAAAACCAGCTCATAAGACAGCCTCGAGATGATCTTGCTGGTGAACAAATAACCAGGCAGATGACTCCCATGCTTTACTACCTTTCTGGTGGGAAAACCAACAATGTCCTGCACCACAACAAGCTCACCCCATGTCAGGAGAACTCAAGGAGTTCACCAAAGGAATTTCCAGCAAGCAGCTACTCTGCCTCAGCGCGGTGTCCGGAGATACAAAGGGAAAGCAACCGGCTCCGGAGGACCAGCGACCACCGTCAGTGCAGTGCTGATGATCTCCTGCTGGAGACCGGAGATCTCGTCCTCGGGAGTCCTGCGTCATCCACCGATGAGAGCTTCAAGAATGACTATAGGGAGAAACTTAAAGTGGCTCAGAAAAAGGTCCTGAGAGAAACCTCCTTTAAAAGAAAAGACTTACAGATGAGTTTGCCCGTTAGACTCAGGCAGAAACCCTCTAAAAGGCCTTCGATTGAACACCTTAGGTCTTTCTCGTTATCCAGTGCCAACGAGGGGCCTCAACCTGTTCCTTGTTCCCCTTCTCATCTAGAATCCTTGGAAAGTTTCAGGAGAGATGAAGAAATTAAGCAGCCACAAACAGGTCGAACAGGGGGAAGGAAAAGGGTAACAAAGGAGCAAAAGAAACTCTGTTACTCTGAGCCTGAGAAACTCGATCAGCTGGCAAACAGGGAAGTGTCATGGAGTCAAGTCAGGGATGAAAGCACTGAGCAAGATGTAGTGGCAGCTAGGAGAAGAACTCTGGAAAACAGAGGGAGAGCACTTTCCAGTTCAAGTATCTCCAGGATGGAGCTGAAACAGATCCAGCACACTGCACTTCTGGAATACATGGAGAGAAAGATTAACCAGAGACCAGGCAGCTCACATCACCCCTCGCTGCACAAGCCGCCGCTGCAGAAGAGGCTGTCGCACCCCAGATGGCCTCCTGGCAAGGTTTCCAATCCAAACGGGAGCAGGAAGGTGCAAAACAGTGAGGGTTTCTGCCAAGTTTTCTCTGAAGAACAATCACCAGATGTTTTTCCTCCTTTGGCTTTTGTTCCCCCGCTGAGTGTGCCCAGCAGGCGCGATCCCAGCTCTTCCGCCGCTGCTACAGCGACCTCGAAGCACCGCCCGACTCCCAGCGAAGCGGCCGGGAGCTGCACTGGCCAGTGTGCATCTGCTGAAAGCCTCCCCCAGCCAGATGCTCCTGTGTCAGAGAGAGCTCGTGAGAGGTCGAAATTGACTCCTACATCCACACAGGTAAGAAAGATACTAAATTAATAATTATTGTTTGAGTCCAACTTATGACTGTCCCCCTGTTTTGGAGAACTGTGGGACTATTCACGTGAGAAACTGCTGAACACCACGAATGAGGAGTTAAGACTTGAGTTATTTATTATTTTTTTAGCAGATATGGAGGAGAAGCCACATCTGCTCAATCTATAGGAGATGCTGTGGAGCTGTTGGAAAGTAAAATGTATGCAGGATGGTGCTGTTTGTGTTTCAGCAGCCACTGCTGTTAACTGCAGCCACTTCATTAGAGCACTACCCCACAAAGGTTACTATAGAGAGGTTTTTATAAATGACCAACCTTTTTGGCTCCTGAATCTGAAAGACAGTAGCTGTCAAAATTGTTGTCAAGAAGAATAAAGACAATAAAAGGGTCAGAAAACAGATAATTGAATATACTACTGAAATTACCCAACTGGAGAGGCTGACAAACTTCCACCAGTGCTGCCTGCTGTCTGAGTCGTTCCGAGGGTCAGTGAGAGCACATATTTTATTGCTAGCTGTTCTCTGGTTTTCTAGGAAAAAGAGATGGATACTACCTAGACAGAGTGTAACAGCAGTTTCATTAATAAAAGGAGACAGACAAACTCAAAAATCAAAACCTTGGTGAATTTACTCAGAGATCTGCTGTTGGCTTTTATTTCTGGGGATAACAAAAGTGGGAGCAGAATTAAACAGCTGCCTAGTCTGAAAATGCTGGCAGCCCCATTGTGCTGTTTTCATTCCCAGGACAGGTACAGATGTGCTGGTGGTGCAGTGGAGCCATCTCGGCGCTGGGAGAGCTGTCTCAGCACCCCCAGGTAAGGCTGTGCCTAGATGGAGCCCGTGTCTGAGGTGTGTGAACTCCAGCAGCAGCCCTGGTTGTCTGCTCTGTCCCTGTGTCTTGGGATCCTTCGCTGGCTCTGTGGGAATATTCATCCCCTACGCTGGTTGTTTCATTTTGGGGCAGTCTTTGAAATAATTTCTACTGTGTGGAGCAAAAGTGGAAAATGTGGAGTGTACCCGAGCTGCTGAACTCCAGATCTCTGGGATCACAGCTCCCTCATCTGAGCTCTGGCTAAAACAGCATCTGCAGCAGCTCCGGTGTGCCCAGTCGTGAAAAACAAGTGTGCCCATGGAGTGCTGTGGTGGGGCTTTGGTGTGGGTTTTTTAAAAGAAAGAAAAAAACACAACTATGTGCCATTTACACTGGAAAATGTGTATGTTAACTCTCAATATTTGTATTGCTTGTTTGAGGAGCACCAGAGGAGACAAAGATCTGAACTCTGTCACAAGGAGGCAATAATGCTGGTGCTTGTGTAGTAACAGGATTTCCACTGGTTCAGTCATTCAGAAAGATCCAAAGGGTTTCTGGAGGCTTGATTATCTTAGGGAAAAAAAAAATAAATGTATTTTTAGTAAGACTTCAAAGTTGTTCTTAACTTTCCTAGTTTAGCAAAGAGGTTTAGCACGTCAGCATGAATGTCACTGGAAATTCTGGACAGAACAGTAACATCATAAAGACATTTGCTCATAGCTCTGTAATATGCCCTAAGTAGTGAAAATATGAGAAATCCAGAATTAGTTTCATTAGTAATTAGTTTAGATGATTGTCTTTGGGAGACAGCTGTAAGTACAGCTTTCGTTCTGTTACTGCTGCATCTCAGTCTTTCTCGTTGTTGTCCTCCACAAGAAAGTGCTGCTGTGCTGTGGTAGAAAATCCAGACTAGACTGGGCATGTTTGCAGTGTTAATGGCTCAAATAAAAGTTCCAGCTGGGACCAGCAGGAAGAGCAAACTGTGACCATGACCAAAAAAATACCTATTGTAGAGGGAGTGTCTGAAATAAAAGGAAGTGTCCTCTTTCTTATAGTTCCCATGGTCCTGAGAAAGATGGATGTGAGAATCACAAATATAAAGACAATGAGATAATTGGACGTGGGTGTTGTGAGGATACTGAGGAGCTGACTCCTGAAACCTCTGTTCCTGTCCCAAGAGGTGGAAACAAGGAAGATGCTCAAGTGGAGGAGGAATGCAGAACTAAACCTCTGACTGGCAACGCCTCAAACAAGTGTCCAGAGCAGCAGCCTGCAGCTCCTCAGGAGCAAGTGACGTCCTGCCACACTGCATTAGCACAGCCTCACCAAGGAGACAGAGGCACAGACAGAGGTTTAGTTGCAGAGGACACCTCTGTGCACAATAGCCAAGATGATCTTGTCCCCGAGAGAGAGCCACACCTGCCCAAAAGGAGGTTGAGGTCTCCTGAAGACCAGCGGTACGAGGAACTTGCTATGGAGATCATTGCCAAAGACAATTCTCTGGTTGATATCCTCATGCCTCATCCTGTCAGAAAAACTGCTTTAGACCTGATGGAGGGTCTTTTTCCTGTTGACATTTCAATGCTGGATAAATCACACAGAAAAAAAGGAGACGTGTGGCAAGCAGAGGAGAATGAGTGAGTAGACAAAACCAATTGTCTGGTATTTTAGGCTATTTTAGTGTATGAATATTGTGTATATCCTAGTAGTGAGATGACTAGAGCATATTGGTTTTGTTTCATTAGCTAAATATTTTAGCTTTCTGATTTACATATCAAGAAACATTTGTGGCTATGGATATATGACAGAAGAAACACAGTTCCATGATACCTTGTTAAAAGGGACTGTGACAAACCTTGGCTGCAAATCTTTTGCTCTGTATCTTTTAAAACATTAGAAAAATTGCTGTTGTGAGAAGAGAAGAGTGATTCTGAAGTCAAGACAGTTAAAACCATGGACACAATGTTTGAGAACAAAACTTGGAGTGTTTGTCACAGGCATTTATTTTCTGTTCCAATAGCAGGAAAAGTAGTAGAGATGCAGCAGAAGAATGTCCTGAATCAGAACATGATGCCAAGCAAAGGAGTGAACATCCTACCTCTGGGGGAAACAGAGTCCTGGATAGGAGCAGAGACAGCACAGATGACCTAGATGACATCACCTCTAAAAAAGTAGGTGGATGACCATCAGGGGAAGTGTTCCTTCACCATGACAAATAAGTTATTATTAATTTCATGTGTATTTAAAATGGATAGTTTTATTAATTACTTTTATCCCAGTAATAATGTTTCACAGATAACTTTGAACTCATTTTTTCCAGTAGGTAAAGTCCTGGCAAATTGGTATATTGATCATAAATGGTGGTGTTTAAATCCTGCCTGGTTTGATTCAGATCTCTCCTCCCACATACTTCTCCTCAGCAGGTCATCGGGGATGGGCTGTACCTGGGACAAGCACGCAGGGTTGGTTCTACCTTTCCTTGCAAGGCCAGCTCCTGGGCAGCAGCTGACTCACAGTTTCACACTCAAACCTGGTCTCAAAATGGGCACAATTCATTAGAACTGGCAGCCTAGGTGAGGAATGTTTTTTACTCTGAGAGAACTGGCAGTGGTTTCTGTGCAGTACAGTGCCCCACACGTGCAGGGAGTGGAGGTGGCTTGGACACAGCTGGACTACGATAGAAACAGAGCAGCTGGAAGGGCAATATGTGGCTTTGAAGAATTAGCTGGTTTTATTTTTCCTGTAGAAACCTGGCTGTGCTTCACCCCAGATAATGACAATCTGCCCTCCTGAAGCTCCTTCTGCTGCGTACATGGTGGTATTTTTTGGTACCTGTTCATGGTGGCATTGGCTGATTTCCAGAGAAGCTGATGGAGTTCTTCCCCCATTCTGGTCTCGGGGTCTTTTTCCACACCCACATTTCTATACCACACAGCCTCCCCTGCTTGCTTTGCACAGGCACTGTGGCTGCCTGGAGTCACCCATGGAAACTGACTTCTGTGTGCATGAGAAATGAAATTCCACTCAGTTCTTGTGAAGCTTGGTGATAGAGCTGTGGCTTCATGCTCATGTCTCGGAGCATAACCGTGTGTAATCACATTGTAATCTTTATTGTCCTTCACTCCTGACTGGTGGGGAGCTCTTTAAGCTGGGGATTATATCACCAGTTAAGGCGATTACTGGTAATTTGCTTTTCCGAGTTTAAGAATTAAGTATAGCTTAGAAAATGTTTCTTTTTTTTTTTCTTTTCATTTCCTTTCCCAGAGCTTAAAATTATTTTAAAAGTCAAAAATTTGGCAAAGACCAGGTGAGGAAAATGCATTCTCTAGAAATGCAATGGATTCTTTTGGTAATAACAATTTTCTCTGATATTTTTTTTTTCCCTTTGCAGCTGGAACTCATCTCCAGCCTCCGGTCAAAGCTGCAGAGCCTGTGGGAGGAAAGGGAGCTCGTCCTCTCTGAAGCCAGGGAGTGTGCTGAGCAAGGCCAGGAGCTGGAGGCGACGGTGCGGGACGTCTGCAAGCCCAACGAGTTCGAACGCTACCTGATGTTCATCGGGGACCTGGAGAAGGTTGTCAGCCTCTTGCTCTGCCTCTCCAGCCGCCTTGCCCGAGTCCAAAACGCCATGAGGAGGATCGATGGCAATACAGATGCTGAGGAGAAGGTGGGTGACAAGCCAGCAGGGTGTTTAATTTGCTTTGGTCGCTTCTTTCCAGGCAGGGCTGTGTCAATGACACGTGAATCCCAGCCAGCCATCGCCCAGGCAGTGTTTAAGTCTCCACAGCCAAAGCAGAGTGGACTGTGGTGTGGACCACAGTGCTGGAGAACAGAAGCACCGAGTGAGCTCTGCAGCTGGGTGCTGGGGTGACAGCAGCAGCAAAGCTCCAAGAGGGTCCAGCACCCTTGGGCTGGTCCCTGTGGAGTAGCTCCAAACCTGGCTTCATGGGGCTTCTTGTTGTTTCGTGGTGGTGTTTTTTTTCCTCTTACTGGTAATTTCAACGTGGTAATTAGTACCTTTGAAATCACATTTCAGTTAATGAGCTTGTCTTAGCTATCTGGAGCAGGAAGAAGAAGTGGTTGTAACTTGAGATACAATTCCTTGTAGTTTAACTCAACTAGCCAGTTTTGCTGGAAAATTAGGAGTTGTCTCATGTCACCAGGAAATCTTTTCAAGTCTGAAAAGTCTCTTTTTTTTGGCTAGAGGAGACAAGCCAAATGTATCCCAGGAATGACGCTTTCCTGCTGTTCTTTACTGCTTTTAGACATGTTTCTATCAATACAATCCCTGCTGTTATCTCTTATTTGGAAATTAGAAAAGCACAGAGTTAGACAAGCTGGGATTTGCTGGAGCTGCTGCTGCTGACCTGCAGCTGTGGAGCTTTATCACAGTTCACATGTGGCACCAGGAGTGTCCTGCCATGTCCTGTGACACAGAGAATCAGGACCTACCTGCTCCAGAACGTCACTCGTGGTAACAGCAGTGATTTTGAGCAATGTCTCACACTGACTTTGGCCAACAGACTTTCTGGTTGGCAAGGGGGCTGTGGTTTCTTCAGTGTTATGTTTGTACTCTTTGTAGTAAATACATTAAAATAATTTATTCAAGGATTTGACTAGCATGCCATGCTCAATAAAGACTTGATTGGGAACCAGCATTTGTACAATGATCTCCCTCCCAGTCACTGCAATTGCCCCAGTGGGAGCAAAACCAGCAGCCTCCATCTGTGACTCCATGTTCAGGGTGTTGATGGGGACTGTTGCTCTCTGGTGTATTTATGGACATGGTCCTGAGTCTGGACATTTTCCAGCAGGGCTGTCCCTGTGAAAAGCATTACACTGACAGAGAATTAGCCAAAGTGTGAAAGGGATTAAAATCCTGTAGAACAGGCAAGGCTTGATTCTTGGGGGTTTGGTAAAAAGGAGCCTTTGATGAACAGTTACTGTCTGCATCAAAGTTACTTTATCACATGTGCTTTTAAATAGAGGTCACACTACCTTTTTCATTGGTGCTCTGGCCACACACAACTTGCAAAATACAAAGACATGTGCCTTAAAGAACTTCTAATTGAATGCAAATGGATACAGAACAGTTTAAAATTACCTGAATGTTAAGTATATTGATTTTTTTTTTCCTGAGGGCAGCATGGAAGGGAGCCTTGATGGGGTTTACTGGGTGTCTTTACCTCACAAGCCACAAGACTGAGTAATTCAATCATGAGAAAACTCATGTGGAACACAAAGCCCACAAGAGGAAGTAATTAAACTAAATCGACTGTGGCTTCCAAATGAAGATCTAGAGAGCCTGCCAGGAATGATGAGTTTTCACAGTGTGCTGCTTTGTTTTTTTTCATTCTATCAGCAATCTCTGACCGAAAGGCACAAGCTTTTGTCTCGACAGCGGGAGGACGCAAAGGACCTGAAGGAGAACCTGGATCGCAGGGAAAGGGTGGTCTCTGGGATCCTCGCCAAGTACCTGACCCAGCAGCAGCTCCGGGACTACCGACGCTTTGTGCAAGTCAAGACCTCCTTGCTGATTGAACAGAAGGACCTCGAAGAGCAGATTAAATTTTTCAAAGAACAATTAGAAAATCTGGAGAAGAGCATCCCCCTCTGACACCCACCCACACACCGCCCGTTCTCCACAGCGAGGTTTGGGACCTTTCCCTGGAGATCCCCACGTGCTGGCTTTGGTGAACTCTCACAATCCCGTTAGTGCCACGGTATTGACAAGTGCTTGGATGCTCTGAGGATGCTCTAGGCACATGCTAGACGTGCCTTCCCCTTTGGATGGGCCAACTGACAGCATCTTACAGCAGGTACCACCCTGCCTTTTGGAAATGACTGGTAGGATGTGTTGCTCCTATTAACTTGGCATGTATTTCCCCTTCTTGTTGTCTGTCCATCTGTTTCCAGATTGACATAATCTCAATAAAAGAACGACACAAATATTTTCCTTTTGTGGGTGGGTTGAGTGTTTGAAATGAAAAATGATGTGGGTGTTTGGATTTGAATTGGAGATTGCACAAAGCCCTAGGAAATGTTACAGACCATTGCAGTGGAACTCCCGCACTCCTTTATACTGTTTGTGTGTGTGACACAGTAAAAATACACTGTAATGGAAGAAAAGAATTATTTCCTTTCTTGGCAGTTGCCATCCATGAGTCTTTCCTGGCTGGGTGTAATCCCAGTAGGCTGGTCAGT
Organism: Caprimulgus europaeus; assembly: GCA_907165065.1. Next base: position 49,336,176 of record OU015531.1, on the reverse strand, counting down.
AGTGGGTCTTACAAGGGGAGAAAAAAGGGTGTTCTGCGTTGGCAAGAAGAGACAATGGGTGGTGAAGATTTAAATGAACACTTTTGGGACTGATAAACTCTGAGCTTATTCCTGCACAGTCGTTTGCAAAGTCCTTGCTATGCTCTTAAAGTGTTTATTTTTCAAGCAGCACCTCCAGGTGTTTGTTTTGAGGTAGTTTTCAGTTGTCAGCATGCACAAGAAGTGCTGAACCTGGAGGAGAAAGCTCTGCTGTGGAGTGAGGTGGGTGGGACAAGTGGAGCAGATTATTCAGTTTCAATGAGGCTTTCTAGAAATCCCTTGGCAAAAATCTTTTAAACTAATGTTGTGTGTTGAGTCAAACCACTGATATTGCTGTATTTAACATCTGAGTGGGTTTTTTTTTCTTTAAGTATTCAGTGAGAGGATTATTCCACCTGAGCTACATACCTAGACCATGAATAAGGCGGCTCCTAATCCACGTCAGGTTTCTTCCAGAGGCAAAACAGATTTTCATTGTTCTGTGTTGGTAGGCTATAGGAGGAGATGTTTTACTAGTGCCATATGTCCTGACTACAGTAAGTATCCCCCCCACTGACAGATGTGTCCTTTTCCTGAGGCATCTTCTCCTTTGGGATTTCAACACACAACCAGCCAGGATGGGGAATCCACATGGATTTAAATTGGTGTTTTGGGTTTGTTTTACCCCAGCTCACATTGTTCATCTGAGTTTACCCCCTGAGAGCATGAATGAACTGATGAGAAGTGACAAGTATATGAAAAGGAGACCACTGTGCACATCCTGGGTGAGCAATGGTTGTTAAGGATAACTTGGCAATGCTCCTGCCTGCTGAAAGAGGGAACCAAGGAGGGGACAACGTTCTGCCCTTGCCCATGAGCGAATTGAGCAGTGGTCTGGGCATTACATGACGATGCAATAAAGCACAAACAGCCTGCCAGACTCTGAGGTCTTCAGAACAAATGAATGTATCATCAGGTGCTACCCAGACTCCAACAAAGCAGCATTGTTCTGTTCTAAGTTTTATTTACCAGAAGTGCTCGTACCTATAGCTCATGTTTCAGGAGAAACAACATAACGTGATGTGCCCTGGGTAAGGCTCTGAAGACTTGGGTGTCAGAAGTCAGTTGTGTGATGTGTCCCAACTATCAGTAAATAGATGTGAAACAAGGTGTGCAAGCGGATGGCACACAGCAAAGAGTACTTCTGTGCATATTAACACTTTGTTCCAGTGATCTGAACAAACCAGATTGTGCCTAATGCTGAGCACACTGTTCTACTGGAGACAAGCAGCTCCAGGAGTGCAGTGACCAAGGTGCTGTGTGTGCAGGGGCTGTTGCCTTAAAACGTGGGGGAAAACAGCCAGACACTGCAGATCCTGTGAGCAGATCTGCTCAGTGGTCCTCAAAAGGCTTTTAGTATGTAAATCTGAAAGCTGCCTCTTGAAAATGGTCTGAAAAAATAGCAGATGTGATGCTCTAATGGAATCAATGGAGAATGGAAGAAACATGAGCAGTGTTAAATGAGCTGTTTGCATTCACTGAGGAGCCTGACTTGAAGGTGCACTCTACTCCTGTTATTATTCCTAGCTGAGGAAAATCCACCTGGTTGGAAAGAAATGTTTGATAATTGAAGCTAGTGCTTGCCTTTAAGGGAAAGAATGGGTCTGCCCTTAGTTTCTCTTCTCTTTTTGGTCTTTTGTGTCATGGGGAGGGTGATTGCTGCTCCTGCCACACTGGCATTCACAGGAATGCTTCAGAGAACAACAGCTATAAGTAACTTTTACTCTATTTTCCAAAAAGTCACATATCTGTGTTCCTTGTTACTTTGTTAGAGCTGTGAATTCCAGGCAAAGAGAAAACTGGATACAGCAATGACATCAAAACCTCTTTGCTGGCAAGCAGAAACCCCCTTTCCAAAGCACCAGCAGGTCTGGATCATCAGGTGAGTCTTGATTTTGACAGGGACCATTTGTTATGGATTTATTACCAGGGGCCAAGCCCAAGGTGATGGTGTCAGTCCACACTGGAGGTAAGTCACGTGCAGCACTCCTGGCACACCTACACACTAAAATGTAGGCTTTTAAAATCACCATCTGATGTGCAAATGCAAATAGTGATTTACTCTGATCCCATCATAAATGCTTCACAGAGGGTCCTTTTTAACAGCTAGCAGCAGCCCTGGGTACCTCTGAGACTGGTGCAGGACTCTTTGGTTGCTCAGTATCACAGAGATGAGTTTCCATCTCCTTTTGGCAGCGTGGAGCAGTGCTGGGCTGGTGTGTGCTGGCCAAGAACTCCCTCTGGAGAGGCCAATGCTCTTTGCTTCTTAGCTGCTGGGAGAGAGGACATCACATCAGGCAGGTGGCATTTGCATCCTGAGTGGTCTTGTCTTCACATGAATTTACATTATTCACCTAAAATTCTCTCTATAAAGGAGCACTTGCAAACTGAGCTTGCTTGGGGAGCTTGCAGGACGCTGTCCCAGTGAGTGAGACCTGGAATCATCCTGCAGCTCAGCCAGCTTTACACACAGGGAGTGTCCCTCTCTGCTCTGCTCAGCTGTCATCTTTAACAGTACAGACCAAAGTCAAGAAATAGAACCTGCTTTGGAGTCCTATTTGGGGAAAACGAGGGGTTGCCTTTTTCTGAAGGTTTAATATTTTAAAGCAGTAATGACATCCCCATCCCCAGATGATCTCCAGAGATCCCTTCCAGCCATTCTGTGATTCTGTGACACCAGTCACCATTGCTTATGGGGCAGCTGTTTCCCAGCTTCAAGTCCTGCCGTTTAGCTGATATTCCCCAGAATAAAGTCAAGGGAATAACAGGAGAAGACTTCATATTCCAGCCTAAGCTGCCTGCAGAGCTCTATAAACAGAGATTTCCTGGTGCTGTCCCAAGCTCTCCCTTTCCAGCCATAGTGCCTCCTTACACAGGTTCCTGCAGCAACAGGGAGAGCAAAACCCCAGGTACCTGCCTGCATCTGCTGTCACTGCAGCGTGGAGGCAGCTGATCCCAGCCAGCAGTGCTGCTGCTGAGTTCAGGCAGCTCCCTCTGTTTCTTCTCCTCTCCTTTCCTCTGTGCAGAAACCAAGGTGGTCAGACACTCAGAGCACCTTCTTTTTACAACACTGTAATCCCACACTGCTCCAGACAGTTTTTTGTCTGACCCTGTACAAGCAGAAAACTGAAATTCAACGCTTGGGCTGTAAATGGCAGTAACTTGACTTCCTAGGGAGGCAAAATGTGAGGATTATGGAACTGAAACCCTCTGCAGTGCTTGTACATCATTAATGTCACTACTCACTAAGCTTCCACTTGTGACTTCTCCAGCAGTGATAACTCAGTTTCCTCTGCCCAGCATGTGTTAGACCAGGGAAGCTGCTGCCCAGAGCCTTGGAAAGCTGTTGGCTTCCAGGGGCTTCAGGCTCTTGGCAGTTCACCAGCACTGGGACCTGCTGATCTACTTCTGCAAACAAAGCCAGGTGTATGTGTTGGGGGGATGTAAGGAATGAAGGAGCTCCTGGCTGCCTGTCCCTCTGGGAGAGCAGGCAGGGATCCCCACTGCTGCCCAGCCACAGGCAACACAACGCTTGGGAGTCTCCTGTTGCAGCCTCATGCCTTTGTAACACCCCAGGTGGAAGGTAATGTGACCCCACCACCATGGGAGGATGGATATCAGAGACATGTGGTGAGCTGTTGGTATGAATTAATTACAGCTACATCCAGGAGGATGCAAAATAATAGTGCTGAGGAGGAGGAAAAAGGTGAAAGGGCCCAAATGCGAGAGGCTGGGTGTCCCGCGTGGGGTGCTGGCTGCGGGAGGCTGGTGGGATCCCAGGAACCAGCTCTGTAACTCATTTGGCCACAACAAGTGAGGGGGAAGAAACTGCAGTAGCTTCTGTTCTGCTAAACAAAAGCAGGTGGGCCTGGTTCAGGATAAAAAGACCTTTTATTGCCTAGAGGCAGGGAGATGAGTGAGTGTTACAGGTGTGGGATGTGGGCAGTGCAGGCAGCCCCAGCACCCTGCCTGTCTGACAGGGTCTTGGCAGCAACTGTAGCAGCTCATTTAGAATTTGATTTAACACCCACTGCAATGTGTGGGAGTCACTGCTGGATCAGGACCTGCTGTTTCAGCCTCTCAGGCACTAAATTGAAGGTTATTATTTACTTTTTTTTCTTTAAACCCAGGCCTCATTTTCTTCCCTGGGGTGTTGTGCTGTGAGACTTTTGCATGTGGAGCTGATTAAGGAACAGAGGGGTGCAGGGGTCAATGTAATGTCCTTCTGCAAAAGGTCTATTTGGTGCTTGTGAGAGCTGCATTTGATAAGTAGAAGGATGTTCTCTCTGCTGTGGGAATTCATGGCAACCATCTGAATAAATTTTTAAAAATAAACTCAGAGCAGCAAAGCTGATCCACGCCTCGAGGGAGCCCACGGAGACATTAAAGAATAATCAGGCTGCAGGAATCATGCAACCTCTGGGTTGCACAAATGCAGTCAAGAAGCAGCACATGAATTTCTCTGTGAAACGAAGAGAGGCATTAAAGATTATCAGAGAAACTCTTAAATGTCACATGAGCCTTGAAGCTGAGTCATCTCGTGGAGAGAAAATCCAGGCTGAACCCACAGTCTTGATTTAGGGAATAAGAGACTTCTCTAAAAGCATGCATGAACAGGCAGGTGTATTGCTAACAGCCTTCAGGCCATGATGGAAGAACAAGAACATCCCAAACCACCTCAGGAAGGAACCACTTGTGAAACCATCCTCCTGAGGATGCTGTTGGCAGTGGGTGATGACAACCAGGCTGGGGAGCAAGGGCCTGGCACCCTGATACCATGACCTCGTGTCCAGGGCTTGTGAATTTGGGTGTTGTGTTTTATTTGAGTGAAAATGAAGGTTATTTGGTTTTGTGTCAGCAAGGAGCCTGCAGGGCTTCCCTGCTGGGGTCTCTTACCTTGTCTGGAGAGTCTCAGGGTGATGGAGGTGGAGGAAGGAAACGGGATGAAAGGAATTCCTCCTGGGAAAGGGTGGTTTGGCTTTGGCTGGAAACTTGTGCTTTCAGATGAAGAAAGAGTAACACTCTACCTGGGGCACAGACAGAGCAAAGCCCAGGCAGGGAAAGCTGATCACTGCCAGCTTGATTTTTGTGGTGCACGTCCCTAGTTTTCCTTCCCAAAAAGGGAAAAAGACACAATAAAATTGTGCTAATATTAACAGTACGGATCCATTTTGCCTGGACTCAGAGGCAGACTATTATTTCCATTTAAGATCAGTGCTTTTTTCATCACAGTAATAATTAAAAAGAAAAAAACAAACCCTGAATGTACTTGAGCTGAAAGGATTCAGATTCCCCGCGCTGTGCGACTGCTGAGCTTCCAGCGTGCGGAGCGGAACACCACAGGCAGGTTCTCACCACCACAGCCCCTTCACATCTGTGTTTCAAGGCTGATCAAGCACAGACAGGAGAACTCTTGGCTGTGGCTGTCTCGGGTCCTGCAGCAAAAGGAAGGATCCTGCAGGGGCCGATTCACACAGGATGTGAAGTGATGGGTGTGTGGTGAGAGACGAGGCGGGGACCGGGGAGATCAGCGGTTGGGTGCAGCTCTGGCTGTGTCCTGTGTGTTTTCAGAGAAGTTGCCAAGGCTCAGGCGAGCTTGGGGGGTGTCACTGCTGCCATAAACCCTGTCCCAGTCCCTGTACTGGGTGGATATACTCAGATTGGCTAGAAAACCTTTTTTAGTGGTTTTATTCCACTCAAGGAATGGTGCAGGTTCTACACAGAGGAACAGTCTTTACCCTGTATAATCTGCATGAAGTGCTTGTTGATACATATTTACCCAGAAATGCTTTGTGGTACAATTGGGTTATTTATTTTTTCTTTTCTATTTTTTTAATGTCCCTTTCAGGGGCAGTGAGTAGCAGCAGACTGCTCCCAACACAGGCTGCACCACATGCTCCTCCAGCAGCTCTGTTCTGGAAATCATTGCAGGTGTGACAGTGTTGATCAGTGGAATGAGTTTGGTGAGAGCAGTTTATCTGTCTCTAAATGCTTTTTTGGAACTAGTCTAGGTTATTTGGCAAGGACACTCTCTTACCTTCACCATGAGAAAGTGTTTCTTGATGGGACTCTTCTGACATTTCATTCTAGGTGACCAGCCACCACCATTCAGCAGTTGCTGATGATTCAGGGTTGCCCACACTAAGGGCTAGACATGCTTAATGATTTGCTTTGTTTTACAAATTAGTGAAATAAACCTTGGAATGGGAATAGAAAATTAATGTTCCTCATTATGATGCAGAGCTTTTGATCTGCTCTCTCCCTGTTCTCCCCTGCAGCAAACAAACACCGTGCTGTTCGTGCTCATGCTCCGTGCTGGCCAAGTCCCTGCTAACAACAGCTTCATTTGGGGGGTCCCACATTAATACAAATCACTGGAAAGAGCAAAAATTACCATTTTACTCAAAATAATATGCAAATCAGGAGGCAAATACATCTGAGGAATGTAGGTCACGGTGGAAACGTGCAGAATGGGAGGAGAAAGGATGAGCCATGGAGAATTAGGGCTTGAAAGGTCTCCTCTACCTTCAGACCTTCGTTGGTCTGTTGGAATCATTCTGTGACTCTTCTGCTGGGCTGTGGTTCTGTGATGAAGCTGAAATATTGTAAAGACTCTTTTGCAGTGCAGGAGCAGCATTTCCCAAGGCTTTTGTTGTAGGACAGGCGTTTCTATGTGGCACAAGGGAACAGAGACACTCAAAAATCTGCCTGAGCACGACCGCGCCGCCTCGTGCTGCTCCACCAGCCGCGTGCGGGAGGGCAGAGTCTGCCCCTCTGTACGGACTTGAGGCTTGGAGCTTGTTTGCAAACCTCTTCAGTGCAGGCTTTTGAGAACAAAATGTGCTGGGGAATGGACAAAAGGAGTTATCTTTAGAAAGATGGACTGAGCCAAGGTCGAGGCAAACGTTAGCTTTGCTGATCTCTGCTGCTCAACCAAAATCTGCGCTGGTTTTACTTGCGTAGGCGCTCCGCTGACTGCGCGGCACTCCCAGGTTGTGGATGACATTGCTCTGCTGCCTACAGGTCTAAAACATTATCTTGATTTCGATTTGGAATATCAGTACTGTGTGCTTTAAAGTGACCACAGTGATTATCTCCATTTTATAGCAGGAAAACTGAGACCTGGCAAGTAGGCAGGCTAGTAACGAGGGCAAAATACAACCCTGTGCCTTATCCACAGCAGGAGCAGAGCCCAGGGGGTAGGGTTTTGATTTTTATCCTTTCCTGCAATCAGCTTTGATGGTGCAGAAGGCAGCTCCTGGCTCTGGGCTGGGCCAGGGGTTCAACAGGCTGTTTGCCCCAGGGCCAGCGCACTGATGGGAGCGGCAGTCCTCTCGGTTGTGTCACTGGAAAAAGCCTTCAGGTGAAACTTCACGGCTCTCCATTCACGTGACAATCCTGCTGTGTTCAGTGAAATTAAGGAGAATCTATCAAGGTGAGGGAGTCAGAAAACAGTCCCAGCCTGAAGTGTCTGCCAGGAAAACACTCCCGTGATTGTCCTCGTGTCCCTTCCCCAGTGTACACAGCAACGCACGACAGCAAAACCCAGGAAGGCCGACGGACTGGTTTTACTTCAAACTCCGGGCAGTGGGTGTTTCTGCAGGGTCACAGCAGCATGTTCTCCATACCTCTCGCTGCTTGTTTGCACCTGAAGCCTGCCTCAGTACTATCTTTTCCTTAATCTGCTCAACACGGAGCAGGAATGAGCTGAGTCACCGCACAAACTTGTTGGCAGAGCTCAGCCCGCCCCACCCACAGCACCCGACCTTGGGAGATCCCCACCTTTTGTGTCGCAACCTTCCTGCCAAACCTTCAAGCAGCTCCCCAGGGAATGCTGAGCTGAAAGGACCAGGGCTCTGCTCTTGTTGCTGGGCATTTTTCTATCACACTAGCTCATCATGGCTGTGATGCCTCCGAGGAAGGAATAATGCAGAATTTCCTTGATGATACGTGTTGCAATGAAATCTAATCTCAGCCATGATTTCTTGCTTTTCATCGACACAACACGACCTACCAGCAGCAAAACCTTCTCCCTACTTTCCTTTGGTGAAGTCATAACTGTGCCTCACAGCTTGGTCGGTTGTTTTTTTAAGCAGAAAACACTCCATCCTTGAACCTTGCCTCCAACTCAAGTAGGTTTTACTCAGAATTAGCGTTAAAAATTCAGCTCTGATGTCATCCAAACTGATACCAAAGGCATAAATCCATAACTCATGAACAAACTTCTCAGTAAGGCCGAGTCAGAGGGGAGAGCGTTTCCAATTCACACAGAAACAGAATGCTTTTACCAGGCAGCACCAGTCCTGCCAGCGCCTCAGACACAACGTGAACGCACACGTGTGCTTCTGTGGTTTCAGAAAATACACAGAAAGTGTTTCATGTCAGGAAGCTCATCAAAACTTTTTAAAACAGAGCAACAGACTTTTTTTTTCCTCCCTGTAAGTCTGTGAGCTGACACAGTGCAGCACATATCAAGGTTTCAAACCACCGTGCTGGTCAATGGTCACACCAACAGCTATAGAGCAAATAGGATTTTATTTTTTTTTTTAAACCCTACTCCAGATATAGAAGTCATGAGGTGCTTGATCATTAACGTTTGCTTAACAACTTAATTAGTTCAATACAGAAGCAGACTGGTGCAGAATAATCCAGTCTCTTCCGAGAGCAGGTGGATCAGACCCTCTGCAATCACTGGTGACGCTGGCAACCAACGTCACCAACTCCAGAGAGTTCAGGGAGAATGTTTTAAAGAGGGCAGTGCCTCCACCTCCAGCACAGCCCTACAGCATTCCGGGCCCAGCCAATTAGAAGTACTAGGTTTAATTCAAGCCTGAAAAAAAAAACCATTCCTGAAGTCACTGACTTGGAAAGAAAGGCAAAGCATGCAACCAGGCGTTTGGGTACGGAGCTGAAACACCTGCCGGGGCTGAGGCGCGGAGCAAGCGCAGCATTGCCATCACCTTCATCACTCCTGAATTATACAGGCTTTGTAGTCACAGTTTGAGGGGAAAATGGGATGGTTTAGCAGACTGGCCCCAGGAGTTTGGACAGTTTCTGTTTCTTAGCTCTACCTCTTTGCATTCACAGTAACCAAGTAGTAATTAAAAAAAAATAATAACCTCGCTGCAAATGTGTCACTTCACCTGCAGTTGGCACGGCTGTCAGCTACGTGTGGCTCTATATATAGAACAATTATGTTTAGAATAGAAAAGAAGAGTTAGTTTCAGGTCAATGATTCATGCTGTTGAGATAAACATTGCTTTAAGAAGTCATGCAGACATTCTATCAAGAAACACCTAACATAACATAAAAGCCCAATTTTTGTAAATATTTATTGTAAATGGGTTGAAATCAGAGACCAAGTTGTAAATAAAAAGAAGCAGACGTACAAGCCTAACTCGTTTCCAGTTGGCTACTCTGGGACTCTGCAGGATCTGATTCCCAGTTCCTCAGTTCAGTTTTTCCCCTATCACATATCAATGTTTTTATTCAGATTAAGTGACTGAACTATAGTCAAGTTGAAATGTTCACAGTATCATCAAGACATTAGTGGTTAGTACCACCTGGTCAAAAAGACTTTCAGGAAGAGAAAAATAAAATAAAATAAAATGGTAACCTAGCTTTAAACTGAGGTAGTCAGGTCATGGTGACTTGAGTGCTGTGGGTTGGGTTTTTTTATTTTTTTCAACCTGTACATCTAATAAACTGCTTTAGGCAACAATTGAGATTGTTATGTTAGTATTTCTGATAGTGACAAACTTTGTTTTGAAAAAAGTACACAATTTTTTTTAATAGAAATATTCCTCTTCTGTTACCAAAATAATCAGAAACATCATAGAAAACTATGCATCTTTCCTCTAATAATTTAAGCCTGCTATGTAACAAGCCATGTTAAAGTAGCCAGCTACCAGCTTGCTGTTCACAGTGTAAAATACACAAACCTTTACCTTACTTTTGCTCTCCAGCCGAGGAACACAGACCAAGAAGGCTGAACCTTGAGCATTTTTACCTGTCTACACACACACACAGAGGTTGTTTCAGTTTCTTCAACCATTAAGTATAAAGTCTGTGGTCTCCACGACAGTAGATACAGCATTTATAATGCTCCTGGGCAGCTCCCTTTCTACAGGTATCTGTGAGCTGGGATCCACCCAGTGGCCTTTGGAGCCAGACCCTATCCCTGGTTTAGTTAAACATCCGAAAAGACAGACATGGACAGAAGAAATCCAAGCTGCTTCTGCGAGAGAAAATCGAGACCCCAGTCACGTTATGAAACAATTTCAATCCCAAGAAGGCAGAGGCTAGTGGCCAAAGAACAGCTCGGAAACAGGTCTGCGTTTCACAACGACCTCCTCTTCCTCCTCCTCCATTACCTCGGAGAGGGAGGAATACGACGGGAAGCCTCCTCTAGTCTTTGGCTTCCTCCTCGGGCCCGTGGTAGCAGCCAGGAGCTTGTTTAAGGACGAGGGCTTCCTTAAACCTTTGGTGAGATCGTAGAAAGCCATGTCATCGGATATGACCCCCAGGAAAGTGCTAGTGGAGCTCAGGATTGAGGCCGCAAGCTTTGTGCTCTTCTTGATGGGCACGGAAGGCTCCGAGTTGTGGGGAAGGCTGGGGTCCCCCAGCAGGCGCCTGACCGCAGAGGAGGCCCCTTCCTTTAAGTACTGGTGGGGCTTCTTCCCACTGTAGTCCCTCAGGTCGATCTTGGCGTGGTAGCTGTAGACCAGCATGGTGATGATCTTCTCCTGGCCGTGTATGGCGGCGAGGTGAAGCGCCGTGTAGCCACCGTGCGACCTGGCATCCACATTGACGCGAGTCCCCCCCTTCTCAGCCGCTCGGATGATGTTTGTCACCATGTCACAGTTGCCACTCTTGGCGGCCCAGTGCAGGGCGGTGAAGCCTGAGATGAAGTCCCTGCGGGCAGCCAAGCTGGCGTCACCCAGGAGCAGCCCGTGGAGCTGCTGTGTCCACTGCCCGCCGGCCGCCATCACCAGCCACTGGTGCTCAGCCTCCTCCAGGGGCACCGCCGCCATCTCCTCGCTGGCCCGATGGTTCTTGGGTCCCCGCCGCAGGCCAGGCGAGCGGGACCCAGCCTCCTCCTCCGCCGGGGGTGACAGGGGGGCCGCCGGCTCCTCAGGCAGCCCCGGGGCAGCGGCGGTGGCAGCGGGGGGTGGCACGCAGCGCACCGGCAGCATGCAGGGCTTGGGGAGCGGCTCCCGCCGGGGCCCTCCCGCACCGGCAGGCAGGGGCACCCCACCGCCGCCGCCCTGGAAGAGGCCCCGCAGCTCGGAGACGGCCCGTGGCGACGGCACCTCCTCGGGGGGCTGCGGCGAGAGCCGCCCGGTGGGGAGGGGAGCGGAGGTAAAGGGGCTGCCATCGCCCGCCGGTGCCAGCGCGCTCCCTGACGGCGGGGCGGTGCGAAGCTCCCGCTTCAGAACGACGAACTTGGCACCGTCGCGTTCCTTCACCACGGCCACGGCGTTCACCGCCGCCTTGAACAGCTCCCGCCGCTCCGCCCGCGCCGCCGCGTCCCCGCCGGTCTCTATCAGCGCCCGGAACGTGCTCACCAGCTCGGCGTTACGCACCTGCCCGCCGCGTTCCCGCAGGAAACCCAGCACGGCCGCCGGGCTGATATCGAGCTCCGCCATCCCGCTGCTGCCACAGGTGGTGGAACCGCCGCCGTCGCCGCCGCCTCCCCGCCGGGGAGGGAACCCGGGAGCCCGCCCGCCCTCGGGGACTCGCAGCGTAGGAGGCACCTGTGAGCGTGTCCCCCGCGGCCGCTCCCGCTGAGGTGATCGCACCGCCCCGCCCGCGCCACCGCCTCCTCTGAGGGAGCGGAGCGGCCCCCGCGCCTGTCCCCGCCCGCGGGGCGGTGCTGCGGGGAGAGCGCCCGGCCCCGGCTCTGCCCCGCGCCCTCCGCGCCGGTGAGGGGCCGTGCGGGGAGGCCTGCAGCCCGACCCGGTACCTGAGCCGGTGCCTGCCCCGGTATTTGCCCCAGTGCCTGTCCCGGTACTTGCCCCTGTACCTGCCCCGGTACCTGAGCCGGTGTCTGCCCCAGTGCCTGCCCCGGTAACTGCCCCGGTGCCGATCCGCCTCCTGCGCTAACGTTTCCCTCCGGGAACTGAGCAGACGCGTGTCGCTGAGGTGAGGAGCGTGTCAGCTCCTCGGAGATGCCTCAGGCATCAGTGATTTACCAACGCTTCGGTGATTTACTCCCGGTTTCCTAAAACGATTGGTTTTGGTGCAGTTTTTGGTAGAAATCACCCTGCAAAGTCAGGGCTCCACTCTGGGAGAAGCCTCTGGTGCGGTGGGAGCTGCCGTTCTCTGGGTTAGAGTCTCGTGCCTCAAAATTAGTCAGAAGATGGGTGGATGGGTGATTCTGCTGCGATATATTCAACTCCATGTGATACTATATATATCACACCTATTCTCTAGATGTCTTTATCTATATTGCATCTACAATTTCAGAATGTCTTTCTATATCAATGGTGAAATCTTTACAACATGTTCACATCTATTCATGTACACCTGGAGAAGAGAGAGGACTTTATAAATTATAGAGACTCTGTTTCTGCTGCCATATCAATCACTTCTGCTTTAGCATTTAACATTATTATTGTTCTGTGTTCTACAGGGGAAAAAAAAATCCAAGACAAACTTGTTTTCTCCTCCACTGGGTGTTGCAATCAAGATAATGAAATTGATTCCTGAATGACTGAAGGGTTTGTCTAGGAAAACAGCACGAGAGACTGAACACAGAATGAAGAGAGTCAGCGTGGTATGAAGACAGGTAAAAGTAACTCTCTGTACAGGGATGGGTGTGAAAACAGAAAAGTCATTTTCGTTTTCCCTGACTTAGAACTTGATTGAAATGGAGTATCAGCCTGTGCCAAAGTCTCCATTTTGTGGGCGACTGGAGGTGCATCGCTCCCTGTGCAGTGCAGCTCTCTCCCTTCTCATGATGCTGACCTCCCTTCTGTCTCTTCACACCTTTACTGGTGGTGGAAGAGCCTCTTCCCACAGGTTGCTCAGAGTCTTCCTTTGGCAATCTTTCCCTTTCTCTCTCCATCTTTATGCAAATCTCTGAAAAGCTATTTTCTCTCTTGCTAACAAGCTGGTGCTGAGCCAGTTCCTTAAAAATCGTTTCGCTGCTCTAATGTTCTTTCACAGAAGTGTGTAATCTTCATGCTGCTTGTAGCAATTCAGTATTTCTCTGTGATTTGCACACCTCTCATTACTGCCTTTTTACACGGCATATACAGCAACCTCGCTCTCTGCGGAGGCAGCCGCTTGTGTCTCGTGTTCTCGTGCATTAGCAATGCTTTCTGGCTTATGGCATCGCCACAGTTCTGCCTGGCCTACTGCAGAGAGCTAATAATGAGCATGCATCCAAACATTAATTGCTATGGCTTGCTTTCACTGTTAATTTCTTTTCCTTACTAGAATCCATTGCAGGGATAAGAACATCTCAGCAGTGCGTGATTTTCTGAATTGCAAACTTTCAACTATACCCTAGGATTAGAGTTCCTATCTGCAAAAGAGCCAGAGGAGGAAGGTAAATAATTCAGAAGAATAGGTTCTTTTAAAAAACATTTTCTTACATTACAGATGTTAAAGAAGTTGCTGCTATTGCTTGTGGTGGTTCAGGCGTGGCAGGGTACATCCTCAGGCTCACCGCTGCGCTGAGGCTGTTCCTGTGGGTGCTCACAGAGAGGTGCTGCACTTCTCATCCCCCTGCACCCACATATTCTTTGAGTCCCACAAGGGTGCCATGAAATCCCACCTGTTTTATCTCCAGCCTAGCACCTCTCCTTCAGAGGGATCTCCATGCACCAAGCCCCCAGGAATCCTCACTGCTCAGCACCCAAGGAGGCAATCCTTGGCTCGATGAGGTCCCATCACCTCTCTGGGGGCGTCCATTGGGTCAGGGACCCCAAGGAGGGATGTTACTGAGACTGTTCCCCAATGCAGGTCCTGGCATTCCTCATGGCTGCAGAGCAGACGGGCACATCCCCAGGAGGTCACAGAAGAGGAGAGAGGGTGTCTACAAGTGCTCCTCGTGCCATGCCAACCACGAACTGGTTGCTCCTGTTTAACTGCCCTGACGCAAGGAACTCTTTCCCCAGGTAATTTTCCAGTGATGCATCCAACCACCTGTCCCACGTGCGCTCACTTCAGCCTTTGTGGGCAACCCGTGCCGTGTGGGTGTGCTCCTTTTCACAGCCTCTCTGTCACTGAGTGTTAGCTTAGTCCAATACTTTCTAGTTAAGAAGGAATACTTTCTAATTAAGAAGGAAACAACACTTCTGGCTAATCATCCACACCATTTCCAGACCGCAGCTTGGGGCACATCCTGTTTGCCAGCCTTTCCCCTTATCTGTTGATGCTTTTTGGTTGCCCACCTTTCAGACTGAGTGCCAACTACCAAGGGACCAGATCCCAGTGAGCTCCTCTTAGTTTACTCATTGCTTGTCATATTGTGATCAGATTGTGCAGCAGAAATTTAGCTGCTTGAATGAACTTTATTAATATAGATAATAAAAGCCTGGAGCATTATGGGTGTTATGCTCCTCAATCAGCTGAAATTCCCAGCCTTAAAAAGCATGAGAAGTGTTGCCTCTTTTTCTGCATCACCAAAAACCTACAAAGCAGTATTTTTTGTGGGGCTATTTACAGAATACTGTGGGCTGCTTCGTAGGAGATTTCAAGCCAACTGTCTTGATATTTTTAATTTTCTGGCTGGGACAAAACCAATGTACAGAAATCCATGATTAAATTAATTTACTACTACTTTTTTTTTTTTAACACAGATATTGCAGTTTACTAGTTATACATCATAAGCTGTAGAGAGCTGGCCTCTATTTTGAACTGTGTGACTGGAGAGTTCTCTTTCCTGTGAAGAAGTTTCACAAACTTTTAAACTATCAACAATATCGTGTAGCAAACAGCATAGGGAGCCTGGGGCCTTTTGCCACCCCTTCAGGGGAGGAAGGTAAAGGTTGTAGGTCTGTAATTATTCACACCACACAAAACCAGGAAAGAAAGTAGGAGATCAAGCAAAGCATCTAGTCAAAGCAAAGAAGTTTCTATTGATACTTGAAAATTGAAGGAGATGGCACCCCAAGTCCTGCTCCTTCATGCACGACATTCTCAGAGCCACAGGGAAGGTGAGGTGCCAGGTTGGAAGCAACAGAGGAAGAAAAAGGGGGATAATTCAGTTGGACAGGGTGTTGCTGCTTGGCAGAAAGGTGAAGCTTAGGTGCTGTTGACTGTGGATGGGATTTGTACCTTCAGGAAAAGTTACTTTCCTTTGAAATGAAATCAGAGTTCCCAGAATAAATAGGATGACAAAGCCCATGATTTTCCACTTTCCTTGTTGATATTTTCGTGTGAAACAAAGAGCACTCGTTGTGAAGGAAAATAGCTCTTCCTTTGTTCCATGGAGAAATGCAGTAACCTTCCATAGATAAACAATCCAGAAAAAGTCTGTGAAGGGGCAGGGAGGAGTGGGGGGAGATTGTTTGCAGATAAAAGGCATTTTCTCATAAAAGGGCAAGGCTCAGCTGTAGCTCAAGGACCTCACTAACTGGTTTGGAGGATGTTTTTCAACAGCAATCATTCAAATGCACTTTTCCATGTATCTCAGAGTTTGTATTTATTAAATAGTGCTTGTTCCACACAGATGATGCAAGGAACCCATCCCAAACATCCTCACATGGTGCCTGCAAACCTGATGGGATTCTGTCAGGATAATGCCAGCCTGGCATGAGGTTCAGTGTGCTAATACTGCCCTCTGACCTGAGGAGGCAGGGGAATTCGGGATCTGTTTCCAGCCATCCCACTTAAACTCACCGGGATCACTCAGTGTGCATGGGGAAAATGGACCTGCAGCTCCCATTGACTTGCAGCTTAGACAGAGAGCATTTCTGTAGAAACACCTTATAAGTCCCACATATTGTCAGTATAACCACTGAAAATTTAATAAGGTGCTTGGTGGTAGTGCTGCTAGAAGAGTAGCTGTGAAACCATTTGATTTCTAATAATCCCCAGGAGGACACATGCAGAGAAATGAATAATTTCCAATAAGCAGCTTCCTCTGGCCTCTGTTGAAAAATGTGAAGCAATTCTGTTTATCTGCATCTCCTGGATGTGAGGATGAAGAATTTTACTCAGCCCTGAAAGGTGCAGCCATCTTCAGGCAGCCTTGGCCTTGCTGCAGTATTTATGTGGCAGGTAGGATGATCACTTGCTCGCTGTGGCTGTGTGTGAAGTAAAAGGACCTGTGATCACATTTGTTTCTCTCCACTGTCACTGCCTGTTCCTAGGGGGACAACGTGAAGAAATAAAGCAACTCCTGCTGATCTCCCCACCCCTCGTGCTACTGCAATGCCACCATCCATGCAGCAAGGGGCATTTTCCTTCTTCCCCCAGGACAGAGAGGTTCAGGGACACATTTGTGCCTTTCCAGTCCTTTACCTGTAGAACATTCACAGCTCATCTAAATTCACTGTGAATTTAGCAGGTACAAATATTCCACAGGGTTTAAAAATCCTTGCTGGAGCATTCAGCGCTGTAATAGACATTTAATTCCTGAGCCATTAGGAATAATTTGCATAACAACTAATGCGTTAGCAGTTAAAGAGCCACCGAATCCAATTCTCTCCTCTTGAAGCAGGTTTTATGCATGTGAAGCTTTTGAAAATAGCAGGGTTTCTCTTGAATTGGCATTAGAAATAGTGTTCCTTTGGAAATAACAAGGTGTTTAAAAATAACTGCCAGCTTTTACACAGCATCACAGAGATCTGCCCCACGCTGCTGACACTGCTGATGGACAAAGGGAGAGAGGACTCCAGCTGCAGAAGGTCTCAGCAGCACAGCTCAGAGATCCAGGTGACAGCAGGGTTGTCCCTTCATCTGAGCAATGTCTCAGAATTTCCTCTATGCTGTGAATCTTTGCATCTGCCCTGCAGCTCACAGAAACCAGTAGCTGTCTGGGAATCAGCTTTTGTGAGTGCTGCACTGTTACATTCTGTACTTTATTGGCAGGGAAAAGAGCTCTTAATGAATCTCAATCACTTCTCCCAAAGTACCTGGCATAATGGCATTTAAGCCTGTGTTAAGGAAGAGTTTTACATTGCTTTAAATCTTTAAAACAGGATTCCCAAGCTTGCCTGTAAAGTTGTTTTGTTTTGGTTTGGTTTTTTTAAAGTAACTTTTTAACCTTTTTATCTGTTTATTTTGCTTCTTTGTGATACATCAGGGCAGCCTGGAAAGCTAACTCTGCTTCTACATAAACTGTTCTACTTGCATCTCTCTGCACCAGAAATACCAGATTTTAGCTTCCCTGTTTTTGCTTGGAGGACCCAGGGAGAACTGGAGAACCTTTGGGAATCAGCCAAAGAAACAAGATGGCAAAGTGAGTGTCTGGTCTGCACAAACACCTCACTCACAGGGAATGACTGAATAAAAGGTCCACCAAGCTTATACCACCGCTGTGGGCAGAGGTAGACTCGGCTCTAGATGCCAGAGGCCAGCAGGCCAGCTTTGCTAGCCCTGGCAGCTCCAGCACACAGCACCATTAACAAAGAGCTGTGGCTGTGACAGGAAAAAAGGTTGGTTTGGGGTGGGGTTTTTTAATAATTTTTGGTGACCCAAGAAAATAAATTACCAGATGGTGTTCAGCAATGGCCTTCTTAGAGAAATACAACATTTTAGTGACCCATCTTTAGGCAGAACTAGCATATGGATTAGCAGAATTAATTTGGTTGTAGACAGTCCACTCGGGAAGAACTGAAAAACAGCTCTTCTGACCTGCACTAGGTTTATCATATTTCAAAAAGCAGATCACTTGGATAACAATGTCTCATAAAATGCCTTGAAATTGCTTCAAGGGAGAAGACAACCTTCCTCCTACGCTCTGATCCCTCTAAGCACTTGCATTTGGTAACCCTTGCCCCCTCTCTTCAATTATCTACAGCTAATCTTCATATCCTGTTTTATTTCTCCAGCCTAACCCCAGTCTCCTTCTGGGATGAATAGTGCTTCCTGGAGCTCCTGCAGAGCAACACAGGTGGATCTCAAGGAGTCTTGGGAAGAATCAAAGACATGGAGATGTAACATATGATCTTGCCCACCTGTGGTAACACAGCAGCTCTGTGCCCACAGCACAGCCTGCTCTCACTCATTTATGTTGCCGTGGGAGAGAGACCTGTGTTAAGATCACAAATGGCAGGTAAGAGAGAGGACAGAAATTAATATGAAGTGTAGAGTACTGTAATGAAGTAGAAGTTCTGTTTTAATGTGGTCACTGAGGTTTGATTGTCTTTGAATACTTCAGTCCTGCTTCAGGGCTCTCCAGGGACTGTGCTTTTGTGGGCGATGAATAAAAGGAACTGGGATATTGAGTATCTTTCCTTTTCTTTATCTTGCCAAAAAGCTGAAATTTGGCAAACCTTTTGAAAAATAACTGGAAAAGGGGCCTGAGCACAGTTGCTTACTGTTTCCTAGTAATTGAGGTGGGGCTTGGAGCTTGAGCTGTATCATAATTAGGTAACAACTATATTTGTGGCCCTCCGTTGTGCAGGATCTGGAGGTGACCTAGGAGCACCTGAGTAGACAAGGAAGAGTCTCCTGGACAGAGCCACTTCAGGTAAGCTCTGCCTCATCCATTCCCTGGGGGGTGGTTACAGTGTGCAGTGAGATGAGCATAATTTGGGGAAGTTTAGGCCATGAACTGGTTCTTGAAGGACAATCCTCACCAGCAACAGCAGCAAAGATGGGACAGCAGGTTCTGGTCACAGCTGAGGAAGGGAGCAGAGCATCAAGCCTCAGCCCATACTCAAAGTTACCTTGATTCCTTAACACTCCCAGTAGCTGGTGCATGCACTGAGTGGAGGAACAGCCCTGAGGATGGATCTGAGGAGCAGCTCAGCTGAGCAGATGTGTGTAACAGCAAAGAGAGACAGAGAGGGCTGAGTGTTTGTGTCCAAAAGGTGCTGGGGGGACTTGTGCTGTGCCCTGGAATTGCCCTTTTGTGCAGACAATAGTTTTTCTCTGGCTCTCAGGCATAGTGAGTTGTGAGAGGGCTTGTTCTTCTTGGGGGGTTCAAAATGATCCTCAGCAGTCTTTACCCACAGAGTCAGTGCTGTAAGGAGAAGTATTTGATCTCTTTACCCAAACTCAGCTCTCCAGCTGGAAGTTTGCATTGCTTCCAGAGAGAGGATGAGGAGGAAAGATGAGAAAACAGTGGCTGGCAAAAAGATTGAGGAAAGCCTAAGACAAAACCAGGGTATCAGATTAGAAGTGGAGGTTTGGTGTAGTGACCTGGCTGAGATGGAGAGAACACGGCGCTCTGGAAAGCTGTTCCTCGGCAGATGCACTGCAGCAGAGGGCACCAGAAAGCAAGAGAAACTCTGCTCTGTGCTAACAGCTTGTAAAATACATCCTTGTGAGTTAGAGAGAGTGGTGATGGGATTGGCTTTGTGCTTTATGTGGGAAGGAATGTTGAAGAAAGACTGACAGTCCTCTCTTGCATACTTCAACTTGCCATGGCCACAGGCAGCATAAGGCCCACAAGGTCTCAGCATCACAGCTCAAATCCACGCTGTGGCTGCAACTTTGGTGTCACTCCTGTGTGTGACAGAGGCATTTCAGGGCAGAGGCACTGCTGCCCTGGGGTACCCATCCATCGCCTTCCAGCTGGCTGAACACTCCAGAGCTTCTCGAGGTGGGGAAATGGGCATCTGCACACCCGTGTGCACCCTCTGAACGCTGCAGAGGGTGCTCCTGGTGCTTCTGCAGCCACATGTGAACGTTTCTGGGTTGAGGGTGATGCTGTGTGGCTGTTCACAGCCCTTCTCCTCTGCAAAATACCATCACAGGCTGGTTTGGGTTGGGAGGGACCTGAAAGCTCATCCAGTCCCAACCCCCCTGCCAGCAGCAGGGACACCTTCCACTAGACCAGGTTGCTCAAAGCCTCATCCAACCTGGCTGAGAACACTTCCAGGGAGGAGCAGCCACAGCTTCTCTGGGCAACCTGGGACAGGGTCTCACCATCCTCACACCAAAGAATTTCTTCTTCGCATCTCATGTCAGTTTCAAGCCATCACCCCTTGTTCTGTCACTCCCTGCCCTTGGCCAAAGTCCCTCCCCAGCCTTCCTGGAGCCCCTTCAGGTACTGGGAGGCTACTAGAAGGTCTCCCCGGAGCCTTCTCCTCTCCAGGCTGCACAGCCCCAGCTCCCTCAGCCTGGCACGTCCCTCACTGTCACACCGCTGTCCCCAAGCCCCCAGCCGCGCCCTGATCCCTTCCCGCAGCCGTCCCGGGGGACGTACGGGGACCCTCGAGGCCTCCCCGATCCCTTGCCCCACTGCTCCGCTCCCCTGCGCGGCCGCAGCCGGGGAAGAGGGAAGGGGCCGGGAAAGAGGGAAGGGGCCGGGCCGCAGCCCGCCCGCCCCCCGTCCCTCCCCGCCCTGGGAGGGGTCGGGCAGCGCGGGGCCGCCCCCGCCCGGTGCCGGTGCCCGTCCCCCGGTCCCCCGGTGGGTCGGTCGGTCGGGCGGTGCCTGTGGCGGAGGGAGTTTCCAGGAAGTGGCCATATTGGATCCATTCAGCCGCATCCAGCCCCGGCCATGGCCGCCACCGACCTGCAGCGCTTCTCGGTGAGCAGCGGCGGGCCGGCCCGCTCCCCTCGCGTCCCCTCGGGCACATTCCTGGGCCTTATCCCTCGGGGAAGGGGAAAAAAATATCTCCAGCGATGGTGGGGCCGGTGGAAAAGCACCGGGCACCGGCCCCGTGTGCACCGCCACAGCCCCTGCGTGTCCATGGGAGCCGGGTGGGTTCGTCTGTGAGGGGGTGAAGCCGGTGTCCTCGGTGCGGGCAGGGTGCGGGGACAGCCCCTGCGGGAAGGGCCTGCCGTGGGCTGGAGGGCAGGGCGGGCGGGGAGGCGGTGAGGCCTCGGTGCTGGGGCTGATGATGGAACCGGTAACGAAAGCCCCCACCGGTAACGAAAGCCTTACTGGTAATGAAGCCCTTGCCGGTAACGAAAGCTTCGCTTGTAATGAAGCCCTGGCCCGGTAAGGAAAGCCCCATCGGTAACGAAGCCCTTGCCCGGTACCGATAGCCCCGACCAGTAACGAAAGCCCCACCGGTAACGAAAGGCTTTCGTGACCCCCCGTTGCGTGTCCGAGGTGCTCCCAAAGGGTGTCTGTCCAATATCCGTGTGTCTCCAGGCATAAAACACCCCGCCAAGAGAGGCGGAAAGACATGGGGTGAAACCTCCCTAAATTAGCCTAGCTGACACACCGCCGGTATCCACCGGCTCGGCGGCAGTGAGGAACTTAACGGTGTGTGTGTAACACCCGTGCGAGACGGCGATTCCACCGCGGGGAAAGCAAAGCCTTGAGGCCAAGCGGTGCCTGAGCCGCTGGCTGGAGAACGCCGTGCAGCAAACATGGAGCGTGACCCGCGCACCGCCGCTCTCTGCAGCTCACATGTTGTATAACTGCGATCGGAAGTCAATCTGGCTCGGATCTCTGCCGGCTCTAAAACTATTCTTTGTCTAAGGCTTGAATTTGAATGGTATTTTATTTTTTTTATTGTTGTTGTTGGAAGGCTGCTCTGATGAAATCGCTCGGTGATGCGCCTTGCAAGCCCTTCCAGAGCTAAAAACGTTTTTACCGCATTAAATAGCATAGCTCTGAAAGTCAGAAATGTCTGGTGTGATATTGCTAAATCAATGGGAGCAGCAGTGGTGGCTGGCTGAATTATAGACGTGCCGTTTGAGCACAAACAAGTCCCTGCTACTGTTTTCTCTGTAAACTGCTTTTTGCCAAGAATCTCCAACTCTGCTTCGTTTCTTTGAATCCTGGCCCAAAAGTTTCCAGCTCAAGAATGAATTTGCAAGACTGTAACTTACTTAAAACTTGCAGAAAGGAAAATTGATTGGGGGCTCTGATTTAAGAAAGCAAATGCTTCTAGACTCTGGGGAGAGGAGATGGAGGTAAAGCCTCAGTGGTAGAGAATGGAAACACCGTAACTGTCTCACTGCAATTCTTTCTCCATTTGTATCATATATAAATACTTTTAATATTAATTTGGCGTGCATGCTGGTGTCTGTGCAGGTTTTCAGAGGTGTTACAGGAACCTAAAATATTGCCTGGCCCAGGAGAAAATGCATCTTGCGTTCTTTGGTGTGGGTATTTGAATGCTTGGTGTAGTTGTGTCAGTACTCTGTCACTTTCATTTAAAAAATTAAAAGGCTGGAGGGGAAAAAAAAATTCCCGAAGGTGCTTGACTCACATTTGGGCACCAAAGTGAAATGGCTGGGCTCCAACATCGCTTCAGTGCCCAACTCCATTAGGAGAAAATCTGCTTACTTTGTGCAGGGAGCTAGGGTGGGTTCAGAGGGACCTGCAGACTCAGGAGGTCTGGTGATCTGATCTCGGCTGACCTTTCCCTTTGGGCTAATTTGCTTTTCGCCTGGCACCATGGACCTGGCAGAAGCGGGTGGGAGAGCAGCGTCCCGTTTCCATCTGATGTAGGGCAGAGGGCTGTCCTGGCTGCTGTTTCCTCTGTCCTCAGCACATGTCTCGGCTCTGATGCTGTTCCTCCAGCAGTATCATGGAAACCTCATGATTCAGGTGTTCCACGTTGTTCTTTCCACAGGTTTACAGCTTTCTTGGTGCCACGTTATATCACTCAGGTTCCTGAGCATAAAGTCTGGGTGGGAATAGCTTGTTACTGCCAAGAGGAGGTGATGATAAATTCATTCATTTTTACCAGCTGTTGCTATCTGCAGTGGGAAGTAATGTTGAAAAAGTCTCTGAAGGAGGTTTTTTGATATACAATAGGTCATGTTGTGGGGATTGGTGAAGCTATTTATAAGTGTCCAGCTGACACTGACATCCTGGGATGTAGTGACCCTTAGGTTTGGATAATGTGTTTTCAAACCTCCCCAGATGCATGCTTCCCTTGTACAGTCCTCCAGAACGCCTCTGTCTCCAGCACAATAAAGTTCCCTTGAAGTGCTGCTGTTGGAAGTGACCAACAAAAGCAAATGAAAGGAAGCTGGCCCATAGAAAGCTGCCTCTAAGGCAGCAGAATCACACCAGCGGTGCTCAAGACCGCCTTTGTTTTTGTGAATGCAGTGCTTGTGAGAGAGGGTGGCTTCAGCCCCTGGAGACTGATGTTTTCTGCTGATCCATCGTGAGAATGTGGCTCACCACGGCCACGTTCAGCGCTTGGTCTGCAGACATCACTGCTACCTACCCCAGGCCAGTTGTCTTCATTACACTTACCACCAGAGTGGAAAGCAAGCTGATAAAATTTGATTCAATTATGAAATACTTTAATTTGTCAAGGTTCAGAGCTTCTCCATGGCCTGTTCTGGCTGGTGTGGAGCTAGCACATGTGATGGCTGTGTGCTGGAGCAGATGCTGGTGATATCAGTAAGGATGTTGGTATGTTGAGTGGGAAACAGCCCAACCACCACGTGCAAGCGGAAGGCAGAGAGCGCGTGAAACGCAGCAGGGAAATGCAGAAGCTCTGGAGGAAGCTAGAAAAGCTGGAAGAAGAAGTGACAGAGAAGCAACTGAAAATGCGTAGGAGAATAAATGGGATGAGATGTGAGACTGTAAGACGGTTTTGCTTTTGAGAAGCTTTTGCAAACTCCCAGATCTCTCTCTTTTTAAATAAAACCCATGGAGCTCTCGAAGTGCTGTTGCTTAACGGTCTGCTTGAAGCCATTGTCTGACTTGGAGGTGCAAAGGCAGTTTGGGCTCTAAAGGAAGCAGCTGCACGTTCTCTCAGGTGCATGTGAGGAGGAGCTGGTGTCCTCAGCCCTAAGGTTGGGCTGAGATAAGAATTTAATGTTATGGTTTTGCTGTAGGTTTTGAAAATGCAGTGGCTGATAGCTTTGTGTGTGTGCTGTGACGTTGTGCACAGACAAGGGCATGGGCACCCAGTGAGGAGGGCAGTGGGTGCAGGCAGGTAGCTGTGTGTGAGCTGTGGCTGTGGGGCAGCTGTCTACATGCAGTCCTGAGATGATGTCCCTTCGTGTTAGTGATTGATAGCTGGGCTTTTGCTGGTAGCTTGACTATAAAATCATGCTCCTTAGAAGATCTTGCCAGAAAAAACACCATTTTATATAGAGGAAACCTGAAGAACATCTTCCTTGCTGGAGATGGACAATGGGATTTCTTTTGTCGCAGCAAGCTGCTGAGCTGTGAGGGGATCTGGCCAGTTTGGCAGCTTCATACGAGCATTACCCATCTACACACCACTGCCTTCTGGTGACCTGCTCCCAGCTCCGTGTGGGGAGAGACCTTTGTCTGGGGTGCATGTTCCTGCCATACCTGCCTGGGTTGGGATAAACTTCAGGCATTTCTGCTGCTGCTCTTTTCCATAATCTCACATTTTCCCTTATTGACCTCACGGCCTCAACCCGCTCCTGTGTGCAGGGCCAGTGTTACACCTCCGTCTGTGAAGGACGGGCACGAGGAGCGGGCTGAGAACAGCTCTGTGGGGTTTGTTTGGATTCAGAATTTCCCCCTGCCCTTTTTTTTTTTTTTTTTCCCCTACCATTTGGAAGTTCCAGGGTTAAATTTCCTTCTCTGTTTTGTCGTTCAGTTATTTTACCTTAAGCCTGGAAAAACTCAAGTGATCCCCCATGCAGCGTGGAACAGAAGTGACAGATTTTTCTCCAAGCTGGTAACGTGCACCAGGAAGCAAGCCCAGCGGGAGCAGCCCTTTCCCTCCCTGCCCTGGCCAGCTCTCCAGCCTGTAGCATGTGCTTTTTTGGGAAGGAGGGATGGGGAAAACGATCTTCCACTGGAGGAGACAAATTGGTGGTTGCCTCTCCGAGCCCTGCAATCCCTCCCTGGGAGGTTTGCCTGTGCTCATACAGGAAGCCAGCTCTGACTGTTTCAGCCACAGGACCAATTAGCTCAACCACAGTCCATCACACTTAAACTCTTATTTTGAATGTATGTGCTGGGAACAAATATTGCCCAGAAAAAAGATTTTTTTTGTGTGTGTGTGTGTGTTTTTTGTTGTGGTTTTTCTTTCCTTCCCTGCTCTGGCACGGTTGCTGTCAGTGAATCCGAAGTGTCTCTTCCTCTTGCAGCAGAGATGCAACATGTTGTTCTGCGTGGGAGCTCCAGAGCTGCTCTTAACTGCGAGGCAGTGGGTGGAAGGACGTGAGCTGGCGAATGCTGAAGCCATGTGTGCCCTCTGCATCAGCAAAACAAATGACAGGCTGAAGAATAACTCTCTTTCAGGAGGCCGGCACGGTGTCAGCGCTGTGGTGGCAGCTGTCAGCCAGTCTCCAGTGTTGCTGGAAGGCCAAAAGCTTCCTAAATATTATCTTCTGTAGCAGAATCCCAGGGCTGTCACCAGCTGCGGGGAGAGATGCAGCCCCGTCTCCGAGTGCCCCTGCTGTCCCCAGTCCCATCGTCTCGTGTCACTGCCGTGCAAAGCAAGTGCTGCTGTGGGGACTGGGCTGTTTTTCTGTCTGCAGGAGCATCAGTCATGCCCGTCTCCTTTCCTTCTCGTGCTCCTTTGGCTCGGAGGTTGGGAGGGGAAGCAATGGCATGATGCTGAATTGGCTTTTCCTGGGTTGTGCAATGAAGAGGAGGAATCTGCGAGGCCACGGGACTGAGAGATGTGCAGGGCGTGGGCACGATCTTTCCACCCCGCCTGCGTGGGGTAGGGGCACATCTGTGTGATTAATTTGAATTATTCAGAATATGTTCTGGGCACATTGCAGGCTGTGGATGGGAGAAGCTGCCTGGCTTGTTTCAGATGAGCTGCAACCCTTTAGAAATAACATTGTCCTGTCCCATATTTGTGTTTAGATGAGGTAGGGCCCGTGTGTTCATGAACAGCTTGGTTGTTTCTCCCCTTCCCCATTTCTGTGTAGCTGCAGCGAGCTCTGGGTTTATACCTGAAGCTTTGCATTTGTAGTCACGTATCATAAGAGTGTCAGATGGGTAGGAGAACCCATCCCTGCTGCCAGAGCAGCTCAAATGAGGGGAAAAAAAATCCTGAAAGGAAAAAAAAAGTGGTGCTTCTCCTCAGTCCCAGCCACGTGCTTTCCACCCAGAGCCTCTTCCCTGGTGGAAGCCACTGTGCTCGCCTCCGACTCGTGACATTTGGATGCAAAAAGTGGAGCCAGACAGGGAATCAGCACCCTCCAAAATGGGGTGACAGTGGAGATTTCCAGAGGGCTGGGGGTGGATGGTGTCAGTGGGAACCACAGGCTTCTTGGATACATCCCTAGTCGTTGCTCTCGGCTTGTGGGCTGACCAGAGCCCGTGGGGTCAGGGCTGTGGAGCCACCACTTTGTTTAGATGTTCAGATTCCTTTGTGAAGCCAAAAAGTGTCTGTCTCCCACACACATGAAATTCCAGAGATGTCAGGCAGCTCGAGAGAGGTTCCCATGGAGCACCCTGCCCCAGGGCTCTCGCCCCTCCAGGCCAGACTGTCGCAGGGAGCTGCCTGCGCTGAATTTCCACCGAGGGACTCGGGGCTGCTCCTGTCCTCTCCTCTGCATGAGGTGCTGTGATGAGTCCGTGCCACCACTGTGTTACATCTGCAAGGAAATGTGGGGAATGTCTCCAGAGTCCTGCACAGGCAACGAGCCTTTTGGCTGGCTCTTGCTGTTCCAGAAGGGCAGGACATGACCCTCAGCTTCTGCTTGGCTGAGTTTGTGTCTGCCTGCAAAGGACTGTGCAGGCATGCCTTCAGCTGCGGGCTTGTGTTCCCAGAGCTTGTGCTGTTCACACTGGAAAATCAGACCTTCCCACAGCATTATCCAGGGCTGCTCAGGTCGGTCACTGTGAGAGGACACTGACCATGTGGTGTTAAATATGTTCCTCTGGGTGCCTGGTGTGCGTGGGGCACCTTGGGTCAGAGGGACATCACTGGGTCTCTCATCCAGACCCTGCTTCCCCAAGCTTTGCATCCTAATCCAATCTGATCCTGGCTTTCAGCTCTGCCACAGTGAAAAGGTTGCCCGAAAAAGGGCTGCCAGAGCTGACACGCTCCCAGGAACGCCCCATCTTCTGCAGCAAAGGTGTTTCCAGCTCCTGTTGGTGAATGTTCTGTAGTTTCAGGCAGAATGAGAAGCTCTTCCAGCTTATCTTTTTTTACAGACTTTTTTCAGACAGAGGTTTTCTTTTCTTTTCTCTTACCTTAAGTCTTCAGATTAAAGATGCTCTGTGCTAATACACTTTGAGGCTTTCTGGAGGCATGTGTTAATAGGATATATAGCAGTCAGCTTATTAGCGTGGTGACTGTGGTTTAGCTCTTGGAGCTGAGTGGCTGTGGTGTGTAAAACTTCTCTTTCTGTGTCTTCCAGGCAGTATCACAAGGAGACTTGTCCAGTAGCTGGAAGAGCTGTTTGTGGAGATGCTGTGAGATGGTTGCATAAGGCAAGCTGGGAAAAAGCATACAGTGGCGACCCAAACTCTTGGGTTCCCATTATATCTCTTTTTCCCTTGTCTAAAAATATACTGAATAATAGTAGTTATTGTAATCAGGCAATAAATTCTAGAAACCTATGTGGGAATTAGCTGTGTTTATTTTAAGTGGTCACTAAAACAAATCATCTTGGTGGCTGATAGCCAGCGTGGCTTGTTTGGTCTGATGGGGATCCAGATCCTTCTTCCCTCTTCAGCATTTCCTTTAAACTACCCCAACCCTTTTCCATGCCACTCAGTTTCTCACTTGGCTTTGTCCCACGGCTGTTTGTGTTTGCCAAGTGTCTCCTCTTCCTCGTGGTGGGATGGTGGGGAAGGGATGAGGTCCTGCTGGTCAGGTCATTGAGTGCGAGCTGGGAATGCATCTGCTGCCTCGGGTGAACTCGGGATCTGACGAGATAAGGTGATGAGATTAGTCTCTTCTCAGGGTTAGTTGTAAAGTTCCATTAAATTAAAAGCCTCAGCACATTCTGAACAAATAATTGTGAGAAGAGAGGAGCTGAGGTGGTCTGGTGTGTTCTTGTGTGGCTGCATTTGGGGTTCTTTTAACACAGACTGGAGGGAAAGTTATGTTTGTGTTTTAGTCTTTGCTTTCTGGCCTTTGAATAGCTCATGGGGGATGGAATTCTCAGCCTGACGAAAAGCTGAACTTTCTCATCCTTTGAGGTCATTTTGGAGGAAATGTCTCTCATTTTTGGTTCCATAGTTTTCTCTGTTTGAACCAACTTTCCTCGTTCTCAAAAGCAACATTCACGTTTGCAGAACACTGTGTGCGTAATGCCCGGCAAATCCCTTTGTCAACTCACATCCAGGACTTGTGATAGGGACAAAATGCATGATTAATCCTTTCTTAATTAAGAAAGACCTCACAATTAATTAATTAGGCTTCATAAATGTTATAGGGAAATTGCTAAATGACAGCTTAAGAAAAGGAAGCCTGTGGGAATTCTGCTCGTAGTGTAAAAAGTCGGAGAAGAATTTAAGGCAGGACCAGTCAGTGTGTTTGCAGAACATTAAATCTGGTGTACAAGGCAGATCATCTTGGATGGATGTTGTACAAGAGAAGATGAGAAGCTTTACTCTCCCTTCAACCTTATCTCTGAAAGTCAGCAAAAACTGATGTTTTAAGCCGGTGGCAATTCATTTGGTTTTGTAGATGCGTGTAAGGGTTTTTATTTTACATTTTGTTGTTGATTTCTGTGTTTTCTGGAGGGAGGAAAGGCTGCTGAGACTGAAGCAGAGCTGAGGGCAGTGCCTGCAGTTCAGCTGTTTGCTCTCAAACGCTGAAATGAACAGACTGGTGCAGAAATGGAATATGTGGAGTGTGCAGATCCCTGCTCCGCTCCTGCCTCGCTGCTGGCAGTGCTGAGCGTGCAGCGGAGTGCTGGGGTATCAATACATAGTTTGGATTTATTTTATATTTTATTTTATTTTATATTTTATTTTATTTTTTATATTTTATTTTTTATATTTTATTTTTTATATTTTATATTTTATATTTTATTTTATATTTTATTTTATTTTATTTTATTTTATTTTATTTTATTTTATTTTATTTTATTTTATTTTATTTTTTTTTATTTTATTTTATTTTATTTTATTTTATTTTATTTTATTTTATTTTATTTTATTTTATTTTTTGAGGGGGGGGTTTGTTTGTTTTTGCTTTTTGTTATCCCAAGATGCTGAGCATTGCTCTTTGCAATGCCCTCACTGGTCTCAGGTTTTATGAATAGCTCTTAAAAACGTGTCCAAAGGCTTTCAAGAAAGGCACCACTCCAGGCAACATAACCTTTAGTTAGCCCTCAAAGGAGAGAACCTCGCTTTTGGGGTCTTCTTGCCTCTGTGATGTCGAGTGGCTTTCATTTGGAGTTGGCATGTCTTGGTGGTGACTCCATATCTGGTTTCTCAGTGATGTTTTTGCCTGCCTGCAGTACAGCTGGGAGCCGGGAGGGATATGAATAAAGGCTCAAGTGTCTGGGAAAATTCTTGGCATTCTTAGGAGAGCGGTTTAGAGAGGGGCTGGGAATTGTGGGGTTTGTTTTTTAGTGTGAGGTTTTTACTGGGGGAGACTGGAGTGTGAGCTGGGAGCTTGTTGTTATCAGCGTGAAGCAACTGGAGATGACTGGTTGAAATGGGGTTGTGTATGTGGAGGGGTGGCCGTGCTCTGGGGTGCTGCGTGTTGGGAAAGAGAAGGAGGTGAAGGCCACTGGGGCTTTGCCCTGTCAGTGCTGGAGGGATGAGCAGTGCCAGGCATCGCAGTGTTACTCTTTACAGATCTTTAGGGCTGCCACAGCGGGGAAAATGCGTTGCCCTCCCTGCACAGGCACAGTGAAGGCAGATTTGCTCCCACCATCTGAGATGTGTCCTGTTTGACTGGCCTTGTACCATCATCAGAGTGGACCAGAGTGAGAGGCAGCAGAGAAGCTGAAGCACAGCAGGTTGCTCTTGTAAGAAAAGTGGTAAATCAACATAAACCCCACCTCTAAAATACTCTCTGTAGAGTCTGGGTTTTTTTCTTCCTTTCTTCTTCCTCCAGCTTGTTACTAAGTGCTCCACAATGGAGATGTGGAATTTTGAACACATGCTTAAGATTAACTGAAAACTTGCAGAGTTGCATATGTGCTTGCCCTTTGCAAATGTGCTTGAGATCAGGTGGCCTTTAGTGTGACCATTTTAGCCTAAGAGGTGCTGAGATCTCCACTGGGCAGTCCCAGCTGGAAGCCTGCTGCTTTTCATCCCCAAAGGCACCCATGAGGTTGTGCTTACAGCACCTAAACCCTCTGTTGAGACTTAGGATGCTCAGCATCCCCTGACTGTTGTTAGACAACCTCAAATCTGGTCTGGTTGGTCTTGTTGCTCTTGGGCCATCTCTTTCTGCTTAGTAGACTGCAAAGTGCAAGCTCACTCATTGATGCTCTAATACATCTGATAGTCCTTAGCCTGGGAGTGCAAGAAAGAGAATATTTTGATGTGTGATGATGTTGATTTTGAACGTTGCTAGCACCACAGAGGTGCTTTCCAAATGTCAGGTGTGGTGTTGCTGTTGCTGCCCCTCAGCTGCTGAGCTTGGTGAGAGAAGTGTTTTCCTCATGGAAACCTGAGTCTGTGCTTGCTGCTGTTTCTTTGCAAATGTCAAGTGGGCTCTGTTGAGCCAGTATTCAGGAATGAGGTAGGATTTCCTGAGAGAGGTGATTTGCCAGATATTTCTGCATTGATCCAGAAACTGGGCCAAGCCCCAGGGAGTGCCTGCTTGGATGAAGAAGCTGAATTTGGCTTCCAACACTGCCCAAAGGTCTGCAGGCAAGTACTCAACTGCTCCATGACTCAGTTTACTTGTGAGCTGAGGATGAAACTACCAGCACCTCTGTAAGGAACCTTGCAGGGATGGGTGTTTGGGAGAGGTCCCTCAGCATCGCACAGTTGTGGGGCTGGGGTAGGGACCCTGTGTGTGCTGGACCCCAAAGCAGACCTCTCTGTTCTGTGGGTTTGTGGGCAGTTTGGCGTGCCCTGTCCAATCTGAGTGGGGCCAGGCAATGCCAGCAGCAGGGCTGCTCAGGGTGCCAGCGTGTGTGAGCCCGTAGCTGGGACCAGCTTGCTCTGCTTGGCTTTCATAAACAGCCAGATCTCATTCTGTCCTTTCTCTGCCCCGTTGCAAATGAGACTCCCTGCCTCAGGACTGAGTAATTTCCCAGCTCACAGAATCAGAATCACAGAATGGTGGGGTTGGAAGGGACCTCAGGAGATCATCCAGTCCAACCCCCCTGCCAAAGCAGGTTCCCCACACCAGGTTGCACAGGAAAGTGTCCAGGTGGGTTTGAACATCTCCAGAGATGGAGACTCCACACCCTCTCTGGGCAGCCTGGCCCAGGGCTCTGGCACCCTCACAGGAAAAAAGTTTTTCCTTAAGTTTGTCAGGAGCTTCCAGTGTTCCAGTTTGTGCCCATTGCCCCTTGTCCTGTCACCAGTCACCACCAAAAAGAGCCTGGCCCCATCCATTTGGCCCCCACATTTCAGATCTTTACAGATATTGATCAGATCCCCACGCATTTCCACTCAGGAGCCGAGGGGACAGCACCCTACAATCCCCACTGGTATGTGTATTAATCTGTGTTGCACACACTGTGGTGGTGGTGGTGGTGGATCAAGAAGGTGAGGTCATTGCTTTGTGACTCACAACAGTCCCCAGCTGTGCCGGGTGCCCAGCCAGCCCCTGCCCAGTGCCACCCGCTCCGTCCCGCCACGGGAACGCTGCCAAAGACGCGGCGGCCGTGCAGAGCGGGGCCCGCGGGAGCTCTCCCTGCTCTCCCTGCTCTCTGAGTCACGCTGATCTGCAGTCTGTCTGCCAGCACAGTTTTATCTTTCTGTTTTGATTTGATTGTAAATCGGGGGGGAGAGGACCTGTCTGTGCTCCGCGCTTCGCAGGGTGCCTGGCGCGCTGATCCGTGACTGCACGTCTGCGTGTGCTACCGCAGTGCGAAACGAGGCGCCCGTGGGTACATCCCCTGCTGTAGGGCTGCTGCAAAGCCTTGGGTGAAGGTGATGGGCTGTACCCAGGTTGGAGGGGGACCCATGCTGCAAAGTCCTGGAGGATTTGGTGTTATTTAAGGTCAAAATGTCATCCAGGATTGAGGAATTTATGAGTAAAAATGTGCCTCGGTAGTGGGAATTGAAGCACTATGGAAAAGTGCTGCGTGGAGGTTGTGTTGCTGCCACTTGTTAATAAGGATGTGTGGAAAACATACATGGAAAAAGCCTGGGAAGAGAGAGGGACCTGAAATACCACTGCCTGGGAGCTCTTGGAACAAGAAAGCTCTCCTCCAAACTGCCACTCCTCTCCCCTGTGTGCGGGGCTGGTGTTCGGGGAGCTGCAGCCTGGGCACAGCTCCGGGACACCCCGTGTTGGAGGTGCTGCAGGGAGCGTTTGGGAGCAGCAGGGACCTTTGGGTCGCAGATCATTGCTCGAGGGCGAGCCCTTATTTAGCAGAAAGAAGAACTGAATTTCCTCTCCTTTTTTCCCTGTAGGCCTTTTCTGTTTTGCTGTGGAAATGTCAGCTGTTCATCTTTCTCACTCATATTTTGTTGGGTCGTAGAAATGGGAAAAGGGAAATTAGATACAGAAAAGTGCTGTGCTGTCCCTCGGGGTATAGAACCAGTCGTCTGCACTCGAGCTGTTTATCAGCTAAACCATGTGATTTTTGGTTTTTGCTCTTGGTTTTACAGGGCATATTCACAAGTTGCTTGTTTGCTTGCTGAGTCTGCTGTCGCAGGGCTCAAGATTTACATTACAACTCCCATCATGCCAAGTTCTTAAATATATATTTATATATGTATATATATCTCGCCACTATCCCCATTTCTGACTGTGGCATTCAGCTACACTGTTGTTTACCCATATGCTTTCACCTGCTTCATTCAGGAAAACAAAACTGCCAGTTGTCTCCAGCAGAAAACACAAGCATATGTCACCAAAGAGGGTTTCTTGTTGAGATTGACTGAAAGATGATACTTCTCAGTATCCTTTTTTTGTTGTTTTTTTTTTAAACCAACTGATGTCAGAATGGTCTTTTATATCCAAGTTCCAATCTGTTCATACTGCTCCTGGTGTGAAAGCAAAGAGAACAGGGGCAGCACATCTCAAGCAGAATGAGCTGCTCTGCAGCAGCAGCAGCCCCAGCTGGTAAAGCTGCGGTTGAGGGGCAGCTGGATGTGGAGCTGATCACTTGGATGTGTTCCTGTGTGACTGGATGTGTTCCTGTGTGATCTACTCTAGGTGATCCTGCTCTACCAAGGGTTGGACTAGATGATCTTCAGAGGTCCCTTCCAACCCTGATTCTGTGATCTCGCTGCTGACATCCCCCATGGCTTGTGCCGACAGTGATAAAGCCACTTTTCCTGGGAGGAGTGGCTGGAAAATGTAATGATGTAAAGTGAAACTGCTGCTAATTTGGAGGTGAAGCATGAAGAGATCAGAAGAGAAACTGTGATCAGGTTTTGATTTTTTTAAAGGATCGTAGGCACACTGGTTGGTGCTGTAGCCTGTGACGCTTCTCCTGACAGGTTTCTTTAATCCCCCTCTCTACTAGGAAGAGCCTAATTAATATGTGAATACTGTGTTGACCTTCATGTAGGGATCTGCATTTAGTCTCTGACTGTGTTTCTCTGCTATCTTTTCTTGTCTCACTTGCAATAAAGGGCCAAATAACATCTCATCTTCCACGGATGTGGTTTGTGGCCAGCTGCCCGCAGCGATGCTGCCGCCTGCTCCCTCCCGCGGTCCCGCTGCTGGGGACAGTTTGTGGGACACTGCTGTGGATGGGCTTAGGAAGCTGATGTGGGTTTGAAATGCAGTTTTTGGTTCCCTGGGCAGCTCTGTGCTGGTGTGGCTGCAGGAACAGGCCAGTGTGCTGTTGTGCACCCCAAGTGCATCCCTGGGCTCCAGCGGAGCGTGGCCGGGAGCCGGGGTGGCTGGTGCCTTACAGCAGGTTTGATGCACTGTGTTTGAAGGTTTCCTTTTGGTTCTTGTGGTGCTCAGCTAAGCGTGGCAGTCTGTGCTGCCAAGGGCATGGCTGTCGTTCTGCTGCATGTCCAGTGACGTAGCTGTCACACCAGAGCCACAGATCGATTTCCCTCGGGGGTGGTTGTTATTCCCATGGCCGTGCCCTCAGATGCCGTTTGTGCGCCTGTTGCCTCGATGGACTCTGCTTCTCAGCCTGGCTAGAGCATCCTTGAAAATGCTGAAAGGACTTTGGATTTGAAAGTTAATAAATTCTGCTCTGATCTTCAGATGAATCTTTTTTTTTTCCCCCCAAATTCCAGATTCAAAATACAAATTACCTCCTTGTCTCTCTGCTTCAAGCTCAGAAGATGAGCTCAAGGCACAGATCTTCAAAGAACGTGTTCAAAGGCTCCAAGTAAAACCCTGGTAGCTGCCCACCATTAGTGACCCAGAATCATAGACTCACAGACTGGTTTGGGTTGGAAGGGACCTTAAAGATCATCCAGTTCCAACCCCCCTGCCATCAGCAGGGAAAAGTGGTGCTCAGAGCTGCAGTGGCTGCTTATGGTGGGAGTTTGCACTTGAAGCCCCATCACAAATTCTTAATTATCATGTTGCAAAATGACCACATGGGCTTCAGGAAAGCTCAACTGCCTTGTGGTTATTTGCAGCTGCAGGATGGGGTCTTGCCTGGTAAGAAACAGGAGAGTTCTCTCTCCAAGCCATGAGATGAGGGACCTAATTCTGATGGGGCGTTGCAGAGGGCGGGAGTGTTGCAGGGACCAGTGCAACTGGAAAGGGCAGGGCTGAGTTTCTGCCTGGCTCTCACCACGGCTGATCCCATCCAGCTCTGCCACGTCACCTGCCCACTCCTGTCCTGCAGGGCAGTTGCATTGCTGGCACCAAACGTGGAAAAAAGTCCTGCTGAAATTCTTGGCTTTTGTTTTAAAACAAAACCAACAGCAATAACAACAACCCCCCCTCCCCACTGCTGCTGCCCTCATTTATGGCAGCATTTCTCTTCTGGATCGGTTATTTCTGCTGAGTGTTGCAGGCTGGCTGGAGAGAATTCAATTTGGTGTATGACCTTGTTGTCTTCACTAGCAGGTGAACCGTGTCACCCTGTCCTTGAGCTAACCAGGGTGAGCAGGAGCTGGCCAAAAGGGCTAGTCATTTGGGGTGAGGCTTTCAAATCAATGGCAGGTAGGTGCAGGAAGATGTGCTGGTGGTTGCTCCTCAGGGTGATGGGCAGGTGCCTCTCCCGGGCAGGTCAGGGCACTGAACAACACAGGTAACCAGGAAAGTTGGTTGTATTTGCACAGCTGTCAAGCTCAGAAGCTCAGTGGATTGGAGGGAAAGAATAAAACAAGAAAACTTGTTTTTTAAATTTTCTTTCTTTTCTTAATCTTATTACTTTCCAGCAGTTGTTGCCATTGTTTGTCCTAACACAGCAAATCCCTTTGGAAGCTGAGTGGCAGCTGAACGCACTGCAAGCACAGCACATGGCTTTCTGCTTTGGTATCAGCAACGGCTTGGACTTGAACCAGATTATTATCGCTGCTTACAGAAATAAAAGGCAACTGTGCATTTCAAGGTCACTGGCAAAAAGATTTCACTGAAGTTTAGTCATTGGTTTAGCAGCTTCAAGAGATGCTGAGCAGTTTTGGGTCAGTGTATTCTTGTCCCGTTAACGAACAGCGACCAAATGCCAAAAAAAAGAGAGAAAAAGAGAAAAAGAAAGCCCTGTGTGAATGTGTTTGGG
Organism: Caprimulgus europaeus; assembly: GCA_907165065.1. The sequence continues at coordinate 49,300,362 of OU015531.1, read as the reverse complement.
CTTCCTCTGCCTGAAGCATGACTGAGTTCTCAATGCAGCCTTGCTGAGCTCCAGCCTATTTTAAAATCCCGAGCAGTGGTGCTGCCTGTTGCCTGGAAACCTCCTCCCAGCCTCGGGCACCCTCAGCCTAATCATAGCCACCGGCAGCCTTTCTTTATTTCCCTTCCCAAATGTCATCCCAGGCTTCTGGTTTGTGGGTTTTGTTTGCTTGTTTTTTTGTTTGTTATTTCAAATGGAAAGGCACAAAAGCAGAACTGTCAAACTGGGTGACTGTCTGTGGGAACGGCTTGTCACCGCGTTGCAGTGGTGGGAACTGGTGGTTGAAGCTCTGGAAGGTGGTGGCTCGGAGGGACAGGGTGGGGAGAGGAGAAGTGGGGGGTGAAGGGATGGGGCTGAGAGCCCAAGGAAGCGCCCCAAGCTCTGCTGATGCCGGGTCTGAGCTGTGCAGTGACTTCCTGTGCCTTGGGACTGATTTCTCCTGAAGAAGAAACAAACCAACCTAACCAGCTGGGAGCCCTTTCCCAGCACATGTGTCCAAGTTCCTGTTCCCAGTGTGGCTGCACCATCCCATCCTGGGTCCGTGGTTCAGCACTGGGCTGACCAGATCAGCACAGACTCGCTTTTCTCCCTGTGTGCTGGGTTTAAACTGGCAGAGGGGAGATGGAGCTGAGATGTGAGGAAGAAATTCTTTGGTGTGAGGGTGGTGAGACCCTGGCCCAGGTTGCCCAGAGAAGCTGTGGCTGCTCCTCCCTGGAAGTGTTCTCGGCCAGGTTGGATGAGGCTTTGAGCAACCTGGTCTAGTGGAAGGTGTCCCTGCTGCTGGCAGGGGGGCTGGGACTGGATGAGCTTTCAGGTCCCTCCCAACCCAAACCAGTCTGGGATTTGATGATTCTATGACTCGTCCTGCAGTTGGGGTCTGTCCTTGCAGGGCTGTTAGCCTGAGCTTTAGCATCTCCCAAAGTCTGACTTGGAGTTTTCCCTGTCTTTGGGGCCCTTTTTAATTCACCTAAACTCTTGGCCACCTTAAGACCTGAACTGATGCTCTCTCCCACAGGAAAGCTTTAGGAGATTGCTGTTTCCGCTTGGTTAGTGAGCGCGATCGATCCTGCTGGGGTGAGGCAGAATTGATCGCAGGAGCCCAGCTACAGTTCAGTTGTGTTTCTGTCCAGGGAGTCCCTTGGGAGAGTGCTGGGCTAAAGTCATCTGGGAGTTGGTAACAAATGCTGACCAGGACAGCTGGAAGGTTTGTGTGTGAGGCATAGGAGCTGCTTCACGAGTTGTTCTTGTGATTTAAATGGTTTATTTTACAAAGCTGAGAATATTTGTTCTACCAAAGGCAGAACTAAAGGAGGCTTTGACTGGAGATGCAGTTGAACAAAGGTTTGTGTTTTATTTAGCAATCTTACTGCAGGCACAGAGCAATACACAAGGCTTATCATGTCATTTCTTTTGTTTTCCTCATGAGTTGAAGTTTGACAGCCAGTTTATGAGGGTGTGCTCTTGTCTCACAGCCTTAGTGCTGGGACATGAAGTCTGAATGGTCAGGGACAGACAGAAGAACCAGAACCAGGCAAAGGACAGACACTTTTTCCATCCCCATCTTTCAATATGAGACAGTAATTAAAAAAACCCCAGTCATTTACCAAAGAAGCTGTGAGGTGAATGAATTGTGCTCTGAAATCACATGTCCTTGCTTCTCCACCGCCGGGGAAGAGTGCTTGAGAGGCTGCAGGGACGGTGCTCTGGTCTCTGGGTTCAGAACGTGTTGCTTAGTGGTGTAGAGAGGTGGCAAACATCTGTTGAAATATTTATTCAAATCCAAACTCCCCTGTTCTTAACCACTAAAACCAGAAGTGACCCTTCTGTCAGCTCCTCTCTTGTGACCTGCTCTGCCTTTCTGTAGAACACAGCACAGACCTGTTGTCTCCTCGGGTGTTTGTTGTCTTAGTTTCTAAGCAAAGCTTCCTACAGGTGATCAGCTTCCTCTTCCTCTGGGGGAGGGAGGAGACAGAAGGAAGAACAAAGTGCATATGGGGGAGGCAGGAACAGGAACAGCAGAGAAACAGTGGAAAACTGTGGTCACAGATGGTAAAGCAAGAGGGTTCCTCACCCTGCCTGTGCCACCAGCACCCCTGGATGCCTGAGCGAGCAAAACCATGCTGCTTATGGCAGGAGCAAAGGGAAAAAATCAAGTGCTTGGGGAAGGAAAATTCAGTCTGTCAAGCTGAATTCAGTGCTGGAGGGTTTAAAGAAAATAAAATAAAAAAGATGAGGAGAAATGAGTGCTAAAGCACTGGGTGGTGGGTGTTCCTTTGCTAATCTCTCCCAGCTGCGTGTAGTTGGAGCTCATGTTAGTGTTTTCTTTGTAGCCTGGTGGCTTAGTTCTCCCAGTTCCCCACTAAGATCAGGATTTTCCCCTCTCTTTTCTGTTGCTGGGGGCTGTGGGAAGGTTTGAGCTGTGGTTTGCCAAAACACAAGCTCTCGCAGACAGCGTTAGGGTTTGTGTTGGTGGCTCTGCAGCGCCTGGGAGGGTGCTGATTTCTTGGGCTTGGTGGTTCCTCTCGTGTCTGTGGCTTATCATCTCAGTGCAGTTCTGCTAACCTGATTTCTTCTCCCTACCAGAATGAAGAGAAGAGGAACCTTTCCCTGGGGGGCCATGTGGGCTTTGACAGCCTCCCCGATCAGCTGGTCAGCAAGTCTGTCACCCAGGGCTTCAGCTTCAACATCCTCTGCGTGGGTGAGCACCGTCCTCTGCGCACAGACCTGGGCTGAGCTGGCGGCGCGGTGAGGTTGGGACCAGGATTTCTCGTGTGTCCTGCTGTGCCACGGGCCTGGGCACTGACTTTAAGTGATTCAGAAATGCCTAACTATTTATTTTAAAAAAGCATAATAATTTCAATGAACTTGAGCTCTCTAGAACTTGATGCTTCGGAGTTGTGACTTTCCCAAGTGACTGTTGGTGGCTCATTGCCCAAAATGAGAGACAGCTTTGGGAAAAGCTTTAATAGATCAACTTTCAGCCTTTGGTGAGGTGTGTTGGGGAGGAAACGGGTGTGGGACTGTCCAGCTCTGCATTACGCTGAGCTACTGGTGCAGAGAGCAGCAGGGGGGTCTGGAGTGGCTTGAGCCTCATGGATCAAACCAGGAGAATTTCCATAACCAGTGAGGTGTTGCTCATCTCCTCCCCTGCAGTAGCTTTGCAATAGGAAGGTTTGAGGGAAGGCTGTATGTGGCAAGCTAAATATTTCCATTTGCAAACTGGGGTGGCTGGCCTGAGTGAATTCACTCAGTGAATACAGTGTCCCAGGAGGTGCAGTCAGATGCACCGTGGGGTAGCTGAGAGCGCTGGTAATAACTCGGTCACTTCTGAGTGCAAACCTGCAGCCCAAAGCCAGGGGTGAGAGCTTTGCATCTGAGCTGTGCCTGGTTGATGCTTTCCCAGAGTGAGTCAAAGGGCCTGAAGCATGTCCATCTCTGTGCTACGAAAGGGAGAGGGAGTGTTCCTGGTTTTATTGACTGTAAAGTATTTATCTTTAAGATTGTGAGCCAGTGTGAGAGCCTGACTTTAAAATAACCTCAGTATATTTTTGGTTTTTAATTTTGTTATTGACATGATCTAGCAAATGATGCTGGCTAGACCACTAGAAACCAATTCCTTCCAGTGGTGAGATGAGCATTATTTTTACTTTGTCTGGTTCTTGTATTGTTTGTGTGATCTGAAGTATTGTAACCTGCTAGACCAGCAGAAATACCTCCAGACAGCAGCCCCTGCCTGGCCCTCGGTCTGCCCGAAGAGAATACGGCTCTGTATAGGCTGTGCAGTGAAACCCTGACAACTTGCACAAGGTGCTTGTGCCATAACTAAGGCACTTTTGCATACCCAAACCACAAGTAAAAAGCATGGCTGAAATCCCAGCTGAACTCCATGTTCCTTAGCAGAAGGGTAATTGCAGCAGAGAGCAGTATGTTTTTAATTAGTGTCTTTCTTGGTGACACCAGAATGGTGCATTCTCCTCTGGCCATACCGTTTGTGACACAGTGGAAAAAATTACTGCATCTTTTTTTTTTTTTGGACAAAAGGAAAAAAAAACCCCACAAACCAACAAACAAAACCCTGTGCCCCTGTTTGCCAGTTCCTGCTCCCAACTGTGCCCACAACTGAACGGGAGAATGGGGCTTACGTCAGTAGTGAGTTCTCCATATGACTTTCAGATTAATTTGGAGCACCAGGCTGGTTTGATTGCCTTGCACAACACTTCACCACAGCTGAGAGGAAGCAGGATGTCCCTCTGCCCTATTCTGAGCACTGTGTGGTTTTTATGGTTGTGCTTGAAGAAGGAAAAAGCCCAAACTCTTTGGCAGCAGGCATGACACCTCCCTCGAACAGGAACTTGCTCAGCCTCCTGCTCCCCCACTGCAGGGCTCCTGGGAGGTGGGGGGGTTCAGTGAGAGGGGCTGCACTCAGTAGGAGGCTGGCTGTGCTGAAGGTGTAGCACAATGGGCTGCCTGGGAAAAAAGCAGGGAGTAGAAGGCAAATTTTCCTTGGATTTTGCCTCTTCACTCCCTTGGCCAGTACGGTTGTGTGTGGTGAGTGAGGATGGGGGCTCTTGTAGACCAATCTGGAAAATATCAGAGTCTCATTTAGTTACCAGGAGCAGGAGTTCAAAGCCTTTCAGGCTCACAGGCAGCCTGTGAGCCAGATATTCTGGGATGGAGCTTGGTTTGTGATGCATCCCAGGTGTCCTTCAATGGCTGTTGGAACAGGAGGCCTACAGATGGGAAACTTCTCTTGATCTTACCTCTACTGGTTCTCCAAGAATTATTCTCTCCCTGCTGCCAAGAACTATTCTCTCCCTACCAAGTTTCTCTGTCATCCCCTCTTGGCTCCATGTTCTCTCCCTCTGCATATCTTGGAAGTTCAAGTTGGCAGAATTTTTTCTACTACTGGAAGGATGAAGATGCCTCAGAAATGCCCTTCTTCAGTGCTCCAGCATGGTGCTCTGCTGAGACCTGCAGTAAAAATGCACCATGGAATGTGGCCTCTGAAAACAGTGTCATGCTTTGGCCTCTGTGGCATAGATGCTACGTGGCATTTTGGTCTTGGCTTCACTTTGATTTCCTCTAAACAGTGTTCTCGTCTCCCCCTTGGCTGATCTGGAATGGAGAATCATGGGGCAACTGGGGAGCCTTGAAGGAGGCAGAAATACTAAAGGGAGACTCCAGAAATCAAGAGCACTATGAGATGAAACTGGCTGCATTGCAAACACTGTCATCTGGGCTGGGCTGCAAGGTCTCCCTGTGCAGCTGGAGCTCCTCAGGGGAGAGCAGCACCTCTTGCTCTGTGTCAGACAGCTGCTGTCAGAGGTTGTTTGGATGCCTCTGGATGCTCGTGCCTGATGGGATGGAAGAGTTTGTTTCTTATTGGGACCATCTTGGAGAGTTTGCATGTACTGAGCCAGGCTCAGCAGCTCACTGAGTGCTTTGTGCAGAGCTTGTGGTGCTTTTTGGAGAGGAGAGCAGAGAGCCATAGAGCTGACTTTGGTGTAGCTGAGGTGGGAAAGGGTTACAGCAGAATGGGCTTCAGTCCTTCGACAGTTATTAATGGGACATGTGGGACTTGAGGCAGTGGAAGAGGGTCAAGCTGCTCTAAGGCTTCCAGGCAGACCAAAGTTGAGCTGCACAGTAAAATTGTGAAACCTTCATGCAGTGTCTTTTCTGCTGTGCAAAGAGGTTTTCAGTCCAGTGGGAAGTTGTCCTAGCAGGTCCAGAGCTCTGTCTCTGTTTCTCTGCAGTGAAATAGGCACCCAGATTCCCTCCTCACAGGGGTCTCCACTCTTGGGGGAAAAAAGGCAGGTCCCCCCAGGCAGAGACTTCAGTGGCAAGGTAAAGCAAAGAGAGGAAGTGGTAAAGAAGCCTGGTAAAGTCAGGAATCTCACAGAAAGGAGTGAGGAGAAACCTCATTGTCAGACGTCCCTGTCCCCTCCACGGCACACCGAACACCCATCACTTCTGCAGCGTTACCTGGAGCTCTCACTGTGTTTGGGACAACCAACAACTGACCCAAATACTCCTTGTCAGTAGGAGCAGCTGAGTTTTACACCTTCTCCTCTGAAGATTCAAAAGTCTCTACTAAAACTTTACTCTCCCCAGCTTCTCTGGTGCAGGATCCCAAATAAAGTCGGGGTGCGTGGTGGGGGAAGATGGTGTGTTTTGGTGTGCTGTATGGTCCTCCTGTGAGGAGGAGACCAACGTGCTCTGTGATAGAATCACAGAATCACAGAATATTAGGGATTGGAAGGGACCTCGAAAGCTCATCCAGTCCAACCCCCCTGCTGGAGCAGGAACACCCAGATGAGTTCACACAGGAAGGCATCCAGGCAGGTCTTGAATGTCTCCAGAGAAGGAGACTCCACACCCTCCCTGGGCAGCCTGTCCCAGGGCTCTGGCACCCTCACAGGAAAGAAGTTCCTTCTCAAGTCCAAGCGGAATCTCCTGTGTTCCAGCTCACACCCATTGCCCCTTGTCCTATCACTGGACACCACTGAGAAGAGCCTGGCTCCATCCTCCTGACACTCACCCTTCAGATATTTATAAACATTAATGAGGTCCCCCCTCAGCCTCCTCTTCTCCAAGCTTAGGAGCCCCAGCTCCCTCAGCCTTTCCTCATCAGGGAGATGCTCCACTCCCTTCATCATCTTGGTGGCTCTGTGCTGGACTCTCTCCAGCAGTTCCCTGTCCTTCCTGAACTGTGAGGCCCAGAACTGGACACAATATTCCAGATGTGGCCTCACCAGGGCAGAGTAGAGGGGAAATAGCTTTGCATTAGAGCAAGAGAGGCCTTTGAGAATGCAGTTACCTTTGTGACAATTGTGTGTCTGTCAACAAGCAATTTGTAGTGACCTTTCACAGTATAATATAGCTCTGCTCTGTAATAAATGTTCTTTGAAGTACCTGTGATGAATTCCTGCTGCAGTGAGCTGATGATTTCTCCTTCCTAGGTGAGACTGGCATTGGGAAATCCACACTAATGAATACCCTCTTCAACACCACGTTTGAGACAGAGGAAGCCAGTCACTACGAGAGCGCGGTTCGCTTGCGGCCACGGACCTACGACCTGCAGGAGAGCAACGTCCACCTGAAGCTAACGATCGTGGATGCGGTGGGATTTGGGGATCAGATCAATAAAGATGAAAGGCAGGTCTCGTGCCATCTGCTTGGCATTTCTGGGCTGGTCTCTGATGCTCAGACCTGATCTGCCTGCAGTCCTGCTTGCAGTGGAGCAGGGGACATGTCTGTGTTTCTGTTAATGGGGTAGCTCCCTACTCTGGCTCTGGTTCTGGGGATGGAGTGTAGAGGGAGTTGGGTGAGGAGCCAAAAAGAGAGGTCATGGGAGGCCTTTTCCAGCAGAGAATGGTGTCCTCCAGGAGCCTGAGCAGTTAACAAGCTGTCCTCAGTGCAGGGTTGGGAATTTGCTGTTCTGGCAGTGATCAGTGTCTCTGGACCTGTCTCATTTAATTACACAGACATCTTGCTCAAGCCCCAGGTAAAGGCTTTCTGGGACTCCAAGGTCTCTCCTTGGTCATGTTGTGTTGCTCCAGCCAGATGGCTCAGCCCTGAGATCTGGGCAAAGCCTGATCTGTGGAAGTAGCTGTCTTTCCATGCTCCACTGTCCTTAGGCTTTGCAGTGCAGCCTCAGGAGACTCCAGCAACTTTTGGCTGATCAGGTCTGTGTGTCAGTGCCACACTTCTCCTGCTGTAAGGCTAAATGGTTTGAGTCTTGTAACTACTTCTTTGAATGTAACATCTAGGAGAGCTTCTTAAGCCTTCAGACTGCTGAATGTTGAGCCCCAGTATCTGGGTTGCTAATGGCATGGTTTTAGTTACAGGCCGATCGTTGAGTACATTGATACGCAGTTTGAAAACTATTTGCAAGAGGAGCTGAAAATCCGGCGCTCCCTGTTCAACTACCACGACACGAGGATCCACGTCTGCCTGTACTTCATCACCCCCACCGGGCACTCCCTCAAATCCCTGGACCTGGTGACAATGAAGAAGCTGGATAGCAAGGTAAGGGCTTGGAGACCATGGTCCCTATTTCTGGAAGCTGTGATGCTTTGCTGTTCATGTTGATTGTCATGTGGGAGGTTTTGTTCCTTCCGTGTCGGTGCTGGGCTCCTTCCTGCCTGGTATCACCTGGGCCATTTTTAGCATTCTGGTGAAACTGAGTCTGCCCTGGTGGTTGCTGAGGTCCTCTGCTTTTTTTTTCCTCACTGGATTTCCTGAAAAATGTCAGGTGAAAAAGCTGTTTTCAAGCTAGCTCTGTGAAGTCTTGAGTGTCCATCTTACCCAGAGAATCTTACCCAGATTAAACTTATCAAAGCCATCAGCTGCATCTTTGTTAGCTCTTCTGTGCAGGCACCTGGGCAGGGATGCATTCCAGCTCCTGCAATTGAGCTGTGGACACTGCAGAGCCACCTCTGCTGTCCCAACCTGTCAGCAGGGACAGAGGGGCTGAGAGCAACCAAAACAGTGGAGATCCCAAGGTGGTGGTCAGGACAGGGGAGATGAAGGCTGAAGAGAAGTGCTGGTGCACAGGGAGTGCAGGAGCTGTCATTGCTGGTGCTGCTGGGTGGTGTGGATAGGAGATCACACTATTTTCTGAAAACAGAAATATGGTCAGAAATTCTCAAGGTCATAGGAATCCTAAAGGTGGGTCATGACAGGGTCTACCTGGGGGTTGCTGCTTTGTGCACAAACTGTTACTGCCTCAAGAGGAGGGGGTTACTTAACCCACTACTGCTGGTGTTCCTGCAGCTCAGAGGAGGTTTCTGACACACTTCTGGTTCCAGCTGGCTTCCAGGGAGCTGTAGGAGACTTCAAAGGTCACTAATGACACCAGCACCTCTTTTTTTCTTTGGAAGAATTTCCTGTCTCTCAGAGCAGTGTTGTAGCAGCAAGGTGGTTCCCTTCAGGTGGCAGATGCTGCTCAGCCTACAGAGAGGGCAGGCCAGGCAGCTGGGACCCTGCAGCGAGGGGGGATCCCCTGGTTACCTTTAGGGAATGTTCTCCTCTCTGGCTGTTGTCCACGTGCAGCTCTGTCAGACTTTCCTGGGAGGTAGAGTTCCCCCTCTCAGGGTCCCTGCTGTTTGCCCTCACCACCCAGGGCTGTTGGCCTGCTTTTCCTTGGCCCCACTCCAGAGCAGGCACTGGCTTCCCGTTGCAGTGGGCTCTTTGTAACCATGGTGGCTGTTACACTGACTTCATCAGGAATCCAAAAACTTTCCCTTAATAAACTCTTGTCTCTTGGCCTGCTGCCAGCATTACATGTTCCCAGAAATATGTCTGGAGGAAAGCTTGTGCACGATTCCCCTTGGTGCTGGTGGTCTCACAAAGCTTTTCTCTTCCTTTCCTTCTCCATTCCCTGCTTTTCACATCTCCCTGTGGCTGCCTTTAGTGTGGTCCTTGGGTAGTACCAGAATAAATCCTTTGCACTTGTGCAGAGATGAGAACTTTGTGCATACACAAGCTTTTTGTGCTTCTAAACTTCCACTTCAGTAGTTCTCTCTGAAGCCATTTTTTATCCCTTTGCTCTCATCTCTCTTCTAACCACAGTCTGAGAACATCTTGGATGTCATGGTGTGGTGGCCTCGCACAAGCACACACATGGAAATCAGTAAGCAAGGAGAGAGCATTGGATCTTTTCTGGGTGTCAGGTGTTGCATGGTACATTTCTGCATGTCCTGTCATCCCAGGACATCAAGGTGCTTTCCAGGCACTCCTCAAAGACTTGTGTGTGACCGTGCTGTGCCCCTTTCCCAGTACATGTGAACCATTGGTGCCTGGGGCCAGCACGTGTGCAGGGTGAAGTGGGGTGTCAGCACCCCCCAGGCAGCGTTCTGTCTGCTCCAGACTGGTGACAGCAGTGGTTCCTGTGGCTGAGCAGAGAGGTGATGTGCTCTGACTCATGTCTGAGCACACCTGAACATGGCTTTCCTCTGTGGAAAAAAGCTTGATGTGGCTGGTGGCCCCGTTCTGCAGTTGGAGAAGGAAGCCCATGGAGACAGAAGGTGTATGGGAGGCGATGCTTTGCTGTGTGCTGCGCTGGCTCAGCCTCTGAGACTGGTTTAACCAAGGTTTTGTAGGGTCCTGGCTCAGAGACACCTTTGCTTTAGCCCACCAGTGGCATGGCATCACGTGGTGGGCAGGCTTTTGAGTCTGTGTGACCATTTCAGTAATGGAATCTTGCTTTTAGTGTAAAGTTTACAAAATCCCTCTGGGTAAAGCTGGTTTGTAAACAGAATTTTCCATTGTACTGTAATACAATATTTGTTTGACTCCACTCGTGGCCAGCTGGTGTCTGGGGTGTTTAATTACAGCCAGAGAGCTAGAAGCATCTTCAGAAGTGGTTCTAGGTGGATGAAATGTGGCTGGCTGGTAGGTGAGAAGTGAGTATGACCTGGCAGGGGTTGACTTTCCATCAAGATTAACCTGAGCAAAGGAGGAAACAAATAAATAACATAAATAAAACTGCATCTGTATCAGATAGGAAGGTGATTTATAGATTTAAACCACAGCCCTGCCCTGGAAAGCGATGGCACAGCTGTGAGCTGCCATGGGCATCCCGGGGCTCCCTGGGTGGTTTCCAGACAGCATTTGCTGTTTATGAGCTGTGGCTATTGCTTGCCCCTCGTGAGCTGACACGTCCTAGGTGGGTCACTGGCCAGTGGGGACACTTCAGGCCGGTTTGTGCCTCTGCTGCTTGGTTTCCACAGTAGGATTTACCTGTTGGCTTCACTGGGACTTGCCACAGTGTTGGTGTTGGCGGTTGGTTACTGGAAATATGACAACTTGTAAAACCCTCTTGGGTTTTGAACTCTGTGGCAGCAGGTGCTGACTGAGTTGCCTTTTGAAAGCATGAGGGACCTGGTTGGAGGGAACTTGAACCAACCTTGGTTTGTACCTTCTTTGAGGACTGCTGGGACAGCAGCTGTGAGAACAGAGCCACTGGGAAAGCCAGACCACGCTCCAGGCTCTGCACCTCCTGCCTCGCTGTAAGCAGGGCTGAGCCGGTGCTTTTTGGAAGAAGAGAAGGGAAATTGCTTAAACCAACTGAAAATGGACTAAAATCAACTCTTGTGCTGGTTTGTCAGTGTGCCTGGCTGGATGGAGAGCACGAAACCCTGCCCACAGCAGCTCCCTGGCAGTGCCTTTCCCCTCGCAGATGCCTCTCCCGAGCGGGTGGTGCGTGAGCCCTGAGCTGACTTTTTTTCTGTGCCATGTGGTGGATCCAAGCCTTGGCTCTTAGCAGGTCAGTGAGGCACCCAGCTGTGGTCATGGCCCTTTTGTACCTTTGTAATGAGGACATTGACCTGCTGAGGAGTGGAGTGAGCAGCAGAACTTGTTCTCTGGGGGTTTGTGGTCCTGGGTGAAAGAGGCTGGATCAGTGGCTGAGAAAAATAAGGAATTTATCCACTCAGATAAAATTGCAGTGAGCAAATTAAGACTGTTTTATTTTGGAGTGAGTAAATGCTCTTGTATTTACTGAGTGCTAAACCAGAGAAGGGAGAAAAAACAAGCAGCATGGGGAAAAAACACTGAGCTACAAAGAGATCTTGAGCTGGGAAAGCAAGGTGGTTTATTTTAATGGGCACCAAATGGCTGCTGTGAATTTCTGCTCCACAGGACAAAAAGTGATGGCTGTTGGGAAGTGTTAGATGGCAAATCAGACTTTCCCTCATTTGCCTGAATTCTGGTATTTCACTGCTCTGAGTTGGCTGCTGTTCAGACAGAGGGGGGTTGTTGTTGTTTGTTTAAGCAGCAGTTTGCAGTATCACACATGGCAGCATTATCTAACAGAGGTTCCTGGGACAGATCCTGCCCTGCTGTAGCTCTCCCAGGCATGAGGAACCACATCCCTCTGGAAGGATGTAGGATGTGGCCTTTGTTTGCTCTCCACCTTGGTAGGTGCTGGGCATGGTGGGGGGATCTCCCCACCCTGCAGCTCGTGGGTGGCTTTGAAACCTGGGTTGATGAAGCTGCGTGATGTGTTGTGCACGATGACTGCTGTTGTGATACCAAAGCTGAGCAACAGCAACATGAGAGCAAATCTCCTGTCTGCTGTGGGCCACCCAGCACCTTTCCCAGGCCATCAGTGTATGGATCCTCATGGAGAGGCTCAGGGATCCCCACGGAGTGGCTCAGGGAGTCCCCGGGAGGGATCCACTGCTGCTGTGAAAGCATCTGAGGAGTCCCTGCTCTTTCTGCTTAAGTGTGGGAAGGCTTCACATCAGCTTGGCACAGCGTCTCATCCTTGTACTTGTCTTCTGAAGCAGCTTGTCAGCACAGCCAGAGGTGGTGATAACTCGAGATGTGACAGTTGTGCTGTCCCTGCCTCCCTCGAGCTGTGTAACAAAACGCATAGGCAGGAGCAGAGGCTTTGATCTGCTCGGTGTGTGTTTATCTCACTGTTTGGTTTATCTGGAAGTCTTGTAGGCAAATTAGTCTTGGAAAACTCTTCCCTCTAGTGTTCAGCTGGGCTCCTGCTGCAGCTCACATGCAAAACGTCACCTTTGTGGTTTTATGAGATGGAAAACAGCCGCCGGTGTGGGACCCAGGTCACCCCGCGGGCACCCACGCTCCTGGCAGAGCTGCTTCTCCTGCTGCTGCTCACCTGGCGTTTTACCAGCTGACAGGGTTGGCAAAAGGACACAGACACCAGTATCACACCAGAAACAAACTTTACTCTAGTTTAAACCAGGGGAAAAAGAAGAATAAACAAGTTGCAGAGTTAAACAGGGGAATGCACCTAATCACTACTATAAAAGAGGAAGCAGAGTGGTTAAGAAAGATCCATCACCAATTGCCCAAATACAGATCATCATCATCCAGATCCCATACATCAGCTGGGAGCCCCGTATGGAGACTCCTTCCCTGGCAATTGGGAAGACTCCTGGATCTGGAGACCTCTTCCCTGGCAACTGGGAAGTCCTGCAGACTGTGTCCACTTGTAGGTGAGGTCTCCATCCTCGCTGAGAGAGGGTCCTGCTTTTATACCATCTAACAAACTAATTACGCAGCCAGAAAGGCTGGGGAACATCTGGTGGGTGAGTTTCACCTCACACGGGTGCATCCCAGATCTGGCCAGGATCCAGGATGTGTCCAGGCCGCTGCTATTTTGGTATCCTGCACCTGGCTTTGGGTTGTAGGACAAAAAGTCTCACAGTCTCGTTTCATGCTGATGTGATACAGGCTGGGAAGTTCACTCAAAAGTCAACTCTAATTTAAGGCTTATAATTTAAGGCTTTGTACATCACCTGGTTATTTTTCCTTCCTTCTGCTGTAGGTGAACATCATCCCAATTATTGCCAAAGCAGACACCATCTCCAAGAGCGAGTTGCACAAGTTCAAGATCAAGATAATGAGCGAGCTGGTGAGCAACGGTGTGCAGATCTATCAGTTCCCCACCGACGACGAGGCAGTGGCCGAGATCAACTCGGTGATGAACGTGAGTGACTTGCCTCCAGAAGTTGTGACAAATGAAATGGTGGCACAAAAATGCATCTGAAGGGCAGGTTTTGTTGGGATTGTGCAGACACTGAATCTGTGTGAACGCTGTGGGTCTGACATGCTGGAGGCTATTGTGCACAGAGTTAATTAAAGCGTGGCTCTTATTTAATCTGGGGGCTCTCTGGAGAAACTCAGCTCAGCTCTCAAATTTGTTCTATTGAATTTTTGAAGAATGCTCTGTTCAAAATGCATTCTCTCTGCTTTTAGGCTACTTTGCATTTGAGGAGGGAGAAACTTTGACTAAAAATTTTACCGTAAAGGTTTATGTTAGCCTCCTGACTTAAGGAGACTAAGCAGAGAAAACCCAGTTTAAAATAAAGAAGACAAATTACTAGAATCTATTTTGTCATTTTCCAGATCATGAAACAGATGCAGATCGTGGCTGAAACATGTGCAAAGCACTTGCAAGTTTCCTGTCTCTCGTATCACAGTGTTGCTATTTGCAGTAGAAACAGATGAAAAGTTTCCATGTGAATTTTTAAGATAAAAAGTAGCTTTTTGTCAGAATGAACATTTTCCTGCATAGCTGTTTCTGTCTACTTTGTCTTTTCCTTCACCCTCCTCCCCTTTTTTTTTTTTTTTTTTTAAAAACTTCCAATAGCCAATTGATTTCTGGATTGATTGATACATGTTTGCCCTGTGACAGAGCTTTTTTTTCTGAATTCATGAAAAAATTGGAGGGTGCACTCTTTTTAAAATAATTGCAAGTGGTTTGCATGGGGGATAGAACCAGGAGCTATCCTTGCTTGGGTTTTTCTTTCTTTTTTTTTTTTTCTCCTCCCCATGAAAATATTTTTGGCCACTTCTCTGCCAATTCCACACTCGTGGATCCGTTTCCTCCTCAATGTGAAGGATTTCGTCAACTCCATCTTACTGAAGTGCCCGCTCCACAGCTCCTCTCCTGCAATTCTTGAGGCTGGTCCCCTGTTTCCTTGTTGTTCTTGATGCTTTTCAGACTTGGAGAGCAGCGAGCACATGTTGTATCCTGCACATGTCCCTTCCAGTGCCCACACACACACTGCTGTGCCAGGGCCTGTTTACGGATGTCTTTGCTCGTGCCCTGCTCTTGGCGCCTGGAGAAGCTGCAGGAACAACCCAACACATGGATGGAGGGAGATCAGTAACAATCATGGTGTTCCTACAATATTTCCCCATCTAGCTCAGCCCAGCCAGCGTTGCTAGTAAGCTGTGCTACAGCCCGAAGCTGCTCTCAGTGTTAATATCCCAGTTCATAGCAGAGACTGCTCAGAGTATTGGAGATTGGTGGCTTCAGAGGAAGGGCTTTTTGAAGTGGATCCTGTGCCTGGGTGAGAGGATCTGATGGTTGTGCTGATCTCTGAGGGGTTATCCCATGCACTGAGTCCCTGGCCTTGGCTCTGTTTCAGGCTCACCTGCCCTTCGCTGTGGTCGGCAGCACGGAGGAGGTGAAGGTTGGGAACAAGCTGGTGAGAGCTCGGCAGTACCCGTGGGGAGTGGTGCAAGGTAAGGTGTGTGAGCTGGGCCCCCTCCACAGACCTCCCCTGGGCACACACATCTGCTGACACACACTCCAGCTCTGCCCTCCCACCAGTCCCTGTGCACAGAGGTGCCCAGCAGAAATGTCCTGGGCAGCTTTCTGCGGATCAGCCAGTCTTTCCTTTGAGTTCTGTGGTGGTTTCACTCCTTTGGCTGCAGCTAAACCCAGTCATCCTCTCACTCTGTAGTAGGGGAAAGAATTGGAAGGGTAAAAGTAAGAAAACTCATGAGCTGAGATAAAAACAATTTACTAATTGGAATAAAATTATAATAACAGTAATAACAGAATATGCAGATGAGTGATGCCCAGGGCAGTTGCTCACCACCCACCGACCGATGCCCAGCCTGTCCCAGCCAGTGATCCCAGAGCACAGACAGTCCCCAAACCCAAACTGCAATCCCAGAAGAGTGAGCCATCCCTGAGAGAATCCTCCAGGTCAGCCCTGGTTAATGTACTGACCATGATGGGATATGATCTGGAATATCCTATTGGCAGAGCCAAATTACTGCACTTCCCCCTCCCAGTCCTTTGCAGTTGTGAACCAGCCAAACACGATGACCTCGGGATTCAGCAGCAACTAATGACATCAGCACCTTATCAACATTCTTCTCATAACCAATCCCACACTGAAACCAAAACACAGCTAATCTGGCTACTGAGAAGAACATTAACTCTGTCCTACCAAAACCAGGACAAATTCCCATTCCTACCAGCAAGTAGTAGAGGCCAGTGGGAATCCCTGCCTCCGAGGGGCTGTGTTGTGCCCTGTGCAGGACAACAGGTCGAGGTTCTTGGGAGAGGAGTCTCTGGAGTTAATCTGTACATGCATTTGTGCTTCCCCACTGTGTGTGTGCTTTGCTGACTCCTCCCTTTGCTCCCCTCAGTTGAGAATGAAAGTCACTGTGACTTCGTGAAACTGCGGGAGATGCTGATTCGAGTCAACATGGAGGATCTTCGGGAGCAGACTCACACCCGCCACTACGAGCTGTACAGGAGGTGCAAACTGGAGGAGATGGGCTTCAAGGACACAGATCCAGACAACCAGCCCTTCAGGTGAGTAGCCTTCAGGTCTAGCATCAATTTAGAGCAATAGTTTGGTACCTATGCCCCCCAAAATGGGAGATTTGTAGGTGGTATCCACAATGCTGGGCTGGAAAATACCAGCACTGGGTTTGAACTTTGCAGCTGGCTTTGGTGTTCCCTTCCCTGCCTGTTTGTCTTCAAGCAATGCAGACAGCGTGAGTTGCCCCACTCCTAACTCACTGGTGTGGAAAGAGTCTGGATTTTGTTTGCTTTCTTCCCCAGCCTTCAAGAAACATACGAGACCAAAAGGAAAGAGTTCTTGGGTGAGCTCCAGAAGAAAGAGGAAGAAATGAGACAAATGTTTGTTAACAAAGTCAAGGAGACGGAGGCAGAGCTGAAGGAGAAGGAGAGAGAGGTGGGTGTGCCAAAAACCTGTGAGAGGAGCCCGAAATACAGCCAAGCATAGGATCTGGGTCTGGGCAACGTATGAATCCTGGAAAGCACATGCAGCTTCTGAGCAGACCTCAGCAGCCAAGGCACACACACACACATGCACACCTTCCCCACTCAGAGGAGGGGACACAGGGTCATGTTTCCAAAACAGCATCCCTGGTTTAGGTGCTCCAGAAACAGCAAAGACTGCTGTGTGTCCTGGGCTGTGTGTCCTGGGCTGTGTGTCCTGGGCTGTGTGTCCTGGGCTGTGTGTCCTGGGCTGTGTGTCCTGGGCTGTGTGTCCTGGGCTGTGTGTCCTGGGCTGTGTGTGGGAGACTCGGCTGCTGCTCGGTGACTGAAGGGTGATGCAGGATGTTTTGATGAGCATCTATGTCATGTAGGCTTCACCTCCAGAGTCTCACTGGACAGCAGAGTACAGGGCTGGAGTCTCCCACATCACTGGGGTCGGGCCACAGGCAGCTGCCATGACTGGGGAGGAAATAAATGGACCATCTTCAAAACTAGTGAGGAATGGGAGTCCACGATGCCCACAGCCCCGCTGCAGGGCTGCAGACTGAGCTGAGATCCTCAGTGCACTTACCCAGGCCTCCCACTTTCTCCCAGTTGGATTTGTGGTGACAGGCAGAGCTGCCTTTCTCGTGTCTCCACTGCTTTTGGTGACAAGGCTGTGACTGCCCAGAGGTCAGCTCTGCCGAGGGGCTTGCGCGGCGCAGGGGCGCGGGCTACCGTGGGTCGGTCGGGCGCTGCGGGGTGGTGGGGATTCCAGGGGAGCACAGCCTGATGGTTGTGCTGGGTGTGATGGTGATGCTCAGAGGGTCTGTCTCCTACCAGCTGCATGAGAAATTTGAGCACTTAAAAAGGATACACCAGGAAGAGAAAAGGAAGGTGGAGGAGAAGAGGAGGGAGCTGGAGGAAGAGATGAACGCCTTCAACAGGCGGAAAGTAGCGGTGGAGACCTTGCAGTCCCAATCCTTGCAGGCTACCTCACAGCAGCCACTGAGGAAGGACAAAGACAAGAAAAGGTAAGTGACTGAACTTGAGTCTTTCTCCTCTGCTGCTGGGAAGCTGGGTTCTCTGTTCAGATGCTTTCATGTTTGGTCAGTTGCTTAGACAGCAAATGGAAAAAGGGATTTTGGAATCCTAATTCCCACCTTTCTGCCTCTTTGCTTAAAGTGGAGGAGAGATGGGGTCCTCCTGTGCCTGGGCACTGCCCTGGGGAAGCCCTGATGGCTGGAGGTGGGAGGGATTTGCAGTTTGGGGATATTCACAGAATCCCAGAATTGCCTTGACTGGAAAAGCCCTTTAAGCTCATCGAGTCCCATCATGAACCCAACCCTGACCAGTCCCCACTAACCCATGTCCCTCAGCACTGTGTCTACACCACTCTTCAATCCCTCCAGGGATGGGGACTCCACCACTGCCCTGGGCAACCCCTTCCAATGCCTCAGAACCCTTTCAGCAAAGAAATTCTTCCTCACATCCCATCTCAACTGCCCTGGGCACAATTGGAGCCCATTTCCTCTTGTCCTGTCCCTTGCTCCTTGGTTGAACAGAGCCACCCCCACCTCTCTCCACCCTCCTTGCAGGGAGTTGCAGAGAGCCAGAAGGTCTCCCCTCAGCCTCCTTTCCTGCAGGCTAATTCTGGAGGTTTGAGTCCTGCAGGTTTGCCATTGCCTCTGTGACAGCCAGCTCAGTGATCCTGGGAGCCACCTGCTCCTCCAGACGGGAAGGTCTCGATAAATAATAAATAAACCAGCAGAGGGGAGCAGGGACCATCCTGACACAGGTGTCATGTCCTACAGCTGTGGTCCCCTGTCATGCAGCACCTCACTGGGATCTGTAGCCTTGGGACCCTCTTTGGAAAGTGCTCTTACTTTATTTTTAGAGGCAGAGCTGTGAAGAAGGAAACAGCATCTTAGAGTGAAGCCCTAGAATTTCATCAGGGCTCTGTGTGAGATGGGGCTCCGAGACACAGTTCTGCTTACAAGAAAGCTCTGTTCCCCTAAAGGCAGAATTCCTACCTTGCTATGAGTTCTTGGATCTGGCTGAAGCCAGGGTGGAGCCAGGGCATGTAAATAATGCTCTGTGAGCTGCCTGCTTGTGTAATGATAGAGCAGGAGTGGGGCAAACAGGTTTAAGAAGAAAAGGTCTGTGGGGGTGAGCCTGCTTCCATTCAAGCCAGTCTTCAAGGAGCACTGGCTGGGGAGCAGGATGAGGGGTGTGCCATCGTGCAAGCTGCTAATTCCCTTATTCCCCCAGTTTTTGTTACTTCCCTCTGCGTGAAGGAGCTTAAGAGTCTGTTCTGTCACATCCAGAGCAGGCTGGTGGCGATGCTTCCCGAGCCTTTTAGTGATGACAAGACAAAAAGGCCATCGAGAGCAGCAGCACCCAAGCTTGCTCTTGGCAGCAGAGTGTTCAGCTTCGTGTTGCTGATGAGATCTTGTGCTCTGTCATTTCTCTGCTGTGAACTGCAGCACTAGAGAAGCTCATTCTGCCTGCTGACATGATAGGAACTTGTTTCCTCCTGTGGAAGGTGACAGTGTGTGTTATTTAATGATGTATTTCCTTGGAATGTAAGTGTGTTGGTGTTAACACCAAAGCACTCTCTTCTGCAGACCTGCCAGCATGTTCTGGGCATGTCCCTCCTCACACACAGAGTCCAAACCAGTTTGTAAAATATTCTGCTGAGAATAGGTTTGAATCCAGCTGAAATAACTTATGAATTAGGGGCTGAATACGGGGCAGCCTGGGGCCCAGCTCTGCTTTGGAGAAGGTGAGCAGCACGCTGTTACCTGGCGCGAGGATGCTCCGGCAGTGACGTGCTGTGCGCGCTGGCCAGGAGGAAACCCTGCAGCTTCCCCTCTGCTCTGTCTGTCTGCAATAGAAACAGATTTTCTGTGCTTTGCTGGTTTTAGGCCACCTACAGACATGGGTCTGGCTGCCCTTCCTCTTCTGGGTGCCCATTAGAAACCTGCCACGGTCCGAAGGCGGCAGCTCGGGCAGCGTATGAGGGACCGAGGGTCACCCCCAGCGTGTGCTCTGTGTGGTGCTGGGTGAGGGGGCTGTTTTCAGCTCTGGAGGAGGGCTCTGTCACCAGGAATTAAATTAATTAATTAGAGAGAGGAAGTGGTTTTGGATTGGGTTTTGAGGTTGGGTGTTGTTTTTTGTGGGTTTTTTTGGGGTGTGCGTTTTGTTTTGTTGTTAAACCTGTGGGCCAGTCTAAAATGTGGTGTTTCTACTCTAGCAGGATAACAAAATTTGTAATCAAAAATGCAAAGGTGCCTCCCCTTGTCCTTGCCAGTCACCTGTCTTCCCAGACCCCCTCCTCAGCTGGGAAGCATCAAAAGGATCCGGGGGGTCTTGTGAAACCTGTGTGTCAGAGAGCACAGGAATGTCTTTGCCGGCTTTCTGACCCAAACCTTTCACCCCAAACTGGGCTGGGAGGCAGCTGGGGTTTGGGGAGCTGATGGGCAGCAGTGTCCCCACTGGGACCCATGGCCTGGGTTTATGGGCAAGATGTTGAGACCTTGCAGGAACTGGGAATGTATCGTGAGCGTGGGGAGGGGGAATAGAGACAGGGGTCTTGGGGAGGGGGAATAGAGACAGGGGTCTTGGGGAGGGGGAATAGAGACAGGGGTCTTGGGGAGGGGGTGTTTTTTCTTGTTTCAGTTTTTAGGAGAGCTGGGTGAACCTTTTGTCACCTCCTGTTTGAACACAGCAGTTTTAGTAGCTTGATTAAGTGAAAACTGGAGGTGGCAGAATTGCAGGTGTCGAGGGGCAATAGAAGTGTTGGTGCTGAGGTTCTCCTGGGGCCAGGCAGGTCGTGCTCTGGCGCGGGGCTCAGCGTGTGCCGGGGGGTTGCTCTCATCTCTGAGTCTCCAGATGCCCCAGCACTGTTTGCCTTTCTCTTCCTCTTTTTGTTTCTTTTTAACATATTTCGCTACATTTTTGCTTTTGTTTAATTTTCATAACTTTAATTCACGCTATTTTTTTTTTTTTTCTTTCATGTTTTGTTTCTTCCAGTTAATCACACACAGACTTTCAGGCCAAGAGTGGACTTGGTGCTTTCATGTGTTAAGTTGCTTGAGTTTCCCACCCTGTGACCCTTCTCATAACATTGTGTGAATGGACCAAAGTGACAGAGAAAATGAGCATCTCCGGTGTTGCAGTGTAACGACTCGCTCTTACCTGTACAGAATTTACCAGGAGGTTTTAAGGAAGTAACCTTACCATGTGCATTTTGTTAAACAAAGTCAACTAATCCCTAAAGTAAGATGTTTTTTTTCTAAACCCAGTGATTGAGTGTATAAAGTGACCATAACTGTTTGTCTGAACTCATCTGACCCACCAGCTAAATACTGGCTTTCTATAATATATATATATTTTTTAATTGGCAAAGGTGACTGCTTGAGGCTCATCCACCTTCCCCTGTCCGTGCACAGATGTGAGGACTGGTATGAAGAATCCTGAAATGTTTATTTTTCTAACAAAATTCTTGATTGGAGTAAGTTTTTTTTAGAATGAGTAGAAAAACACAATGCTTAAACTTTTTGCCTTGGGAATCTTAGTCTGAGTAATCCTCATTCCAGTAATTATATATTTTAATCCTGAATTACTCTAAACACTTTCTACATCATTTATAATATATATATATATATATATATAAAGAGAGAGAGAGTGCTTAATAAAATTCATGGGACAATGTTTTGAATTTTCTTTACTGCTAAAGTAGAACATTTATAGAGAGAGATTTTTGTTGTGTAATGTGGAACTACAGGATTTGTGTAACTTTTCACTTGTCATTTACCAATGTATTTTACTGTTGTGGAAAAACTATTTAAGTGGTCATCTTTAGTTTTACTCTTTAACCTTAAACTTATAATGTGCCTACTAAGGAGAATCCCCTGATCTTGAGCTCTGCACTGTATTTATGCTGACAGGCTCTGTTCCACTTAGAAGGTGCTTCCTTTAACACTCCTCATGCCTAGAAATCACAGCCTTGTTTTCCTGGGCAACTGAGTTTAGAGGAATAATTAGGATCAGTATTATTTTTTTCCATGCAAACCATTTTATGGTAAGGCAGGATGATAACTGAATAGGGACTCACTAGCTATGTTGTCACAGAAAAATAGTTGGACCCAGTCCCATCCATCCATCAGATAACAGGCTGAAATAAAGCAAATATTTTATATTAACCCCCACAAAGTGTCTTCAGAGTTTATAGAAACACTGGCTGGCTAAGTGTTAGTTGTGACTGTGTGCATTTTTATTTAGCTATTACTGTTACAGGATTATTTTTTCCTGGAAGACTTGTCTTTAAGTGGAGATGTCAGCAAATTCCTTATGGACCTGCAGATGGAGGTGGCTGACCTTGTGTCTGAGCCGGGACAGGTCTGCTGGAGGGTGGAGTTTTGCTGGGCTGTGAGATGAGATTCTTTCACTTGCACATCCCATTAAAACAGCTTTTTTTTTCCTCTCTAAATACATGCTCAGTGTAAAACTGTTTTCATGTAGACATTGGCCTCTTATGTGGATGTACTGAAAATCACATCAGTGTTACTCGAGGTGTGTGAGAAAGAACCTCGTGAAGCTCTCACAGGTACCTTCTCCAAGAGTAAAATGATGGGCACTTCCTAGGAGTCTGCTGAAAGCTGGACATGTAGTTTTTAAGGCTGTGCCTCCAGGTTAGCTGTATTTTAAAGAGTAACTGTCAAACCTGAGGAGGGTTAATGTGTTTTTCTCAGAGGAACGTACGAAGAACCCAACCTGTTGTTAGGTGCAAGAGGACAATCCCAGCTCACGCTGGCTGCAGTCCAGTCAAGTAGCAAATTAGGGGCAGGATTTTGATTTTTATTTGATTTTTATTTTTTTTTCCTGCTAATGAGAGTAACTCTGGTGCACTAATTGCATGAGCAAGCAGCGCTGTTGGTTCACTGTTTTGCTTCTCAAGGCCAATGCCACCCAAGGCTGGGATGAGCCAGGAGCTGATGCTGCCCTTGCTTTTCCAGGCCATTGTTTTCTCCTGATCTCCTGCTGCAGCCAGCAAGGTCTGTGCAAATGATTTCTGCCTGCCCTGGCTCATCAGAGATCAATTCTTTTTTCCTAGAACCACAAGTAGTTACGAATAATAACAATGAAAGAGTTAAAATCCTTCAAATCCGTGGGCATTGTGGAGGAATTTCCAGCTTTTTCCGATGAAGACATGCAGAATGTATATGTAACTCTATTGTAATGATAATTATTGTATATCCATTGACTTTATGTTGTGACAGACGTAGCTTTTCCTCGTAGTTACTTGTTCTCTAGAGCAGTCAACATCATAATCTCCCCAACAAGACTCAGTTTTGTTTTTTTTTCTCTAGTACTTTGATTTTTCCTTTTGGCTGAGACAAGATTTAGGTCCATGGTATGTAGGGTAGTTCTGTATCTTATTTAACGAGTTACAAGTGCATGGTGATGCCAATCTCACTCCAGTCTGAAGATGTACATCTTGTAGGCTAGAAGTGAAAGGAAAACCCTTCAGAAATGACTGAAGCTGTTCAGTTACACACCTTTCAGCTGGCTTTTTACATTTATGCTTCAAAGGTTGGTATTCATGGGGAAAAAAATACCCATTTTTTTATCATTTAAACATTTACCATCATGTATGTTGTCTGCTTTCTAATTTAAAAAGTGTTTTGTGGGGCTCTAAGCTCTGTAGGCTTCATGTCTGGCTGTGGTGGGTGCCCCAGGGTGGAGATGGGGTGGTGGGCTCCGAGCACGTGGAGCTGCAGTGGGGACCTGCCCGGGGTGGGGGTAACGGCCTCACGGACCTGCTGCACCCGCTTTGTCATTCCAGATGTGTTGGGGTGGTTTTTCTGTTTGTTTGGGGGTTTTTTGTTTTTCTGTTGATTTTTTTTTAACTTTCAGTTCTTTCTGCTCACTTTGTACTCTTTTTCTTTTATTAAATCTCACATGTATTTTGAGTTTTTTGTGGTGTCGTTTATTTAGCAGTGGATTTCCTGCCTGATCCAGTGGATCTCTGTTGAAATAATAATGTGTCATGACTGACAGCTTACCAGTCACAGGATGTCTTATGACTACTGGGAACATGAAAAAATAAATTAGCTAATTAATTAACAATTAGCTAATCATACAGTATGCAGAAAAGCACCTCAGGGGTAATCTGAGGAGGAATTCAAAGGTATTAATTCAAATGCCATCCCTGTCTGGGCAAAAGTTGCCTTTGAGCTCGTCGCTACATCTCCTTTGTGGGACCTGGTGAGTGGGAAGCAGGTTCACCAGCAGTTCTGCTGATGTAGTGATGCCCACAGGGGTGATTTAAGGGTGGGGTGAGAAGGGAGCAGGGCTGGAGGGTTTCCTGATGGTCCTTCCAAAGCTGTGGGAAGGGCTTTTTCTGGAGGAGCACATCCTACGCTTAGAACAAGACTGAAAAAACAAAGCACAGCTTTAGTTTGGGGCTCTCTTCTCGGGGAGAGCTGCTGAAGCTTCACCTGTTCTTGGTGTCCATGGTACGTGTGAGGTTATGTTCAGTTAATTGGGGGTCTCTCTGGGTTTTGTTTGGTTTTGGACTGAGATTAGTGCTGCACTTAGGACAAAACCAACCAGTGGAGTTTGGCAGAGGCAGAGTGTTTGCTGAAGTGGTGCTGCTGATGGGAGCTTTTTCTGCAGCTCCTGCTTCAAGAACAAAACCAAGCTGGTCATACCTGGCTGCTTCTGAAACCTTTACAGGAATTGCAGATGGGCTGTGCTGTTGCTGCAGGAGCTGCTTTGTGTGAGAGACCTCTGCTTTCTGCATTTAATACGCAGCTTAAAGGCAGAGAGGGCAGTTCTGGTCATCCTGTGCTCTTGTTTGCATGGTACAAGGCAGGGATGTTACCCCAGCTCGGGACTGTGCTGTGCTGACACTGCATGTCCAGCTGCAGAGCTGACCAGGAGCAGCTGGAGCTGCTGTGGTGTTCCCTGTCACGATCACTGGCAGAGAGCTGGTGACAGCCTGAGCCTGCGCGGCGTTAGGGTGGTGTCGCTTGAGCCTGTCACGTTGATGCAGGATAAGTCTCAGTGGGGACTTAGCAGTGGATGCCAAGTGATTTGTATGAAATGTTTTACAACCTTTTCCATCCCAATCCTTTTTAAACCCAAATCTTCTAGGAGGCCAGAGAAGAGGCAGTGCATTCAGGTGCATAAAAATTAATTGGGAAACTCAGGTGGCAGAGTGGCCGGTCACTGTAAAGGTGGACCACTGGGGGTTCAGGATGATGAACACTGGCAAGCATTTTTCCAACAGGAGTGGTGTTAAAATTGTTTATTGGTGTTTGTGCAGAGCTGCTAGAGATGCTTGCAAGAGAATGAGAAATGCCAGGTGTTGGGACAGAAGCGGTTCAGCTGTGGGGAAGGGACTGGCTGTGTTTTGCAGTTCCAGAGCTGAAGCCCAGTGACCCAGGGCACGTTGATGCTTTCCAGTCGGGAGACAGCCCTGACCCAGCCTCCTCTCCTTGTCCTGGGCTGCTCAACAGGGAGAGCTGAGTGGTTTGAGGGATGTAACCTACGAGGCAAGGGCAGGGCAAAGCCACCAGCTCGGGCTGCCTGTGCAGGTCGGTGGCACTGGTGGTCCTGGCTGGGCTGGAGATGACTCCACACCTCTCCCCATCCCACGTCTCTTCAACACGTGGCTTCAGATCTTCCCTGTCTGCACTTTCCTCATTAAAAATTTCAATCAATCCTCTGATTACCAGTTCCAAAGGAGATCTTGGAGCCATGAGAGCTTCTCCAAGTTGCGATGGTTTCAATTCCAGTGTCTGTGCCCAGCCCCGCACGCTCTCGGGCGGCGTGCGTACCATTTGTGCTTTGACCTTTCACGCTGTCTTAATGTGAATAACTGAGACTTAAACACTGATTCTCTTTTGTTCTTTCTGTAGCTTTTTTAGTCTTCCCAGCACGTGCTCCGTAACATCAGGAAGATATGTTAATTAGAAGATTAATTAAGGCCAAAAAACATCTCATGCAGAAGAACTTAATTGGTGCTTTCACCTTTAAGCTTGCGGTATCTTGCACGGAAGAGATTGTGTAGCGAGGACTGAGACGCGCCGTTATCTTCTGAGTGGGCAGAGTTTGCTCGGTCAGGTTTCTTGAGAAAGGTGAAATTTCAGACCCTTGCCAAAAGATCAGTTGCTAATGAAGGCTGCTGCATGGCTGGCACTAAACCAAAGCGCTCATCTCTGGGCCAGAGCCCGTCCTAAGCCGTTAACACTGACCCAGGTGCCAGGGAGCCGAGGGACAGAGCGGGGTTAGCGCCAGGCAGGGCTTCGCTTGCTGCTTGAGCTGCCGCTCTCACGGGGTTTCTGTGTGTCCTCTTGGTCTGGTTTGGGGGGGACTGGAGAACCTCCCAACGTCCCTAACCATCCCGCCGGGTTCTCACCCTTCTTGGCAATAACTCTCCTGTGTAGCTTTATTTCTATAGACTTTTGGGTTTTATAACCAAAATCCCTCAACCTTTATTTGTTCAGTTCTCCCAGGGCTGCGCACGTGTGTCTCACACCTTAACCCCTCCCAGAGCTCCCTGCCCACCTCCCCAGCGCTGCTTTGGGGACAGGTCACCCTGCCTGGCCAGTCCGGGCTCCAGCACTTCCTACTGGGATGTGGTGGGTGAGGGTGGAACCATTTTAAAGGACAAAGAAATGTTAAAGGTTTAACGGAGGGGAAACGGTTTAAAGCTGGAGACTCGGTGTTCCTGGTTGTGAGCTCTGGGTTTGTCACAGACTGATTTCCCCTTACACAAACACTTGTTTAAAAAGAAAAAAAGAGAGGAAAAAAAAAAAAGGAGAAAAAAAAAGCGATCTCTGTGCCCCAGCCTAACTTCACACTTTGTTGCAGAACAACCTTGTGAATGAACCTCAGGAATGACCTGCTTGTACCAAAGTTGGGTTTAATAAAAACAAAACTGACTTGTTTAACAAACATCTGTTAAAAACACCTCTTGTGTGTTAGTTACATTCCCTGGCACAAACAAAACGCTGTGTCCAGAGTCGCAGCCCTCACCCTTATGCCAGTTTCCCCCTGTTAAGCCCCTTCCCCTCGATATCTGCGTTGGAGGCGCGATGTCCCCTGCGCACCCCGTACATCTGGGGTGGCTGCTGCCAGCGGCCCCCCTCCCCTTCCCCAGGCTGCTGCTGGTCCCAGCGCTGTGGGGCTGGGGCTGTGGGTCCTTGGTAGGAGGTGTGAGGGCAGCTTGTACCCTGTACCCCTGCCGTGTGCTGCTGCTGTGGCCGGAGCGGGACAGGATCTGGCTGTGAAGAGAGGAGCCCGAGGAGGCTCCTGCTGGGTCTCCATCACCACCCGAGAGGTTGTGGAGGTGGAGAGGGTGGTGCAGAGGCACTGACTGACACCGAGCTCCTGCCCCTGGGCTGTTGTACGTGGCAGTCACTGAAACCTATGGATGCCCTTGGCATAAATTAGAACTTGGAAATAAATCTCAGTGAGTAGAGAGAAGCAGCAGCAGCGTGTCCTGGGAGAGCAGGGTTGACTGGTCCCATCCCAGTATGGCATCTTGCCCCCTGACTGGGAACACAGGACCCTGGTGGGCCTTTCAGCAGCACTGACTTAATATTTTAGAAGGAACCCCCCGTTAACATCTGCTTTTGAATGTTGATCAGACAGATCTGCAGAGGTTTTGCAAAGCAGGTTTGGTGGTGGTTGTTAATGTGTCATCCAGCGTATGGGCAAGAAATTACACAGGTAGGCTCCAAAACATGAGGTCTGGTGGCTGTGGTAGAAAGTTACAGCACGTTAATTACCACGTGTAGAGTTCTTCTGCACCAGCAGCTGGTGAAGATGCTGAGATAGGGCAGAGGGATGGGAAGAAAGCAGCAGACACACACGCCAGGGACCTGCAGGGACCTGTGTGGGCATCAGCTTTTGGCTGGACTCTGCAGGGAGCACACCAAGGACACACAGACCAAACTTATATTTATTTAATGAAAACAACAAAAGACAACTCGGCTCCTTCAAAACGTCAGGCAGTCAGGTCACAGCTTGGGATAGAAAAGGAAGGTGCTGCACTGAGGGGAGGGAAGAGCCCTGCCATGAAATGAAAACCTTCCCTGTGGTAGGCAGGACGAACAGGGAACATTTCCCCAGCACGCCGCTGCGTGGGCACCTCGTAAACCTCGTCTGGGCTGAAACTGGGCACCGAGTCCTGCTGCTGTGGCCCCCGGCCAGGGCAGAGCCCCCCCTGCAGCACAGCATTCACAGTTTGCAGGAGCTTTGACTTGCCTCATGGCATCTCCTTCGGTTTCACCTCTGGTTCAATCACAGCTGCTCACAGGTGTCATTTGCACCAGGTCTCTGGTACGAAATGTTTCTTTCTGGAACACTTTCTTTGCGGTTTAAAAAGCAAAGCTTGGCTTCCACCCTGCACAGGCACAAAGCTCGCTCTGTTCTCAGTGCCAGTCTGGCAAGCTGGCACTTCTCTGTGAGCAGAGCTGCTCAGGACAGCAGGAATTCCTCTCCTACAAGGTAAGATGACAACCAAGGGAAGGAAGGGCAGAAACTTTCTTCCCGCGCTCCCGAGTACTGCTGTTATCCAGCACGAGGGTCTTCTTGCTCCTGTCTCATCCCTGTCCCCCATTTATTTGCCCTGTGTCATTATGTGAGACACCAGCTCAGCATTTAGCTGATGTCATCCATGTGAAACCCTCTCCTGTTGTGTGACAGGACTTGCAGGCCTGGTGGTGTTACTGGATTACACCTTCAAACTGGGATACAGTCCCCTGAAAATGCTGCCCCTGTTGTTTAAAACAAAACAAACCAACAAAAAAACCCACCTAAGAAACACATCTTTTAAAAGAATGTGGAAGGTTGGTTTGTAAAAGTGCCACAGAGGTTTAAACTGACCTTTGTAGTTTGTAAAACTGCTTTGCTATGGAGATCAGCAGTTCATAAAAACTAACTAATTAAAGGCATTTTGTATTGGCCACTCTGGTAAGACAGAACAACTTTTAAGCCCCCTGAATGGCCCGTGCTGGATGGGGAGGGCCCAAGGCAACGGTGATGGTGGATAAGAAGTGATTTCCCATGGTGTGTAGGAACTGGGATTGGGTCCTTAATGGCTTAACCAGGAAGGAGCACAGACCTCAGACCCCAGGATTCCACGGTAAGGCCTTAAAAAAACCCTGGAAGTTTGATTTTCAGTCTTCTTACTACTAAATGAAAACCTTGGTTCCACCTGAGAACTCCTCTTGCAGAGCCAGCAGTGGCAGCTCCTGTTGGCTCTCCCATGGGGCAGGTCAGATCAGCTCTGATAAGAGAGCAGTGGAGTGAGCTGGGTGAAGGGCTCAGTCTGTCTCACTCCATCATGGCTCTCAACTCTGAGATATGTGATTTTCAGCTCGTAGTCTTCTGCCAACTTGATCCCTGAGTTGTAGGATTGTGACCAAGTCCTTCCTCTCCCCAGCTTTCTGTGTTTACAGGATGTTAAAACTGAGGGGCAGCACACACTGCTTGGAAGGGACATAAAAACCAGAAAGACTTGGTCGTTGTTCTCTGTAAAACCCAGCGGTGCTTTTGCTCTGCTGTGTTGGCTGTTCTGTTCCCTGGGACCTGCTGGTTCTGCAGTTGCTGTGTCCAAGGCAGTAATTCTCCACTAGTCCCTTTCCAGGGGCTGTAAGGGAGGACATGGACATGGGGAGCTGCCTTCTCCTGGCCTCAGCTGAGGGCACGAGCCCCCCGCGGTCACCCTCCCACCACTCGCTCCCCCATCCTCACGGTACAGGTGTCTGAATCCATCACAGCATTCACCTGTCCCCACGGTGCCATCAGGAATTGGGGCTGTGGGAGGTGTGAAAGGTGCTGGCACTGGCTGACTGACAGCCACCCTCAGCCTCGCTGCACGGGAATCCTTCACTCCAGAAGGGTGGTGGCAGGGCAGCCGTGCCGTGGGACGGCCCTGGATGGCTCCGGTGACGGGGCAGAAAACATAAACAGCATTGGGTGGCTGCAAGCACGAGAGCTCTCGATCCACAAGCTCTTTGCAGGGGATGAATTCAGTGCTGGGAACCTGTAAGGGAAGATGCAGCTTCTGTGTACACATTCATGGTAAATGACTCTGTCTCTCTGGCCCCTGCTCCTGTAGCTCTGTGATTTGGGGGAGGGCAGGGACAGGCTGCACTGGATGCCTCAGGAGATGTGTATCAGCAATATGTGTGTTGGCCTTGATGCAAAACACCCAGGAGCTCCTGAGCTACCACACGAAAGGGGAGCAAGGCCTCTCTCTCTTTAGGGGGTGACAAGAGCCAGGAGGGAGAGAGAAATTCAAGCCCATGGGATGGGTGGATGGCAAGCTGACAGGCTGGGTCTTTAGCCTTCTAGGTGTACCCTCTTAAAAGGCACGTGGTTATGAAACTGGAGAAAAGCTTTGCAGAAAAACAGACCCAGCTTGCCCTGATTGTCTGTCATTAGGAGACAAACTGATGACCTTTTGAAAAGCAATGTAACTGTGCTTACAAGTTCTCACAGTGCTCAGCGGGAGGCTGGCGACACAGCGGGCAGGTTTGTCAGTGCTCTCCATTGTGGGAGGATCTCTCCTTGCTCAGGAGGAAGGGGCTATCTGTGGCCAAGGAATCTGGAAACCTCCCTTCCCTGCCCTGGGGAAGACCCTCTCTGCCATCCCAGCCCTTAGCTGCAGTTTTGTTCCTCTCTGTTGGTGCTCAGCAAGGGCAGAGCGTGGGCACACGCTTCTTGGAAGGCTGCTGTGGTGCAGTGCTGGTGTGAATACCCTTGTGCTTTATTAATTTATCAGTGCCCTGCTCTCAAGGTTGGTGACCAAAGGCCATTTTGATTCCTACCTGTGCTTTTTTTAGCAGATCAGTAATAACAGGAAACCAATCAGGAATCAGCCTCTCCAGCTCTAAGGTGATGATCACCAAAGCCAACGTGGAGCCCTTAAACTGCAGTAGCTGGTGGCACGCCATACAGTGCTGTAGCTGCTTGGTCAAGAACGCAACGTGGAGGGAAGGATTCATCTGAGGCAGCTCATGTAGTAGATGGGGCCAGTTGGACATCACCATGGCATGGAACTGGGGAGAAGATAAAGTGTATATATTTATATATATATATATTAAAGAAAAAAGCAGAGGTCAGTGAACTTTGTATGTTTTCCTATGTTATCAACAACAAGTACAGACTAATTCATCTCGTATCAGGAAACCTAAAAGGTTCTTCCCCTCCTTGCTTTTTTGGTTTGTGTTTGTACTTGCCAACCATTGAACTGTTGGGTTTTTGGTTTTTTGGGGGGTTTTTTTTTTGAGCTTATAATGAATGTAAAAGGTCTGTGTTTCCTAACAATTTCTGAAGTTTCTGCGTTATCCAGATTGCTATCTAGGAGATTCACTTCAGGCCAGCAGGTTACAAATAGAGTAAAACCAAGAAAAATAACTGCACTTTGAATTTGCTGAGGAAACAAGCACCTAAAAAAGCAGTTTTCACAATCAGCAGCCTCAGATGGCTTAATATTTGCACATTACCTTCAAAAAAGGGATCCAGGATGTGTTTGTATCACATGATTTTTTGCCTTACTAGCACATGATCATTTCTTGAAGACAAAGTTTAATTGTTTCTATCAAATGTTTAGTAACTGCAATGTGAATTAAGTGCCAGATTGGGGTAGTCTCATTGCCTAAACCAAGGGTGAATAATTAATGGGATGAAAAAGATGGTTTAAGAAAAAAAACTTGTGTGTGAAATGTAGCAAAATTCTGACAGCTTTCTATGTACAGTATTAATAGAATGGAAATAGTTAGAAATATTTTTGCAGTGTGTATTTAAAAAAAAAAAAAAGGCATATAGTTGTGCATTATAAAAATCTTTTTAATGTCCATTTTAGTTGTCCTTTAAAGATGGGAGTGAAATTTTGGAGCAAAATTAAAAGTTTTAAATAATAGAAAATTTTAAAAATAAATTTAAAAAAGAAATCACTGTAAGATTCTTCAAAAGCCTTGCAGATAGGTAAGAGCAGGCAGATTGCAAAGTAGCTGGGGAAGGGTGTGTGGGTGTGTGTATGTGTGTGCATCTGTGTTTTCTAGTCTTATTTGATAAAGAGCTGTTTCTTTAAAGAAAAAAGAAAAAAAAAACAACAATGGCAAACCTTAGTGCTTACAATGTTTAAGAAATCCATGGGTGTTGCTGTGTACAGGTCCCAGTGAAGCTTATCTAGTATGATTCTTTCCATTCTCAAGATCTCAGCTGGAGAGCATTTACAACCACTCTGCACTGCAAGCATCCTCACTGATGGTATTACCTGTAAAAAAACCAAACAAAAACAAACTAAAAAAGAAATAAACATAAAGAAGCCAACAGCCTGGGCCGTGCTGTGTGTGTTTCTCTGTCCTGCAAAGGGCTCTGGCAAGTTTAGAGCCATCCCAAAGCGCTCGTTCTGGAGCCCGCTGTCCTCGGTCGCTCCCACCCGCGTGCAGCGAGGCTCCTGGCGCTGCAGCGGGGGTGCAGGTGCCCTGCTCCAGCCCCACTGTCGTGTTCCTCTGACAAGGAGGAGGCTGTTTTACAGGGCCTTCTGGGGTTGACTTGTTTCCTGTGGGCATTGGCTCAGCTTCTCCTTTTTAGCTGAGAGGAAAAGACGACTAACCTCAGCGTGACGCGTCCTAAGAAAAGCTGCAAAGAGCATTTCCCTGCAGCAGGGGCTGCACAGAAGAGACGTGCAGGTCTGACTCCAGCTCTGAGGTTTCCTGTTCTTTTTTGAAACAGAATGAAGGAAAGAGGAGAAATGCAATCTGAAATGCTTTTAGCTCATGTCTGTACATGTCTGAACTGCTGCCATGAGAGATTATCCTGTGTAACCTCACACTTACGTGGGCAGCTGCTGATTTTACCTGCTCACCTTGAGGTGCAGGCCTGAGTCATTTCCTCACCAGGATCAGAAACCAGTTTTGACTCCAAGCAAACTCATCTATTGTAAGCTTCCTCTGAAGAACCTCTGCTCTGTCTCACCTCCCTGACCCTCCCAGCATTGCAGCACCCTGATGCTGCGTGCACAATGCTGTGTGTGTGCATCCTGATTGTCCCCCTGCCTCGACTAAGTCTGACTGTGAGCCATGGATGCTGAAGAGAGGAGAGAGGTTTAAGGGCAGGAGGAAGGAAACACATCCATTATGTAAGCCAACCTAAAAGTCCTTCATCCATAAAGGTTACAATTCCTCCAAACAATGATGAAACAGGACTGAAAATATTACTGTCACCCCCCCTAAGGACTCTTTGGGGTAAACAATGCTTCCTCATTTATGCCCAGGGTGTTGACAGACCTGGGAACACGAGCAACTTGAACACAAGAGAGGAGTGCAGTGTGTTTATAGATAAAAGCATACAGACCTCGTCTTCTTCACTGGTTTTTGCTGCAAGGACAAGGCAGGAAATCGCTATGCACTGAAGATATTTTAATTGGGCCTGAAGGGAGAAGAAGAAAACACTGAGTAAAGAAGATAACAGTCTGGGGGGAAATAATGGCAATTCTGCGACAGATGCAGGAGTTTCAAACTCTCATTGAAGCTACAGCTGCTTCTGAACTAGTTTAGCTGCAGGAAGATTCATGTGAAGCTGGAAACAGAGCGAGGAAATCCACAGTGAAACAACATTTTTATTGATGTATCCCACAGTTTTTAGACTCTGTAATGCCAGGGTATTGACAATGCAATGTTATTGATCCTCTCAGCTGAGATATTAATTAATAAGCTTTTGCCAAATGGCAGCAGCAATCTAATTAAGACTTGAGAGCTGCAGGGTTCACTTCAACTCCTAACTTTGCTGTTGCTTCAATGGCAGAAAAAGTTGGTCCCTCGCTTTGGTTAAAAATAGTGGTTTCAAAACTAAAATATTAAAAGTGATAATGCAAATGTTTTCTGTTTAGCAGAGACAACCAGATGAGAATGAGTTCTTTGTGCTTACCACAGTGTTTGGACTAGAGTTCACACAAACACTTCTACTGAGGACTGTAAATCAGTGGAACCTCATCAAACACTCGAGTTCATATATATAAATATAAGTATAAATATAAATAATATAAATATAAATATAAATATTGATATAAATATTGATATAGATATAAATATATAAATATAAATATAAATATAAATATAAATATAAATATAAATATAAATATAAATATAAATATAAATATAAATATAAATAATATAAATATAGATATAAATATAAATATTTATGCTTAAAAGCCTTCCCCAGCAAAGACTGTGATTGCTCCCTAAGGTTGCTACCAAGCACAGTCCCTGCTTTGTGTACAACTGATGCCACACTCCTGACATCCCCCAGTCAGCAGGCTGGCCAGGAAGAAGCTGAGATGCTCTACCTTCACCGATGCCAAGAACCGGTTAAAGATGCTGGTAGCCAAGGCAAATGTTTCAGGGTGAAACTGGAACTGAGAGCTTATTTCTGCAATCCAGAGAACTGCTTTCTTGTAAGAGGACAGAGAGATATCTGTGCCCTGAGGGGAAGAGAAAAAAAAAGATAGAAGAAAAATACAGTTAGTGCTTTGATGATTTTGTTAACATATCTCCAAAGGAAGACTGCAATCATTCTAAGTGTTCTAATTAACATTTCAGATGTCTGGAGGCTCAAAAAGAAGAAAGTTGTTGGCTGTGTCTACAGAGTGAGGGCAAGGGCAGATGTCAGAGCAGTTCAAAGCACTCATTCCTGCTGCCTACCCAGTCAGGCTCTAGCTGTGCTTACAAGGGCCTGGTACTGGAATTTACTGGAGCTCTGAATGGGGCAGCACCCAGCCTTCCCCTTGCATGGCTGAAGCACCAAACTGATGAGTGTGCTCATTATTTTCCCCTCCAGAGAAGACCAAAGCCTCTGCTGCAGCTCATCTTCCATTCAGCCAGCCTCGACAGGGAGAGAGAAACTGGAGTCACGAGCAGGTTCTGATTTACTCTGCAAGATAGATATATATATATATATTTTAACAGCCCTTGAATCTGCTTAGTGGTGGGAGCACAGAAGGCAGGTTTCTGACTGTGTCCCCAAGGCACAAGGCAAAACATACTCAGTTTTGTCTTTCTTATATCTTATTTGAAGGTGCATTCAGGTGGGAGGAAGGGCTTTACTCTGGCTGCCATTACAATGGCACACATGATGCATGGCATGGACTGGAACATTATTGAGGGCTGAGCAGCTACATGGAACAGAGATTTACCACCAATTCATTTAATATTCCTCATCACATCATCTGTTTCACTATTTTACTTTATTTGGTAGTAAAAATATCTGGTAAAAAATAAACACAGACTCTTCTCCCCCTCTATTCCTTAAGCTTAGTCCATGCAGGATGATTTTTGCATTGGGGTGGATTAGATGGAAGGACCAGCACTGCATCTCTGCAGAGTCCCTTAGGGAGTTCCAAAGAGGACAGGGGAGAATACCTTCAGGGTGAGATTCTGGAGAACTGGCACTTTCCAAATCCTAGCCTCTCTGGCTAAGGCATTTTCCAGGCAGGAGACCAGTCTTGAGCTCTCTGGAGGTCCAGGGCACTTCATGGCAACTCTGTGAGCCAGTTTCTCTGATGGGAGCTGCTGTCAAAATAAATAAATAAATAAAGAAAGAATTATAAAGTACCATCCCAGCTTCCCAACACTGAGAACTTGTGTTTGTTTGCAGCTGGAGTGATCCTGTCACCCATTTTCCCCAAGGGGAAGCTCATGATGAAAGAAAACATGCCAGATGGCTACACAACACCTTGTTTCACACATGCAGCTTTCCATTTGCTGAGCCATTCAGTTGCACCCCTGTTATCACCCGTTATTTCAAGTTTCTGGCAAAGAGAGGTCTATTGTTTCCGTACAAAAGCTCCAAGATGATGGTTCTTAGGAGGTTTATTAACTCCCAGTGAACAGTTTTCCTTAAAGCAGGCTCATCTTTCTCTGCTGCTGTTGAAGTCATGCAACAGCACCACTTTGGAAATACCATTCTCCAGACAAAGCACAAATTTACACCAAATAAACACCTCTGAATAATAGCAGGTAAGAAGCAAGCAGTGAGAACATCTCACCCTGTAACTGAGTGTTTCAATGCTTACATTTGGTGTCTCTTTAACAGCAGAAAGAAGGTGTTACTAGATATAAAGCTGCTGCTTTCCTTTGTAAGGAGTGCTGGCTGTGGGCTTCCTCATGGGTGTTTTCTGGAAGCTCACACCATTATCTCCACAGCTCCATTAAAAACCCCAAAGTGACCTGAATCCTCTAGAAACTGTTCTGCATTTCTAAAGCTGAAACTCACTGAAAACAGGAGCCACAGGTGCTTTTGGCTTTTGCTGCCCCTGGATGTCACAGAATCATAGAAGAGTTTTGGTTGGAAAAGACCTTTAAGATCATTGAGTCCAACCGTAAACCCAACACTGCCAACTCCACCTCTCAACCACATCCCTCAGCACCTCATCTACATGGCTTTTAAATACTTCCAGGGATGGGGACTCCACCACTTCCTTGAGCAGCCTGTTCTAATGCCTAAGAACCCTTTCAGTAAAGAAATTCTTCCTCATATGCAATCTAAACCTCTCCTGGTGGAATTTGAGGCTGTTTCCTCTTGTCCTGTCACTTGTTACTTGAACGAAGGTCAGAGCATCCAAACCTGACTGCCTGGACCATTTCAGAGCTGGAGAAGATGCCTCTGCCCAGTCTGATGCACAGAAAGTTTATTCTTCTGTAGAGAGAGGGGAAAAAAAATAACTAATTAATTAAAAGCTTACCCTCTGGCTAATTTGACGGCGACTGTCGCTGAGAACAACACCGAGAAGTCCCCGCAGCCTCCGGGCACAGCGAGTGGGGGCGGCGGGGAGCCCCGTCGCGTCCCGAGAGGAGAGAGACCGCCGGGAGGAGACCCCCGCCCGGCCCGTCCCGGGAGGAGGAGACCCCCGCCCGCCCCGTCCTCACCCGCCCGGCGGGGTCGCTCCGGGGGTGCTGGGCCGGGTCTGTCCGGGCATGGACGGGACGGGGCGGGGGGCAGCGGGCAGGCGGGCGGGTGCTCGGTGCGTCCCCGCCACCGGAGAGAGCCGGGGCGGGCGGGTCGGGCCGCACCCCCGCTGACATCCGCGGCTGCGCGCAGGACCCGCCCCGGGAGGGCGGCGGGTGGGGACGGTCCCGGCGGGGACCCGGCGCGGCCCCGGGGGATGTTTCGCTGCCCACGGACGCTGCTCAACGTCTCGGCGCGTGTTTTGTGTGGAAAAAAGGGACCGTAGTAAAGAAAAAACCCAACTATCCGGGGGTGGAAACGCCTTTTTTGGCCACAGCTTCTCGCCGGCTTCGGGGGGTCTCTGGCCGCAGCTTCCCGGTGGGAAAGAGCTTGTCCTGTGTGCCGGGGATCAGGAGAAAGTTCTGCAGTGGTGAGAAACATGGTCATGGTCAGCGTAGCCCCCCAAAGCCACCCCTACTCCCTTTCCTGGCATCGGTTATTGCCTCGACAGATGTCCTGGCACCGGGTACTGCCTGGGCACACGCACTGCCCTGTCCTGAATACCCTACTGCTGCATCCACACATCCCAGCACCTGCCGGGAGCTGCTTTCCTCCCAGACGCTGGAAATAAACCCTTTTCGTGTGTGTTTCACAGAGCTTCTGCACCCCTGTCCCCTCAGGGCTGTGTTTCACCCCGTGTTTGCTTCCAACCAGGGTCTCTCCCCCTCTCCTGACAGCTTTCTCCTTGCCTCCAGGTTCCCTTTGGTTCTTTTCACCCAGCATTTTCTGTGGGGAGCTGGCTGTAATATTTGATATTAAACGTTGTCCTGCTCTTCAGCCTGGTCTGCCCAGACACAATTCCCTGTTCTCTCACCAGCCCTTTGGGTTACACATTTTTTTTTTGTACTAAATTATTCTGTTAACCTACAAATCTTTGCCCACAGTCCAGCTCTGAGTAATCCCGTGGCAATGTGTAAGTGGCAAAGCGACTGTGTTTGCTGAACACCTTGTCCTCGAGCTTCCTGACTCACCTGGTGACACTCAGCTGGGGGGTGAGGGAATGGCCCCAGCCTGTCATTACCGGTGTGTTCCCAGCCCTGGGTTTGTTGGCTGAGACCAGAAATCCTTCTGGAATCTCCACATCAGTCCTGTCCACATTCCTGCTCCTGCCTGCAGCCCTCTGGGGACAATACAGAGCAACTGACTGGGCAGCTCGGGGTGTTTCTGTGCTGGGTGGTTCCTGCTGGTTATTCCTGACCTTGCTCCAGGATCCCAGGCCTCAGTGTCCAGGCAGCGTGGGGAAGAGAGGGATGGGAACAACACCCTTCGACCTGCTGACAGGATTTGTGTGTGCAGAAATACCTGGGGCAGAGTGAGAAACCCACCAGGGATCGGGAAAAGAAAGTGATGGATGTTCTGTCTGTGTGGAGAACAGGCTGGGGCTGCAGGTCTGTCAGCTCTGGAGCCCTGTTAGACCCTCAGAGCCCTGTCAGTCCCCTCAGAGCCCTGCCAGACCCCCCAGAGCCCCGCCAGAGCCCTGTCAGTCCCCTCAGAGCCTTGTCAGAGCCCCCAAAGCCCCGTCACCCTCCCGAGCACTGTCAGCCCCAGGGAGGCCGGTCGGAGCCCGGGATCCAGGTCACACCCAGACCCGGGGATCCCCGCCGCCCTGTGGCGGAGCCCCGGGACTCGGGGCCACCGGGCCAGGCCGCCCCGGGCGGCTCCATCGTGCTGCGGTGACACCCGCGGCCCCCGCCCCGCGCCGTTCCCATGGCAACGCCCCTCCGGCCCCTGTCATTGGCTGAGGCCGGGCACCTATGGCCGAGAGGGGCGGGCCGGGCTTTTCCTTTCCCCTTCAGCTATTGGGTGCGCGGCCTCCGCATCGCGCGGGGATTGGCTGTGGGCCGGGGCGGCTCGGGGCGGGCGCAGGCGCAGTGCTGTTATTGTTCCGTTGTGCCGCCCGGCGGCTGCTTCGCGTCCGGCGCCGCTCCCTGTCCGCGCGCCGCCGCCATGCCGGTGAGCCCCGCTCCTCCGCGCCGGGTCCACGGCCACCGCCGGCCTCGGGGGACGCGGTGGGGACCCGGCCCGGGTGCCGTCCGGTGCTTGTATTCCTCGGCCCGTCGCTGACAGGCGCGGCGGTGCCCGGTGTGGCGGGGGCGGGGGGGGGGGGGTGGCAGGCCCCGCGGCCTCCGTTCCCGTCTCGGTGTGGGAGCCGCCTGTGCCGCGGGATGGGGAATGGCGGGTGGCTGTTGTCAGGCGGAGCGGGGCCGGTGCGGGTGAGGGGCCGCGGGTGGGGCGAGTCCCTCGGCAGCGGGGGGTGAGTGCCGGGCCGGCCTCCCGGTTCGACCTGGTCTATGCTCCCGGGATGCTGCGCGAGCAGATGGCCCTGGCC
Organism: Caprimulgus europaeus; assembly: GCA_907165065.1. Next base: position 49,261,453 of record OU015531.1, on the reverse strand, counting down.
GGGGGAGACGGTAGGACGGAGGACCCCGAGTGTCCACTCAGGGCCCGCACTGAGCAGCGTTCGAGGCTGGGCGCTCTCCCCGGGGGTGGGGATGGCGGTGCGGGGGGGAGGTGGCTCCTGACTCACTAATTCTGTCGCTGGTTTCTCTGGCCCCTGCGCTGGTACAATGGGCTGTAGGGTTCCTCCTCTGCCCAGGTGAGATTAACCAGCCCTCAGCTCTCCCCAGAGCGGCAGAAACTGTTCCTGGGCTCTGCTGAGGCCTGAGAGGAGCCTTGGCAGGTGGCAGCTGGTGGGAGAGGCGCTTGGAAATGGGGTTTGTTTCTTGTTGACATCCAAGGTGGCTGCTTTGGCAGCAGTTAAATGCTCAGCTACAGCGCCTGTTATCAAGGGCAGTGTCTTGGGCTCTACTGGATCACATGAGGTTTAGATTTGTTTTATCAGGGGAAGCATGTGATGTCAAATTAGTGGTGCTTCAAAATTTGTAGCTACTTTGTGAAAGGAGAGGGGTCGTGGGGTTTTATAGCACAGCATGTGAGTTTTCTTAAATGATTAAAATTCAGCAAGTACACTCAGGCTTGTGAATGAATTCCTTCAGCCAGTGCTCGCTGGTACCTGCTTATGTCACCTGTAAGGTCTGAGACTTGTGTGGTCCTGTGAGAGAACGTGGTGAGTGTTAATGTAAAAGAATGGCACAGCTGCACCTCCTTCCAGCAAAGTGCTGCAGATTGTTTGCAAGCCTGAAGTTCTTCTTGAAGAAATTCAGAGATGATCTTCAGTCTGAAATTCTCAAGTTTTACTTGGTCAGTTTCCACACTAGCAAGCACAAGAGGATTGCACTGACTGAATATGTGCAATAATATCATTTTCCCAGCTTTAATTATAAACCAGTTCTGGCTTTTAATCCCCCAGTCCACGACCCTTTGGACATGCATGCATCTACTTGAGTTGATTCAGCAGTGTTTGTGCTCAAACACACAGGTATGTTAACAGCAGTCTTACAGCCTGTGGGGGTTTTTCTTTGCTTTTTAATTAATGACAGATCAACAAGCTTGAGAAGCTGGACAAGCCCGAGAGCTGTGATAATGTCAAGGTGGTTGTTCGGTGCCGGCCTCTTAACGAACGAGAGAAAGCTACGGGGTACAAGATGGCAGTGAACGTGGATGAGATGAGGGGAACCATCACTGTTCACAAGACAGACTCCTCCAACGAGCCTCCCAAGACTTTCACCTTTGACACCGTGTTTGGGCCAGAGAGCAAGCAGCTGGATGTCTATAATTTAACTGCAAGACCTATTATTGACTCTGTCCTAGAAGGATACAATGGTGAGTCCCTTGTTGTTTTAAGTCCAAGGATCCTGTCTCATTAGAGTTCCTGCTGATCTTATTTAAGAGAGTTTCACCTTCTGAGGGATGTAGCCCTGTGTTGTGTGGCCTCCAACTTGAAACAGCCTGAAGGTACTGGCTGTTCTGAGCACTCATTGGTTGTACCTGCTGTGATGGTTAACAGTGGGGGATCCCTGCTGAACAGGACTCAGCTGAGGTCAGTTAGCTGGATGGTTTTTATGCTGTCTCTTCACTTTGCCAAAGTCACACACTTTGTCTCATTATCAGAATTCCCAGTGGCTCTTCACTATACAGTTTCAGTAACCAGGCAGCTGCCATGGTCCTGCAGGAACTAGGTATGCCCACCAGACTTGTGCCTATAACTGCTGCGTTTTCTCCTCTAAACTTGGCTGTTTTTAACTAAGATGACTAGTTAAACACATCTGCCCTACCCCAGAGATAATCCATTGCTTCCTGCAGCTGGGAAGAGTGTGACCATGATTTGTGTGTGTGTGTGTCTGTTATGCATGTAAATGTGTTATGTAAAGGAAAGCAAATGACTGCTTTCCATAATGGTGTGTTATAAACAACAACAGATTACCAAGTTCCTAAAGGTTTGTAAAATGCTTAATGAGCTCTTGTGCTAACACACCCACATCTCAGCTGATTAGAATTGAGCTTTTCTGAACTGTAATGTCAGTGGTTTGACAATCACAACTCGAGTTTTCAGCAGCCCTAGGCTACACTTCAGGACCAGTGTATTGCTGGAGTACCAGAGTCTGGGGCTCAGCAAGTTTTCTGGGTGCTTTCCTGTGCAGCCTGATCATCCCATCCAAGCTCCAGCTGCTTCTGCAGGTTCAGAACCGGGCTGGTGCTGTGGCCTGTGCTGTAGAAGCCTCGTGCTGCTTCTGCTGTGGCTTGGAGCACCAGCAGTAACTGGTTTGGCAGTTGGTATATAATGATGTTCTCTAATTGACTGTGTTATTAATTGGGCTTGCCTTAATTATTTGTGTGTGAGACCTAAGTACTCCATACTTTAATCACTCTGCACAGTTAAAACAAACTGCCTTTTTCTCAGATATCTTGTGGGCTGGGTAAAACAGTGGCTCAGTGCTGCTTGCTGTGGTTATCCAGCATTTCTGTTGCTCCCAGCCTTGGATCTACTGGAGTGGGAGGAAAACATTCAACTCCATAAACACTGAGGTGTTTAGTCTTATCAGGCCAAGAAGGGATGAAGTAAAACTGCAGTTAGCAACTTCTTAGAGTTTGTTCATATATCTCCTTATCCCTCAGGTACTATTTTTGCATATGGGCAGACTGGAACAGGCAAAACTTTCACCATGGAAGGGGTCCGAGCAGTTCCTGAGCTTAGAGGCATCATTCCCAATTCCTTTGCCCATATATTTGGTCACATTGCCAAGGCAGAGGGGGATACAAGGTAAACAGCTTTTCTTCACTGCTTCTGTCTTGTGTGTGTCTGTCTGCAGCAGGAGCCTGACCCTGACAATGGCAGCTGGAGTGGTACCTCTGGCTCTAGCTGAAAGATTCTGACTTGGGCAGTTCTTGACAGGGTAGCAGGAGTATGTTGGTATGTCACTGGACTCTGTGATTGTGTCTGTTGGATTTCAACAAATGTCTTGCTAAGAAAGTGACCCAGCTGTTTGTCTTCAGGTTTTTAGTTCGTGTGTCTTACCTGGAAATTTACAATGAAGAAGTGCGGGACCTGCTAGGAAAAGACCAGACACAGAGATTAGAGGTGAGCCTGCTGCTCTGAATGTGATGTTTGTGTGGAATCAGTGAGCAATATTATATTTTAAAGACCAGAGAAGCACTTGAAGGGAAGTGGGAGGTTTTCTCCTCAGCATGTGTACTGTTATCTCATTTAAGGTGCAGTAGCTGGATATCACTGCTGACAGCTCTGAATCTTTTCCACTTGGTCAGTTGCATAGTGAGAAACTGTGCTGTTACAGCACCACTGAAATTTGCTATTGGGGATCTCCTAAGGATGCTCCACCTGAACTCTTTCTCTTTTAGGTTAAAGAGAGACCTGATGTGGGAGTTTATATCAAAGACCTCTCAGCTTATGTCGTAAACAATGCAGATGACATGGACAGAATCATGACTCTGGGACACAAGAACCGTACGTAGCCTTGCTGTGGGCAGGGTTATAGCTCAGACAGGACAAAGGTCTGGTTATGAGGCCATCCTAGTCCTAATGCTGGAAAGATTGTTCAGCTGAGCAGAGCAAAAAGGATATCTCCTCCTAAACCCCTTTTGTGCAGGGGCAGGTGAAGGAGGCTGTGCCTTGGCCAGGCTGGTGGGGGAAATGGAGAGGATGCAATGAGGGTGGTCAGTGTTGTCAGAACCACTACTGTGTGTCTTGGTTCTTTTCCCTCTTCAGTTCTGATCAGGATGAACAACTGTGAGTGGGAGATGGTTTATGTTTTCTGGCAGACTTCTTAGTTAAGCTCAGATCCTTTTCTGACCTAAAGTTCTGTTGTTCTTGGTGTGGGTTGCTGTGTTCTTATTTCTCAACACACAGCTGTTTTCAAGGATCAGCTGTGAATGCCTTAAGCAACTACTGCTGCTCTTGGGATGGGAGTCTGTGGTTGGCTTAGAGCTGCAGCACTTCTGCTAGTCCAGATTGGAGATGTGTTGCAACTTCACTGCCCACCAACTTCAGTTTTCAAGAACACAGTTTGCTGCTGAGTTTGAGCACCCCTCTTGTGAAAAACAGGGCTGGGTAAAGAGGTGGGGGTGAGTCTCCTTGGAGAGCAAGAAGAGTGTTACAGGAGGATGTGATTCCTTCTGAAGACAACGTTGCTTTTTCTCTCTGTCCCCAGGTTCTGTTGGTGCCACGAACATGAACGAGCACAGCTCTCGCTCCCACGCCATCTTCACCATCACCATTGAGTGCAGCGAGAAGGGGGTGGACGGGAACATGCACGTGCGCATGGGCAAACTTCACCTGGTCGACCTTGCTGTAAGTGGGACCAGCCAGGGCTGACACAATGCCTGGTGGGCCCTGCTGCTGCTGGGCATGTCCCCTGTGTCATGGCTAAAGCCCAGCTTCTGTTTGATGCTTGACTTCCGTGAAGTATTCATTTGGGGCCTTAAATCAGAGGTGTAGCAGGAAGAGCCTTAGTGTAGCCAGAGCATTGTCCCTGTAAAAAGGCTCTTTTGCTTCTATAAATTAATCATGAAATGGATAAACTACATTGAAATGAGCTCTCTGGACAGAACTGGATCTTTGTAAGAGGCTCTTTTTATAGAGGGTTGTGACCATGCAGTTCATCACTTGCAGGTTCACTCCCTCTGTTGCTCACTTTGAACCAGCATAATTAAGCTGATGAAATGTGTCTTTAGCCCAAACTTTACACTGAAATATCTTTGCTTGGAGAAGCTGCAGGAAAGGGGAGACTAAAGACAGTCAGTGTCTGCATGTTAACTATATTTATGTGGTGTATGTTCAGGTTGCTTTGTGAAGCTTTAAAATAATTGCAGTGTTGCTTTTCTCCTTTGATCTGCTGATAGCAAAGGCTGGAGCTGGTGCTCAGCAGCTCCAGCTGAGATGCCTCGGGACTGCTGACTTGCTTCTCATGAAACTTTTGTTCATGGGGATAAAAAAAAATGATCTCTGTTTTCCTAGCTGTGTTACTCTGAGCAATCCAGAATTTGCTGCTGTTAAAAACTTCAGCTAAGAACTTTTTGACTTGTCTCTTTAATAATGTCTGAGTCTCTAATAACAGATGAAGTGGTTAGTGGCATGGCTGCTACTAACCAGGTGTAGCTGATCCTATTTGGAGGAGGGAGATGCATTAGAGGATTTGTTCTAACTCCTGCTCTGCTTCCTGTTCCCTTTCCAGGGTTCTGAAAGGCAGGCAAAGACAGGAGCCACGGGGCAGCGACTGAAGGAAGCCACCAAGATCAACCTCTCTCTCTCCACGCTGGGGAACGTGATCTCCGCGCTGGTGGATGGCAAGAGCACCCACGTGCCCTACCGGAACTCCAAACTCACACGGCTCCTTCAGGACTCTCTGGGGGGCAACTCCAAAACCATGATGGTAAGTGGGAGATGATGCCCTTCCCAGTGCCAGCTATCCAGCTGTGCTTTGACAGGGGTAGCATAGTGAGATGTTCTCATTTGCCATCACAACAGCCTGGTATTTACCTCTTTAATTCAGAGCTCTTTGCAGCTTGGAGAACTTTTCATGTGTTTTTCTATCTTTTCTCTTTGCCTCTGTACAAATGAAGTTCTAAACTTTTAAACTCTTCCAGTACCTGAAGGGGGCCTACAAGAAAGCTGGGGAAGGACTTTTTATAAGGGCAGGTAGTGATAGAACAAGGGGAAATGCCTTTAAAATGGAAGAGGGGGTGTTTAGTTTAGATATTAGGAGGAAATTCTTTGGTGTGAGGGTGGTGAGACCCTGGCCCAGGTTGGCCAGAGAAGCTGTGGCTGCTCCTCCCTGGAAGTGTCCAAGGCCAGGTTGGATGAGGCTTTGAGCAACCTGGTCTAGTGGAAGGTGTCCCTGCTGCTGGCAGGGGGGTTGGGACTGGATGAGCTTTAAGGTCCCTCCCAACCCAAACCAGTCTGGGATTCTATAAGCCCAGTGGGAATGTACCCGTGTGTGTAAGATCAAATAGGAGCTGTGCTTGGGTAGCCAAGAGCAGCCTTGGTGTAGAAGCAGCAAGAAAGCTTGGGAAGGAGAAGTGAGAGACTGGCAGAGCTGGGGCTGGGTCCCTGGAATGACTTGTGCTGTGCTCTGACCCTCTGTCCTTCCATGTGTCACAGTGTGCAAACATTGGGCCGGCAGACTACAACTACGACGAGACCATCAGCACCCTCAGGTACGCCAACCGAGCCAAGAACATAAAGAACAAGGCCAGGATCAACGAGGATCCCAAGGATGCTCTGCTCCGCCAGTTCCAGAAGGAAATCGAAGAGCTTAAGAAGAAACTGGAGGAAGGTGAGATTCCCCTTCCTTCCTCTGGGGTTCCTCTCTGCACCAGCGCTGCTCCTGCTTGTGTGTGAACGCTCTCTGCCCTTTGAAGAGCTGTCACACAGCTTGGGAGCTGGTGCAGGTTGCTGTCCTGGCTTTGTGGATGTGGGATGGTGTCCCCAAGGCAGTGGGAGAGCGGGGGGGGGGGGGGGGGGTGGCTCTGCCCACTAGATGGCACCTGCCACCAGGGCGAGTGACTGCTCCTGGGCTGAGCCAGGACTGCCTGGGAGGGCTGTGGGTGCAGCCAGGCAGGGGCCTGGGAATTAAAATGTACCCTGACAAAAGGTCAGATGTGTTCACTGTTTGAGGAGAAGGGATGTGGGGTTTTTCTGAGAGGAAAAAACAATCCAAGTTTGTGGAGTTGGAACTGGGGCTGGCTCTCAATGATGCATGGAGAAACCAGAAGCTTCTTTAGGAGCTGTAACTTCATGGCCTTGTGATGCTATTAGTCCATCAATATCAAAGGACCTTGCCAGAGGGATGCTTACTAAGCAGTGACCTTGGCACAACATCTCTCTCCAGAGGGATGCTCAGAGCACGGAACAGCTGTAGCAGTAACTCCAGCATGGCTTGCTGTTTGGAGTCTGCCCCACTCAGGAGCAGCAGGAAATGGTCAGGAACTCTTCCTTCAGGAGTGGGGAGCTGGGTGTAGCTGTTTCATCCCTGTGGTCTCGGTGGCTTCTTAAATTATAGGTTGTAAGCTACTGAACAAACAGCTTTGCTAATGACTGGGAGACCAGGGTGTTAAATATTGGATTCTATTCAGCTTGGTTTCCAAACTCAGCCTGAAACATCTGAGTGTGGTGTCTGTGATGGCAGCAATGAGAAACACGTGTGAAACTGGCTGTTTTCTCATCTAACAGCCAGCTAGCTTCATGTGTCTGAAGTAGCCAGCCTGTGTCACCTTTGTTCATGTGGCCATTTTCTCTTCTGTCTGAGGTGGAAGAGGAGGTATGAGGAGATCCTGCTAGGAAAAAGATGCAACTTAACACTTCAGCAGCACAAAGATGCTTTATTTCCCATGAAAAGCACCCACTTGAGCTTTAGCACATACATACACTGACTTCACAGTGCTAAACTGCTTATCTTGATTCTCCTCAGGTTTCCTGAGGCATGGCAAGCTGTCTGCCTGCTCAGCAGTCCATGGCTTCTGCAGGTGCCCATCAGCTGGTGTCAGCCACTGCTGGGTTTGGATGAGTGCTGGTGTCACAGTAACGAGCTGGTATGAGGTGAAGGAAAGCACACACACAAAAAAATCACCCTTTTTTCTCTTCTAGGGGAAGAGATATCTGGTTCTGAGAGCAGTGATTCTGAGGAGGAGGATGAAGATGACAATGGGGAGATCGGAGAGGATGGGGAGAAGCGGAAGAAGCGGCGGGGTAAGGCAGTAGAGATTCCTGTCAGTGCCACCAACCTCCTCATCCAGCAGCTGGTGTCAGAAACTGTAGGCAGAGCCAGATGGGGGTGAAAGTGGGGTTGTAGAGCTGCCCTACTGCCGCTGCAATTATCATGCCTCTCCTAGAAACGAAGCTGTTGGGTGCAGTCTCTGTAGATGGACAGCTCTGAACCCGTGTCCTGTCTGCTTCCACTTGGGTAGTTGTGCTTGTGGTGGCATCCTCTCTTTGTGGTGGCTCCCTGGTTGCTGCAAGGTGGCTGTGTATGGCTTGTGACTGGTGCTGTGGAACTTCCCCTGCTCACAGAGGTGGGAGGAAGAAGGCACCAAAGATCAGTGGTAGGCAGATGTGGTTTTTATAACCATGGGAATGGTTGGAGGGGAATTTTGGCTGTGGTTTAGGCAAAGGATTCATCTGTCTTATGGATGTTCAGTGACTGACTCTTCTGTTCTCCTTGTTTTATGTTGATAGAGGAAAAACTTGACCTTGGGGTGTCTTTGTGCTAGCTGAAAAACTGAATGGGAGCTGCTCATCCCTCGTTTGGGAGCACTCTGGAAATCCCATGGTGAAGTCTGCTTTGTCTTACACCAGTGTTAAGCTACTGCTTAACATCTAAACCCCAGGGGATGTTGCTGAACCTAGAACTGCACCTTGCTGTGTGCTATGGGATGCTGTGGCTTCCAGGGAGCTGGCTATGCCCCTAGAACCTCTCAGATACTTCTTCATGAGGAGTAGAGAAGTCAAGCCCAGTGCTACACCTCAACTCCCAGCTTCTCTAGTAAACTAAAAGTGACACTCCAACTGCCTTCCTGTCCTGAAGCACCCCCATCTGTTTAAAAAATTCCAGTTTAAAGCATTCTTGCTTTAAATACACTCTCTTCATTTTTGGTATCTGTCAAAGTAGAGTCATAAATGACCTTGGTCACACCTTTGGTGATGGCTGTAACAACTTTTACTTCATTTTTTCAACTTCTGGTAATTTCTAGAAGCAAAAAGATTGACCGCTGTCTCCATCAAGAACCAAGCCCTGCCCAAATCTCCTCCCAAGAGGAGACCACCTTCAAAATGCTGCTTGAGAGGAGTAGAGGGCAAATAACTGACTTACTCAACTCCCAAAGAAGCTACTCTAGTGGAGTTCCCTGAGTGAGGGCCCTGCTCAGCAGGGGTGCACACAGTAACTGTCCCTGTGTCAGCTGATTCTGTCTTCTAGAGGGAAAAGTGCCCTGTGCCACCTGCATAAGACTGGAGAGGACTGGTGGTCACTGAATCCTCTGCTCCTGCAGATATCCACAGCCTTCTCCACTATGATCTGGTTTTCTCTGCTGTTGTTGCTTGAAATGGGAGCTGCCTTGGCATGTGTTTAAGCTGTAGGCTGGTTAAGATGGGTTTTAACTGAAGTGTCTCTCTGAGCATGCTATCTTGTGCTGGGAAGTGGTGGCTTTGCAGGCTGAGTCTGGGAGGGATCCGAGCAAACGCTTCCTAACGGGAACATGTGCCTTTTGGAACCAGGTTGCTGGCCCTTCTGGGTTTCTTTCCTTTAAAACTAACTTCCCATCTGCATGTTTCTTCCTGTCTGGGTTTTTCTGTGGGCCTCATTTCTGTTTTCCAGGCAGTAGCAGCAGCAGTAGTTCAGACTCCACATGCTCTGTCATAGAGAAACCTCTGGATAAGTCCTTCACTAGTGAGTGGGAGCTCTTCAGTCCTTTAAGCTTTGGCCTTTCCATAATCTGCACACTCCATTTTGCAATGCTGCACACTCCTCTCTGCTATGTGTGTTGGAAAGATAAACCTGAACTTTTAACTCTGCTAAAGCATGCCTTTTGCTTGCTGCTTCCATGCTCCAAACCGTTCTTCAACATGCACATTGTTAGCCAGGTATGTGAGGGAATAGGGAGCAATTTAATATGCTGCTGGAACAAGATTTAAAGCCAACTGGGAAATAATAGGTTAAAAAAAAGAAAACAGTTTGCAACTTGTGTTAAACACTCCTTGTGAAATGAGGACAAAGCCTGAGCTAGCTTTTAAATGGGAGTTGCTACAATACAAGTTCATAAAAAGGACAGCTAGAGAGTGAAATGGGTTGTGCTATGTTATATCACACTCTGCCTTCTCCAGAATTAGTTTTGGAGAACATGAATGGAGCAGCCAGCAACCAAGCAACATGAGGTCTATACTTGCAAGGACAATGTGATAACACTTGGTTTGATTTGCATTGTTTTTGCAGATACTTTAATAAAAAAATAAATCCTCAGTGGTGGTTGGGGTTTAACTGCCCCATGATATTAAATTCTTGGTCACTGTGGGACTTAGTTCAGAGGAAGAAAAGATCTAGATTTTGATCTGATGGTGAGGAAAGTCTGGTCTGCTCCTGGTCAGAGGGAAAGATCTGTGCCCTTAAAAACCCTACAGTCAATTAGGGATGACTGAAAAGAAAAAACAACCCAAAAAAACCCCAACAACAGGATTTAGTTTGCAGGGACTTCACCCACTGTTGTGGTTATCCTGCACAGATGCAGTCCCCTCTCTTCCCTGTGTGGAGAGAACCTGGAAGGTATTGCTGTCTGGTTCAGTCACTCCTGTACTAGTTATGTTAGTGGGAAACATCAGCTCAGAAGTGTGGTAGCAGGTTAAGAAGGGTCACAACCCAAGGGAGACCTCTGGTGGGTTATATGATGGTAGGCTTGGAAATCTGCTTGCTTCAAACTTGCTCTTTCAAAGCTTGCTTGAAACCTGAATATTTTATTTGGATGAGGACAGTTAATGGCAAACTGCTGACGTGGCAGTGGTGGCTGAGTCCATCTCCTGCACGTTTGGAGGCTGCTCTGTTGTGGAAGTTGCACTGGGCTGATGGGGACAAGCGTGGCTGTGCGTGGTTTGGGGTATTAACTGTCCTCAAGTGTGGCCCTTTTGCATGTGGTATTTTCCATTATGCCCTCCCTGCCCTGTCTTTGTTGCTGCACTGCTTGAATAACCCAAACTGGCTCTATACCTCTATGGAAGCACAGTTACTGCAAATTAACCCACCAATCCCCTGTGTAATTACATGGAGAAGCCTCGTGCCGAGACTCCCTGTGTGCAACTGTCGTGTATCTCGCAAAAACAAAATAAATTGGCTTGGAAATTTAGTTAATACATGTTCCAAGTCTTCTGTCTGCTAATGTTTGACAGGTAATGTGACAGGATTGGCTGTCTTGGGGTGGAGGGGAGCACTAAGTCTCTTCCTGAAGCAGAAATGTCCCCCCTGTAGTGTTTCTTAGGGCATGATCCTTGCGGCAGGCTCCCCAACGTCACGTTTAGGTTCTGCATCGCACTGAGTGGGCACGGGAGTGAGCTGAAGATCATCCTGGATGTGCAAAGCACTCTGAAGTACAGAAACTTTCTCTGCTTTAGCATAAAATCATGATGCATTAATGTTTGCTCTAGTGGAATGTTTTTTTAGTGATGATTACCCTGTGTTTTCTACTCTAGGAACATGTGTATAAAAACAAATGCTTGTGCTGATGCTGATGGTCTTTGTCCAACGTGATCAAAGCAATAATATATTTCTTTCCTCCTCTTTTTATGCATATGCTGCCTCTCTGCGATTTGCTTTCTACTTCCTCTTAATGCAAGATCAAGCAGGTTGGTGTAATTGATTTCCACCTCCTTATAATACAATTGCAGAGCTTGTGAAAGTCTTACAACTCGGTGTAGTTCACCTTTTTCTCCTAAACTGAGAATACCCAGGGGTGTGTACTAACAGTAAGAAGCCTTTATCTGGCTTATCTCTTTTTATATGATCATCTCAGTGTAGCACTTTCAGAAATCTTCTTACTCAGACTCATTAGTGAGAGACTTTCACCACAGATCCAGAAATAAGTTGTTATTATCTGATTCCTAAGCGTAGCAGATGGAAACTAAGACCTTGTTTGCTGTAGTTCTGAAGTCTTTCCCTTGCCACAAAACTGATCACACTGTGTGCATGAACAAACATGCATACAGACATGTACATGTGTGTTTACAAACACAGTGCATTTTGTCTGTCTGCTGGAGGTCAGATCTGGATGTAAATAAAGCTGAATGCTCCCAAGACTGGAGTGAAGGGAAACCTTTTATTGAACAACTTTTTGGAGCATGTTCTGACCATATGCATTATGTCACTGTGGAAAAAACAGTCCCTTGACAGTCAGTGGTTTCTGTTAGGTTTCTGAGCATCTGGATTTTACAGGGTGGGTTTTTTAATGTCTGGAGAAGAGCAAAACAAGAAAATGAAGGATTCACTTAGTGAATAAAGGCAGATTTAGGACTTGAGACTTGTGGATTTGAGGAAATGCACGTAGGCTGGGCTCTCCCTCGCTCCAAAGGATCTCTGTGTTTACCTGCCTTGGGCACTCTTGGGATTGCAGTGACAGTTGACTTGTAGAGTGACTTCCAAGAGCAGCAGCCTCACACTTTCTTTCAAAATCACAGGTGTTTTGGTCCAGGCCTTCAGGGCAATAGGTTCAGTGAGTTGCTCTGGCCACTTCCTTTGTAACCCTTGATGAAATGTACCTGGTTTGCTGTCACAGTATTTACACTGGAAAGACACCCTGTAGGTCACAGCAAACCTCAGTGTTTTCAACTCTCTGGGTAGTCACTGTTACATAGATTGAATACCACCAAAGTTTCTTTAATTGCCTGGTTTTTGTTTTTGTTTTCCATAGGGCTGTTCTGAATTGCCCTAGTCTCTCTATTTTTATAGTAGTGTGTTTGTAAAATATCTGTGTGCTAACTTTGCAATAAGCAAGCCCATGAGGAGGGCAAAGAATGAGGAGTGTGGTGGGGATACTCATCTGAAATTTGAGTGTGTAACTCTTGTTAGCTTAGCTCTTGTAGCTGTGGGTCAAGGCAGTCTTCTGTTTTCCTTCATTTAGCTTAATCTTAGCAGAGTTAGAACATCTGAGTTTCCAGCTCAGACTTCTCTCCAGGCAGTGTTCCTTCTCCAGGTGTTCTCTGTGTGTTTCTGTTTTGGGGGGCACTATGTTATGGCATTAGTTATATAGCATTTCTTCTCTGTAGGAGCTGGTGACAACTGGTCAGTGTTAAAATGGGATTTGAAAGATGGAGTTGTGCCCATCTTGGAGCTGACATCTAATTAAATTATTTTTTGTTAAATGCAAGTGATGTTAAATGTGATACAGAGGCTGTCTTATTTTTTTGGTGAACTAACTCATTTTTCCTATCTGTTCCAAAGGCAAAAAGAAAGTTTCCCCTGATAAGATGGTAGAGATGCAAGCAAAGATTGAGGAGGAGAGAAAAGCTCTAGAAACTAAGCTTGATATGGAAGAAGAAGAAAGAAATAAAGCCAGAGCTGAACTGGAGAAGAGAGAAAAAGACTTGCTTAAAGCTCAGTGAGTACCTTGCTCTGAGCTGTTTATGTGGTCATGTGGGTTTTCCCTTCCTTACTCTCCAGCTCAGTTATGGATACCTGGAGATGTAGGTGCTATATATAAACTGAACACCACCTCTTGCTGTTATCAAAGTGAAGGAGGAGTTTACTCTGCTTTCAGAGTTTAGAGCAGAGACAAACCTTATCCTTTTGCTGCTTCTTTCTTCTCTTAACTTTATCTAGGCATGCAAGATAGCCTAGAAACATAAATTAACCCCCCAAACCCTGGAGACCTGTGAAGAGCAGCAGTACTGCTTGTTGAGTGGGCAACAGCTGTGTACAGCCCACTGTCACGAGTGTGTCACTTTGGGTGTAGGTGTTCTCCACTGTGGAGCTGAAAAGCTGCTGACACTGTGCTGGCCCATGCAGACAGGACAGTCCTGCTGTCAGAGGCTGCTCCAGCAGCAGCCAGCATTCCAGGTTTGCATCTCAGCTGCCCTGCCCTGATCTCTGTTCACCCACTTCCATTTCTGCAGCTGCCTCTGGGCATCACTGTGCTGGCAGGGCCCTCGGGAGGGGGGTGCCTTGGGTAGCCTGGTGATAGTGCTGGTGCCTTGCAGCCCCTCATGGAGGGGCCTTGCAGCAGGAGAGACTTCTCTGCTGACCTGGTGAGAAAGCCATGGGAGCTGGAGCTCAGGGAATTCCCTGTGCTCACTTGCACTGCCTCACCCCCACTTAAACCCTTGGCAGCAAGACAAGTTTTTCCAGCCCTGTGAATGCTGTCTGGGCTGTAAAACTGAGCTGGACCTGCTGCCTTGAGAGCACTGTCGAATAGGAAGTTCCTCACTTACCTGTCTCTCTAGACAAGAGCACCAGTCCCTGTTGGAGAAACTGTCTGCCTTAGAGAAGAAGGTGATTGTTGGAGGAGTGGACTTGCTGGCAAAAGCAGAGGAGCAAGAGAAGCTTCTAGAAGAATCAAATATGGAACTGGAAGAACGAAGGAAGAGAGCAGAGCAGCTTCGCAAGGAGCTTGAGGAGAAGGAGGTGGGGTTCTGTGTGGTAGCTGTCTGAAAAGAGCAGTGGTGGGATGCCCTGTGGTGTGTATCTCACATGGGTGAAACGTGGCCCTACTCTGAAACCACTTCAGAGGCTGTGTGCTGGCAGTGCTCCCCTGCAGTCACTGTGGGGCTGAGCCAGCTCTCTGTGCCATTAGCAAATGCTTTTGTTCAAGCAGTTTCTCTTGTTGATACTTTTGCAGATAGTGTCTTTAATTACATTAATGTGTGGATGTCTGTGCTAAATGTTGTACCTAGCAAGAACGCTTGGACATTGAGGAGAAGTACACCAGCCTCCAGGAAGAAGCACAGGGGAAAACTAAAAAGCTGAAGAAGGTTTGGACCATGCTCATGGCTGCAAAATCTGAGGTGAGCCTCTGAAGTCCTCAGCCTGTGGTCACATGAGGGACTATAGCTGGGGAGGGTTGAGCCATCAGCTCTGTAACACTGGGAAAAGTGCCCTATGTTTAGAAATATTTCTGTGCTGTTTTGCTCATGTAATTCAAAAAGATCTAATTAACTCTGGTGCTAGAGGGGTTTCACAGGGCCATGTTGTAAAGCTTTTCCCCAAGCCAGGCTGAGAGGGGGTGTGTGTGAGACCCTGAGATATTCAAACTTCAAGGAAAAACACTGGTTATTTCTGAAACAAAACAGAAGTTGTTTGCTGGCAGCCCTGTCTCTTGCTTTGCAGCAGCCCAGTGCTCCTCTGCTCTTTGCTGGCTGTCCCTCTGCCTGGTGCCCTCGTCTCTTCCTCAGTCACACTGGATCAAGGTGTCCTTTACCTGCTATCTGGAGTTCCTGCTTCATGAAAAGTGCATTTTGTCTTTGGGATCAGAGATTTCCCTTGAAGCCTTGCCAGGGATATAACTTGTTTGCATGCTCTTCATCTGCTCTTTGCTGGTGCAGAGCTTGAATTGGCAGAAGGCCAGTTTTGTTTTTATGAAGCTGAGAACTTGATGCTATTTTCAGCCATCCCTGAGCTGGAAGGTTTCAGAGAGTTTATTTTTCAGAGAGAAATATTCAAGTACTTAAAACCAGAGTTTGCTTTTAATTTCCCAAAAACCTCATATAGGCAGAAGACTGCTCTTTTTTTTTTTTAGGCTGTTACCATGTTTTAAGCTAGTTCTGATGCCTCTCAAATGCCTGGTTTGTCTTCAGATGGCAGATCTGCAACAAGAGCATCAGAGAGAGATTGAAGGGTTACTGGAGAATATTCGGCAGCTGAGCAGGGAACTTCGCCTCCAGATGCTCATCATTGACAACTTCATTCCTCAGGACTACCAGGTAAAGAGAGAGACCCTGAGCCTGCAGGGTAGGATCATGCTGCACACACTGAGCCCTCTTGCTTTTATGCTGTCCAACAAGTGGAATGAGCTGGTTTATTTTCTCCCCATGAGCTGATCACAGTGAACTCACTGATGCTTTTCAGCTAAGCTGTAGCCTGGATGAGTGGTGTGTGTTGCTCTGAGCCTTCCTGTGGCTCAGCTGAGCAGGTGCATCTTGGCTGCACTCTTGTGTTTGTGCTGTTACCTGGATTGTTAGAGCCAGGTGATGTTAAAGTAGGAAAAGATGTCACTTTTGTCAAGTGACTCTTGTAAACCTGGCAGACTTCTGCTGCTGCATTTGGCTTCAAAACCAGCACAGTGATGTAACAAATGCAGAATGGCTTTGTTGTGTTTCTCAGGGGTTTTGATGACTCTGGCTGCAGTTCCATGTTTGTGGAATGTGTTTTAGGGAAGCAGTATATAATGTCAGGGGTTGTAAGCAGAGGGATTTACCAATCTCACTTCTCCTGCAGTGTATTTTCCTAATGATATAAACAAAAAATACCATATTCACCAGGTATTTAACTGTTCTAATCACTGTGTGCCCGTGCTCTGGGTCTGTTCAGGACTTTTTCCCCCACTGTGCTTGAAGTTTTGCTTGATAATGTCTGATATTAATGCAAAACTGCAAGACTGAACTTGGAGTTCTTCACTTCTTGTTTTCTATACCTAGAAAATTCATCACGAGCTTAAGCATGATGCACGCTATTTAATGGAAAATATAAAAGCTATTTCCCTTAATCTTTGTTTTTTCCATATTACAGTGTGTGTTTATTATTATCCTGATGGTACTGGCATAACAGGAAACTCAAGCTTCAGTGGGATCTCTGATGCATGCAGTTTGGGAGTGGTATTTTTCTTTTCTGTACTCTTCAGAGTGTAAATAGAGTTTTTTGAACACGATATTCCCACTTGGACTGGTCTAGACTGTCCTTAAGCAGCTTGTCCAGGCCTTTAGGGATATATATTCTAGAAAATGCATCTGGAGGGTAGATTGTGCAAGCCTACAACAATTACTGTGCTAATTTCTTTCTAGGAAATGATTGAAAACTACGTCCACTGGAACGAAGACATTGGGGAATGGCAGCTGGTAAGCTCGCTGGCTGGCTCACGTGTGAGCTGAAGTTGGCACGAGCTTCTGAGGAGCTTAACTGAGCCCAGAAGTAAATTGATGAAGCTGTAGTTGTTTTTCCTGTGCACAGCAGAACTTTACTAACAGACCTTTCTTTTCTTTAAGAAATGTGTTGCATACACAGGAAACAATATGAGGAAACAGACACCTGTCCTGGATAAAAAGGAAAAAGATGTGAGTGACTCTTTATAAGCAATGTATGGATCTGTATAGATCCAAGTTCTGCTGCCTGTGCCTGCCACTGCATGTTTATAGGGAAACTGTCCAATTTCAGTTCCTTTTTCTTTTGAAGAATCTTTCTAGTGTATAAAATAATTCTGATGTTTGTTTTCTGCTTGGTTTGGTTTTTTTTAGCCCTTTGAAGTGGACCTTTCCCACGTTTACTTGGCTTACACTGAAGAGAGTTTGAGGCAATCTCTGCTGAAACTGGAGAGGCCAAGGACTTCCAAAGGAAGATCCAGGCCCAAGACAAGTAGAAGGTGAAGAACTTTGGAGTGTCTGTGTGTGAGGGGGGATTTGCCCAGGGGAGGTTCAGTCTGTGCATGCCAGCTCACCGTAGCTCTTCAAACACTTGCTTAATGAGAAGACAAAGTGCTTAAAACTTTGCACAGTTTATAGGTGTGACAGAACCAAGCTGAGATCTCTTTACTACAGTAAAATCTGGTCCAGAAAGACTTGTCAGGGGATTTTTTTATTCCCTTTTGCTGCATTCCCCTCTTCTAGCTTCTGGCTTTATTGTTCCATGGCTCAGTGTGACATCTGACACGTTGGCAGGGCATGTGCTGTGCTGGCGGGGGAGATTTCAGCCTGGGGTTTTCTTGGTTAATCTTGTTTGGTTTTGACAAATGCTTGTGGAAAAGTAATATTGTGTAGTTTTGACTTGAAAATGTGGCTGGTCCCTGTCTTTCCTAGACAGCATAATGATGTGTGTATGGTGTTATTTTCCCTTTCTGCTCTCCAAACAGAAAACGTTCGGCCAAGCCAGGAGCTGT
Source organism: Caprimulgus europaeus (assembly GCA_907165065.1). The sequence goes on along the minus strand of OU015531.1, from coordinate 49,243,886 downwards.
CATTGACTCCCTGCTGCAGTAGGTGTGGCCTGTTCAGAATTGCATCAGTGAGTGTCTAAGACTTGGCCAGAACATGGTGTTCAAGAGATGGCACAGTTTGATGTGGCTGTAAAATCCATGCCTTGCTGGTATGGAGCTTTATTTAAAAAAGAAATTGTATTTTTCCTTAGTTGCTCGTATATTGTATGTTATATTAACATAACATTAAACTGGTGTATATGATGGTTGTGAAATTCCATGTGTTAAACGTGTTGTGCAGGGAATCTTGTTGGCAATCCTTGTTGAGATGTATAGAAAATAAGGGTTCTAGGTGTGTGTTGGAGTGCTAGCCATGTTAGCTCTGAATGGTGGATGAAATCCTAAACTGTGAGGTCGGTAAATCTGATTTATGCCCTGCTTTGCACATAACTGGCAGCTTTCACTGTTGTCCTCTGTTGCACTGAGCTGTGTTTGAATGTGGTTGCTGCAAACCTTCAAGAGCACCAAACCCTTTTATTTAAATCCTCCTCCCTGTGGCTGTGAACCCCATCGTGTTGTGTATGAAATACACAGTCCTGTTCTCTTCCTGTTGCTGTCTTGATGCACAAAGAAAGTAGCTGGGTGGGGGAAATGTGGAATTACAAAAGTCTGAGACTTGTGGGAAAGGACCATGCTCTGTTTCAGTGCAACAGAAAACAAGTGTGTCTCAGGAGTGCTTTTATTTCTGTCTGTGTGTGTGATCTGGCACTGTGGAGAGCGAGGCCTTTGATGCAAAAGGCAAGAGAGCTTCCCCCCCTTTTCTCCTTTCAGGCCGTGTTGCAGCATTGCTTTGGCTGGGTTTTATTGCTTTTATTTGCTATTATTTTTTTGCTTCTGAGCTGGAATTTTTTTCAATATATGTAGATTATTTTGTAACCTGACCAGCAGAGATTATTTAAGGGAGATGTTGTAACACCAGGACTTGGCTTCAGCCTTGGCACCGGGACCTTTGTGGCTCGATTTTCTCATCCCTGACTACAGGGACACTGGACCAGTGCTCGAAGCTGAGGTGAATTTGCCTTTTCTATATTAAAACAGGCATGAATGGCCCCATTTTCCCAGAACAGTGACATCCCTTGATGTTACTCTGATACTCTCTGTGTTCCTGTGTAGATTGTATTGTCTGGGACTTCTGGCTGTGCTCTGAGAGGAAAAAAAATTGGTCTCTGATGATAACCATTTATTTGTGGTGGCTGCTCTTTTTCTTTGACATTTATGCTGCTAATAGACACATCTCATTTTAAGACATTGCTCCTGTGTCACAGAGGAAACTCATCTCCTTTGGATTGTGTGTGCTTTGTAATGTGCTGGAGCACATCAGCTGCAGGCATCTCAACAAGCTCCCCTGCCAGGGTGGTGGCCATCAGCTGGAACTTCCACCTGATCTCAGGGTGTTACCTGGAGGTTTGCAGAGCTGTGGTGACTGACAGGAGAAATGGAGTCCCTCAGCATCACAGAGAGAACAAGACAGCTCCTGAAGTGTCCTGAGTTCTTGCTAGTAGCCACCTTTGCAATTACCAGAGTGTTCTTGGGAAGTAATTAGAGTAGTTAAAAGCTGATTGCTCTTTCTTACTGTCATGGTGCTTAACTGGATGTACCTTTGTGACAGCTCTGTGACAGGATCTGTAATAGTTAAAACTGGTCTTGAAAGGGCATATTTTGCTCTGGAGAGATACAGTGCTGTTCTAAATGAGTTGTAAGCTTTTCCCTGTGTTTTGTAAATGTGTTTTTTTCAGGATCATGCCCTAGAAGAACATACTGCCCTCTGGTTTTGGGGGTGGAGGGAGTGCCCTCTGGTTTTGGGGGTGGAGGCAGTGTCACCTAAGTTCATCCAGGATGCAGATACAAACACTGGCATTTGTTTTCTCTAGCCTAGCACTTGAAGAGGTAAATACTCTGAATTTTTGTCAACCTAAGCTGTAGTTGGTGCTGCTCTTGAAGAGCTGACCTTACTTTGAATGTGCTTGGCCAGAGTTGGGTTGTTTTGTGTTACCTACTTCTCATCAAACCAAACAGACTGAGAATGGGTTAATAAATGCTGTTTTGTCTTAGGCCTTAGGTCACTTCTCAGTCCAAGCAGACAGATGTGTAGTTTTGGCCTGTACTAGTTCTCAGAACCAGGGATAACTTTTATTTCCCTCTTGTGTAACTTCTTGTGCTAAGATCTGTTGAATGATCTGGTTTTGAGGGAGTTTCTCCTGAACTGTGCTCTCAAAAAGACTGTTGGAAAGTCTTGTACCTGACAGACATCAGTGGCTGCAAGACACCAGTGTGAACCATGATGCTGCATTTAAACAATATTTAAAACTTAACTATAAAGGCTTATGCTTGATGACTCAGTGTCCCAGTCCTGCTGCTGAAAACAATAGTACTCTGCATATTGAAGTGAGCCTTGGGGCAGAGAAAACAATAAATCATTGCTTGCACACCTTGGGAATTGGCAGGTTAGAGAAAGTGGTTGTAATTACCTGTTACATGGGCTGGGAGGACAAATTATCTGCTCTTACAAGAGGACTTCACATGAAGTGGAGCACTCATGGCCAGGATGACCCATCAGCTTGGTTTTACCTTGTCACTGGTGTGTTTTGTTGAAGTTCTGGGAACTTTCTCTCAAAACCAGGGGGTCTCTGGCTTGCAGTTTTACCATCTGGGTTTTCTCTGTAGCCCTGGGCAATCTGTGAATGTCTCATGGGTCCATAACATGTTTTCATGAGGAAGAGCTTTGGTTTGTATGGGGTTTTTTAAAGAGCTTGATACAGCCATTCTCATCCCAGGTCAGTGTGTGCTCTGTAGTATTTATCAAGAACCATATTACCATAAAATATCTCGTGTGTGTGCTCAGCTTTGCATCTTGCTACCAGAAGATTCCTCTCATTCCAGAACATCAACCTTAACACTGAGAGGTTTTTTTTGATGCTTTATGTTGTTTAATGTTGTGTAAATGAATTAATTCCTATTTAATTTGTTCCTGATCCTTACTTTTAAGAGGAGGGGAAATGGTCCTTAGTGCCTTTCACTGACTTTGCTGTCTGCACATGCCCAGCTTTCACCTTTCCCAGCAGCTCTGCTCAGCCAGTCCTGTACACAGGAGAAACCACAAGTCTCTTTCTATTATTTGTCTTCCTATTTATTGGTTGTTTTTTTTTCTAACTCTGTTTACTTCTGATGATTTTGTTTTATGATTTAACTTTATTCATTACACTGTATATATCAGTGTTGTGTCCCTGGAGCATGTTCATACCATGAAATAAAATTCTTAATTCCTAGTTCCACCTCTGTGCATGTTTTTTGAGTAACTCAACACGTAGAGTTCAGTCAGAAGATGTCCAGAGGGTTGTTAAATAGTCTGTGTAGCTCTGTGATGCTCTGGAGAAGTTAGAGATGTGAGTTTGGGGAGTGTGGGGACCCCCAGTGCTGAGCTCCAGGGTGGTGGGCAACAAGCTCCTGTGGAAGAAGTGGACGGGGCAGAACCAGAGGACACTCTGTGAGACTCCGGAGAAGATGAGTGGGATGAGGTCAGTATGGAGACTGGGAGATGAGCCCCAGGAGCTGGTGAGTCCCAAGGAGCTGATGAACCCCTTGTTGAAGCCCATCCTCTGCTGGGATTGTCCTGAGCTGCCCTTGGGGAAGAGGAGAGCCCAGCTGAGCCCCAGAGCACTGGGAGCAGCAGCTTCTCCGCTGGAAGAGCCGGTGCTGCCTGTGTTCTGCCTCCTCTTGTGTTTGTGCACTGCACAGTGGCACAGCTGGTGGAGAGAACCCTTTCCATGCTGCTCTGGCTTTGTGTGACACCATGAGCCTGTCACACCCCGTGTTTGTGCAGATGGACTGAATTTCCCTGCAGTAGTTGGAAGTGCTCAGCTCCCTTTCCCTTGCGTGCCCCGTGTTGGTTGGCCGTGCAGCTCCTCCCCTGGATGATGTGCCAGCCCCTCAGGCAGCAGGTAACAGGTTGGTTGTGCTCTGCAAACCTTGTAGCTCCCCTGGGTGACTCAGCTGATGCACCAACCCAACCTTGTGCAGTCCTGGGACTTTCCAAAGTGCTCTCCCACGCTGTGCCAAAGTGAGGTGGGAAATGGTAGGCACCTAAATACCTGCAGGACTCCAGTCCCCTGCTCCTGGAGAGGCTGTAACCACCCCCCAGGGCTGCTGCAGGCTGGACTCATCCCTTTAGTGCTGCAGTTTTGCTCCCTGTTGCTATTTTTTTACTGCTGCTGGAGCCTCTTCACTCCTGGCCCACAAAGGGCTGGGCCAGACTAGAAGGTGAGGAGGGAACCAAGGACCTGCTTAGTGTGGACCTGGCATCTCCCTTCTCAGCTTTAGCACATCTGAGTTCATGGCTTTCAAGAGGCTGTTTGTGGTTTGTCCTCTGCACTCTGGCTTCTCTTGGGCTTTTTCTTCTCCTTGGACCTGTTTTCCCCATGTTAGTACAACCCTAAATCCCCCAGCAGGACAAACTCTTTGGTTTGGCAACTGGTGCCAGCACCACCCTTACGCCAGTGGACTCTGCGCTCCGGTCACTGTAGCCCTGGGTATTTTTTTGCAACTTAAATGGCAAAGAAACAAAAATTACTTCTGACTTAATGGTTTTAAACCCCTTTATTTCCTCAGTTCCACTGAGGAGCCTGGCCCTGCTCAGCTCTCTGCAGTCTGTGCCCTGTTTTCCAACTCGGTCACAAACTTGCCCCTTTCCAACAACGTGGATAGAAAATGCCCATCCCTTCTTCCCTGCCCCTCACTTTCCCTCTGGTGCCACCAGCCTGGTCCCTTTTCCTTCTGGCCTTGTGGCCTCAGCCCAGCCATGGTCTCCTCTGGGGTCCCAGCCACCCCTGGGTGTTTGTACTGGGGATGGTGGGAGAGGCCTGAGTGGGTTTTGGCATGTGGGTGCTGCCAGCTGCATCCAGTGCCCTGTGTTCCAGGTGCCACCTTCAAGCTCTCAAACATGCTCTTGTGCTCTCCAGTTTCTGCCCAAGAAATACCTAATGCAATGTAATTTAGTCCAAAAATACATTTATTTAAAGAATTATTATAAATAATTGTTTTAAAAGTGTCATTATGGTTTAAAAACAAACCAAACCCAAACCCCAAGCTTTTTTCACTTCAAAGTCTAGTATTTTACTAGTCGTTGCAGGAGTCTGTGTAAGTCCACCAGGAACTGGGTCAGTGACGTAGTGTTGGCTGTTGCCACGGGACATGGTGCCTGTAATAAGAAAAAACCAACTGTTAGGATGGTGGGTGGGAGAGGGACCTGGTTCTGCAGCTGATGGGGGTGAGGGAGGGGAAATGGTGACCGAGGGAGAAGCTGGATGTGCAGAAAGCTTGAGGGCTGCACTGCCCTGGAGCAGTTTGCAGGTGAGCTGTGCTGTGCCCTTACCTCATGGACTGTGCTCTTCCTTTGGAGGATGTGGAGCAAGTTGAGGTGAATGCCCTCCAGCTGCCTGTGGCAGCTCTGACCCTCCAAGACAACTGTGGTGGCTTTGCACAAGGTCTCCATGTCATCGTCTTTCTGGAAGAAAACACATGTGGCTCTTTCAGAAACCCTTTTGTACACCCATGGCTTTGTTAGCAGCTGATGAAACCAGCACCAATAACACATTTCTGTTCTGAATGGCAGCTGCAAAGTAGAGCTGGAGATGGCAAAGCTTCCTCTGGAGCTTCCCAGCCACACCTGTGCACACAGGGCTTTGTTCTCATCCCTGGCAACCTTTGGTGCAGCATTGGGCACCCACATGCTTAGAGCATCGTGCTCCCAGCCTGGGTGTGAACATGGGACCCATGGGTGGGGCCCTGTGCTCGGGGTCCTGCAGGTATGGAGCTGGTTTAGGTGGGCAGAGGCTCTGTGGCACCAACAAAAGCCCCTGGGAAGAGGTGGCCTCCGTCAGGTGCTGTGAGGAGATGAAGCCCCGCAGCAGCGACGTGTGGAAGGTGAGCTTGTAAGGGAAGTGCTGGTGGTAATAAGAAAATGATTTAATTGTCCTCCCTGGGGCACATTCCTTGGGTGTGGGAGGTCACTGAGAGCTCTGCCAGCTCGGGGGTCCTTGGTCTTCACCCACATGGCACCAGCAAATAAGTGACTGGCCCGTCTCTGTGACCACAGCTGGCTCTGTGGGGGTCGGGTCCTGCAGCATCTCAAGCATCTCTTCTCCCTTCCAGGGCTGCTCCCTGCAGCAGGAGGGGTGCAGGGACCCCCTGATGGGCGCTCAGCCCCCCGTGGGAGGCTGCCACCCACCCGTGTGGCACAAGGTGAGGCCATCGGCTTTCTGTGAAAACAGGAACTCCGGGGCCGGGGCGCTGGGCTCAGGCAGCGAGTTCAGAGCAGAAACAGCTCCAGTATCTGCCATTAAATCTCCTCTGAGTGAAGAGCCATCCCCGGAGCAGGGGCTCTGGAGGGACAGTGTCACCCCCGCGCTGGAGATGCTGTGTGATAGGCGCGTGTGGGTGTCTGTGAGGTGGTGACACACGGCTCCAAGGAAGGGAAGAAGTTCCTCTCTTCCTTTCTGAAAAGCTTCAAACCCCCTTGGCTGCTGCTCAGCCCCGTGCTGCCATTCCCTCCCCACCCCCCTGTGCCCTCCCCATTGCTCTGGGGTAGCCGATGCTGCTTTGGTGGGAGGTGGAGGTGGGAAGGTGAGGACACCCGTGAGCAGTGTCACTGCCTGGGGCTCAGGATGGGCTCTGGTGCCACAGGGGGATGGGCAGAGCTCCCAGGGCATGGTGCCTGCCCTGTGCTCTCCTCCAGCCCTGGCAGCCTCTCCCCATACCCAGCGTGGTCCTGTGATTGTTTTCAAACAAGGACGAGTTTGGTTTTTCTTACCTCACCACCTGCAAAAATATTTGTCACGTTCATATCGTTGCAGGAAACCTGAATCAAGACACAAAGGAGAGGAACAATCAGGCTGGAGAAACCACTACTGTGGATCCATCCCCAACAAGCAGACACACACCCGTCCGTCCCCTGAGCTCAGCACCTGTCTCTGACTCAGCATCGCTCTCACCAGAGCCCGGCGAAACCATCGGTCCCTCCCATCAGCGGGTAACGAGCCCTACCTTGGTCTCCAGGAGCTTGCTCAGCAGTGTGATGCTCTCCTTCAGAAAGGTGGAGGTCTGCAGCAGGGTGACAGTGTGGCCCTGGCAGGTGGACAGTGCCAGGAAGGTGAGCAGGACCGACACCGCGATGCTCATGGCCTGGTTGGGCTGAAGCTCCTCAGCTCACAGTTTGTGGATATTGTAGTGATCTTTACCTGTGTGTGCTTTTCTGGAAGCAACATCTCAATTTATGGCTGTGAAATTGCTGAACCTGTAGGAAAAAAAACCCCAAACCTGATTTTTTTCCCTTATCTGCACTTTCCAAATTTGCTCCTATCCACTTAGGACAACAGCTCTCTCTTCTCAGAGTCAAGATTTTCTTCTGATCTTGCACATTACGTTTCGACGTAGGAAATTTCCACCCTAAGATAACGGTGGTAGGAGTCAGGTCACATAGAAAAGAAAAGTGAGTGAGTGAGCTGCCCCCCTCGAGGTTCTGCATTTCTCCGAATCCCAAGACTTTCTCTCCACCCTGAATTTGAAGGGGCGCGACCACGGCTCTGTCCGTGCTCCCGGAACGGAGCTTTGCTTTGTTTTTCTCTAACTGTCCTCCAACCTCTTCCATCTCACGTTTCATTTGAATATCTCCAAATCATGCAAAGCATCCTTCATCTGCATATTGTCTTCTACTGCTTATCTCAACCTGTGCCCGGGGAGGGGCGGAAAGCGCGGCCGAGCCCTGCCTGGGGCCCGCGGGGAGAAAAACCTCCGTGGTGGGACTGGGGCATCACTAGGGGTTATGGGGAGATGGGACCATCCAGGCCAAATGGGACCCCAAAACAATGGGAACCCAAAACAATGGGAACCCAAAACAATGGGGGTCAACAGGACCCTGAAACAGCGTCACCCTGAAACAGCGTCACCCTGTGGGGATGTGGGTGAGGGACAAGGTGGTCCCACAGCATCGCTCAGGCACTTGTGTGGGGAATGGGGTTTGGTGACGCTGCTCCAGCAGCTGGTGTCCTGGAGAGCTGGAGGCTTCCCTGGTCCATCCCGCCCTGCTCAGGGCAAAGCCCGGGCGAGGTTGGGTCTCTGGGCTCTGCCGGCATCACCGCCCCGCGCTGCCGCAGGAAATCACGCTGAGAAATTCGCTGAGCCGGGAAACTTTGGAGTTTTGTAATAACTAAGAGGTATTTTTCTAACTCAAACAGCAACTTGCCCGCCAGATGCTTGATAAGAGTTTGCGAGCGCTCGATTAATCCAGGAGCAGCCAGACTGAGAGTGATGTTGTTTGTCTGATTACGAAATGCCCCAGATGAAGTTGGTGCCACTGACTCAGAAAGACCTTGGTGAGGGATTTGCCGGCGGAGCGCGGCGCCGTTTCCTACCTGCCCCGCTCTCGATGGAGAGCAGATAAGTGAACACACTCCAGTTGTGGCACGGCGTCGTGGTGGCAGCAATGACCTCTGTGGAGGTGGCCGTGGGGCTGAGCTTCTTGTTGGGATGCCCAGAGATGTCCCACTGCTCTAGGAAGGGTGGTGGCTGTGGGGCTGAGCTCCTTGTTGGGATGCCCAGAGATGTCCCACTGCTCTAGGAAGGGTGGTGGTGGGAAGGTGACAATGATGCTGGAGAAAAGGATGGAGTTGGTGGTTCTGTCCCACAGACAGATGATGATGGAAAACTCTCAAACTGGAGTCAATGAACAGAAAAAGCTAAATTAACAGAAAAATGTCACCTTTGAGCTACTGGGGCTGAATCATGGTGGAAAACTGCATCACTGTGTGGTGGGAAAGTCACCAGTGGAGAAAAAAATTCCCACGTGCTTTCCCAAGGGTGGGAAGCAGCTGATGGTGGTCACGGCCTCATTGCTGGCTGGAGGGATGGCTCCAGCCCCAGCAGAGTCCCCATCATGGGCAGGAGGGTCATTTCTAGAGCTCGGGCAGCACCTTCACTCAGCTGTTGCTCAGGGGATGAACCTGCTGCTGTTTTCTCTGCTGAAGGAAGATGCTTGATCAGAAATGCTCCCTCAAGTCTTCTCCACTGCTGTTCTCCCCGTTGTGCTCTCTGGTTTGAAGCATCTCCCCATCACATGAGGATCCTACCTGGGCTCCCAGCACCAATGTCCCTGCAGCCACCGAGCCCAGAGCTCTGCTGAAAGCCATGGCCACTGGCTCAGCTTTCCTGCTCTTTCCTTGGCCCGAACCAGAGCGATTCCAGGACACTCATCAAGAAAAGGCCACCAGGGTTTGCCTGGTCACACGCTGCCCAGGGTAGATTTTGGCTGGTGTTGGCAGGGACGTGCTGCTGTTTTCAGGCATTTCTGTTACCTGACGTGTGCGGTCATTGTGGCTGGGGGAACTGGAGAAAAGGAGGCTGAGGGGAGACCTTCTGGCTCTGTCCAAGTCCCTGCAAGGAGGGTGGAGAGAGGTGGGGGTGGGTCTGTTCAACCAAGGACCAAGGGACAGGACAAGAGGAAATGGGCTCCAGTTGTGCCCAGGGCAGTTGAGATGGGATGTGAGGAAGAATTTCTTTGCTGAAAGGGCTCTGAGGCATTGGAAGGGGCTGCCCAGGGCAGTGGTGGAGTCCCCATCCCTGGAGGGATTGGAGAGTTGTGTAGACACAGTGCTGAGGGACATGGGTCAGTGGGGACTGGTCAGTGTTGGGTTCATGGTTGGACTCCATGAGCTTAAAGGGCTTTTCCAGTCGAGGCCATTCTGGGATGCTGGGATTCTGTGGTGCTGGTGCTGATAACGTTGTGGTTTATCCAGAGCAAATCCGGGGGCTGCAGTTATCACCCAGCACGTGTGGTTATGGCAATTCCCAACAGCCAGGCTGCTCACTGATCTCCTGCCCATCTATCAGCTACTGCTGGCACCTGAGTGGGCGCTTGTCCCCTGAGCCAGCCCTGTCCCTTCCCTCGCCCATCGGCTGAGCGTGCCACAGACACACACCAATTCCCCTAATGCCCCAAATCAAAGCTGCAAAACGTTCTTCTTTGTGTTCAATGCTTCAGAGATCCATGTGGACACGGGGGGTTGCTCTTACTCTCCATGGGAATTTAATGCTTTCTCTGCTGTGTGCACTCTGGCAAAAATAATCTCAAAGTCCAAAAGAAAACCCCAGCCCACCCCTAATGCACCCAAAATGCAATGGGTCTGCAAACTGTATTTCTTTTTCGTTGTTAATGACACCTACAAATTAAATTGCCAAGTGTTTTAATTAGCAAATGACACATTGTTTTAGCAGAAGTTCCAGGACCAAGTCTTGGTGTGATTGCTTTGAACCAGGGTGTAGCCTTCAGCTCCACTTTGTTGGTTCCCGTTTCAGCCCTGCTGCCCCCCAGCCCACTCTCCACACCCCAACACCCTCCCCTTCAGCATGGCCCCTCTTCCCAAAGGAGGACCCTCACCCGGCTCCTCCAGCCCCTCCTGTCAGCCCCTGGTTTCCTGCACCATGAGCCAGGTGGGTTCTTTGGTGCCTTTTGCTTGCTTGGAAGCTCGCTCTCCATGGGTAGATTCCCCAGACTGGGTAGATTTGCTGTTGTGTTGGGTTTGTGTGGGTGGGTGGGGCTGGTGTTGGTAGTTGGGGAAGGGGTTACAGTGATGGCCCCAGGAGAAGCTTCACAAAGTTCCTCTGACTCCAAGGTGGACCCACCTCCAGCCCAGGCTGAGCCAGTTAGTGATGGGGAAATGTCTCTTGTCTCTTTGAATCCATATTTATGTGGGAAGAACTGGTTTAAAAAGAAAAAGGAGGAGAGAACCATCAGGAGAGGTCATTGACTTGAACAAAAAAAAGACCTTCAGCCTGAGCAAAAGAGAGAGCATCGTTGCCATGAGGAAGGAGGAGGAGGGGGAAGACAGAGAACTTCAGACACCGAGATCAGCATGGAAAAGAGTAGGAGAAGGTCAATGAGATCCCTGACAGCCCATAGAAATTCAGTGGTGGAGCAGATATCCATGTGTAGACCATGGATGACTCCGTGCTGTGTCTGAGGGCAGGTGTGACTGAACTGGGACCCCAGAGATGCTCAGCCCCAGAGCAGGGGGAGGATGTGTGCTGGACTGGAGACCCATCTGCAGCCCATGGATGTTCCCATGCCAGAGCTGGGAGCTGAGCCCCCAGAGGTCCATGGCTCCATGGGAAGCTCATGTTGGAACACTTTGTTCCTGGACTTCCATGCTGGTAAGAGGTGAACTGACTGAACCCCCATTCCCTGTCCCCTGGGCTGCTGGGGGGGAGAAGGTAGAGAAATGGGGAGCAAAGTGATTTGAGCTCAGGAAGAAGGGAAGGGTGGGAGAAGGTGGTGTCAGATGTGGTTGTTGTGTCCCATTGCATTACTTAGATGATTGGTAATGAATTAAATGGATTTTTCTTCCCCAAGTGGAGTCTGTTTTGCCCGTGCCCATCCCTGGTGAGTGAGCCCTCCCTGTCCTCATCCCACCCCACCAGCCCTTTGGTGAGTTTTTCTCCCCATCTCACCCAGTTGTGGGGAGAAAGTGCAGGACCCCATGGCCTGAGCTGTGGGTGAAGCCACCCCAGCTGGATATTGCCCCAAGAAATGCCGACCTTCCCCACCCCATTCCCCCCACACTGGCTGACCAAGGAGGCAGCACCCCCTGATGCTCTTCATGAGCTGCTGAGGGTGAGAAGAGGGGGAGTGACAGCAGAAACCATCAGTACCAAGAGCTCGTTAGTCAGTAATTTATTGCTTAAGCCCGGAGACACTTTTCTAACATCAGTGCAAAGTTGAAATGAAAAAATAATAATTACAAAATGAAGTGAAGACATCCCAAGAGGTGCTCAGTGGAATATATTAACTCTGTTGTGACACAAATACTTTAAATAGAGGGAAGAACAATAAATTACAAATCAGCACCCGCCCTTTGTCGTGGTGGCAAGGCAAGCAGGCAGGAAGAGTTCCCTGAGAATGAGGTAGCAGGATTTGAAATAGAACTGGATCATTCTATCTTAAATAGAACTCTGTTCCACAGAATTACTGTGATATAAGTTAAAAATAAGACACCTGGTCTGAACACTGGCTTTGCCTTTTTGCTTTGGGTCCCAAGTGAAGAAGAGCTCTCAACAGCCAGGACGTTTTGGTCTTAAATCTTTCGATTACGCAGTATAAAAATAAGTTATTTAAATAAAAATATAATAATAAATAAACTCTAGAAGTAGGGTGCTGATGAGCACCAAAAGTTCTCCTACAGACTCTCCTGGTCTTCTCTATGAATAACTCCCAAGCCCAGCGATGACACAAGTGACACATGAGAGGTGACAACGCTCCCTCCCCTCCCGGCTTTCGCTCTCGGGTGCTGCACTTCCCCGGCTCCATCCCCCTCCGCTGCTGTAGTAACTCATGAGTGAAAACTGCATCATTGCAGCCCAGATTCTGATCTCTTTAGGAAGAGGAGATGATTGTGAAGAAGCCTCCCTTCATTAAGAGGAACAGGAAGCAGATAATTCGGTTTTGGTTTTGGTAGGCGCTGCTGGAGGAGGTGAGTGAGGTACGAGCTCAACATCCTCGTCTGCCCCGTCCAAGCACGATGCTCAGCTCCTCCCAGCCTGGCAAACCATCCCACAAACCTTCCTGGGGGTCACAGCCCTCCTGGGAGGGTCACACCCATCCTTTCTGAGGAGTCACATCCCTCCCGAGGGGTCACATCCTTCCCAGGGGGTCACATCCCACCTCGTGCTGGCTGGAAGAGCCACAGGGCTGGGAGGGAGAGCTCAGAGCAGCCTCATCCAGACCAGACCTCTCCTGCAGAGGTTGAGTCACGTCTAAAGCACACATCACTTGGATGGAAAGCTTGGGAGATGCCAGGCACCTGGTAGGAAGGGGACATTCCCCGTGGTGGCTGAGCGATCCCGGGTGCCTGGTGTACCTGCTGGGACTTGGTTGGGTTGGGTTGGGTTGGGGAGGAGGGTTGGGGCAGAGCTGAGGAAGTGCATGCAACAAGGAGCAAAAAAACTCTGCAAAACCTATGTGAAGAGCTGCCAGCTGTGAGGTCCCTGGGCTTGGGGCTGGCAGCGGTGGCTTTGCCGGAGCAGCGCCCGCCTCACTGCGCAGCCGACCTGGCCAAGCGCCTGTACATCCCCTGGGTGAAGTTCCCCAGCTCCGGCAGGAAGTTGCGCAGGTAGATCTCGTTCTCATTGCTCAGGGAGCAGTTCTGGGGAGGGAAAATGTCACTAGGTTAGAGCTGACAGCAGGTTTGAGCTGCTCGGATGGGGGCAGGTGACCAGGCCACCGGCCCAAGCAGATGGTTTGTTTCCATCACCTCTGTGTCCCATAGAAATAATAATTCAGTTGTGAGGACACAGCCTCAGGAGGTTGGGAATTTGGCCTTTGCTCAGGACAAGCACCCAACCCCTGTGCCCACTGGTGTGAGCCACCATGGGCACTGGTTTGGGGGTGGCCAGGGCTGGTGGGGACATTCACCCTCTGCCCATGGAGGGAAATGATCCCGCACATGTCTGGCCCCGGGCAAGGTGACAACCACTGGGCAAGGTGACAAATACCATCTGTGGGTACATCTGGGGAGGTGGCACTGATGTGGGGCCCATGCTGGGTGAAGCCAGTGTGGGGGGACACGGCAGCTCTGGGGACCGGAGCCGTGGAGCGGGGTGGCTGTCTCTCTCTTACCCTCTTGCCGTGCAGGCTCTGCAGGTTGACGATGAGTGGCTCGTAGTCTTTCTTGCACTTGGTGACTTTCGTGAGCGTGGTGGCAGCCTGGCACAGCAGCTCCTGCTCCAACAGCTGGTAAAGACGAGAGGAACCATCATTCATGAGCACCATGGAGTTGATTTAAGTTGATGTTACCTAGCAAGGTGTCCAAGACTGGAGGGGGGGGGATTTCACAGCAACTTCCTAAACTTCACCTCCTAAACTTTCATGTTATGGACTCATGCCCTGGCTGTGCCCAAACCCAGGGGGTTGGGGGAGTTGGGGAGCAGAGGTGCTGGAGCCAGGTCCTGGGGTACAGCTGGCATCAAGCCCCATGCTCGTCCCCAGCCAGTGGCACTTGAGCAGCTCTTGCTCAGTGACTGATACAACGACCTCAGCTCCGTGGGCTGAGCACGGTGGTGGGAGGGTGCTGGCTCTGTCTGTGTTTGTTGGAAGCCCCTTTGTCACCTCTCTCTCTCTCTCTCTCCATCATCTTTTACCTTTTGATCCGTGAAGGTGACCTGTGCCACTCGGGTGTCATTGCAGGGGACCTGGAAAGGTGACATGAGGGAGAGCCATCATTAGGAGACCTTCATTATGAGCCTGTCATTATGAGACTCATGACGAGACCATCCCCAAGGAGCTGCCAGCTGTGCCCTCCCCCAGGAAGGGCCACCGTGTCCCCATCCCTCTCTGATGGGACGTGGCTCAGATGTGCCCCAGGTGCTGCCACCACCGAGATCTGTGTTTCAGCAAATTGCTTTGAAACAGGGACCTGGGTTTGCACAGCACCCATGTGCAGTTGTTTGGGGAGGGTCCCTGGGTGCTCAGTGGGTGCTATGGACCCGTGTGGAGCAGGGACTCCTCAGCAGCTCACACAGCACCAGGCCACCTGTCCCCATCACCGAGCTGCCCTGGTCACCCCAACACAGCTCCGTGTGTTGGACAGGGAGGTTTGGGGGAGGTTGTTTTGTTCCTCAGCAATTTTTTTTCTGTCATGTGTCCAATGTCAGGTAGAAAACTTCTCCCTGCCCAAGCCCAGCAGCCTCTTGTACCATCAAGTCAAGTGCTGAGCACCCAAAGTCCAGGCTGAAGCAGACTGGGGTGCCCCAAGCTGGAGGTGGGATGCTGCGGGCTGAGCCGGTCAGGAACCAGGCTCCTGCATGCCTGGGTGGGTGCCAGTCCCCACGGTGGCAGTGCTGGTACCTGGCCTTGAGCACCATGGAACATCATCATCATCATCATCATCATCATCATCATCATCACCATCACCATCATCACCACCAGTGATGTTCCTCTGGTCTGCAAGCAAAGCCAGGAAGGTGTAGCAGCATTTACCTGCACTCCTGAGTTGAGCTGTTGGATGCGGTAGGTGATCTCCGAGAGCTTTTGTTTGAGAGACAGGGTCGTCTGGGGTCTAGAAGAAATGAGCTGGAGCAGGGAGAGGAGAGCAAAAGCCACCTTCAGCCAGGGGAACATCTTGTCACCGCCGTCCGAGCGCTTCCCGTGCGGGCTGGGCTGGCTGGCCAGGACCTCTCTGCCTCGCTGCTGGGCAGAGCTCCATTTTTATAGTGTGAAGAAGGAGCGGTGTCTCCATGGACTGCCAAATATAGGTGTCTTCCTGTGCTGATCAGGCGAGGCGGTGGGAAGTGCCGCTCGCCCCAAAGAAGGGCATTATGTAATGACGGCGAAGGCTGCGCGCCCTTAACCACCGCGCTCGGCTGCTGAGCTGCCCTGCAGATCCTAATCACACCTCGCTGCTCGATGGGGCGGCAGCGGGAGGAGAGCTTGAGAATTTCTCTTTGATGTTTCAGGAGCTCTCCACTATGGAGCCTGGTGGTAACCTGCTGCCTGTGGAAAACCAGGAACCTGGGCACAACTTCACCCAGAGCTTTGCAACACTCCAGCAAAGCCAAGCCAGGATCTCGTGGGTAGAGAAATATCTCCTCAAGCTTTCCGTGTCTCCATGATGGAAAAGACAGTTATGTAGAAGGACCAGCTCTGGGATGTGTGTGGCTGGATGCCTGCTGGGATGTTGATGTCTCTTGGGGGATGGCATGGTCCCAGTAAGTATCTGGTTGAACTGGAGACATCTCCCCACCTGCCCTGGGGACAACACTGTTATGGGACATGGGTGGGAACACCTTGGTTCCTGGTGCTGCTTCCCAGGGCATCCCAACCACTTGCTGCTTTTCCCATTGACGTGGAGGACGTGTCCTCCTGCATGTCCCCTTCTCCTCAGGGGTGGCTCTGGGGCAGGCTGGGACCACAGTGCCCTGTGCCACAGCTTGGCCATCACTGATGGAAAAGGACATCACGGCTGGTGGCAGCTCTCCAGAGAAGGAAATGGTGCAGAGCTGCTGTCAGAGAGGAGCAGCTGAACCCTATGTCAGAAAAAACCCTGGTGTCACTTGGCCATCGCAGCAGCAGCTCTGGCAAGCTGGAGTAGCCCAAGTCAGATTTGAAAGAAAAGAAAAACCTCAACACTTTTATCAAGATGCTGAACCTCTGCAGAGACTCAGAAACGCTCTCGCATGGAGAGGAAGGAGCTGAGGGGGTTTTCTGCCGTGTGGGTGTTTGGGTTTGAACTCGGGCTTGCTCAGCTCTGTAGCACAGATCCCATCCTGCAGGGACAGCTCCTGCAGCGCCCGGCTCCGCACCGTGCCTCGCAGCCCCATGTGGTGCCGTGGCCGTGGGACGTGATGTCCCTCACCATCCCATGTCATCCCTCACCATCCCATGCTGTCCCATGCTGTCCCTTGTCATCCCATGTCATCCCACACCATCCCATGTTGTCCCATGTCAGCCCATGTGGTCCCTCACCATCCCATGCAGTCCCATGCTGTCCCTCACCAGCCCATGTCATCCCACACCATCCCACATTGTCCAACACCACCCCATGTTGTCCCATGTCATCTCATGCTGTCCCTCACCATCCCATGTTGTTCCATGCTGTCCCTTACCATCCTATGTCATCCCACACCATCCCATGCAGTCCCATGCTGTCCCACACCACCCCACCTTGTCCCATGTCATCCCACACCATCCTATGCAGTCCCACACCGCCCCACCTTGTCCCAAGTCATTCCACATTGTCCCACACCATCCCATGCAGTCCCATGCTGTCCCACACCACCCCACGTTGTACCACACCACCCCATGTTGTCCCATGCCATCCCAGAGGACATCAGAAAACCATCAGGACCTCAGGGATTCAAACTACCACCTCCTTGAGCAGAAGAACAGCCATGAACCCACAATAATTTTCCACCATGGCTTGAACTGTGCTGTTAGTGGGAACTTTGTGGAGGAGAGAAAGTTGACTTGTCAGAATGGCTCATTTCTTCCCCAAATTCTTCGATACCTCTTCCCAGGTGGTGACACAGCAGAGGGGAAGCGGCACCTCATGACTCTGTTCACACCAACACCCCACGCTGCCGGGCAAACCCGGTCCAGGAGAGCCCCAGAGGTCACCTTACACCTGGTGAGAGGGTTGTAGATAGTTGTGAATTGTTCATTTCATTCAGAAAATGCAGAAACATTTCAATTTTAACCAACTTTTTTCTTCTTTTCAGGGGAGTTAAGGTGGTGCAGAGCCTGAGGAAACGCTGACCTTCCCATTTCAACCAAACCCCTTCCCACTTCCCCACGTTCTTTGTGGAGGGGAAGGTCTAACATGACATTGGCAGGACTGGGCTGCAGGACTCCAGGTTTGTGGCTTTTATTAGCTTGAAAAAAAATTGGTTTTTCTGGAAAAAAAGATGGTGATGGTGCCCAATCATTGAACTTCTGCAATGTCAAGGGGCTGGGTCAGCGCCAGGTGGAACCTGGAGGTTTCCCATTGCAGATGTTGGGAGGAAGGTGTAAGGGCTGGTGTGGACCCAGGGCAGCACAGCACAGCGTGTCCCTCTGTCCCTGGGTGCCTTGAGCCAAGCAGGACGCTGGGTCTGGATGCACCATGGCCCCAGGAGAGGTAGTTTTTGTTCTCACCCCGTGTTCCCCGGCGTGGGGTCGGTCTGGCAGCAGCGTGGTGGTCCTGGGGGGTTTGTGGGGCTGTGGGGAGTGGGAGCTCCTGGGCTGGGACCACCCTGTTGTGCAAACCCTGCGAGGAGAGCGTGTGTCACCTCCCCTGAAGGCAGGTGAACTCCTTCCCCCACTGTTGGTAGGGCAGGGGCAGCCTGTGAGGGGAAAGCGAACGGATCCGTTTGGCTCGTGGGGGTGGAAAATGGTCACCAGAAATCCGAGCCCAGTTCTGAGAACCAGCGGTGGGTGGGGGGCTTGGGTGAGAGGTGGCATGGGAGAGGGGACCACAGCCCTTTGGGAGCATCTAAGGGACCACAGGAGCTGGTTAAGAGCATCTTCAGCTGCTCTGAGCGTTGAACCCAGCGATGCCTGTGTGATGATAAGGGACATTTCTGCCTGTGCATCCCCCCAGCGCTGGTGGTGAGACAGGCACTGCCCTTCCCCAGGGGAGGGGGACACGAGGGGCTGGGACACAGGACCCCAAGCTGGGAACCCAGTCTGAACTGGGTGTCCCCATCATGGGACAGCTGGTTTGACTTCCAACTGTGGCCAGAGGCAGAACACAGGCAGGTCCTGGAGGTCCAGCAGCTGGAGGGGCTGTGCCTGCCCTGCACTTGCACCCCATGCTCTGATTTAAGCCACCCCAAGGTGGTCCCCAACCCACTCAGAAAAATGATCCAAGCAGTAAATTTGGGTGTTTCAATTTTCTCCATTGGGATCCTCTTGACCTAACGTGGAGGAGCAACCAGGGGATGAAGGTGCACGCTGTGCTGGTGCTGGTCAGACCTTTCCATAGCTGCATCTCTGGGTGATGACACCAGAAAACAGAGGAACCTCAGTGCAACCAAACCCAGAAATTTTCCTTTGTTCTGTGCCCAAAACCTTTTGGCTTTTGTCTCTTTTTTCTTTTTTTCCAGCCCCAAAGCCAAGGTTGGTTGCCCACAGTCATCACACACAAGAGCAGCAGGATAAGCTGGAGCTGTGGCCACCACCGGCGTGGGATGGCATCACTGGACATGGATGGAATCAAGGGAAAGAAATAACGATGGCTGATGGGTGAGTCAGTGTCACAGGGGCTACATCTCCCCGTGGCAGTGTCCCCTTCCCCTCCTGGCTCTGTAGATGGGCTGAATTTGTGCCTCTCCAGTGAAACAGGCAGGACCTTCAACTCCACATGGGGCTGTCGCAGCGACAGGCAGGGGAAGCAGGAGCTTTCCCACCCAGCTGCCTTTGGCCATCACTGGCTTGGGATGGGGAGGAGACCTCGGCTTCTCCTGGGTGATTCCCAGCACACAGCTGCCTTTTCTTCTCCTGCAGCTTCCTATCGTGCTGGGTACGTCCCATCCTGGCTGGTTTGGCAAAGGGAGGGACCTATGCTGCCCCCATAGCTCTGTGCTGCCCCCACAGCTCTGTGCTGACCCCACAGCTCTGATTTAGGAGCCAGGTTCACCCCAATGCAGTCCTGGCTGCAACCCAGGAGTAGGTTTTGTGCAGGGACAGGAGGGGACCGTGCAATTAAGAAGCTGTCAGAACTGGCACGGTCCAGTGGCTGCGGTAATCAGGGTGACACAGACAACTTCAGGTCACAGAATCCCAGCATGGCCTGGACTGGAAAAGCCCTTTAAGCTCATGGAGTCCAACCATGAACCCAACACTGACCAGTCCCTGACTGACCCATGTCCCTCAGCACTGTGTCTACACGACTCTTCAATCCCTCCAGGAATGGGGACTCCACCACTGCCCTGGGCAACCCCTTCCAATGCCTCAGAACCCTTTCAGCAAAGAAATTCTTCCTCACATCCCATCCCAACTGCCCTGGGCACAACTGGAGCCCATTTCCTCTTGTCCTGTCCCTTGCTCCTTGGTTGCTCTCTTCTATCATACTTGGGGGCCTGATTTGGGACAACCCTACTAACCATTCTCTTCTTTCCAATGCTTCTCCAGTTTTACCTTCTACAAAATCCTCATCAAGAAGCCACGTTTGGTTTTTTCCCCCAGGTCGTTTGCTCCTGTGTGCAGCTCCTTACTTTCAGAAGATGGTGGTGAAGTTAAATAAAACACTTTATACCATGAAAAAAGCAACCCCAAATGTGGGTCAGCATGCAACATCTAGCATCAGCAGATACAATATCTCTTGGATCAGTGGTTGAGTTTACAAAGTGTGCGTGTTTCAGACCCCGGGGTTGGGACGGCACCGCAGCCCAGTTGATGCTGGAGCCAACCCTCCTTCAACTGGTGCAGCTGGGGGGGGAAGCTCCAGCTCCAGCTCCAGCTCCAGCTCCAGCTCCAGCTCCAGCTCCAACAATTCATTTTTATTTATTTATTTGTTTATTTCCCTACATAAATCCAGTGACTCAGAGTAGGATGAAGGTGGATGAAGGAGAATTCATTTGCAAACTGCAAATCACATTTCCCGCAGGTGTGACCTTGCAGTAAGTAGAGAAGAAGCTCTGGCTCCTGGCAGCTTGCCCCAGGGAGGGAGGGAAGGGGGGGGTTAGCAAACAAACTGTCATACTGAAATAGATTAGAAATGATATTTAGGGTGACATTTAAATGCTAGCAAAGTTACGAGGAGACATTAAACGATGAAGCTTTTTAAAGCATCCTCTCTGTTTCTTGGTTTGATTTGTGGTGTTTGTTTGTAGATCATCCTCTCTGTTTGGTTTTGGGTTGGTTTTTATTTTAATTTTTAATTTTTAGGATTTGCAAAAGGTTTTTTGCCTAAAACACAGCGTGCAGAAGGAAAACTGGAGCTCCCCAGGTCAAAACTTCATGGAACAGTTGCTCCTGGGAGTTGTAAGTTACGTGTTCTGGAAATCACTTTTTTTTTACTTCAGGTAGGTCAGAAAGCAGTTTGGGTTGTAAAAAAAAAAATTAAAAAATTTTAAAAAATATAGAATTAATCTTCTCTGAAGTTTTAAACACCCAAAGCACTTTAGGCCAAGCCTAAGTCCTTGTAGCAGTGTCTAGGCAGACGGCACAGTGTTGAACTGCCTCAGGAACAGCAAAAGGAGCATTAGAAAATCAAAGTATTGGGTTTCCACTGCAGGTACGAATTCCATTTCAAACGAGACTGTTCAGGCAGGGCTGTCTTTCAGGTCATTTTTTTTCTCTAGTGAAAGTCGTCACCACCTTGCTTACCGAGTGCAGCTAAACCAAAACTGTGTTACTGGAGAAATCAATGATGTGGCACAGAGGTGGGAGGAGAGGAACCCGCTTGGGCAGTGCCCGCTGCAGCCCTGGCTCTGCCCCAGGCTCCGGGAGCGTTCGCCAGCGCTGAGGTTCCATTTGGACCCAAATCCCAGGGGATTTACACCAGACTGTTCCCGGGCTGACCTGCCCACATCGGCATGGGAGTCACTGGGGGCTCTTGGAGGGGTGCTGGGTGTCTGCTTGGCTACGAAATCACCGGCCCAGGCCACTGCCTGATTGTGGGCTCCTGAGCCCACTGCAGTCAGTGGCAGCGCTGGGGTAGCGTTGGAAATGATCTGCAATTATGGTTGTTGGTTCTTAAATCACAGCACATCACAGCGAGTCAGACCTTAGGGAGTGAGACCTTCTGGCTCTGTCCAAGTCCTGCAAGGAGGGTGCAGAGAGGTGGGGGTGGGTCTGTTCAACCAAGGACCAAGGGACAGGACAAGAGGAAATGGGCTCCAGTTGTGCCCAGGGCAGTTGAGATGGGATGTGAGGAAGAATTTCTTTGCTGAAAGGGTTCTGAGGCATTGGAAGGGGTTGCCCAGGGCAGTGGTGGAGTCCCCATCCCTGGAGGGATTGAAGAGTCGTGTAGACACAGTGCTGAGGGACATGGGTTAGTGGGGACTGGTCAGTGTTGGGTTCATGGTTGGACTCGATGAGCTTCAAGGGCTTTTCCAATCCAGGCCATTCTGTGTCTGCCCATGGCCGTGTGTGTGGCTGCGTGGAGGACGGGTGCTGGGGTTTCTCTGCTGGAAATCTGCCCCATGTCAAACCAAAACAGCAAGTGGAGAGTCAGCTTCTGCACCACTTTGTCACCTGCCCAAGGAGTTACTGCAATAAACCTGTGCCTGGTTGGTTAAAATGTCTCTCTGCTCGGTTCTGTACTTGAGCACTTGAACTCAGGATTATTCCACCTGAATTTTCTGAAACTGCAAGTCACCAGAGTCAGGGTGGCCCCAGTCATGGGGAAACCACGCAGAGATAAGCAGGTGAATGGGACTTCCTAGCAATTACCTCCTTCAGCAATGCCCTGGAAAAGCCTTTAACACCACACCGGGGAGGGTGGTGGGGGTAAGACCAGGCAACAGCCTGAACTTTGTGCAACATCACGTACGGTAGTAAGGGCAACAAATCTGTCCCCACAACATTCTGCTCCTCTGGCCACCCTCCAGCTGAGGACAAGGCTGGAGAGGAGGTTGAACCTGACCGAGTTGCCCAGCCAGGATGGCAGGCAGTGGCCGTTGCCCGTCAGCCGTGGCGGCGAGGCAGGAAGCGGCGGCGGAGCAGGGATCCCCTTGACGTGGCGCCGGGGGTGGCTGACTGCACCCTCTGCTCAGCCCCTGCTTCCTGTGGGTGCAGGGGGACAGGCACCAGCAAAGGCCACTCTGTCACTGGTCACAGCAGGGCCTGGGGCTGTCCTCGCTCTCCCCGAGCTGCCCACGATCGTGGAAGTGTTAAAATTTCTCCCCCCCTTCATTCAGATGAGCATTTTTGGGTCGTTTCCCAGTCAAAACCACGGGGCTGGTGGAGTCTCTTTTCCACACTACAGAGGAACCTGTGGATTATTCAAAAGGAAGGTGTGAAAAAAAAATTAATTACATACATAGATTATTTTTTATCATTTTTAATCACTTGACACAGGAGGGGTTAGCTTCCCACCACATTTTTCTGTTGTTTTTTTTTTTTTCCCCAGTTCTGGAAAAAAAGTTTAAATTTAATATTTTAATGTGAGGATAAACTTTGTAGCTGAGGAAACAGAGAAGGGCTGATTTAGACAAGAAAAATGTGCCCAAACTATTTTACAGAGGAATTGCAAACCATGGCTTCAACTTGGGGGCAATAAAAAAAAAAAGCACACAGAATTCACCAAGGTTGGGGAGTTGCTGCTGAAGAGCATGTAACTCCTCATGAGCTGGGATGTATGTGTCATGCTAAAAGAAACAGGAAAATTTGAAAATTCAAAGTCTTTTTTTTTTTTTTCCTGTTGATTAGATCTTGAAGAAAATTCCCCTTCAGGAAGTAGCACCAGAGTCAGTGAAGCTTCTGATTGAAAACTGCAAACGTAATGCCCGTTAGCAGCATTTTCCTGTGCCTGGTCCTACCCCCACCCTCCCCGGTGTGGTGTCAATGGCTCTTTCAGGGCATTGCTGAAGGAGGTAATTGCTAGGAAGTCCCATTCACCCGCTTATCTCTGAGTGGTTTCCCCATGACTGGGGCCACCCTGGCTCTGGTGACTTGCAGTTTCAGAAAATTCAGGTGGAAATGATCCTCAGTTCAAGTGCTCCATTGCTGGCCTTACCTTTGAAGGCACCCACAGCCCAGTCCACTCAACTCTGGCCACGGAGAAGGCTGAAGAACGTGGAGATGAAGGCTCAGACCCGCAGTGCCGTTGGGTTTTGTCTTTTTCTTTGCTGCAGATGTCACCCAGAGCTGTTAGCAGGTGGTGTTGGTGGTAGGATGACCTAAGGCAAAGGGCTCAGCAGAGCAGGGAGGTGGCACAGCCCAGCCCTGGGGACAGGTAGGGCCATGCTGCCCCATCCCCGTGGGGACAAAAGCCCCAGGGCCGCCTCTGTCCGTGGTGCTAAAGTGGCCCTGGTGGCACTGGCCAGGTTTGTCCTACCCTGGTCCCCTCCTCATCCCTGTGAAATAAAGGGACTCCTGCAGCCTGAAGGAAGGCAGTGTGCAATGTCCCCAGGCTGATTCCTGTACCTGTCACAGACAAATGTCCTGATGATTCCGAGATTAACTCTTTGTTTGTTTGTTTTAATGCTGGTTTAAGGATTCTTCCTCTGAACTGGAGCTTTGGTCATAAACTGTTTGCTAAGGAGGTTCAGCTGATCACTGCTGGCTGCAGCCACCTAAAGAGCTGGAATTCCAGCTTCTGCTTGTGGAGTTGTACCCAGTACCCAGAGTTCAAGGTGGAAGAGGTGTTCCCTTACTTGGTTATGAAGAAAGAAAGGCACAGAAATTGCAGTCCCCAGGGTCTGTGTGGCTTCAGAGGCAGCAAGATGTTGCTGAGGAGCCCCTGTCTGAAATCTTGACCAGGTCTTTTGAGTTTCAAAGTGTGCCATCCCCATTGTCATTCTGAGCAGCAGGTTCCCTTTGGCCTGTGTTCTGTAGGGCCATCAGGTGTGGCTGGACCAAGGAAAAGAGCTTCAGGAGGAACTCTGAGCCATGCAGGTGAAGCTCAACATCCACAGAAATTATGGCTTTTTAGTATCATTTTCACAGAACATGATTGTTATCACATGGAGAATCAGAATATAACATGACCCTCAGAAATATCATCATTTTAAAGAAGCAGAGAGGTAAATGACTCTAAGCAAAGAAAATACAGTTACAATATGCTTCTGTCATCCCTTCACACATTCATCTAGTTAGAGATGGGACCTTCCTTTAGTCAAGTTATACTTTGTAAAGATTCTGTCTTTGAACAGACAGCATTACCTTGGAGAGAAAGCAGTAAAAGCTCTTTGAAGCTTGTGAATTTGGTGTAGATGAGGTGGGTAGCTATGACCACGCCTTGACTAGAGACACAGATCCATCCTGAAGTGGCCGTAGCGCAGTGCTGGAGAACAAGCCCTGTTCTATCAACAGAGCTGCAGCCCCAAAGGATCTGCATCAGATCTCCCAGGTAGGACACAGGCAAAGGACATCACAACTTTATTTTCACTTTTAAAGCATAAAATACATCTAAAAGTTAATTGTATTCGTTCATAGTCTTCGAAATCATGGTGATTCTTCAACCCAGGCACAGAAAGATGTGGGAAGATACAAAGGTTAAAAGTCTCCTGGTTTCAGACTCTAGCTAAAACTCTGACACACCTTCAGCAGTAAATGATAACGAAGGAGCTATATCTTCAGATGCCTTCAGCTGAGCTCTAGCCAATTAGGCAGCTAATCCGGTCTCTAACACGTAATTACTTGACATGTTAATGAACATAGGAGCCCAGGGAGCTGACACTGCATTTCATGATCTCAGAGCACTGGTCAATGTTCTTCCTTATCCTGTAGAACGTTTCCACGTATTCAGAACGGCCCAGAAGTTCAACAAAGTCTTCGTCATGAGTTATCACCAGCAGCTGAAAGTTCCGCTGCTGGGAGCGGCTTTTGATTATCCTACAACGAGACAATATTTACTGTAGGGTGATCTAAACCACATTTGAGTGTCACAGAAGGTGTAAATACACAGCACAAAAATATTAGCTATTGCTAACGAGTGCTACGAGCTGTCAAGCAACCTAAGGCAGATGTGCAACATTTTGTGCTCATAAAAAACCCTCAAATTATTTAAGAAATATTTTTCCTTTTCAGATAAAGCAGAGAGAATCTGAAACTTGTGTATTTGCAGATGCCAACAGAGATAAGGCAGATTAAAATATAATTCACTTCTGCTGGCTACTATTAACATGTGCAAAATACTCCTCTTTAAGCTGCACAAGAAGAGATCACTTACTCCACCAGGGCATGTGCCAGAGACTCAATGTTTTCTCGATCAAGATTGGTCGTAGGCTCATCCAGTGCCAATATGCCACAGTTAAGACAGAATGTTTCTGCCAGAGCAAGACGAATGATAAGAGAAGCAAGCACCTAAGGGAAAAAAAACCACATCACCATAACCTCCCTCTGAAGTGTTTATACATGTAACATCCTATTTTTAATGTCATTACAAACCGTGACTGCAACCTGCATAACAAGGTGCTGACAGCTCACAAAATGACAATAACTAACTAGGTACTGAAAAACTACACCCCAACTTCAAGTGTGAATGGATGCATTCTACAAAATGCTGTTGGAAAAAACATCAGGGAAGTCAAATACTCAAAATTCAGGAGATACTGGAGGTAAGGATTCCAAGCTGAGGTAAAGATGCTGCGACGTTGCCCTCTGCATTACCTCAGTGGTGGAACTAAGGGTCACTAAGTTGGAGTTACTGAACTCCTGGCTACTTACTAAGACTGCAGACAGCAGGATTTACCACCTGACATGTTCACTCTGTATTATTATTATATTATTATTATTATTATATTTCCCAAACTAGTGAAAATTACAGAGCACTCGATGGAAACTGAGCTGCCAGAAATACTTTCCAATTATCACGACACTTGGCATCAAAGTTCACGATCACAGAATTCTCAGAACATAAGTGAACAAGTTTCACTCTCATTTACATAGGGCTCTCACGTAACAGCCCAGACTGCTTTAGGAGAGGACACTTTTTTTTGCCTATACTGCTGTTTTATAAGAAGATTTGGGTTTCCCCCCAAATTAGTATGGAATTTTCAAAACCAAGTACACATCAGCACCTGGGTGGGAATTAATTTGACAGCATTTTTCGCATTCAAGGAACAAGACAGTGTTCATCTTCTCCTGAAATACCCTGTCAAGGTTCTACTACTGCATGCACTTAAAAATATTGTGTCATTGTGTTCCATCCCTTCATTTCACTTTCTACTACTGTCTGTACCCTCTGGTTGTGGAAAAGGCCTGGGTGCCAACACAACTCTGCTGGGGTAGGCAACGTGGTGGGAATGGCTGCTCTGGAGGGAAAGAGGCAGCTTTGTTACTTCAGATAATGGTGATTCTACCTCAGCACCAGAGACCTCCATCTGTTGCCATCATAGTCCTTTCAGCTGCTGCAGAGGAAAGGGAGCCAGAAAGCTCCAGCTCCCACTGCAGAGGACGAAGGAGAAGGTATGTCCCCCATCCAGCTGCAGTGTCCTCAGGCTAAGTTGTCACTGGCACAGGCAGCCTTAAGTGTCAGGGAGAGCTCTCCAGGTCTTCTATTTAGAGTGCAGCAGGCACAAAGGATGGATGGGCAAAAAGTGTTCCTGTGGGGAAGAAATAAAACCAGCCCTGGCTGCATTTTGGTCCCTTTTTTTACTATCTCTGCATTTAGGAAGATGGCTTGTTCTGGTGGAAATGGTTCACCTAAGGAAGAAGCAGAGTTTCCTAATGTCTGGTTGCCCAACTGCATAACCAATATGCCAAGTGTCAAATGCAATCAGTACAGATGGTCATCTGGAGGCAAAGGAACCAGAACAAGGCTGGGTTTTTTTTGCTGAGGAATATTTCAGATGCTCTGTCACAACACACAGGTGGAAACACCAACTCTCAAACCCCAACACATGAATGAGGTGTGGTTAACTATGATGAACATCTGATCACTGGCACTGTGAAGGCAGGTGTGATATCAGGCCCCTTGGCCAGGGTGTGTTATTAAAGTACCAAGTACCAAGGCAGCTGAATGGCCAAGACTGCAGAGCTGGTAGCTGACACAGACAGGACAGAGTGAAATGCAATGCCTGCAAGTATGGGATGATATTTGGTGACATGAACTGAAAGGTTATATTCAGCAGTAGGGGAGAGTAGCATAACTTGCAGAAAAAGAGGTCTAATACTCAGAGGTAGATGCAGTTGTGGAAAGAAGACCAAGGGCCAGCCCTCAGGAAGGGAGTGTGGGAGCAAGACAACAGACCTGAAGCTATGGGGACCTTAGTGGTCACCAGCAAGAGACAGACTGGGAGGATTTGAACTTGAGGAGAGAGGAAAGTTGAATCCTTCACTCCTGCAGGGACTCAGACCAGTCCCCAACTGAAGCAATGTGCTTTGGCACTTCAAAATAAGAGTTCAGATGTTCAGAACCATATATTGCATGCTGTCAGCAAAATCCAGCTGCAGTGCAGAACTGTCAACTAGACTTGGAGCCACTTGTTCCTCAGGGTCACTTCAGTGTTAGTTATTCTTTTGCACTCACTTGAGTCAGTTTTCAGAATCCTCTTTACTGTGCACTAAAAAATGCTGTTACCTTCTGCCCAGCACTGCATCTTCCTCGCATATCCAGTGCTGTATCTCCCTTTATCATCACTACTCTGTAATTGTAACTTCTTCTTTTATCAGAGGCTGAGACATTCTCATCTGCATCAGAACGAATTTCTATATATTCAATATCTGGAAAAGGGAAGGAGACAGTTTTAATATTATCAGAAATCTTTAAATATCCTGGGACTAAACAGAGCTGAGAGGTATAATATGCAGTAACCATCAAAAATTCTCTTCAGGACTCCCACTAATAGATACATCTTTGAAATGATTTTTCCCAAACTGAAGGAATGAACTCATGCAGTTCCCCTGTCTCAACAGAAAACACAGAAAAGGGAAAATTACTTCTATTTATCCAGTAAATAA
Source organism: Caprimulgus europaeus (assembly GCA_907165065.1). The sequence continues at coordinate 49,215,781 of OU015531.1, read as the reverse complement.
CTACATAATGTGTAATAAAGGTGATTATAGTGGTGACCAACAGATGCAGCCTTTAGAATGGAGCTGGACTTTTTCAGATCCTGGACTTTCAGTATTTTGAAACAACACTTTTCAGTGTGCAGTGCTCAATATCAAAGGGATGTGTATGGGCAAAACTACAAACAATTCCCTACCCTGTCCTCTGTAGGTGCTTCGCCAGAGGTCACGAATGATTTTGTTGATTTCTTCCATCTTCATGCTATGAAATGTCATTATTGCCCTAAAGAACAACAGAAAGTGCCAATTGTTATAGGTGCAGCCCTGGGCTACAGCAGCTCCCCTTCCATTCCTTAAATACTTGCACTAAAAATGTAATTAATTCCTGGTTCATTTGGGATGCAGAAGTATCTAAAGATTGACACACTCTGTTGTGTAAATAATTCTCTCCCAAACAGTTGGGTTTGAAGGAGGAGGAGAGCAGAAGAAGAAAAGATTTGCAGTCAGTCACTCAACAGAAAGCAAGCTGACTTGACTCTTTTAAGGGATTTATAATTTATGTGTGAGGTGGATTTTCAGGCTGACACCAAGGAGATGAATTTGAAGTCTTCCAAAACAACAGTGGTGTTACTCATTGGCACAGTCCCCCACAGTGCAAATAACCAGGTCTCAGCAGGAAAGCCTGGGAAGTTTCCTCAGAGCAGAGAATTCTGTACCAAGAATACAATTTAGAATTACCCAAACAGATGTTATGACATCTTTCTCTTCAGCAGCACAAGCAACAGAGGATGTCATTAGAATGACATAAATAATAAATAATTAAAATCATAAATAAATCATTTATTTCAAATAAATATAAACATAATAATAAATAATAATAAATAATAATAATAAATATTATATTAAAATATAATAATAAATAAATCATAAATAATTTTCAATTTAATTTCCCCAGTTAATGTATCAACATGACTTCAGTTCAATAATAGATGATTCCTTAAGAAAACTTTCAAGAAAGGAGAGGATGCTACATTTCCCACTTGGCTTTTTAAGGAAAATGTGCTCTGTAATGAAAAAAAATGCTTGTTTAATTTATGCCAATGACTTCTTTCAAAAAAATATGGTGGAAATGAAATATACTTCTGAAATGGCCTCTTACATAGACTTTCCCCACCTCTTCTCTTACAAGGAATTATTTCCACCTGTTCTGGAGAATACTGAAGTACCAACTCTACTAGGACTTGTTAAGTCTGAAGAAAGAAGGAAGTGTTTTCAACTATTTACTCAATCAAACCAAATAATGCATTCCTCATCAATATTTATCATAAAACCTCTAAATATTCAGTCAATAAAGATCAGCTGATAGCACAGAACACCCCAGATGTTGGTCTGGCTATTGGAGTTAACATTTTGTCTCACTGATTTTGCAGATGATTACCAATAAGTGATGCTTATCTATTTTTCTTGAAATTACAAGACTTGAGTTCCTGTTTTGCCTTAAATAGAAACAATAGATGATTTGATAGCATACACAAAGATTCTGAATTCTAAAAGGGAAATTCTTGGAGTGCATTTCCACTTCAGCTGAAAGGGAAGAATTACACATGCTCTGAACAATTTAGATCTTCACAAAATAAATTTTGGATTACTTTACATTCTAATATAATGTTTTATTTTATTTTATTTTTATTTTATTTGTGTTTATTTTATTTGTGTTTATTTTATTTTATTTTATTTTATTTTATTTTATTTTATTTTATTTTATTTTATTTTATTTGTTTTAATTTGTTTTAATTTGTTTTAATTTAATTTAATTTGTTTTAATTTGTTTTAATTTAATTTAATTTAATTTAATTTAATTTAATTTAATTTAATTTAAATTTAATTTAATTTAATTCTATTTTATTTTATTATTACAACTGCTTAAAACAGGGTTCCTCTAGACTGCCTTTTCAACTTGGGAAATGCCCACCTATTTAGTTTCTCCTCTTGACCTCAAACACATTATTGCTCTTCTATGCTCCCTTTTCCAGCACTACCAGACCCTTTTTAACACAATAAAACAAAATTCCATACTACATTCAAGACTTAGATGTATTGGGAATTCACACAGTGACCAAAATGTTTCTCTTTCTTTCTCTTTTTTATTCCTAATAGTCAATTTATCTTTCTGTCACTGAGCACCAGGTTTTTATTACCTGAAACAAGGATCCTTCCCCATTGCCCATCAAGTTGCAATAGCTCATTGCAATTCCCTCATCATCACGGAGCACACAGAGTTTTTTAGGGAGTCCTATGTTTTACTTTGTATTTATTTACAAATTTTGAGATGCTTTTTTTGGCCAGTCAGTCAGAGACTAGAAAACAAACTTCCAGAGGAAGAAGAAACAATCACAAAGTTTACAGCATTTTTCATCAAACCCAGGAACATGCTGCTTTTGATCTTGCCTTCTACAATGTGAACACAAAACTACTGGAAAAGGGGAAAAAACACCTTTATATTGTAATATTCTTTAATGAAAAGACAGTTATTTACCTGAGAAGATCATAGGGAACAAGAAATCTACCTGGTATATCTTATTCACATCAAGATACAAGCAGAAGATGCTAAAATACACTGCTGCAGGAATGAAAGTGGTGTGAGAGACGATGCAACAAAGATGCAGGTTAATAAAGAAGGGTTTAAAAACAGATTTCACCTTTCCCAAGCTCATACTGTGGGGTTTATCTATTTTGAGCTAAGATGTGAGACAGACTTTAAACAAACACAATTTCCCAATTATCCATTGCACTTTCTGTAATATTTTCCTTTGCTTCCCTCAAAAAAAAATAAAACAGGAAGAAAGGAAAACCATCAGCAATTTTGGGAGACACACTTAGAAAATGCCTTAAGACACTAAAAATGCCTTCAAGTGGGGAAGGAAAAAAAGCTCCAGAGGAACAGGGTCAGCAGAACAGCCTGTGGCTGCACTGGCTCTTCCACATGTTTTCATACAAAAACCAAAGCTGAATGTGTTTATTGTCTGGATGTTCTCTGACCACCACAGCAAACACAGCAAAGGACTATTTCACAGCAAGAATTTAGCACAGCATGTGGGTGATGTGTTGGGTTCACTCCCTGTTGTATCTCTCAACTTGAATTGTTGCATTGCAAATATGAGTTAATCAAAACTTAAAAGGGGTTCCACAAAGAACTGGGCATAAAATTATACTTCTCACTGAACTGATCTAGGACTATACTACCACCAGTGCATTCACTGTGGGTGCATTATGTACATTAACTTAAACATTTCCCTACATCCTACCAATCCTGTGCAGTTTGCAGCATGTTTTCATTAATTTACTTAAAAAGGTGAACCTTGTTATGTTACCTTAACATTTAAATGCTTGAATTTATAAAGGGAAGTAATTATGTATCTCAGAATTATATCAATTTACTATTTCTAAGTTACCCCTGGAAGTCTGAAAGCAAAATCTGCTTTTACACCAAGGTTAGTGTAATAATAAAGCTTAAAACATTGAAGAATTACCCCCTTACAACAATACTTACTTATCAAGAGCCTTGTAATAAAGGTCCAGATCTTTGTTCACCAGCTCTGTTGTTCTCATTACAATCATCATCTCCCTGTATTTCTCCTCTGCATCTCTGAACTGTGACTCTCGAAGCTCCTTTTTAAACCGGACGATCTCCTCCTCAAACCCCCGCTGCCGGCCCAGTGCGACGTGATGGTTTCTTTTCAGAGATTCTATTTTCTCCTCTAATTGTTTTCGTTCACTGGGAAACAATAATTGATAGACAAGTCTTTTGTACTTGGTGTTTCACCATTTTTTCTCATCAGGGTTCTAATTTTGAGTTTATGTTAGTCAGCAGCTCGTTATATTGTAACTATAAAGTCTGGAACAGTTAAAATGTCACTGAAATTAAGACATGATCAAAATATTTTTATTTCAAAGTTTGTTAAGAACATATTCAAATCACTATTCTGAGTGGGAGAAGCAAGTTATCAAGTTTGAATGCTAAAGTGTTATATGTAGAAAGATAGAAAAGTAATTTCATAGGTGGAATTAAATTAGGAAACTGAGCAAAATAAGATTCACTGGGTAACCTCTAGGAAGTGAAGTTTGCATGTGAGAATCAGCAGAAGGCTAATTCCTTTTCAAGAGTGTTTATTATCTACACAATTAATATTAAACTACTGAAATAAATATAAAATTTACTGCTGGGACTTAATGAGTCTGAAAATGAAAACTAAATGTTCTTATCCAGAGACATTAATGATTTTTTAACTGTGGATTTAATAGTGGAAGTCATTAAAACAAATGGATTAGACTGGAACAGGTGTATATGCACATGGACATGTGTCTGCTTCTAGCTAGGAGCACCACAATTTCACTGAGCCATGCACATTGCTGTCATGGGAATATCACACAAACATGAGCTTGAAGGAGGCAGTGGTCCACATGAATGGTGGGCCAGGAAACCCAGTAAAACCCAGTGAATATTGTGTTCAGATATTCAGTGAACTCTTGGGTAAAACGTGCTGTTGTATTTTGAACACTTACTTTTTCATCTGGGGGACTTTCATTTCTCCCATCTCCTTCACAAGGTGTTTTATATTGTCTTCAACTTCTTTTAGCTCCTCATTTCGTTTCCTCAGAGTAAGGTTATCCTCCAGCCACCTCTCCTGTATCTACCTCCACAGAAAGCAAGAAGGTGCACAATGTTTCAGTGCATTGATTCTCAACTACAAAGCATGAGCTCTGCACAACTCTAAACCATGCTGCAAGCACAAAATAATTGACAGCAATGAAAATTATCACAATGAGAACTTATCTTGTGTGAGAATAGAGTATAATAGAAATGAGCAATTTAAGAAATAATATTTATTGTCACAGGTGAACACAAGAGTGATCCTGTGTGTGAATATTAATGTTTCAAACAGGACAAGTAATTTAGTTTGAGATCTAACAAAGTGCCCCAACTCAATCCAGTAAATTAGACAGTAAGTGGTGGGGTAGAATGGGGCAAGACATTTTTCCTATAAAGAATGTAAACAGTATTTGAAATATACACACAAGAATTTCAAGTACATGACAAAATCTGGAGTAACTAGCAACTTTTGGTACCTGCACTTTGGTACCTTACCTTAGAAAGAAGGTATTCTCCACACAAAGAGACTTTTGAAAATGCTGGCTACTACCCCAACAGACTTTACCCTTTTGGAAGCATCATAAAATGACAATTAGTGAGAACTTTTATACTTTTGCACATAGAAATCTCAAAACTTTTTTCAGCCTAATGCATGTATAGCAGCTATTCCAACAACTGATTAAGTAAATCAGGAGGAGACAAACTTTGCACCTCTATGGACCTAGGCAGGCTTAAACCAAAACCAGGAATTATTTCAACTGTGCAAAACACACTTTAGTGTAAAACAATGCATCTACCTTTTGAGTGTCAATGTCTTGCCGGATCATCTCCATCTCTTTGCTTATCTTCTCCTTCTGTTTCTCACAGGCAGCTAACTGAGAATTTACTTCATCAAGTTCAGACTCCTTTTGCTAAAGAAATAAAATGGTGTCAGATTCATAGACAAAAGTGCTTTTCATGTGAACATTTGCTGACAGTTTTTTTTAGGTTACCTTTTTATAGTCTTCTTTTCCCTGTTGAATATAGTTTTCAATTTCTTTCACATACTTGTTTATATCCTTAACTTTCTCTTTTATGCCATTTATCTGCAGGGAAAAGATTTCAAATGAAATGCTGTCTTATGTCCAAGAAGTGATACACTCTGCATCAAAAATGAGATACCAGGTAACACTGTTGTCTAACTACAACTTCTTATCATAACTCCCTTCAATTTACCAATAAAGCCTTCAGCTTTGGAAACCCAGATGCTCCTTATTACAATGCAAATGTTTTCCAAAGCAAATGGTAAGTCACTCATTTGTGCTTACACAAGAGGGTCACTTCAGCTGAGAACAGCAGGTTTGTCTCTTGGCAAGGCCAGGTTACAGTCATCCTTGCTATTTCTCTTAGCTCTATTGTGAAGGGCTTTTAATAAATACCATTGGTCACTCAATATTGCCAAATGGCCCTAGAAGCCTTCTGACAACACTGTCCAAGGTTAATTACCACTGAGTTCATCTTCTGGCTTGCTTATGTTCCTCTTCTTCAATAAAAGTTGCACCAATCTAAAGCACTCACTAAAGTTCCCTCAAAACAAACTCATTACCATGGCTTTCATCCATGCCTGGAAAAAAACCTAAAATATATATATAATCCTAACTCCCAGCTATGCCAAAACCAGACAAACCTTCTCTTGTGTTTCCTTATGACTTGTAGTCCTTTTATTCATCAGATCCACCTTCTCCTGCTGCAGTTTTTCTAAAGTTGCATCCAAAGGCAATACCTGTTCTTTTGCTTCCTGAAAAATAGTGGGAGAAAGTCCTTTTTGATCTTCTCATTCTGTTAAAGATCAATAATTACTCAAGTGCTAAACAAAGTCATGTGGCTACTATTTTCTTTTTTTTTAGGGGGTGTATTAAAAAAAAAAGATGTGAAAATATGTCCTAATAAAGTTCTGCAATAGCAGAACAGGACAAACATTTAAAAATACACCTTATTTCCTAGGGTTACAGACAACATTAAATATAATAAGATTGGTTGTTTTCCCCATGAAAATAAAGATAAGAGTTAACAATTAAGAGTATTTCCTACCTTGATTTCTCTGCCTAGGGACTGAACCTCAGTGGTCAGCTCCACTGTCTGCTCCTCCAGCTGCCGACGGCGCTGCATGCTGCTGGAGATCTGCAGTTTCTCAGCTTTAAGCTCGTTCACTGTGCTCTTCAGCTGCTGAATCTGATTCTGCTGGTCTTGCTTGAATTTTTGATTTAACTCAATTTTACCAGTAACTGCAGATGAAAACAAACACAGAGTGAAATAGTCAATCTGTTATTAAAAACATTTATTGTCTTCCTTATGAAAATCTAAGTTAAGGTAGTAAGACCCCAAATAACCAAAACAATTATTAGAATACAGTTATTTCAGAATGTAAAGTAAGTAAACTGAAGTTTACATTTTTAATGGCAGCAAGTTTAAAACATTATTTTCAATATCAAAATGAAATAACAGTTTTGTATGACTTACCTGTATCCCACAAGTGTTTTTTCTCTTGTTTTTCTTGGCTTACTTGTAGAACAGTTCTACTTAAATCGAACCCTAGCAGCTTAGCCTCCTGCTGAGCTATTTTTCGTTCAACATCCCTAATATCAGTCTGAAAGTATGAGGAAAAGCACTATTATTACACTATTAGTGTTTAACAAGGTATTTTTTATCTTTAGCACACAAGAACAAGCCTGGAGCTTGAGGCACACATGACTCAAGACCTTCAAATTTATCTCCTCTCCTGGAGCAATGTCACATCATGAGCAGCAAGGTTAGGTCAGCCCACAGGCTGCTAGAAACTGGAATTTCTAATTGTGAGAGGAAATCAGGATGGGCTTTTGACATCCCCAGGGTACCTCAGTGCTACTTGTCTCTGTGACAACAGACTGTTGAGGCCTCAGGAGCTGCTGCCACCTCCCACCCCTGCAATGCTCTCTGTCCTTTCCTCGGCCCCAAGTTCTCTGCATGTTTGTCCCTCTCATGGTTCTCAGCTGAGTAAAGGTTTTGTGTTGGTAATAATGGCACAAAGATTGTTCAAAGAGTTTCCTACACCTGAATAATAAAAATTGGAGGGTATTTACTCCCCTTTACAATACATTCAGATGGCACAGAGCAAGGAAGCACACGTGATGATTTCAGAAAATAGTCAGAGCAGATGCTGAGAACACACTGAATAATAATGACAGAAGCCTGACTATGAGGACTGGAAAACACTTGGGTGTACTTGTAGTTGTGCTGAGGGTCTGGGTTATACCCCTTTTCCCTGTTATTATAGCACAGAATTGAATCAGAACTCAAGGGACTCTGTGGTCCTCAAAAGAAAAAAGCATTACCTAGAACTTGAAGTGTTACAAGAACCAAGATCACCTATGTTATGTCTTTGAAAGTGTTTTTACTTTGCTTGAGAAGTCTTAAGACCCCAAAGTTTTGTCATATTGGTGAATAACTACATATTTGAATAACTACATATTTAAATGCTAGCAAGTATCCTTTTAAATATGAAAAGAACTTCCCAAAGCATACCTGGTACCTTTCCATCAGTGTTATGTCCTGTAAGCGTGCCTTGGCACCCTCCTCCTCAGACAGAGCTGTCTGCAGGAGCGATTCCTGCTCTTCTATCTCACTCTTCAGGCCGGTTAGATCCCTGTTTGCAGTCTGTATCTTGTTCCTCAAGTCTGGTATGTCCCTGTCTTGGAGCTCAACTACAGTTCGCCTTAAATAAAACACAAACCCGTCAAATTTCTTACGTCACAAACAGCAGCAGAAATTCAGAAGATTCAAGGTCACAAAACCTGTGACAACATTTAACAGTGGAAGACTAAATTTAGCCCAAAATAGTACCCCCTTAGCCTTGCCCATGTTCAGTTAAGCTTGTGTTATCCAGCCAGCTAAGGTAATACCTCTCTCATTTCAGACAGGTGAGATGAAACAAACAAGCAAACAAAACCTGGTTTGGTTTTTAGCATCACTGTGGCAAGTGCTCACAACAAGGTGTAAATCCACTGTACAAGAGTGCCCTCTTGTGAGGGCAAGGTCTACCCAACAACATGTTCTCCAAATGCTCTTAGAAGAGCAGTGAAAATTTCTGGAGACAAGAACCTCTTCACCTGCTGGCAGGAAATCTGCATACTCCTACTTTAAATGCTGTTCATATGCTTAGGAAAAAACCACCCCAGCACTATGACAGAGATGCTTTAGGGCTGGTGTTATTTATTTGTCTTGGGCAACAGGAAGAGGAAAGGGAGGCAACAACAAAGCAGCCTGTCTAATATTTTCATAGCTTTAAAAATAAACATAATGGCACTGGGAATCCACTACCAAATCCAGAGACGCCTTTCTAGAACATGATAAACTGCCAGCAACAATTGTTAAAGGAGATCTAAATCAAGATATTATTAAAGAGTGTTTAATGTAGGTTCAGTTCTTGTCTGTACATCTTCCATTTCAGTGTTTTTAAGAAATATATTTAAGGTGATGTGGCAGGAAAACATTTCAGTTACAACAAAACCAGCCTGTCCATTTTCAATTATAATTATAAAAACCAAGGAGAGGAACTGTGCCTGCATAGTGTAAACAGTCGGTAGAAAAATAAGCATACAACCACTTTTTTCTGCCTCTCACGAGAAATCCTGAAGGATCAGAAACACCAAAAATATAAAACAGTTTCATATTAAAAGTCCAGATGAGCAGAGAACAAATGCTAGTGAAAGATTTCTCTCAACAATGAGATTTTTGAATGAATTAACAAGCCCTAAAATAGACCCTCCTTGATGTCTGCATAATTTTTAATAATCAAAAAGCAAAGCATTTGACAGAAAACAATTGGAACAATATAGTACTTCACCTAAGTGGTTTAAGACTCATCATTTCATCACGTTTCTTCTCTTTTCTTTTGAGCTCAGACTCTGTTGACTTCAGTTTGTCCGGTGCGAGACGCAGCTTCGACTGCAGGTCACTGATGACATCTTGCAGCTCCGCCTCCGTTTGAAAAACTCTCTGGCAAACTGGGCAGCACGACTGGTTCTCCTCTGTCAGCTGTGTAATGAACTGGGAATAAACTGCAGTGGCTCCAGCAAGCACCGCTGGGACCAAAAGAAACAGAAGATGAATTATGTTGAATTATTATCTTGAATAACCAGTGCACAATCAGATCTAAACTAGATATGTATTTACCATAAATGAAACAAAATTAGAACCCAGAAAATCACCAAGACAGGAAACCAGAATGGCCCCAAGTGACCTGGTTTGAACACCGTGCTGACCCAGCTTTCAGCAAGTTGCCCTAAATCACCCCCTCAAGTCCTCATCAACCTGAATTATTCTACAAGTCTCTTTGATTAAACCATGCTCATTCCTCAGTAATTAGCAGTGGAAGTGAGTACTTCCTTCAGAAATTACTTTATTTCAGTTAGAAGCAGGCCCTAGAGGCCAAACCCAGGCCAAACAGTTGGTTCTGTTCTCTTCCCATTGGGCAGATCCAAGCACTCAAACATTTGTTCAGCTTTGAGGTCTGCATGACCTACACACACAGCGAGCCAAGTGCACCCTCCATTTACACATCATCAGAGAACTGACTGAAAGAATGAAAACACCTGACCCTGCTTAAGTGTAAAACTCAAACAGCAGTAAAGAAAAGGAAAATTTGTTAAAAAATAGCAAGATTCAGCAATAATTCATCTGAAGTCAGTTTCTGTGCTGGCTGTCCTGCAGAAGCCACAGACTGCCTCAATATCCATGGCTTACATCTCAAACTCCAGGGAAAAAAGCAGAGCTATACATGAATTTACCTCTCTGTTTGGAACTTTTCTCAATTTCATCTTGAAGTTTGTTCAGGTCACTGTCGAAATCCTGGCTGCCACACACATCAAAGAGTTTTGCTTCATGAAGGGACAACTGCTCTTCTTTTTGCTTGAGCTCGTTAGTGACGTAGGTTCTGTGATATTCCACCGAGGCCAGCCGCTTGCTGAAACACCAATGGGGGAACTCTCATTAGGAGAAACCAGAGATTTCAAACTGTTTAAGCAAAAAACATGGCAAGTTACTCTGAAATTGATGTTCACCAGTTCTTCTTTAATGATTTTTCAGGATATATAGAAAGTCAATTTTTTATTGATCTAAGCACAGCATAAAATGTTTAATTTTAATTCCCCTTTGTTTTCTAGAAGCTTAATGATGAGAAGCTCACTTCTAATGACAAAGCCACACACTTCATAGACAGTATCAACATTTTCCCCTCCAGTAATTACTGCTTATGAGATATTATTGAGCCTCTTCAGTGAAGAATGTTAACATCCTTCTACTGGTGTTTCATACTTTTGAATTACACAATATTCTTCTATTTAAAATCTTGGATTTTTTGGTTTTGTGGAAGTTTAATGTGCATCATTGCACAGTGTGCAGATGTTATCTGCTCTTTCCAACCAATTGTTTTATGTATTCTAATGAAATCAGGATGAGCTAATCACACATGAACTCATGATACAGCCACTAACCACTCCGTGAGTTATAAGAAAGTCAGAAAACCAGTAATTCCCCCTGGCTCAAGCACATTCATTCAGCTGGGATGAGTATAAACAATTCCAGAACAATATTTTGCTATTCTGCTTTTAGTGCTGCCTTTGACACACTACACATGTTGTGATTTTAAAAACTAGTGCAAACTACATCAGCTCTACACCACATAAACTCTGCAGGATGCTTTTCTTTTTGATTTTGCAGATACTGAAATAAACAATAATGAATTAAAGTAACAAGTATATTAAGCATATTAAACTTTCCAAAATTTAAATTGAGAATTACATAAATATTGATGCAGACATAATCAATTAAATTAATACTTACTTAAGGTTAGCAAGATTATCCCTTGTCTGATTAATCTTTCTATTTTTACCATGAAGCCAGTCTTCAAGTTGGTTTTTATTTGGAAAGTATCCCAACAGTGATGTCAGTTCATCAGAATGTCTTGATTTTACTTTTCTAATCTGCTCTTCTTTGTCTGCCTGGAAAATGAAGCATTTTAAATGACTTTTTTCATATCTTCAAGTTTATGTCACTCACTGCATTCAGGGAGTTAATGGCTTGTATGAAGTCAGACAGAAGTTTTACATGTGACTGTTGATAAACACCTGAAAAATACACAAATCTTGCAGGGACTGCATTAATTTCTTGCCCCTCTCTTGTGAGATAATGATAGAAAAATTACTTTGTCTTTCTTCAGCATCTCCATCTGGGTAATTGTCGTGGTGTGTAGATTCAACTGCTCCATTTCTTGATCCAGCTTCCGAAGAGCTTTGTCCAGGTTTATTTTCTCATTTTGGAGAGTTTGTACTTTCAGTTCCAGTGCTTCTACGTTGCTGCTTCTCTCAGCTTTCTCCAGCTCATGTTCCTAAACAAAAAATAAAAGCCCAGAAGACTTAAATAATTGCACTAATCAGTAACAATCTAACTAAAGGCAACAGGAGAATGCTCTTAAGCTGCCTGGCAGCAGTATCATTATCTGTGACAGGAATAACACAGGACTGGTACAGAATAAATGCAAAGGGACAAAGGCTGTGATGTTGGGATGGGGAAAGTAAAGCAGATCCACTGTTCTGAAATGTAGTTCTGCCCCAAGCTGCTCATGCTGTTACCACAAGCCATAACCACATGATTTAGCTTCAGGAAGCTCACCCATATTTAGTTTGATTCTCTGTATTTTAGCACCTCCTGTACATCACATTTGGAATTATCTCAGTGAGGAGGCTAGAGGAGATACTTGCAAGCATCAAAGTCATACACCACTAACAAACATAAAATATTTGGCTACAAAGGCATAACCAACTGTTCTACTGGAACACAAAATGCTTGCAACTTATAATACTGCATTGGATAAGACACTTATGGCCAATTAGACCATCTCATAGACAAGTTATCTGGGAAAATGTAGGTAGTGTAGCACTTTAGGTCATATTTTTCTGGCCCAATAATTTAAGACTGACTAATCTTATGACACCACCAACTACAGTTATGGCAGGCTTTACAACTCACCAAGCAGAAGCAGTGTATTCTATGCATGCACTGTGCAAAACCAGAGAGTGAACAGTGCCTGCCCCCAAAGGAGCACCACCTACACAGACAAAGCATAGACAGGGTACTAGAAGGGCAAAAATGCAGCAGATGGAGTAAAATCAAAGGGGTTTTTTGGCTTTTGTTGGGTTTTTTTTTAATGATAAAGCTGGAAGTTTTTATCCTGAACTTGTACCAATTTTTCAATTACATTAACTTACTGTCTTGACAATCTCTTGATCCAACTCCAGAATTCTGTCTGAAAACCCCTCCAACTCCTGCAATTCATATTTTACATTCTTCAGCTCAACCTGTTTCTTATTTTGAATGTCTGATTTCAGGTCAATGGTTCTTTCTAATCCAGTTTTCTTGTCTCTTATATCATCTATCTGTTTCTGTTTCATCACTTCTTTACGTTCAAATTCTCTCTGAAAGAAACCAGCAATAACACACTCATTATTTTTTCACAAGAAAACAGCATTTAAAAACACTTCCTCACAGCAGCTTGCAAATATTCACCACTGTAATACAAGACATCGAAATACTTGGATAACTAGAACTTGTCAAAAATTTTCTGCTGAAATGTTTCAACAGGAAAATGCAGATGCATCATCTCAGTAGTGTTCTGTGAGAGCAACTCCATTTTCACACAGAGTCACAGAATGTTAGGGATTGGAAGATTTTGAAGACGACTCCCACAAAAAGCTGCTTATTTTTAAACCAGTTGTCCTTTGTTATTCTTCCTCAGGCTTTTTAGCTTGTCAGTGACCCACCTGCATGAGAGGGCTGCTGAGAAAAACCTGTGTGAAGAACTGCCTGTTCCATAATAGCTTTGGCAATTCAGACCACTGGATGACCACTCCTAGTTCCAAAACTAATTTCCATTTTCCAATAAACCCATATTAAATAATTCTAGAAGAAAAAAACATGACTTCAGTTCCCACCCCCCAGCATTATTCCTCTTCCTCCCAGCACCACGAAGACATGTTTGGACCAAAGACACATTAATAAACAATACCAACTATACTACAAAAGCCACAGAAATCTCACCATTAAATGATGTGCAGCTTCCATGTCTCTTTCCTGCCTCTCCTTCAACAGCCGGTGGAAAGTGGCAACGTGCCGCTCGTTAAAAGGCGCTCGCTCAAAACCATCCAGCTCCAGCTGTGCTGCCAGAGACTGGATCAGCGAATCCCTGGTTGTGATGTGCTCCTGGTGACGGTCTGCTTGCAGCTGGAGACGACCTTCACAAAAAGAAAACAAGACCTAAACCCTCAAAAACTGAGGCAGAAGGTGCATTTGGGATGCAAAGTCAGTTGCGACTATTTTTGAAACGAAGTATTTTCAAACAACACAAAAAGCTCCAGAGTAAAAACAAGCTTGAGAGATTGTTACTTCAGATAACTACATTTTTATGAATTAAATAGATCACAAATTCAATAGACAGCTTCTTAAAACACCAAAAATATTATTCTGATAAATATAAACAAAGCCCAAACACATTATTAGGTGAGCATATATTCAGTGTCTCAACTACTACAGCTTTACTGAAATTCCCACAGTCCATCAAAAAAGTACACAATATATGAAAGGTTATGATCCTAAAATCCTCTGACTAGTATCCAGCCTGGACCTGAGATACTGAGAATGCCAAGCACTCAGTTTTCATGGGTTTTTTTGGTTAAAATAAACTTATATAATCACATCTAGTTAGTAGATATTCTTACACCTAAATAAAGTACAACCGTGTTGGAAACTGCTACACTGATATTCTTCACCATAATTTAACTATCTTGAACATTTTAATAAAGAATGGTCCATTTAAGAACAAAGATCCTACATGTTGTAATTATACCTCAAAACAACAAGTGCACTTTAGAAACTCCAGGAGAAGAAACACCAAGACCTGTCCACCTGAGAGTCTCAAACCATCCTGTGCAGCTGACCCCAAACTCACAGGGGTTTTAGGGGTTTTGCCCAGTTCCAATCCCTTCAACTCTTATCACTAGTTCCATTTCAGTTGTTAATTACATTAAAAATAAATACCAATTATAGATGAAGACTAAAATACCTCGTTCAATAAGCAGGTCTGATTTCTCACTGTTAAACCTCTGGCATTCTTTAGCTGCTCTGTCTAATTCACGCTTACAGTCTGACAATCTCTTCTCCTTCTCCTTCACCGTTCTCTGGTGGTTCTGGTATCGATCCCTTAGTTGTTCATCTGTCCCTTGGAAAACCTGTACACCAAATACAAAAAGCTATTTTTAGTCTGTATTAACTAAATTGATAAGCCAATTAGTAATGTTTTTAAGAAGTATAGCTTTTACCATAACAGAATTCAAGAAATAAGAGACAAACACCTCCCATACAGAATTTCTATACTAAGACATAAACTGAAAAAAATAAGTATGCTACAAACAAAACTGGAAAAAATCAAATCTATTTTTCTTAGGCTCATAAAACAAATGAATCTAAGTTTTTATCACTAAATAATTTCTTTCCATTTGTCAAAATAGTTTTAAATGCCTTGGCACTATCACAACAGGAGATGGACAATTCTTTCTTATTTTAAGAGAAAGAAGTAAAAAAATCTCCAGGGAGATGAACAATATTAATGCCAGGAGACATCCCACACTGGTCTAAACAAGTGCTGGCTATCATCACCACACAGTGAGAGGTGGATATTTCCATGTCAAACACCACAGGGCATCGTTACCAGGAATTATCACTTTTATGACAACTTTTGTCAGGTTTGCCTTCCTAGCCTGCAGTGGAGGGAAAAGTTACAAAAAGCAATTTAACCCAAATTACATGGGAACTAATCCAGCTTTATTGAGCTGTATTTGCAATATCTGACATCAAGTGAGCTACGTGGGCTATGGAAATGTTCTTCACCAACATCTGATGTATAATAGACACTCAGTTCACCAGGTAGCAAGAGACAGACTGATTCTTCAGCACAGAGGATGGCAGCAGGGAATTTAAAAGGCAACCTTTTCCATCTTCTGTTGCAAATCTTGATTATCTTTCTCCATCTGCCTCTTCCTGCTCTCCAGAGCTTTTACATCATTATCCAGCCTCATGACTTTTATGAGATTCTCTTCAACTGCTGCCAGAGAACTCTGCAAAGGAAAGAATGCTGTAAGGAAAACATCTCACCAGCTTATGAATCCCACAATCAATTGTTCTGTATGATATAGTTAAAGTCAAAAACCTTCAGCTTTACAAAGTATTTTTTTTTTAAAGGGGGTTTTAAGTTCTAGTTTTTGGTTTAGCTACAGTTTATAACAGATTTAGTTAACAGCTAAATTTGAGAAAGACATTTTAAATGAAGCTACAAAAAACCTGATGGCACTACAGGAACTTCACAAACAATGTTCTTAAACCTCCAATAAGCGTTTACAGGTTTGACCAGCACCTGCCAGGCTTGTTGAGGCATGCTGGATTCTGCTTCAGAGCAGAGGATTAGATGACACAACATAAAAGTGTAAGATTTTAATCAAGAAATTCATCCAGCTTTCACATTTTTTGTTCTTTGGTACTTATGTATTGTTTTGTATTAAAAGCTTAACGCAATTGTCATGCAAATTACCTTTAGAGGATCAAGTTGGCTCTCAATCGATTTTACATTCTCCTTAGAAGCAGCCAGTTGAGCCTCTCTATTGTTCAGGTGATCCTGGATTTCCTGTGCTTTTTCTTTATTCTGTTTTAGATATTTCAGTTCTGTCTGACACTCTTTTACTTTCAAGCTCTGTTTCAGTCGTACCTGACGGAGAGTTTCAAGTGCTTTAATATACCTTTAAAAAAGAGAAAATTTCAGATCCTCTTGGCAATCTGGCAATACTGATGCATGAAACAATGCTTTAGATATTTTCATTAACATCTACATTATTAGAGAAGACATTTTCTTACTTAGTTTTTATTTAATGACAGTAAAGAGAAAAAACCTTGTTGCTGAGAAGATCTCATCAAATTTTTGTTTCAGGGCCTTCCCTTCACTTAGTGGCCAGTTGGATTCTTCTTGGTGGCAGAAAATGACATTGTTAATCACCGATTTGGAAACGCCGAGGGCGCTGATCATCTCTCGATCGATTTCGGCACACTTGGAACTCAGGCTGACCTTCTCACCATGCCTAGGTAGCACAAATAACACCCACAGAGTTGGTACTAGCAAATTCTTTTAAAAGCAAACTGCTTTTTTAACAGTATAATCTCATTGCAATGTACCAATTAAAATGAGTAATAATTTTTAAGCATATAATGACCACGTTCAACACATCATTTAACACTGTCAATATTTGCAATCAAGACTATAACACATTTTATAAATATGCAAAACCACCAGAGGGAGCAAAACTGATCTGGAATAAAGTTAAGTGACTACACACCTTAAATAGTGGAGATCAGAGTTAAACAGGGGCCAACAATGATCTGAAACTGAAAATGGTGCTAAAGGAAGTAAAGCCTACATACCCCACACACTGGTTCTTTCAAACTCTATCATTATTAATAGAATTTTCAAATAAATGCAAGGTAATAGATAGAAGTTGTTCTTAAAGTAGCTTAAAATGGCTATCAAATGTAGGATTTTTTAATTAATGAAGTGATGAAACTACATAGCTTTAATCTAAGAGCACTGGTAGCTACTTCAAGGAATACATTATGAAGTTTTCTTTTACCTTATACATTAAAATACAGAAAACCCAAATTGATCCTCATGCCAAAGTTAGAAAAAAAAACTTGACAACTTACTTTGTTCTAGTAATGACACCTTCAAGTGTTTTGAATTCTGTTTTCTTGCCTTTTTGGGTACAGACCATGGATCGCTGGACAGCTACGAGCTCTCCGTTTATATCTCGAAACTGTAATCGGATTTGAGCTCTAACATCTGTTTCATTGGCAACCTTCAGCAGAAACAGAAAAACACAATAAGGGAAATTCTCCTCAACATCCAAATGAATATTTGCCTTCCCAGCTGTGGGTAACATCCTCATCTCCCCCAGCTCTTTGTTTCTCCTGAAATAGTGTGGCCAGCTCATATCTGCCTCGAGCTCGAGCATCCCTGTTTCTATCACAACTGTGACTGTGGTTAAGTATTTCACTTAGGAGTAAATACACATTAAATCTAGTCACTATGACTTTTACCTTTGGATCGTGAACAAATGAGTTTCCTTTGGTGCCAGGAGGAAAATCTCCAGTGGATATATATTTAAGACATTCAATGATAGTCTAAAAAAAAACCAGAAATAAGGATATAGTTACAATAGCAAATTAATCAAGATGGACTACAGGCAAAACCACAGTAACAGCCCAAATATTTACAAACGTGTTAAATACATGACAAGAGAGAAATAAGAGATGAAATTTTTTTTTTTGAGCATCATGATAATATGGCACTTTGCAAAATCAGTTTTAATCAGGATCTTGACCAATTTCCTACGTAAAATATCGACCAGTGCTCTGCAAAATCCAGGTGTGAAGGCACAACTCTAACAAGGCCAGACAACACAATATTTACCATGAACAGCAAGATTCTTGCAAGATTATTAATACCTTTCTGTAGAGATAATTACTCCTAATTTGAGGCCTTTCAGAGCTATTTACAGTCCAAACCCAAACATACAGTAAGCCTCACCGTTTTTCCTGCACCATTCGGTCCCACCAAGATAGTTAATGGACTAAAGAAAGTGATAATTTGTTTGTCTTTATCCTCCACCCCAAAACTCCTCACGCCGAGGATACTCATTTTCTCAATCTTCGACATTTCTGCAGAAGTCCTTCTCTTCCAAAGTCAGAAGTGTAAACTGCTGTAAAATAAAGCTTTGTGAGAAACCTAGAAGGCAAAACCCACAGCGTATCACTGAGAGCTGACAACACACCTATACCAGCACAGAATATTATGAGAAGCTTTAAAAACACAGCTAAGGCTCATGGTACAGAACACATGAAGGTGATTTGGGTTAAACTGAGAAGCTAATCAACCTCAGGTTAAGAAAAGTGCCATGCTATTTAACATTACATCAAAGACAATGGCCAAAATAACTCTTGAAGCGTATGAGAAACGCGCTTTATTCCATGACACAAAACCCACGCACGTGTTTTCACATAGAATCACCTCGATGGGGAAAAGCCCTTTAAGCTCATGGAGTCCAACCATGAACCCAACACTGACCAGTCCCCCACTGACCCATGTCCCTCAGCACTGTGTCTACACGACTCTTCAATCCCTCCAGGGATGGGGACTCCACCACTGCCCTGGGCAACCCCTGCCAATGCCTCAGAACCCTTTCAGCAAATAAATTCTTCCTCACATCCAATCTAAATCTATCACTTGGCACATCCCAAACACAACTGAGGCACCAACATTTGTTTTTCTTTTCCAAAATCCCCTGTTGCGCTGCGATACCCAACACTGCACCAGCTTCGCTAGCGCCTGTTTCTGACAGGGCCACGCTCCAGTTCGCAGAGGACATGGGACCCCAGCATCACCCCTGTGCTGGTATGAGGGGGAGCAGGAAAAGCAGGGGACCCCAGCATCACCCCTGTGCTGGTATGAGGGGGAAGAGGAAAACCAGGGGACCCCAGCATCACCCCTGTGCTGGTATGAGGGGGAAGAGGAAAAGCAGGGGACCCCAGCATCACCCCTGTGCTGGTATGAGGGGGAAGAGGAAACGCAGGAGACCCCAGCATCACCCCTGTGCTGGTATGAGGGGGAAGAGGAAAGGCAGGAGCCTCCAGAGCCGCAGGTGGGAGCAGCCCCTGTCCCGGGGTGAGGTAACTGATGGAGGCAACTCCCACCCTGAGGCCCGGCACCGACCAACGCGTCTATTTCAAGGGACATACATGGCTATTTCTGATCAGTTTCACAGGGCAAGGAGCGTGGCTCGCCGCTCTCCCCGGGCCCCTCTACGCGTCCCCGGGCCGAGCCCAGCCACCCCCCGATGCCGCCTCAGAGGAGGCCCAGCGGGGCTCGGCCCTGCCCGGCCGTGGCTGCGGCTGGAGGCAGCTGGCAGCGGTGAAGGGGACCGGGCGGGAAAGGGCATTTCCTGGAGAAACCCCGCAGCCGGGGCAGAGGTGGGCAGCGGGAGTTTCCCGCCCGGAGCCCCGCGCTGCCGCGGGGGTGGACATTTTCCAAGGAGAAGCGATGGCACCGCCGCAGCGGGGGCGGGCCTTCCCCTGCCCCCCGGGCCCGCCACCGCCTCCCCGTTCCCCCTGCCCGGTCACCTCCGCTTCGCCACCACGGTCCCGCGCGCCCCGGCAGCCACCGCGGTCGCCACCGCCCCGCCCCGGCAATGACGGGTCCCGGCCAGGGCTCGCTATCGCCCCCCGCGGAGCCCGGGATGCCCGGCGGTGCCAGAGACGGGCACGGAAGCGTCGCTTCTCTATGGTCCCCAGCCCGCTCCGCTCCGCTTCGCTTCTCCGTTTGTGCCACAGGCCATGTGGGGCGAGGGGACAACGATGAGGAAACCCCGCTCCAGCTCTACCCACGGCCCCTCTCCTCATCCCCATAGCTCCTCTCCTCATCGCCCAGCCCCTCTCCTCATCCCCCAGCCCCTCTCCTCATCCCCCAGCCCCTCTCCTTATCCCCATAGCTTCTCTCCTCATCCCTCATCCCCTCCCCTCATCCCCACGGCCCCTCTCCTCATCCCCACGGCCCCTCTCCTCATCCCCACGGCCCCTCTCCTCATCCCCATAGCCCCTCTCGTCATCCCCCAGCCCCTCTCGTCATCCCCACAGCCCCTCTGCTCATCCCCACGGCCCCTCTCCTCATCCCCACGGCCCCTCTCCTCATCCCCACAGCCCCTCTCCTCATCCCCACCGCCCCTCTCCTCATCCCTCAGCCCCTTTCCTCATCCCCCAGCCCCTCTCCTCATCCCCATAGCTCCTCTCCTCATCCCCATAGCTCCTCTCCTCATCCCCACAACCCCTCTCCTCATCCCCACTGCCCCTCTCCTCATCCCCACAGCCCCTCTCCTCATCTTCCACTTGCCCTATCCTGGGGACCCCCAGTGACACCCAGCAATTCCCATGTCCCCCGCCCTGCTGAGAAGCCATTAGTGCTTTTGTTAAAAAACACAAAATAATTGTACAATAATATTTTCAAAAGGTTTAAAAATACCGTTTCCAGCCTGCTGCCATGGCTTGTTGCCCTGCAGTGCCATGGCGGTGGCCCCAGCTCCAGTTGTCACCCCCAGAGCAGACATGTCACATCGAAAGCAAACCTCCCAACCCTGTCATCGTGAGGAGCAGCGGATCATCCCACAGAAAAAACTTCTCCCACAGCCATTGCAAGAAGCAACTCTTCTTCTTTGCTCCATAGCCCCTATTCATCTTCCCGTTAGACAAAAATCCAATCAGAACAAAAAAAAACCCCAAAACACAAACCCACAGAGATCTGTCTCTTCCTCCCTTTTCTGGGACTTTCTTACCCAAATCCTGAGAACCAGGAGTCCCTCCAGGACTAACTGCAGGGACAGGCTGCTGATGCCATGAATGCTCTCACCTCATCCCAGTGAGGTAAGAACCATCTCGAGCTCACCTATAGGTAAACCAGGTGAGCTGCCAGTCTGTGGAATCTAATCTGCCTATGCTTTCAGCCAACTCCAAAACTGATTAATAACTTTACCAGCATATTTTAGTGCTTACTGAGCAAAGTGGACAGTCTTGAATCAGGTCAAGTTCATGGTTAAGTAACAGAGGCAGACTTTGGAAAACAGCCCTGTGTGCTCAATCTGATCATCATCTGTAACTAAAAGGAGTTACATGTCAATGATAACTGAAGACCTTATCACAAGCCTGCAGCCAGCAGGTGGTTTTGTGGCCAGTGATTCAGGCTTTCTCTATGGTTGTAGTCTGGTGATAATCCTACTTTTTATGAGTGTGAAAAAGGTTGACAAGACTTGAGCTATGGCTACTCCAGATCTTGAGACAAGAAGAGGTTGGTATTCACTTCACCAAGATGTTACTGGCAGAGATATTGGCTGTTAGAATATTACCAAAATCCAAGATAAAAGTCACACCCATCTTTCAGAAGCACATCTCCTCGAGATAGATGTTACTAGATGATGCTCCATTTGTGTGTTGTCTCCTGCCCTGTTGCTGCCTCGTTATGACTCAGTTGCTCAGGTGCATGATGCCATCCACCTCTGGTGCTGCTGCTTTCTCCATGGCAATGCTTTTCCACGTTGCTGTTGGATGCTGCACAGACCATGTCCTGACTCTGCAACCAGTCTGACCTCTGGAGTATCCTCCAAAAGTCATTGACTAGGAGACTTATTTATTGGTGTTGTTTCTGGTACAGGTTTTCTGTTTCACACACACACTATTTTCCCAACAATATAAAATCTATTCTCTCAAATCAGTGTTTATGCTACTGTGGGATGTTTTAGTGGGAGTTATTTCTTCCTTGTGATCTATTTCTCACTCAGCACAGTTAACAGCCTTCCAGAGTATATCAATCTGTGAATGTGAAAGTATGAACACGAAAGGCTGAGGAGCAGAGGGGACTACCTGAGTCACTGTTTCCAGCCTCCTGCAACGTGTATTATCATGTCATCCCTTCTAGAAAACTGTCAATGCTCCCTTATAAATCTGGTTGGAACATTATGTAGAAGATCAACTAGCTGTTAAAAACTTTTCTATTTCCAGCCTAAATGTCTGGTGGCTGCAGTGTTCCCCGCTTGAGTTGTCTGAACATTGTCCTGTATCTAAGACACCTTCTTCCTGCTCTTATCTCCCAATCTGTTTGTAGACTGCAGATACTCACAGCCTTCCTTTTCCCAGATAATCAAGCCAAGCTCTTCCACTGTCTGAGCTCTTTGTTCAGCTGGTCAAGAATGTCATCGATGACAGTAGGACAGAGACTACATCTTGAGGCCATTCATTAGTTACCTACTTCAACCTAATAACTTTCCTTTTTCAGCAGGAAACTGTTACAATACTTTACTTAATCCTTTCATATCTTCTCCAGGTTAACCAATATGTTATTATCTGATGCAGGGCTTTACTAAACCCCAGATACCCAGGTTCCTTTTCTTCTTATAGGATGAACTCTCTTATCAAACAAGGATATCTGGTCACTCTGGCATGATCCACCTACAGCAATCAGTGTTACCTTTTGTCTTATTCT
This sequence comes from Caprimulgus europaeus, assembly GCA_907165065.1. The sequence continues at coordinate 49,192,964 of OU015531.1, read as the reverse complement.
ACCATTCACTTCTATGTTTTTAACATATATTTCTTCCCCAACTCGTTCTGAAGGCCAACACATCAGAAGAGCCAGCCTTCACTACTTCAAGTTGCTTTTTATGTGTAACTTAATGCACCACTTTATAGAGAATTGGGGGGGTGTAGATTTTATCATCCCCTGATCTGCAAACTCACTTCAGCTCCAAGTCAGGCCTGGAGGAATCCCATAGATACCCAACCCTCTCCCCAGGAGCTGCTGACCCAGCCAAATCATTTTCCTTTCCTTCTCATTTCTTTGCAGCCTACCCTGTCATTTCAGATGCTGCTCTTCACTCACTGCACCACATATTTCACTATATTTTATATTAGTATTTTTCCTTCCACTGCCCATCCTTTCTTGACACTTCTTTAACCACTACAATATCTTCACTTTCCTTTTTTTTTTTCCCTTTCCAATTCCTATGTACTGTCTGTTCTGATTTCACTCCACCCCACAGGATCACGATGGATGTGAAGTCTGACAGACAAGATATTTGCACTCAGCTGGGAAATGGACCCTTCCATATTGATCTCATTTGTTTCTGCTGCAGTTGGGTGAGTGGCATTTTACTGGGAGACACTTATCCTAGGTTGCCTTGGTACATTTTTTCCACCCTACACCCACACACCTCCTGTAGTGTCACTACTCTTTCTTTATTCAAATTCTGCAACACTCACTGATGCTGTGATACAACGAGCTGCCCTGGTTCTGTATGTGGATGATGGACAGAAGTTTTCCGTTATTAAAAGTCATGTGCATCATGTTCCTCTCCCAAATCACGCTCTGGTAGTACGTCACCATGAGTGCCAGCAGTTTAGGGCACAATTTTTCATCATTTAAAAAAATGACTGAGACATTATTGGTGATTCAGGTGCTGGTGGCAGCCCCAAAAGATTTTATTATTGGCCAATATAGCTAACGAAGAAACATTTACTCTTTTAATCCTTGTTAAGTACAATAAAATATGTACTCTATTAGCATATATCATTGACATGCTAATATGTATACTAATATTTTTTAATAAAACTACCAGTATTTGTGAAATAAACCGAAATGCTTGCTTTACCTCCACGCTGTGGGAAAGGGAAACCTTTCAGAAGCTCTGCTTTTCTTCTGCCTACTTTATCGTAGATGCTTTTTACCTCTCTCCCTCTAGAAAAGAGTGGCTGTACCAGGTCAAGCAAAAGTCCACCAAGCAAAAGAGCATCCTGTCTCTAAGAGCAATCAAACACTGATTCCTATAGAGGAATGTAAGTAGATGTGGTGTTATTCCCCTCGTGCTCTTCCAGGATCCAAATATTTTCAGCTGGGAACCTCTTGTCTTTCTTTGGATGTCCTCTGACAACAGGATGCTCTATGAGCCTCGTGTTAAAAGCTTCTTCAACGATCAAAATGTCCTTTCAGAAAGGTTTTTTTAACCTCTAGTTATACTTCTCTTACTGAATTTGGGGACAAGAATAAGTATTTGAATATTTAAAAAATATTTAAAAGTTTAGCAATGTTTTCAACAAGACTTAAACAGATCTGTCCATAAAATTCTGCATTGGGCAATCACTTATTTGATGTGCACAAGGTCTCCTTTGTCTCTGTGACTCTCAAGCAGATAGCTATGGAAAACCAGATGACTCTTCTCACTTTGTTGAGTGGTTTGTTCGATTTTGCTGGAAAATTGTAACCTTTCAGTGAGTGACAGTTGCCCTCTCACAAGCACTTGCCAGGCATCTGAAAGTCGTTTTTAGCCATCTATACGCGCTTCAGTATTATTCAGTGCGTAGAGTTTTTCCACTAACATTGAAGGACTTCTTTCAATTCAAACAAGGTTTTCACTTGATGCCAGGACTGCTCATTTTATCATTAATATCTATTGTGCTTTTAACATTTGGATTTTGTTAATTAAACTCATTTTTTCCCAGCTATGTATTTATTACATGCTGAATTTGACAGGACTGCAAGAGTGGAGGAGGAAGGCTAAAGAAGTCCAATGGGTTAAGTGGTGTTAGGGTCTGTGCATGCCTAAGAATTTGCTATTATTTTTTCCTCTACCTAGAACTGCAGTTTGTGTTAGAAAAATCCTACTGAACAAAGGATATCATATCACTGAGTGGAATGTAAGAACAACTTAGGTTTCCAGATCTCCATCTATCTGATTACGTGATATAAAAGCAAGAATAAAACCACATTAAAATGTGTGTTATACAAGGATACTCCTATTTCCTGTGATGAGTTTTTGATATCGTGTAAGAAAATTACATCTCTTATCTACAAAGGTATTTTCCCCTTATTTGATGTCAGAGGGAAGGAAACCCCCAACCTGTCCCCACTGAGGCATCCCACAGCGCCTATAATAATTCACACCGTCCTCTTGTGCCTTTTCCTATGTGAGAAAACTTTCCCTTCGATTGAATGTTCAAGGTGTACGTGAGTATATATAGGCTGCATGTGGTGTTAAAAAGCCATAAATCAAACATAACTGTCCTGGAAGCAAAAATGCTGCTGCTCTGTCTCTTCCTAATGAGTTGCTGCTTCTCTGGCTCCACGGGCAGCGCAATAGAAGAATTTCAAGCAAACTTCAAGGCTCTAGTGGATGTAGCAAGCAAGGAGGTGGGTCTTTATAATTTCTTCTTCATTTTCTACAGGTTTTTTTTTTGATGGAAGTAGAAAATCGAGTTTGGGCTAGTTTCTGCTTTAGTTTGCCTGTCCTGTGTTTTGTTTGTTACACTTGAGATGCTGAAGGCACTGCGTGTCAACCTCTCCTCAGAAGCTGGCACGGCAATTGTTTCCCCAAAGGAAGTTCAGAAATAGCAAACCTGATGAAGATGATATGTAGTTAGAGATGCTTAACAATGTGGCAGTCACTTAGAAGAGAAATACCTTTTAAGATTGTTTTCTTCTTTCAAATTGTAGATCTTAATTCCAGTACCTGCCCGGAAATTTCAGGTAAGACTTTTAAAGCTTCTTTACTACTGCTGCTGTTGTTAATCACTTGGAAAATGATGATGCTTTGTAGCAGATCTTGGGAGAAAGAGAGAGTTAGACTACTAAAAAAGACTGAATCTCACACAAAGGGAATACCTGTGCTAAGATATGTGCATGAGCTGCTCTGTCAAACTGAGTGACGTTCCTTGTATGCAAAATGTTATGAAAATAAATAACCATTTCTGAGAGCAGGATCTCTGAGACTTGGCTGTACTCCTGAAGGCAGTCTCAGGATTAGTACTTCATGCTGAGGCTGTTCTCAACCTTACTAGATGAGGTGCAGACCCTCAATGTGACCTGCTGTCATTTAGAGCAGCAAGTGGTGACTACAGTTAGTCCTGGACATGCTAAAACCTTCTTACCTCTCATCAAACAGGCGAGTTGAGTGTTTTAAAGCACAACGGAGCTCGTCTCCGAAGGAAGCAATTTGCAGGCAGGAGAAGTTATCGCACAGCCGTGTTGATCAGTGGTTTGCAGCCTGTGGTCTGCAGATTTCTCAAGCTCTGTGAACTGAAAAGAAGTTGATGAAAAATAACCAAGAGGCAGCCTGTTGTTGGGAGGCCTTATCTTTAGAGGGGAAAAAAACCAGATTGTTTAGAGTTTGCAACTTTAAAGAAGGTGAAAAGCAGCACTTTATAGACAAAAGAGTACAACTGTCCTTCCACAGAGGGATGGTAGCTGTGAAAGGCAATTAGCAGATCTAATCTCCTTAAGCCACTCGGTGTGGTTTTGATAAAACTACAACACCAATGGATTGTTTTTTCCCTTTATAATGATTTTTCTTAATGTCATATGCCTCTTTCTCTCCTGCTGTAGATTTTTAGCAAATCCCAGAAAATATAGGAAAGTATCCCTTTCCCTAATGGTACAGAAATGGAGTAGACAATAGGTAGTTTCTGTTTCTGCTGGGCATACAGTTGGTTATTGAATTTAATGACAGATATAATTTAACTAATTTAGCAGAATGTAATTTTGCTGTTGTTTGATATATATACACATATATTTTTTTAGTGCAACCATGTTCCCTGTCAACTTCAAAGAACCATAGAATGGCTGAAACGTTACTTTAAGAATGATCAAATGAGAGCACACGTTTCTCTGATGGAGAAAAACATGGACAGCATCATATCAAGCTTAAATAGAGCACCTACAGTAAGTTTCTCATCAGTTATTTATAGTGATTAAACAGGCAAAAATGTGACATTCCTGCATTTTGTTTTCAAAGCAAGTGAAATCAAGCAACTCTGCATCCTTGTCAACTAAAATCAATAGCAAAATTTTGATACCGTTGCCGTACGCTCTTAATTTCACACTGTTGAGCTTTATGGCTGCTGCTCAGCAATGGTTTTGTAGAGGATATTTACCTGAAATTCACAGAGTCTGGGTGGAAGTTACAGTTTTCTAAAAGATGCATCACTCTCAGACAAATCCTGGCCTTGTCATTGATCTCATGGCCAGGAGATCAATAAGAAACAGCCCTAAGCCAAATCTCAGTGAGGAGGAAGTGTTCCTGATTCTCAAAAGTCTCCTCTCTATTCATTCATGAAGATCTATCTTTCTTTCTGATTAACTATCACCTTGAACAACCACCACCAACTCCACAGCAATGTGGTCTTTTTATTCTCTCCCTTATTATCACTATTACCTGTTATTAATATTAATATTATTATTATTCTAGCAAGCTGAGAAAGACTGTTCCCGTCAGATGAAGGAGGTGACCCCGCAGAGAGCCCTGACGTGCTACAAGAGGTTCTTTCAGAACCTGCATGAGATGTGCTAGAAGCCCTGCTGATGGGTGCTGCCACCCAAGGAGTTGGAGGATTCTTTTACCCAACACTAGAGCTGGTTCTGACTGAATACTGCAAAGCTCCCACAGAGAGACAGCACAAGGGGAATCTTTTCTATCTGTATTATCAGATATATGTGTCTTATGGCAGGTATTAATATATTTATTTAATTTATAGAGACCTTTTATATTTGTACAGTCCTCATGTTCAAAGTGGTAATGAATAAAAGAACTTAAAATTATTAATTCTGTTGTGGGTTTCCTGCACAATAATAATTAGAGTAAATGTCAAGGCTTGAATAAAAGTATGTGAGTGAAACTGAAAATACAGATTAGGAGGCAGATCCCTTAATGTGCTCTGTTTAAGCCATGTATGAAATTGGCAGAATCTTTATTTTCTGAAGGCAGGAGAAAAAAAAAAATAGGAAAAGTCTATCTTTTAAGTATTAAGTTTGAAATCAGCACATTTTCCTGAAATTCTACAGCATAATTCCAGTGCGGCGTACCCGCACGCTTCGCATTCTTCAGTTATTTAACTTATTTAGTGTCAGCAGATCTTAGTTATTTTAATATTACTCTGAATTTATTTTCAACCCATGTTATCTTCCAACTTTGGAGCAAAGAGGGAGGAGTTTGTGTTTGTCAGCTCAGTGCTCAAAATGAGACCTGGGGTTAGTGCCATAGAAATATGGCAACGTTCATTGTAACAACGGAGACAACAGTGGTGGCAGCACAGGATGTCCAATTTAGGCTGGATTTGGTTTTTTTTCCCCTCAGGATTACCTTAAGCTATTTATTTAATGAAGTGAAGAATAGATTTGTGAGTTACTTTTCCTAAATATATTCAATTTTTCTGGAATCTGAAGTGTCAGAGGAAAATGCCACTTTTGCTGATGCACAGATGTTGCCAAAGGAAACGTGGTGGATTCACCCAGCTGGCTTCTGGACCATGAAGTAATTTGAGGACCTGGCCAGTTGGGTGTTGTGTAGGTTTTAAGTCAAAGTTACTTGGCATAAATGTATTTTTGGGAAGTCATAGGCCCTCACCAGTGAAATAAACTACAGAAATAAGGAATAAATGAATAAAGCACATGAATAAGTAGCATAATTACGTCCAAGGAACCAGTGGGTTTGGGAAGGTTGTAAACAGATAGATGAGATGGGAGAATAAAGAGATGAAAAGCTGCACAGCACAGTGATTCACAGCAGCTAATTCATCGAGTTGTGAAATTAATAAATCTTAGAGCAAATAAATACAGTGGTAAAGAGGAAACGCAAAGGACACTGCCCCACAAGACAATGCCTGTGCCCTTAGTCACGGCCAATGGTTTAGCAAGAGCAAAATGTTAACTTCTGAGAGAAGCAAAGACGAGAAGGAGCCTCTCCAAGGAGTGACGCAGCTCCGAGGGGACCGACAGCACACGCTCTGGGGATGCAGCAGGCCGGGAACCCTGCCCCAGCCAGAGGAGGTATGAAGTGCTTGAAGGACAGCGTTCACAATTCCCTGTGAACAACACCCAGCTGCTAAAATGGACACAGCAGGGTTTTTTCTTCTTTTATTTTCTGGTTCATCCCAGAATGAATCTGTGTAACACTGAAAAACAGCCGCCAAGTCGGCGTTTCAGCACAACGTTTGCAGAACGATAGAATCTTGGTCAAAACCAAAAAGACTCTTTCAACCAACCATTGCTGAGCCACTGTAACATTACTATAAGTGATGCTAAAACCTCACCTTTCCTCCCAGAGCACGATAAAACTAAAACACAGTGAAAGGCTCAGCCACAACATCATGTACCTGCACGTGGGGACCGTATCGCTCACCCGTGCCAGGCTCATCCTCATGAGGTGACCTCAGCCAAATGCTACTGGCTGCTTAAAAGACCACACTGGAGCGTAATTAACTAATTAAGCAGAAAAGATCTCTAATTGCAGCATATTTTAATGCAACCACATGTAAGCTCAGCTCATAGCTACAAGCTTATTCTTACACTCTTCCTTTGTGTTACCTCGTGGTGGGTCTGTCCACACAGGGAAATTTGTTTTCTTTCCATTTCACTCTTCTGGAAGCATTTTATTTCCTGCATCAGTAGAGGTTAACAGAGTTTGGAGCACCTGTAATTCGCATTTTATGCTCTCTGCTCTTCAGGAATACGAATTCCAGGATTATAAGACAATTTAGAGTCTTTGGGAGCATTTTAAAATACCCTGAGTGAGAGAAATTGATTTTTGGTGTGCTGCCAATGCAGTGCATCATCCGTTTGCCATCTAGCAACCTACTGAAAAGTCATTTCAGAAGAGAAAGGAAAGGTGCTGCTTCAAACCAGAGTCACCAAGACACAGGAATGAGGTTTTTAGGAGTCCTGGGAGGGAAGGGCTGCACTTGCCGGGGCAGAGGAAGGTATGAGGCTGGCTGGGCAACCTTTAAAATTCACATTCAGCTTAGGCAATGCTGTTCATTCCAGTGAAGAGGAAAAGCCTTAAGGATTAAAAAAAAAATTAATCAAATTTGGGCAAAGAGAGTGCAGAGGACACCCCACACCACAGCAGACTTCTGCAGAGCACGATGTGTGGGGTGGGAACTGGAACCCAGCGCGTCGCTTCCACGATAAAATCAGAAAACAAAGAAAGAAAAAACCTAGAGACACCTGCACTGGATTGGTGAAGCTGGAAGAACTGTGGTCACGGGTTTGGGAGCCCCTACTGCTCTCATTTTCTGGCTGGGGAAGCCAAAGGATTTTAGAAACCAGAAATGTTAAAGCTGCCAGGAGGAACTGCTGAGGTGCAGAGGGGAGCATCCCACCCTGCTCCTCTGCCTCCTCACTTCAGGGAGTGACAGGACAGCAGTTTAGATTCTTTTATTTAAACTATTCTGGCTACTGTTCCCACTGACATGTCCTGTGATGCTGAAAAGCTTTCCAGTTCTGCTGGGGCTGGCCAGTGGTCACCCCTCTGCTCCAGACAGGCTGAGAGCGAGCAGCAGCTGACATCTGCATCTCCATTAGCTTTGGCTGAGTCCTGAGCAACAGCTGGCTCCTCTGGGTCACCCTCCTTCCCCCAGCTCTGCTCCTCTTCCTTCTCTTCCTCCTTCTCCTCTCCTTCCTTCTCCATAGGAAGCACCCCACATTGTGCACCAGCTCAGTCAAGCTGAGCTTAAGGTGGCGTCTGACAGAGTCCCACTGGTGACAGTGGCTGGTGTGGGGCAGGAATGGTGCTGCTCTCCTCACCTGCCTGAGCAGCTTCTGCCCTGACTTGCCTTTGAGAAGCAGCAATACTGACCTACAAATAAAGAAGTCACCTGGCCAAGGTTTTCTCTTTCCTTCCAGGTGTTTTTAACACCACTGAGGAGTCTGGCAGAACCAGGGATTTCCTGTTGTGGGTGGAAAAAGGGGAAATCAGTGAAAATAAAAGCCTTGATTAGTCTTTGCATTTAAAATTTCTGCTTTTGTAGTGCATTTGGTAATATCTACTTCATACATTGCGTAGGTTAAGTAATTAGTACACGCTTAATAAACATTACACACTAAACTAATACTGTAAAAACCAGTCAGAGCATCACTCCCAGCGTCCCCCTGGCCCAGCCCACCTCTGTGCAGCAGGCTCCCATCTCCCCAGGCTGAGGTAAAACCTTTCTCCCCTGAAAAGAACTGGTCAGCTCTTGCACATGTTGTTTCCAGAAAGCAGTGACTCCCACGGCCCCGTCACAGAGCTGTAAACAGCATTCCTCCTGACAGCCCGCTTCCAAAGAAGAGATTTTCTTTTATACAACCCATGACCAATCTTTACATAATTTCCCAATTTTTCCTGGCTTGGGACCTGCCTTTGAACAAGCACCAGAGCAGTTGTTGTGGCAGAGGAGCTGCAGGAACAGCCCCGTGGAGCAGCGCTGCTTCAGGATGCTCTTCTAGCAAGAACCAAGTCCAAGGTTTTAGCTTTTCTCTCCGTTGCAGGGAGCAGGATTCCTGCTCTGAGCATCCCAGCTGGGTTTGCACATCCATACCAACCTCCCCTAACCAGCAGACACCTACGGATTAGTTCCCTAAATACCTTGATTATGACTCAAAGCTCCCTGCTAGCACCTGCTTCTTGCACTTACCTGGCTTTTCTTGCTGTCTGCTAGAGGTGAGAGTAGAACTCCGGGTTAAAACAACCTCTACAACCCCAGGAGATGGGTCAGTCCAGGAGATGGGTCAGTTTGGGGTTAGAGAATGTCCCAGGATAAGAGAGAACTCCATTTCAGCTGAACTGCTTCAAACTAAGCCCCAAGCACAAAATACTGAAACATTTCTGGAGGTGAGGAACAGAATATTCCTACTCTAATGGAAACGAGAGTGGGTGGCTGGAGCTCTCCTTGGGTGGATCCAGCTCAGGAGAAGACAAACCCTGCAGTCCTGAGCAGCTCTGCTTTCCCAGAGCACAGAGAAGAGCTGGTCAGGTGGGTTTCCCCCAAACCACGGTTGCAGCTTTTTATGTGGCCAAATAGGTGACACTGGCTGCAGTAGAAACCCATCTGGGGCCACAGAGCATCTGCTCAGGTGGGACATCCCAGCCATGTCAGCAGTGCCCAGGAAACACTTGAACAAATGAGACACAACATTTACCAGCCAGGTTAACTGGTGAAATGTAGTTTCCACGTGCAAGACTGGAGTAGTCAAAAGCTGCCCCTCCATTCAAGAGGATTTAAAGAACGAGATATGGTCTCCAAAGCCCCAGGATCTCCTCACACATCTAGCCTGCCCTTTCAGATAAAGGAGGAAAAGGACACAAGGCAGAGTCTGTCACAAATGTCGCTCTGTCCTAGGGCTCTGCTTACCCACACACATCCATCCCATTTACCACCAAAACACCCACACACCAGCTTGTGGTGCATTCCCCCAGCAGCACCCGTGGGCTGCACACCCCAGCCTGCAGCACTGGGGCACTAGAGGACACCCCTTGGACGCCCCTCGGATCACCCTTGGACACTCCTAGGACCCCCCTCAGACCCTCCTTGGACTTCAACCCTTGGTCACTCCTCAGATCTCCCTTGCAAACCCTTTGGACATCCCTCAAACCCTCCTGGGACTTCCCTTGGACACCTCTCAGACTCTCCTTGGACACCCCTCGGACACTCCTCTGAATTCCCATGGACACTCCTCAGATCTTCCTTGCAAACCCCTTGGACATCCCTCAGACACTCCTTGGACACCCCTCAGACATCCCTTGGTCCCCTCTTGCTCCTGACACCCCAGGACAGGAGGGAAGTAGGGGGGAGATTGCAGAGGGATCCCCACCCAAAGCACCCCCAGCATTACCTGCACCCTACCCCATCCTCCACCTTCCCTGGGACCTGCCCCCGGATGAAGACCGCAGCCGTTCGAGCAGCCCTTGCCATCTTCAGGGGAAAGGCAGTCTAGGAGATGAAATCCATTCCCTGATTTTCAGAAATGTCTATTTTCTGGGGTCACACAGGCTCGAGGAGCACAGGCTGCTGCACCATATCCACGCTGCGTCACGTAAAGGTGAAGAAACCTTATCTGAGCATCGTCACTTTGTCCTTATCTAGATGAAGGAGCAAAACCAGCTACTGCAAAGAGTTGCAGCTTCCAGCTAATGATGGCAGCAAAACGATAGGAGAGTGACAGTAGCACACCAGAGCTTGCTGGTTCCTGTGTGCTGCTTTAGGCACTGCCATGTTTCGAGCTGCCATGGTCTCTTCAAGGTCTACACGGCTCCTCGATCCCTCCAGGGATGGGGACTCCACCACTGCCCTGGGCAACCCCTTCCAGTGCCTCAGAACCCTTTCAGCAAAGAAATTCTTCCTCACATCCCATCTCAACTGCCCTGGCCACAACTGGAGCCCATTTCCTCTTGTCCTGTCCCCTGGCCCTTGGTTGCACAGACCCACCCCCACCTCTCTGCACCCTCCTGTCAGGGACTTGGACAGAGCCAGAACACAAACACTGCTTGTCACACCCTGACTCCTGCTGGAACATCTATTTATTAGTATCAGAATTAATGAATTCACTAATTAATTACATTCATTATTCACTTCCATACTCCTGATGGCTCCAACTTCAAACTGGGTCACTTTGGGTTAATACACCAGTTTGGATTTCTACTCACTGTCTTTTTCTCCAGCCTCCAAAGTTCCTTCAGAAATATTTTCTTATTCTTTTTCTTCCTCTTACTCTTTACTTATCCCTCTCCCCACTCTCATCCCTCTCCCCACTCTCATCCCTCTCCCCACTCTCATCCCTATTCTTACCAATTCCATCAGTGTTTGTGGTGCAAACCCCCAGATCAGACAAATCCTAGAGCTCTGGGGATCAAAGGTGTACAGGACCAAGAAGGTCAGGACCTGTTACTCACGTTGCCATGTTTTGTTCTTACATTGTCCTTCAGCTTCTTAATCCTGCGCTCACAGGTGACAAAAAACCCCCAATTATTTGAATAATAACGAATGTGAGGCTGGAAGATGTGAGCACAGTTTGTGTAGGGACACCAAGCCAGCTTAGGGAGAGGAACCACGTGAGCAGTACTGTCATCTCAAGCAGAAGAGGGGGAAAAAGAAAGGAAAAAAAAAACCAAAAAGGAAAATTAAACCCCCTTGCATTGCAAATTCGAAGGATTTTGGAGGATGCCACAAGAAGACAGAGTGGTTGTTCAATGGTGAAGAACCAATCTTGCTCCTTTGGGAGTTTGCCAAAGCCCTGCTGAATGACCAGCTCCTGCTACTGATATTTGTAATAAAAACTCATTATCTTTCTTGGGAACTGGGAATTATCTCCTGAATACACACACCCCCCAAGAACTTGCCAAAGGGGAAAAACCAATAAATTGTACAGCTCATAGAAGGTTCTGGGGCAGTGATAGTGTTCTGCAGAAGTGGCCAAAAATCCCAACTGCAAGAGAGGAAGGAAAAGAAAAGGCCAGAGACATGAAATCTGTTGGCAGTGGTGCTGGCCAGGAACAGAAGTGCAGACAGATGTTCTCTGTGATGAGAGCTTGGGGAGAGCCGAGGTGGGGGAACCACCGTGGTGGCAGGCAGGTCTGTGGGTGATCCCTCACAGCAGTGATGGGAACTGCTGTGGTAAGAGATGGACCAACCATGGGCCAAGGAAAAGGTGAAAAAGAGAGATTTCTCAACCAAGCCTGGGGTCTCACAGCAATTCAAACCCAGTTGGAGGTCTTCAGTGGTGGAGTCAAACCTCAGCTGGGCTGGCAGGTACCACCTAGGCACCAGCCAAAGGTGGCTTTGCCCAAAAAATCAGGATGTCTGTAGAAGACCAAAAGAAACAAGCTGTGTAACACCAAAACCACGGCAGGTCAGGAACAGGGGTTCGTGTTTTCAGCTGCAGGACTCACAAATCCAGCCTGAGGGTGACTGGTGGCACCAGGCAGCTTCTCTGCCGAGCTCCCAGTGATGCACTGGTGCAGAGCCCACGTTCTGCAGGGATATCATCCTTGGAGCTGCATGATGAGAAAACTCTCTGGGTAAGCACACGGTGTGAAAACCCCCTGTTCCTGTTAGAGATGACAAACTGGGTATGGCACAGAGGGCAGCTTGGCTTGAGCTAAACTTTTTGACATCCCCCATTCAAAGTATTGAGATATTGAGGTGCTTACTCATAACTGCAGCAGCACTGGGCTCTGGGTCCCCCAGCCATGCAGCGTGGAGCTGACAGATCTGCTCCTGCCCAGCAGCTCTGGGGCTGGGACACTTGAACCTGCACACAGAAAGTGAGGGGTGATGGCAGTTTTCAGAATATCACACCTTTTAAAAATAAATAAATAAATAAATAAATAAGAAATAAATAAATAAAATCAAAAAGGACTTTTTCCACTTTCCAGGAAAGAGAGAAAGACAAGTCACCAAGTTGTCTGATTTGGGCAGAAAACAAGCTATAATGTTTGAATTAATGAATTAGATAACAAGCCATAATGTTTGAATTAATGAATTAAGACCTTAGACAGGACCCTTGCAAAGCTGGTGGGTTTCCCCTCCACGGCTGGTTCCTGGTAGTGAGTGGGTCAAAGAGGGCACAGAATGACACCACCAACCCCAGCTCTGCCCACCAGCTCTGGGTGAAGGTGCTCCCAGCATCCCACATCCCTCCTTCCCCACCCAAAGGAGCTGCCCCTCTGCACCCATCCCCGGGCCGCCCGCCCGCTCCAGCTCCCGCAGCTTCTCCTGCCATGAATGAACGGATCCTTGCAGCACACCTGCATCTGAACACAACTTCTCCACCAGCATTGCACAAACGCTGTCCTATTCCCTTTCTAGGCAGCCATCCACATATTTTCCGTGGGAGTTGGGTTTGTTTTGGTTTTTTTCCACTGACATCACACTCTTTTTTCCTATTGCCTATCAGAAGATCGCTCGCCGTTATCAGAGAAACCCCGATTTCTAGAGAAGTGCCGTGGAGATGGCAACTGCTTGATCATGCTTTGGGTCATTCTATGTTTTACTGACTTGCAAATGGAAAGGCCACATCCTTGCATCTCTGTTACCTACTTCTGTGGAAATGCTGATTGGGTAAGGAGTGTGCCACAAGGTTAAACACCAAATTTACTGGAACCTTTCTCTTCCAGAAAGTGTCAACAAATGACTTTTTTTTTCTTTTTTTTTTTTTTTTGGTCCTATCAGTTTCAAAAATCAACCTAAACTTATTTCCTTGCAGAGAGACTATAAAATGAGGACTGGTCCAGAAGTCCTTACCGGTTCTCTGAGCATCTCTTGGAAGGATGAAGACCCATCTCTACCTTCTTCTGCTGGCTGCAGGCATCTCTGCTGCTCCCCAGATGAGCAGCATGGCTGAATTGCTGACCTTGCTACAGCGAATGCACGGCTCGATGACCAAGGACGTTCAGGTGACTTCAATTTCCACTCTATTAATCTAAAAATTGGATGTCCTGAACCCTACTATTCTTGAATATTTAACTTTTTGGAAAGTCAAACCATCTATTTATGTGACATTTCATTTTTATTACTATTAATGCAGATGATATTTGAAAGGCTTAATTAATATCTTATTTTTTTTTCAGAATCTGAGGATTGAAACTCCAGACAATATAGATGTAAGTAAAACTCCTTTTTTAAAAAAATAAAATTAACTTTTAAATAAATTTAGTCATTGGAAATTGAGATAGCTTTAAAATTGTGATCTCCTAAAATACTCTATTTGTATTGAAGAACAATGGCTTTAAATGTATCTATTATAATAGAAAATGTTATTAAAGTCATTAAATGTTATCGTATGATATAGAACGTTATTAAAAACAATCGAATGTTGAGTCAAAGAAAAAAGATGCTGTGATATAAAAGTAGCCAAGGACAGCAAATATTCTTGTTCCATGGCTTGGGAAATCTCCTGCAGAACACAGCCACGGACAGAGCAATTTTCTGCAGCCACTTTTTAAAGGGAGGTTAGAAAGGAACGGACACACCTGGGCACGGCTCCTGCTTGCTCATCTGTAAAAACACATCTTTCTAGGCCACGTTGTCTGGTCTGCTTTTAGAAATGGCTTTTTCTACCTGTACCATCAGGAAAGGGGATTCACTAGCTGTATTAGCACACCTTGTCTGGAGGAGGGTGTTAATGCCCCAAGAAGAAGACACCAACGACCCTGTGTCCATGAACAAGTCTGGCTTAGAGATCAAATTCCCCTTTATGCATCTCCCATCTTTGCATCTCCAAGAAACTTCTCCTATTCCCTCTCAACATAGAAAGCTCTTTTTCTTTCTGACTTTCAACAATGCTGAGACGCTGCTGCTGAGGTTTTTTTTCCATCAGCTGGAAGCTTGGTTTCAACACAAGATGACAGCCCAGAGCCCTTTGGACACTATCACGGCCAGATGGCTATTTGTGGGAACACAAACTGAGTCACTAATGCCTTGAAGGAGCAGGATAATGCACATTTGTGCTGTAAGACAGTTACAGGAGGGCGGGGGGTTTTTTTGGTGGCAAATCCAGCCTGTTCCTTGTAAAATAAATGTCAAGTTCCCAGCTCTGTCTCTTCTCTCTGGATCCTGTCTGGAAGAGTTCTCACCCCAGGCTGGGGCTTGGGCTGAGCTTAGCTCTGAGGCTTTCATCATGAAAACAGACCCCGAATCAGCAATGCCCAACACCATGTCCCTCTCCCTGCTGAGGTTCCCGGTGGTGCCACCACAGCCCATCACGCCAGTGCCCGGCTCTCCTCCAGGGAGAAGAGCTGCTTCGCTCTCACCTGTGCATCAAAGACACAACGGAGCATTTCCCAGCGTCTCCGCGTTCGTTGTCCGTCCGTGGCAGAAGGATGCAGCTTCCCAAGCAAGGTCGTGGGAAAAATGATCTTCCTCATCGTGCAGCATCCAGGAATCACTAACAGACAATCCTGTGTTGGTCAAGGACATCATGAGCATGATGCTGACCTTCAGCAGCTGTCAGCCTCTTCTCCAACCTTCACTGATGAGGTTTTTCTTCGTTTTTCACCGCTTTCCTCTCCCGTTACACTGCAATCTGTTCCTGTTGCGGACAGTCATGTCCTCTCCTTTCCTTCTCCGTCAGTTTAACTGATCTCTTCCAAAACAACCCCGCTCTGGCAAGTGCAACCATCATCACTCTGCTTTGCTTCCATCCCACGTCCCTTCCCGTCCTTCTGGCCGCCCTGTCTGGATCATAAGGTCTTGGAGACAAATGCCAGGTACTACTTTCTAGCAGAGAACCAGCACGTCCTGTCCCCTCCTTGGGACAGAACAAAGCAAACAGGGCTGTGAGATGAGAGTGGGACCACTGTCCCCATCTCTCCTGGCAAGCAGATGGCATCTGTCACAGTGGTTAATGTCTGGGGTAGTTTCAAATTTGTTTATTTTTTTTTTCTGGCGTGTTCAGGCAGCTCCAGTTTCTGGGCCAGAAAGCATCTCACATCCAAACTGAAGACATAAACCAGCATGGTCTGCTGACACGAGCAGATGTAAGAACTCAAACTGCTCTTCAGATGGCTGCAGAAGAGAGAGGACTAAGCCCTTAGCTCATTATAAGCTTCATCTGGACGTTACAAACCACACTCTAGCAGAAATGACCATCAGCCCGGTTTCTGTCTGCTGAGTTGATAAATGTGCACATCAGGGCAGCATGTTTGCCTCAGGCGCCTGCAAACACGAGCCCTAAAGCCAGGAACAGCTCCTTTGCCACCCAGGCAGCTGGACACAACTCAAGATGCTCTTTAATAAACTTCTTGTAGTTCATGGTTACAAATTCTTGTATCTCAGTTTTGCTGTTTCTTCCTCCTCAGGATGTGAATTGTGTCAGCACAATCTTTGAGGGGATGGAACTGCTGAAAGCTAACCCAGCCATGAGAAAATTCAGCGGTGTTTTCCAAAAATTGGACAGACTGAAGCAAACGCTGACGCCCAACCTGGCAAAAGAGGTAGGAATGGTTTTTATGTCTATCAGAGATGTAATAAACTGTGATCCATAATTCATAATTAAGAGCTTAGGTGTACAGGAAAGAGAATAAATTTTGTACTTGCTTGTGTTGAGCCCATGGAAGAAGAAATCCTGGCATTATTTCACCTTTTTGCCCTGCCCTTGCTCTGCTCTTCTGCTTGACTCATCTCTACAATAAGGAAATCCTATGTGTGATCAACATGGTTAAAGTTTAAGGAAAATCATATCATTTAGCAAATGATTTCGAGATGAAAAAGCTCTAGGTAATGGTGAAATGTTAAGAAATTTCATTGTCTTGATTAATTCTTTCAGGGGAACTGTGATACAGAGAGAAGGAATGCGACAGTGTTCGTAGAGAAGCTGATGACGTTCATCCGAAAAGCATTAAAAAACGCAAGAGCGTAGAGTTACAAGGTTCTAGAATTGCTGTAAATTTAAACAAGTCGAATGTTTGTTTGTTTGTTTTAAAAGCACTCCTTTTTTGTGTTAAAATCTGTCAGGGCACATCCTCAGTTTCAGTGGTGCTGTACCAGTTCCCCTTTGGCATGGAATAGCACCGATGGCAAAGTGTCACTCGCAGTTCCAGATGAAAATGTAAACGCTTGCTAAAGCAAATAGCTCAGGGTGCTACGGGAGGACTTGACGAGGCATCAAACTTCTTTTGAGGTTCTCATGAAAAGGTCAAGTTAATTTCTGAACAGTCATAGTGAGAGTGAAGAGAGATGGATCTGAGCAAAAGCAGCTGGTTGGCACCGCGCGTTATCTAACCATTGCCTAACCCCGCGGGTTTCACATGCTGTGCTGTAAACACCGACCGAGGTACCCAGGTGGGATGCAAATGTATTTCCTTTGTCTTTCTGGAAGACCAGGGTGGAGCTGGCCAAGGGGACAGGATGCACTCTAGCAATACAGGTTGGGATCTAGAACTTGTCAGGTTTAAAGTCAAATTTCTGCTGGGAAGTTTTGCCGGTACCGCGTCACCTCAGCGGAACGGGTAAAATTCGTGTCTGGAAGAGCAAGAACCTCACCAGTACAGACCATGAAACCAGTACAGACCATGAAACCAGTACAGACCATGAAACCAGTACAGACCATGAAACCAGTACAGACCATGAAACCAGTACAGACCATGAAACCAGTACAGACCATGAAACCAGTACACTACTGAAGCTGCTGCAATAGGTGATTTAGCTCAGGGAACTGGTGTGGCCATACTGGGAAAATCTCAGCGTTGTAATACCCATCTGCAGGAAAGAGGATCAATTACCAATTGATCAAATCGATCAAAGATAAATTATACTGATTAATAATGATAGGAGCAAAACTTTTTCTAGCAGAGAGCTGGCTTTGAAGCCAGATGAGGATGAACTGCAAAAGTCATATTCACACAATATTCCACCTCTCCTGCTCTGCCTCAGCTTGGCTGGATCTGTGCACACCACTTTGGAGCAAGGACTGCGAGAACATCGCGCTCGTGCGTGCAGGATCACCTTGATTCAGTGTGCTCAGCACTCTGCCCAACCTCTTCCACTAAGAAACACATCCTGAGACTTTCCTCTGCCTGCAGCTTTGGTAGATCAGCATCAATTTGGCAATTAAAGATTTGTAAGGACCTGAGCATGTGCCACTTATTTTTCTGAAGTGAATGGTGATGACAGGAGTGTTTAGATCAGTGTGATTTTATTTCTATGGTGTCAATTAAATTATATTACATTTTATAGATGTATGTATTTTGGAGAAAATATTTATTCTGTATTTTTACTACTTTAAATAAAGTGAATAAATGTTTCTCTCTGCCTTTTTTTTTTTTTCCCCCTTTCCCAAAAAAATGTCTTCCAAGTTATTTCCACACCTGGATAAATCTAGTTATTGTAAAACTAGTAAATCTAGTTATTGTATCTGATGGTCAAGGGAGTTAGATCCTTGAGGTGGGTGAGCTAGAGTGTTGCTAGAAGCTATTTCTAATGATGTACAAATGAAAAGGCAGGGAGAGGGTTAAGGTGCACCCCTCTGTGACAGAGCTGAGCTCACACATTTGATTTTACTTTAACAGAGCTGTTGAGGAGACCCTGCTAGAACATGGGCTGATGGGCCATGGAGACCTCAGTGGCTGGTTATGGAAAAGGCTGTTGATCTTTCTCTCTCCCTTTCAACAACTAAAATAGAAGAGGAGAGAATGCAAGTGACAGTCTAACTGCAAAAGGTGGTGGCAACGCCTGAGGCTTGAAGCTGAACAGTTTTTCAGCGCTGATTTTCAGAGGGAGCCACCTGCCAGCATCTCAGCAAGTGTCCCACACACTGATTGTCCAACTCAGCCTGAGTAACTCCCAGCAGAGAGGATAAACATGCTGCAAACTGAGGGGAAAAACAGCTGCTGAGGTTCCTCATGGAAAATAAATACCTTTAAAATAAATAAGCAAGCACCTCCTCAGACCTCCATCAGAAATTACAGCCCTTGCCCATTCACAAATAAACACTTGCAAAAGAAAATAGTTTTAGTAGAAAATGTTTTCACCCTTCTCCTAGAAGCTGGAGGCTTCACAAGGAGAGCATCCCCTGAGCTGAATCCTGACCCAGCCCTCTGCAGGACCCTCACCCAGACACCAAGGGCAGAAGGCAGCAGCCGACCGCTATTGTTCTCACAACATTAAACCTCAATCAGTGCAAGCCCCGGGTAACAACTCTGCAGTCTCTCTGTTAAAGATGCCAGCAGTAGGATGGCAACGAGGAGCACCTCATAAAGCAGGGAACACTGCAGGGTCCCTCCTGTGCCGGCTGCACATCACCCAGAACACGCACAGACTCTCCCAGCCCTGCACACGGTTTTAAACACTCAGCTACAATCAGAGCTCCAAGCAGGGAGGGAAAATTAAAAGCAATTAGAAATGACAAAGGAAAAAAAAAAACCAAAACACCCAATCAATTAAAAAAAAACAACAAAAAACAAACCCACAAAAAAAAAAAAAGAACCAAAAAACCCCTCAAAACCAGAAGTGATTTCCCAGCGTTTCAGTCTGACCTGGGATAAGACCAAATCTCTCGAAACATTTTACATGAACAAAATCCAAGGGAAGATCTGTTTCGAAGCATGTTTCTGCGCAGGCTGAGCTCTGCTCTCCTGACCAACCACTCCCCCCAGACCCGAGAGGACCCTCCCTCAGCATTTCACACCCCGGGCTCGCTGTGTCCTCCAGCGCTTCGGCTGCGACACCCGGACCTGCTTCTGCATTTATTGCTCTTGTCGGGGACTGTCCCCAGCCTGGGGCATGAGCTGCCACTGCCAGCTGGCCCTGGGGAGGCTGCGGGTGCCGAAAAAACATTGATCCTTTCTTTCCCCTCCTGTTTTTTTTCTTTTGCAAATTATTTCTTGAATTCTTTTAGATGGCACAATGGTGATTCTGCTTTTTATCTGCCGAGTGATTCCCTGGATGCCATTTGGGGACAGTTTCAGCCTTCTGAAGATGTTTTCTAGTTTTGAATGCTCTCCCCTGCCCTGCTGCACACTTTTTTTTGGATTTCTTTCCCATTTTCACAAGATATTTTGCTAGATAAGCACTTGTATACTGACTTTAAAAATATATGTTGTTAAACAGCTTCCTGACCACCTGCCAAAATTTTGGGCACAAACAGATGAAGGAAATATTTCTGATACTTGTACCAGCTCCTAGAAAGGACAGTAGATGGGAGAATCGTAAATATCAAACTGGGTTTTACAGAAAACCTGAAATTGGAGGAGTTTTGAGCATTTTCATCCTCCTTCAGCTCTGCAGACAGGACAAAGTCACTCCACAACTTCCAGCCAAAGAAAGTGTGTGGCTTGTAGGGTGGGACTGTCCTTAACTACAGCCCTAAAACCCCTCTTAGCTGCCAGCTGGGAGTAGTAGGAATGGCAATTTCACTCCTGCGAGAGCAGCTACAAGGCTGGTGAGCAGCTACTACAGCTGTGGGGGATGGATCTCATCCCAGAGAAACCAGGTGCCTTGCATAAACCTGCTTTGGGTGTTTGCTTCTGTTTCTCAATCAGAATAAAACCAGATGGTATTTTATATATGTATATAATATATATATATTATATAATATTTATAATATATATAAAATATATATTTTATATATATTATATATATTATATTTATATATATATATATAATATATATATAATGTCACTCCATAGCACTGGTGCCAGGTATATTTAAAAATGACAATCTTACCCCGGTATTGTTCTATCTCCATCCCAAATGTAACTCATCACCATGAGAGCAGCTCGGATTGCAGGCAGAGGACACAAAAGCAGAGCTCTCGAGGAATGTTCGTGCTGCCTTGGCAAGGGATTTGCTCCAGCTCCCTGGGTGACACTTGTAAATTTTTTTGCTACAAATATCACAGTGTAAATTAATTCCTTTTAATAAATAAATAAATAAAGGAGAAAGGAATGAGAAGCAAATTGAAAAGAGGTTTTTTTGGTGAGAAAGAGCAGTGGGTTCCTCCGCTGTCCTTCTAATCACAGAAAAAGCTTCTTGCAAAACTTACCAATTTTGACATCATAAAAAAAAAGAAGTGAAGCAGCTGAGCCAGGCACCTGCAGCCACAGTGTTTCCAAGCGCTGGAATTAATTTACTCTGAATTTTCTGGGTCTGACACGTCCTGATACAACGTGTCAGCGTTACTGCTCCTTTTTCGGGTGCATCCTGAAGCTGAAGCCCGAGTGAGAATCCTGCAATACCAGCACAAACACGCAGCAGTAAAATATTCTCTTGTCACAGCAGTACTGATTTTCCTGGTATATTCTCCAATTTTATGAAGAAAAAATACATTTTTTTTCACCATACAGCTCCATAAAATGGGAGGAGCTGGTAAAAAAAGGATTTATCAGCAAAAAATATGATTTATAAATAAATTATTTGCGCAGGGATTGATCTAGAGGAGTTTTTACTGTGCCTGCCTGTAATCCGGGCTAAAAAAGGGGCGGTATCCCAAGCAGGAGCCGGAGCTGGAGCAAGGAACTCGCTGGCTGCTGCTCGCTTGCCTGGCTGAGCAGCTGACGGCAGGTGGCAACAGGAGACCAAAAATGCAAAATGTACAATTTTCTTCTTCCTCCTGCAAGGTTTTGAGCAGGAAAAATCCCAGGCAGGGATTTCCCGCTGCTGAGCAGGGGTGCAGAGCTGTCTGCAGGGAATGGGTGGTGATGGATGGGGCTGGGGCTTGTGGAGCATCCCATCCTCATCAAGGACCCCCCATCCAATTGTACCCCAGGGTGAACCCCTCCTGGCAGCAGCCCCGAGGGTGAGTCCCCATCTGGCTGCCCCTCAGTCACCCTCCTGGGCCACCAGCTGAGCCACCCTCCAAACCACTGCTTCTTCTGTCTCAGCAGCATGACTTCCCCTCAACACCTCCTGCCCTGTGGGCTGAATCCAAGGCTGACCCTGCTCCCAAGTCCAGCTTGGGCTTCACACAGCTGCTGTGCTCCCCCCTGGGCTGCTGTGCCCGCCATATCCCCAGAACCCCTGAATTGCCTCAATTGGAAAAGCCCTTGAAGCTCATCGAGTCCAACCATGAACCCAACACTGACCAGTCCCCACTAACCCATGTCCCTCAGCACTGTGTCTACACGACTCTTCAATCCCTCCAGGGATGGGGACCCCACCACTGCCCTGGGCAACCCCTTCCAATGCCTCAGAACCCTTTCAGCAAAGAAATTCTTCCTCACATCCCATCTCAGCTGCCCTGGCCACAACTGGAGCCCATTTCCTCTTGTCCTGTCCCTTGCTCCTTGGTTGAACAGACCCACCCCCACCTCTCTCCACCCTCCTTTCAGGGACTTGGACAGAGGGAGAAGATGATAGGTGAGAGGCAGGAAGATGACCCGAGGGCTGGAGCACCTCTCTTAGGAAGAAAGGTTGAGGGACCTGGGCTTGCTCAGCTTGGAGAGGAGAAGGCTCCAGGGAGAGCTCATTGCAACCTTCCAGTAGCTGCAGGGAGCTTCTAAACAGGAGGCAGAGGGACTTTGGCCAAGGGCAGGGAGTGACAGGACGAGGGGTGATGGCTTGAAAGTGGCAGAAGGGAGATGGAGCTGAGATGTGAGGAAGAAATTCTTTGGTGTGAGGGTGGTGAGACCCTGGCCCAGGTTGGCCAGAGAAGCTGTGGCTGCTCCTCCCTGGAAGTGTTCTCGGCCAGGTTGGATGAGGCTTTGAGCAACCTGGTCTAGTGGAAGGTGTCCCTGCTGCTGGCAGGGGGGTTGGCACTGGATGAGCTTTGAGGTCCCTCCCAACCCAAACCAGTCTGGGATTCTGGGATTAACCAGCAAAAACCAAACCCTGGGGACGTGTCCGGTGGGTTCGGCAGGACCGGGAGGTGACCGAGCTGAGGTGTGAACACCCCCCCGTTCCCCCCCCCTCCCCGGCTCCGTTTCAACCTGAACGTCACCTCTGTGAAATAAAAACCAGACGTTTGTGAGACAAATTGGGGTCACGAAGTAACACCCCAACGCGCTGCAGAGCGGTAATTAAGGAGTTAATTAGCCGCACGTTCCGGGGGGGGTGTCACACCCCACGTGTGGGCTGCGCAAAACCCCACGGGGGGATTTTTTGTTGTTATTTGGTTGGTTTTGGGGTTGTTTTGGGGGTTTTTTTATGGTTCGACCGGGGGGGGGGGGGGACGACACACACACGACACGCACACTGGCCCCGCCTCCATCCACTGCCCCCCCCCCCCCCCCCGGGCGAGCCTCGCTGCCCCCCCGCCCCGCACCCCCGACCCCCGGGGGGGCCAGGGCAGCAGCACCCAGGTGCCTCGGGGGGGTTTCCCGGCATGGGGGGGGGGTTTCCCGGTGGGGCGGCTGGAAGTCCCGTCACATTCCTGCCCCTGACTCACGGCCTGGCCCGGCCTTACCCCGGACACTGCCTCCCACCCCCAGAACCCCCGGTCCCCCATCCGCCGCTGGGGCGCCCCCCCGCGGCCGTCCGCGGCACCGCCGATTCCCGGAAGCGGCTCGCGCGGCTCCGCCGGTGGGAAACCGAAACTGAGGGGGGGGGGCGGGAGGAACGGGTCCGGCGGCAGCGGCGGGTGTGGGAACGGGGGGAAAAAGAAAGAAAGGAAGGGAAGGGAAAAGAAAAAGGGAAAAAAGCTGATAAAAAACTGGGAAAAAAGGCAAAAAAAAAAAGGACAAAAAAGGGAAGAAGGATTAAAAAGGGCAAAAGAAAAAGGATAAAAAGGGCAAAAGAAAAAGGATAAAAAGGGCAAAAGAAAAAGGATAAAAAGGGCAAAAGAAAAAGGATAAAAAGGGCAAAAGAAAAAGGATAAAAAGGGCAAAAGAAAAAGGATAAAAAGGGCAAAAGAAAAAGGATAAAAAGGGAAAAAAAAAAGGATAAAAAGGCAAAAAAAAAAATTAAAAAGGCAAAAAAAAGATTAAAAGAAGCAAGAGAAAAAAGGGGCCAAAAAAAAGACAAAAAGGGAAGGAAAAAATGGCAAAAAAATGGGCAAAAAAGGATGTTAAAAATAAAATTAATGATAATATAAAAATTTAATATTAAATATAATAAAATTAAAAAGGGAAACAAATAATAAAAATAAATTATGAAAATAATGAACAAAAATAATATAAAATATAAAATAAAAATAATAATTTTAATAATAATAAATATCAGTGCTTCTTTCAGAAGAAATCACACCCATCTGACAGGGAAAGTGACATATTTAAACAGGGAAGGCCACAGGGATCCACATGGCACAGACGTTCCCTGCAGGGTGTCCCCTCCCCTGGGGGTCCCTCCCAGCTGGCGGGTGCTGCTCAGGGTGATGAGGACAAGGACCTGGGGGGTCCTTCCCCTGCTGCAGACCCACCACTGTCACCCCAATGAGGAGCTCCCCAGTGTCCAGCTGGACACGTCACCGCTCTTCCCTTTCCAGGGGGGTCACCCACTTCAGAGCAGCTAAAGGCAGCACCCAGAGGTGACAGCCACGGGTGGTCCCACCCAGCACAGCAGCAGCTTGGTGGCCCAGGCTGTGCCGCCTGCTGTGCTGAAGCCACCTCGAGTGGTTTTAAATCACCAAATTGGCCTTTTGCTGATGGAAATGGCATTAGGATCAGGCTGCCATGGTCTGTGTGTGGACAGCGAGCTTTGCAGTCTGCACCAGGCCAATAAATAGTAATTAAAACCCCAAGGAATCACAGGCTGCTTTGGGTTGAAGGGACTTTTCAAGGTCATCTAGTCCAACCCCCCTGTGGTGAGCAGGGACACCTTCCACTAGACCAGGTTGCTAATAAGGAATAATTATTCCTTATTAAAAGGAAAATTCCCAAGTCAGGAGTAAGACTCCAACATTTTAACACCTGTCTCTTGCAGCACACAGTTTCCACCATTCGCTGTGGTCACCCTATGAGGTCCCCAACACCAACCTGCCCCGGTCCCCTCCCAGCACCCAGGACCAGGCCTGGCAGCACAACTGGAGCTCCAGTTCTGCCACCCACCTGCGGGAGCTGCCCCAGCTGGGACAGCAGCATGGGGACGAGCCACCTTCCCGGCGTGTCCTGCCTTTGCTCTCCCCTCCCGTGACTCCCAACAGCGCTAACATGACAAACCCAACAGGGCTGTCACCATCTCCAAGAGCTTCCTTTATGGCAGCTCCTTTGCAGGAGGATGGGCTGGAGCATTTTGGCCAAAGCAGAGGTCACTGGTGCTCTTCCTGAGGCAGAGCAGAGGTGAAGCACTCATGGGTCACTGAGCTGCAGCCTCCAGACCCAGATGTGTTTTCTTGGGGAGCTACGGTGAGTTCCCAGGGTCTCCTGCCTCCATCCTCACAGGTCCCCTGGCCCACTCCAGCTACCAGGTTTGGGTACAGGCAGGAGGTGGTGGGCACTGGCAGGAGGTGAGTGGTGGCCCAAATGAGCCCCCAGCCCCATCACCATGAGCTGGACCCTGCCAACGCCTGCGATGGGCTGGAGGCACAGCCCCACACTGCCCGGGCAGCCCCTGGCTTGGCTGGCCTGTCCATCCCCTTCCAATAGCTGGGAACTTTGGCACCTTTTCCCAACAGACCAGGAAAGAAAAAACCTTCCCAGCTTGGAGCCAGGCAGGAATCATAGAAGTGTTTGGTTTTAAAAGACCTTTGAGATCATTGAGTCCAGCCATACCTGTCCACTGCTAAACCAGATCTCTGAGCACCTCATCTACCCATCTTTTAGATCCCTCCAGGGATGGGGACTCCACCACCTCCCTGGGCAGCCCACATATCCTTCAGGCTCTAGCTCCCTTTGGTTTAACTCCTGCTCTTCAGATGGTTGGTTGGGCAAATGGATCCATCCAGACCTGGGACCTTCAGGCAGATACTCCAAGGGCACATTAAAAAAAAAATCTTTAACACACAACTCACCTTTTTTTTTTCTACTGATGTCAGCCCCAGCTGCACTGGTGGGACTTCAGCAGGGTAAAAATGAAGGGATTCCCCACTTGACTTCACGTGGGTCAGCTGCTGCCCCACTGCTGCCCTTGGCCGGGCAGGCAGAGCAGCTTGGGGTGGGGAAGGCTGCAGCTGCTGGCTCCTGTCCTCCCACACACACCAGGAGCAGACCAAGTCTCCCTGACCTTTGTCAGGTCTGCACCCTCGTTAGGCAAACTCATCCCAGCTGGCAGGTGCCTGCAGTGCCCAGGACTTGGCAAATAGTTCACGAAAGGTCAATGTCCTCCTGAAAGGTTGAGAGGAAAGGAAGGAGTGGGGAAAGTCCAGGGACACAAGTCAAATTCTTGGAATTTCCTTTTCTATTTTTTTTTTCCCCACCAAACCAAGCCCAGAATGTCATTTTGGTTCAGTTCACAAATTCACCAGTGTCACCAGTGGGGAGATCTGGATGGGTTTGGGGGTCCTGAGATAGGTCTCTCCAATTCCCGGAAGCGCTAACCGGCCCATCCCAGGATCTGTTTCTCTCAGCCGGCGGCTCAGAGCACTCCCCCAGCGTTACCTCATGCCATCTGGGCAGAGTTTCAACATTTCTGACATTATTCATCCCTGCATGTGCTCCAGCCAAACTTCCTTTCTGTAACAGAGGCGTTTAGAAGAAATGGAACCAGCCCGCAGCCAGCCCCGCGCCCTCAGGGCTGCCCACCCCAGAACCAGCTCCTTTTTCTGTCATCAGCCTCTGCAGTCATCATCACTCCATCTCTGCTCCTTAATTTCTGCTCTGCATTAACCCTTTGCAGCCCAGAGAGCCCACAGGAGGGACATTATTTACTGAGGACATTATTATTAGGGACCTTATCAATGTTTGTCAATATCTGAAGGGTGGGTGTTGAGGGGATGGGGCCAGACTCTTCAGTGGTGGCCAGAGATAGGACAAGGGACAACAGGCACAAGCTGGAACACAGGAGGTTCTGCTTGAACACAGCAAAAACTTCCCTGTGAGGGTGCCAGAGCCCTGGGACAGGCTGCCCAGAGAGGGTGTGGGGTCTCCTTCTCTGGAGATGTTCAAACCCACCTGGATGTGACCCTGTGCAACCTGCTCGAGATGGACCTGCTTTGGCAGGGGGGTTGGACTGGATCATCTCCAGAGGCCCCTTCCAATCCTGACCCTTCTGTGATTCTGTGGCATGCCTGGCACAATGCTGTGACCATTGTTGGGTGCTCGTTAGCAGCAACTGTGGTGTTCCCCAGGTGAGAGCGAATGCTCCTCACCCATTGGATACACCCCAGTTAGCTGCTCTAAAAAAATGAATTATTTCTGAGTTTGATGAGGAAAGGGGAGGAAGGCAAGTGGAGGAGCAAAGGAGAAAGGAGTTGTTTCTCTAAGAGTTGGTTTCTCCTAAAACAGGGAGAAAGGAGGAACAAGCCCTGGCAGAGCGGGGTCTGGGGGGGCTGTTGAGCGCTGGTGGGCATGGGAAGGCCACGATGCAGCGGTGGAAGGAAGCAGCCAGGGCCGTGAGGAAGCAGATAAGAGGTTCACTCTCTCCATGCTCCCCTGCTCTTCCCCTCCATGAACCCCCCCCTCCATCCTGTGGTTGTTCATTCCCCCCACCCAAATACTGCCTGGGTCTGCAGACTCTGGGCTCTGCTCCCTCCTGAGGCTCACCACCAGCTGCCAGAGGCAGATTTCTGTGGCAGCTCCTGTTCCTATCTCCTTATGTCACCATCTCCCCATCTCCCCATCTCCCCATCTCCCTATCTCCCTATGTCCCCATGTCCCCATGTCCCCATGTCCCCATGTCCCCATCTCCCTATCTCCCCATGTCCCCATCTCCCTATCTCCCTATGTCCCCATCTCCCTATCTCCCCATGTCCCCATCTCCCCATCTCCCCATGTCCCCATGTCCCCATCTCCCCATCTCCCCATTTCCCCATGTCCCCATCTCCCTATCTCTCCAGCCCCCATCTCCCCATGTCCCCATCTCCCCATTTCCCCATGTCCCCATCTCTCCATCTCCCCATTTCCCCATGTCCCCATCTCCCTATCTCTCCAGCCCCCATCTCCCCATGTCCCCATCTCCCCATTTCCCCATGTCCCCATCTCTCCATCTCCCCATGTCCCCATGTCCCCATCTCCCCATCACCGGAGCAGGGCTTCCCCACTGTGGAGCTTCTCCCCTGGTTGGATTCAGGCCCCCAGGGAGGCAAAGTCTTCCAAGCAAAGACTGCCATCGATATTTCGAAACTGCCCATGTCACAGCACCCTGGGTTCAATTAACTGCTCTTAATTTTATACAGCACAGGAGTGAAGGCATCTTGAGCTGCTTAACCACCCATGGCAAGTGAAGACAGGGAGCAAAGAACCTTGCTAGAGCCAACGTGCCCAGCCCATAACCCTCCCTTCTCACAGGCTGTGCCTACAGCTCTGCAGTCAGTGCCACATAGCTCGTGCTTTTTAGCATTATTGGAAATACAGATTTCCTGAGAACACCTTATTTCAGGGCACTACTGGCTGAGACAGAGAGGTGTCTGCTGTAGAGTAACAAATACCACTTGCTGGTGCATCAGCTGATTTGGTTTTACACAAAAATATTTTTTAAAATTATATTTAAATAAAATATATTTATATTTAATATATATTTTATATTTAAAATATTATTAAATATTTCCTCTGCATTAGGAAAGCAATCCCAGACTTGGGATCTCCCTGGATCAGTTGGTTATACATGACAAAATATTTCAGAGATCTGTTTCTCTGTGTCTCAGTTTACCATTAAAACAAGAGAAATGGAAAATCACAGGGGGAAAGATGAAAAAGGGGGAAGATCAGAGGTGTTCAGAGCCAAAAGGCCAAGCAGGTGTCTGAGGTAAGATTGCCAGAGCAGGATTCCAACTGCAGAGCATCGGAGGTGTCGGCATTCATGGAAACTCTTGCTGGGTGATAAACTGGGTGGAGCAGGAGGGTTTTATGGGCAACCATTTATTGCCCAGCAAGGTCTAATTGCAATCTACTTTTCTCGAAGTACCTGTGAAATTTCAGTCCATATTCTTGTTAGGTTAAGGAAGCTGCTGAAAGGCTTGTTGTGGAGTGCTACACACGGGGGGAAGGCGTTGGTGTTGGAAGGAGAAGGCTTTGGAAGTGTAGGGTGAGGAGAGCCTGACACACAATAACATCGGGGAGAGACAAGTTGTTATTTCCTTGTTTCAGCTGAGAGATAACAAAGAAGCAAACAAACATCAAGGCATCGCAGCCTGGGCAGGTCCTGCTCCATGGAAACGTGCTGTGGACAGGACACGGGTATAAAAGTCCATTAAGTTCCACGGAGTGGGATCTGCATGAGCTTAAACCAGAGGGGAAAAAAAAAAAAAGCAGAGATTTATGGCTGGGACTGTTCCCCTTCCTCTGTGCATTTCTATTCTAAGGACATTTATTTGGTTCCTGGTGCCAACTCCTGACGAAGATACGGACTAAAAATAGGCAGGAAGGATCGTGACAGTACTGAAGTCATGCATCAAACAAGCCAGCGTTCAAAATTCAGTCATTTCAAGTGTTTAAGCTACACTGAGTGGATGCACACATCGGCTACTCTGACCAGGAAGCTCAAAATTCATTTTTCTTAAAGCTATCTGAAAGGTTATAAACAAACTATGGGAGGCTGGAGCTTGAAAGGAACGACATCATCCTCTTTTCTTGTCAATATTTAGGTTGTATAAGAGGTGTTGGGACTATTTTTGTAGATAACAATTTGCATTGGAACCCCAAATACCTTCTATCATCTTTTTCAGGCTACTTTTATGTTTCTTTTTATGTTATTACTCTAGATTTCTGGACATCTTAGGCTGAGGAGCAAACCTATGCCCTCTCACAGACCAGGAGTTAGAAATATCCTAGTGCTTGTCTGTGTACCACTCCTCTTCTCTGATTATTTGTTTCATTTACTTAATATATTTTATCTTTACTTATGGTGACAGCTTGCTGGTGAACAGTGCTTCACCCAGCACAAAGACCCGACTGGAGGATACTACTGCAATATTAAATATCAAACAACAACAAAAAAAGAGTTTAGAGAAAGCATGGCACACCTACAGGGTCTTTTTCTGCACTTAAAACCAAGTCTGGGCTTTTCTTTAGTCTTTATGTTAAAAAAAACCCCAGAAGACAACTTACCAGAGCAGGTGGGCAGTGTGATCACGTCCTGCTGTTTGTTTGCTGCCCACGTGTTTTTCTACTCCCTCCTGATATACCTTCCCCTGGAGTGTGACTTCAAATCTGCCCTGAAAGAACTGGAAAGGAAAGAACTAAAAATAATATTCTACTGGACTGAAGGCACCTCAAAGACATTGATTGCAAATCTAATCTTGTTGCCATCCAGATCCAGTGGGTTGAAGAGAAATCCTGATGGGTTTGTAGCCTTCGTTCATAGAATCCCAGACTGGTTTGGGTTGGAAGGGACCTTAAAGCTCATCCAGTCCCAACCCCCCTGCCAGCAGCAGGGACACCTTCCACTAGACCAGGTTGCTCAAAGCCTCATCCAACCTGGCTGAGAACACTTCCAGGGAGGAGCAGCCACAGCTTCTCTGGCCAACCTGGGCCAGTGTCTCACCACCCTCACACCAAAGAATTTCTTCCTAATATCTAATTAAACCTCCCCTCTTCCAGTTTAAAGCCATTAAGATGGGAGAAAAAAAATATTCCCAGGTTTTGCAAGATGCCTGCATTGCCCTGCCTCCCGCCTTTGGCCATTCACACTGGGGATGGATGATTAGCAACACAGCTCTTACTCTAATTACCTCACCCACGGCAAATGAGTGCTGTGAAACCAGAGCCTCTGTAACTCTTAAACCTCTACAGCAAAGTAGCCCTGGGAGCTTCACGGGGAAAAGCACAGAGATCAAACCATGACACAGCGGTAACGAGGCTGAGAAATCCCGTTGGACTCTTGAAGCTTTCAAACCAGCATCAGAACAAGTCCAGGCAGTGCCAGCACTGTCGCTCCTCACCACAAAAATGGTCTGCTGGGGTCAGGCAGGAGCCCTGGCCTCGCTGCACCACGGTGAGCACAGGAGTTGCTCTGGTGACTCCACCGACCCAGTTCCTTCAGCGCTGGAATGCAGCAGCACGCTCCTGTACATCTGCTGGCATCACTGGGAGGAACTGGGCTGACACAGCTCGTTGTGTACTGCCCACTACACACCATGGAAGCATAAATGTAGAGGAGATGGTGGAGCATCACTCACAATCTTCACATATTTTCCTTTTCTATCGATTTTCTTTCTACCACCCATGACTGTTCCTATTCCCCCAGGCCCTACCACATCCCCCCGGCAAATTGCTAACACCAAATAAATAAAAATATAATTAGTCCTGCTGTCAACAGCAAAAGCCTGTCCTTTGGAGCTGGGATCAAGCCAGAGTCCCATGGCAGTGCTCCGGGGAACCGGGCTGCTCGAGGGCGGCACCGGGACCGGTTCCTCGATACTCTGCAGCAGAGTTGACCCTGAGCAGCCCAACCGCTGGCCGAGCTCCCTCCCGACTCAAAGTACCCTCGTTTGGACCCTGCGTTTCACCCCTTTCCTAATTCATGAGGGTTGCTATGGGCTGGCGGAGGCTGCGAATCCTGTTGGGATCACGGTCCTGCCTCCTGCTGCCCGGGATGCCCGGGGAGTGACTGCGCAGGGTGGGCACGGGCTGGGGCTGAGCCCCTCGGGGAGACAGGGGCTGGATCCCCTGGGGGGGGACAGGGGCTGAATCCCTCAGGGGTATAGGGGCTGGATCCCTTGTGGGGCTGGGGGCTGGATCCTTTGGGGGGCTGGATCCTTTGGGGGGCTGGATCCCTTGTGGGGACAGGGGCTGGATCCTTTGGGGGGCTGGATCCCTTGTGGGGACACGGGCTGTATCCCACAGTGGGATGAGGGCTGGATCTACTGAGGGGACAGTAGCTGGATCCCTCCGTGGGATGGGGGCTGGATCCTTTGGGAGAACAGGGGTTGGATCCCTCCGTGGGGATTGGGTCTAGGTCCTCCAGTGGGACGGGAGCTGAGCCCCTCGCTGGGAGGGCGCCTGGATCCCTCGGGGGTCTGGGAGCTGGATTCCTCCGTGGGGACGGGACGGGATCCCTCCATGGGCCGGGGGCTGAGCGCTTCGGTGGGGCGGGGGGTTGGACGGATCCCTCGGGACGGGGGGGGGGTGCTCCGCAGAACCCCGTCCCCATCCCCGCACCCACCCGGGACGGCGGCCGCGCGGGGAAAGGCGCGCGCGGAGGGGCGGGGCGGGCGGGGGCGCGCGGCGGCGGCAGTGGGGGGGTGCGGGGGGGGCCCCGCGCCGCTGGTGCTACAACAGCGTGATTTCCCCGAAGTGACGCTGCCGCCGGCAGCCAATGGGAGACGCGACCGCCCCTTACGGCGCCGCTGATTGGTTGAGACGCCGCCGGTCCCGGGGCGGCGGGGAATCCCGGGCGCCGCCGCGTTAAACCCGAGGGCGCGTCCCGCGGGCGGCAGAGGCGGGTCGGCGGGCGAAGAGTTAGGAGGGCTCGGCTCGGCTCGGCTCGGCTCGGCTCGGCTCGGCTCGGCTCGGCTCGGCTCGGCTCGGCTCGGCTCGGCGCTGCACGGCACAGCGAGGTGGGTCGCGGTGCGTCCCGTCGCGGTTCGTCCCGTCCCAGCTTTGCACGGGGACGGCCCCGAGGGCACGGTCCGGCTCGGCACGGCTCTGATCACCAAGTCGCAGCCCCGTTTTTCCCTGGTTTAGGGACGCGGGGCTGATCGCGCCGGTAGCCGTCGGGTGGGCATCGGGCATCCCTCCGGCGGGCAGCGGTCGCGGTCCCTTACCCAGCCCACGGGATGGGACCGGGGTGGGGGAACGTCCCCTCGCACCCGCGGGAACGGGCATGTCCGGACGCAGCTCTGCGGGCTCCGCCGGAGGCTCCGCTCCGCTGTTGAGCGTTTGCCAGCGCCGATCCCCGGGACCGTGAGCCCGGCTCCCCTGGCTGACCCCTTCCCCGGGGCGGACACTCTCCGGGCCGTTGTCCTGCCGTTACCGGTGAAAGTCAAAAATGTGTTTGTTTGGAAAATCCTGGTGTTTCTGTCTTTAAAAAAAAAAAAAAAAAAAAAAGCAACCAACAAACCACCGCAAACAGGAAATTATTTCTGCAGAGGAAGGGCCGGGGGGGTGCGCGGAACCGGGCACGGCTCTGCCGGGGCTGCAGCCGTTCTTCATCGGGGATCCCCCCGCAGCAGGGTGGGCTCCCACCCCCGGCCCCAGCCTTGCGCAATTTCATTAATAACCAACTTTGGAGAAAGCGACTGTGCACTTGGCCCCGCACCGGGAGACCCGCACCCCAGCCCCGGGAAACTGCAGTGGGCTCCACCGGGGGCTGGGGGTCAGGGCCAGGCACCCACCCTGCCGTCCACCCCTTTGCAGGATTCCAACCTTCAGAGGCGTTTAAGCCCACCAGCCCTCCAAAAACAGGTGGAAAACACTGAAAAAATGAATTCAGATGCTGGAGAAGTCCTTTTGGTGGCAGGGACGGCGTTGGTGGCAGGGACAGTGTTGGTGGCAGGGACAGTGGTACAGGGAGGAAGGGACGGGTGACACTGCAGGAGGGGTGAAATGGTGTTGAGTTTTTTGCTGACTTATTATTTCTTCCGCAGACAACATGCCGGTGTCAAGAATGCGCATGAGGCCCTGGTTGGAAATGCAGATTAATTCCAATCAAATCCCAGGACTGATATGGATTAACAAGGTGAGGGTGGTTTATTACTATTATTATTATTACTCTGTATCATTAACCATCCTTGTTCTTAGATGACATGAGTCAAGATGTAAAGGAAAGAAGGCCATGGGGAAAACTTGCAAGCATTCTGTTGAAAACTGGTTTTGTTTCCAGGAAAGGCAGCTCTGGTTGGTGCAGGGTGTAGCAGTTCCATTATTTTCCTGGGAAAATTCCCAAGAGGAAAATGATAAATTAAAATACCAGCAGCCTGAACATGAAGGAGAACCAAGAGAAGGCCAAGATCTCTCTTAGCTCCTGCTGCCCACTGGAGCCAACGCAGTTATGTAGCTCCTGTTCTGCTCCCAGTTTTAAGATTAAGCCTGAAAGAATCTCTGGCTTTGTCTCACTTTGGGCAGGAGAGCACATCCCTGTACCTGTAGCCCAGGGTGAGGTCACCAGGTCTCTTCCTCTGAAGTCTCCAGCTCCACCCCAAGGTGATATTTAAGCTAGGACATATTTTTGTTGGGATTCACGCAAAATCTTTAGAGCAACTTCTAAAAGGGATTCCCTACCTAGAAAATAGTTTTTTCTAGGTGTAGTTTGTGAGATACTAGCACATGAGATGCAATATTTTAAATGATTCTGGGATAAAATTGACAATATTGCTTGCTTCTACCACACGACACGTGGCATTCCCAGTTTCAGAACTCATTAAAAAAACCTTGTGTGCGTTGAACAAAATAGATGGAACAATTAAAATACAGGGCAGAGGGTTTATAAAGTTTCTGAGCAGCTAGTGAGAATTCTGTGATTAAATCCATCCTTCCAAACTGGCACATGATGATTCATTTTTAACTCAGGTTTCTGTTGGTTTAACTACAGGACAAGATGATGTTTCAGATCCCGTGGAAACACGCAGCTAAGCACGGCTGGGACATGGAGAAAGACGCCTGCCTGTTCCGGAGCTGGGCCATTCACACAGGTCTGTGCTGGCTCTACATTCCCAGCAGCTGTACAAACATCTCAAAACAAGGCTTTTTTTTAAATTTTATTTTATTTTTTTGTCTTAACTTCCACCTCAGGTGGTTTTATTAACTTCGAGCATCTATGGCACAGAAAATAGAAAAATAACTTTTTTGGGGTTTTTTTTTTTTTGGTGGAAAAACTTAACACTAAAGAGAAAAGTCAAAATATTCACATCATTTCTTATTTATAGGAAGATATAAAGTAGGGGAGAAAGACCCTGACCCGAAAACCTGGAAGGCGAATTTCCGCTGCGCGATGAATTCGCTGCCTGACATCGAAGAAGTGAAGGACAAAAGCATCAACAAAGGCTCCAGCGCCGTCAGGGTTTACAGGATGCTGCCACCCTTGACAAAGGATCAGAAGAAAGGTAAGACCTCAGCAAGCCCACAGCTCCTCTACTGCGCTTAAACATCCTGCTCTGCCTCATCAGGGGTATCCTGGTAGCACCTACTGGGGTTAGTCCCTGGTTAGTGCCATGGGTAACCTGGTTCATGGTTTGTTTATCCCAAATTCTTTACACTTGCCTAAGGGCATCATCAGGAGGTGGTTGGGGACTTAGGACTCCAAGGGCTGTAGCAGGGCTCAAAGCTGCAAGAGCTCACCTAAACTGTCAGCCGTGCAGCCCTTTCTCACGTTGGTTTTATTTTTATTTACCAGAAAGGAAGTCAAAGTCTTCAAGAGAAGCAAGAAACAGGAGCAAGAGAAAGGTACGTGGCTGTAGAGGCAGCTGAAGAAGCGAGAGGGTTTGGTGGTTTTCATGCTTACCTTGTTGTCCTTTCATCATGGGAACCTGTGCCCTTTCAGACCTGTCTTTCATTCTTTGCCCTTGTTTTTGTAGTCATATGAAGACATGAGGACGGAGGAGTCAGCAGAAAGACTAACCACCACCCCTCT
This sequence comes from Caprimulgus europaeus, assembly GCA_907165065.1. The sequence goes on along the minus strand of OU015531.1, from coordinate 49,157,754 downwards.
GCCAGATGACCACAGCGGCTACACCGTTCACGACTACACGGGGCAGGAAGTGGAGGGCGAGAGCACGTCCATCACCTTAGGTGAGACTCGGGTTTGAGCTCTCTGAGCAGAGCAGAAAGGGCTGTTTGTGTTAAAAGGACAAAGATGACTCTTGGGGCTGGGCTGTCAGGTGGGTGGGGAGGAAATAGAGGTGGTTGTGTCTCTCCTGTGAGTGTCAACTCATCATAGAATCGTTAAGCTTGGAAAAAGACCTCTCAGATCATGAACTCCTGCTGCTCCATCCCCCAGACCTCTCCCCGTGCGAGGTGAGCGGCTCCCTGACCGACTGGAGGCCAACGATGGAGATCACCATGGCTGACAGCACCAACGACCTCTACCACCTCCAGGTCTCTCCTCTGGCTTCCTCCTCAGAAGGTGAGTGTTTATTGTTTTCCTACCTTGGTCTTTCATTGATCTGCTGGAGGTTGGAGGCAAGGCAGCAGGATGAAGAAGTTCCTGGGAGATCATTTTACCAGATGGATTTGGGTGTCTGGAGCTGCCAAAGTGGCCAGGTTACAGCTGGGCACGTGCCACCTGCAGCAGTAGTTGCTCATGGGTGAAAGGCTCTGAAATGCCCTTTACTTTGCACATGTGGGCAAAGGGACAGGCTTTGTCCTGCAGGCTCAGTGTGGTGGCACAGAAAGGTCAACCTGTGAAGAAGAGGAGAGAGTTCTGGGCTGGGAGATTCCTGAGGCAGCTGGAAGGAGGTGGTGGCAGAAGCAGGACAGAGTTGGGTACAGTTGTGACAGTGCAGGTACCACCCTTCTCAGTGGCAACAAAAGATAATGAACAGGGATGTATAAGAGTGGTTCTTCCTTGGGGTGCAGATCATCTTCATCCTCCTCCCACACACCAAGTGGGCTTTGCTTGGGTGGGTCTTGGGGAGGTTTCAGAGCTGGCTGGAGCTGTGTACCCCAATGTGTGTTGTTGAAGAGCATCTGAGATGAAGGGCTGGGGGGAGTTTGGGGCACAGAGCCTCCTTGGTGCCATCAGTGGGGAAGGAAAAGGTAGTGGTGGTGTGTGACAGGAGAATATGAAGTGGGTCATGTGGCAAAGAAGCAGAAGTGTGAAGGGTAACATGCAAAAAAATTGACATCTCCCTCTTTTCTTCTCTTTTTGTATGTGCTTACCAAACAGTCACAGATGAAGACGAAGAAGAAATGAATTCGGATATTTTTAAGGTAAAAGCAGCACTTCCAGTTAGAATAAAATTGGGAAAAGGTTGTTTGCACCAAGAGAGGAAGGGAAGCAGCTGTGTGACCCAGTCCTATACAAGCTGAATGGACATTTATGTAATCCAAGACCCTTATTTAATGAGGAAGCCTGAAAAATTAAATATAAAGAGAAAGCTGCTTTATAAAGGTGAACTGGAGAGGACACACCCATGGAAAATTCACTTTTCATGTGAAAGGCAGAGCAAGCTGTTGCACACTGCTGGAATTAGAGGTTGGGGTGTTAGAGTCTGCAAAGGTTCTCTAGACTCTTATTTTGCCCTTCCCTCCACCTCTGGCGTGGTGCTTAATCTGTGTGTCCAGACATGTCAGCCTCATCCCACTGATAAGATGGGGGTTTCATCCCTGAAGGTGCTCTGGCCCTCCCTGCTCTGCATTAACTCTTTTTTAACTGGGAGTAAACTTGAGTTTTATAGAATTTAGCATGAGAAGATACAACTTGACCTGTCCTACCTGTCCTCTAATTAAGAGAAAATAATAACATCTTGCACCCAGAGAAAGAAGCAGTTCTGAACCATCTCCTCATTCTCTTCCAGCTGCTTGAACCAGCCCAGGACTGGCACACCACCAGCGTTGGGGGGAAAGGCTTCCTCACCAACGAGCCGGGGACACAGACCATGTGCAGCACCTACAGCTACAAGGAGCAGGATGGGGAGATCGACACGACTTCAGGTACAGACTCCTCTGTTAGCCCTGATGGGCAAGGCCACAGGATGATGCAGAAGAAGGTTTCCATGCAAGACACTACTTGGGAGGGCACAAAGCAAGTGGAGGAACTCACACATCTCTGTGTTCTGAGATTTCCAAGTAGCCTGTTGATAAAAAGGTGAAAAATGTCTCCAGTAAGAGGATACTGCAGATTTGTTTTAGGGTCATAGACATCAAATCCCAGACTGGTTTGGGTTGGAGGGGACCTTAAAGCTCATCCAGTCCCAACCCCCCTGCCAGCAGCAGGGACACCTTCCACCAGACCAGGTTGCTCAAAGCCTCATCCAACCTGGCCGAGAACACTTCCAGGGAGGAGCAGCCACAACTTCTCTGGACAACCTGGGCCAGGGTCTCACCACCCTCACACCAAATAATTTCTTCCTCTTATCTAATCTAGATCTACACATAGGTTATGTCAGCTTTCAGGAGCTCCTTACAATATAACTGAAGAATTTCCAGTAGCAATAACTTAAATGGGACAGTTTAATAGAGAGTGTTTGGAGTGGTTTAGGAAAATAATACTCTAAGGTATTTACACCTGAGAAACCTTCCCATTTTTGTTATATTTTATATATGTTTATATATATATATATATTTATATACACACACACACTATTTTGCTCTTGCTGCATGTGATTCCATACTCATTTTTGTTTTATTTTATCTAGGAGAGCTGGAGTTCAGGCTCTTTGACCAGAAAAACAGCCTAGACTTCTCCTGGCTGGATACAGTGAGACCTACCATGCAAGTCATTCCCTGTGGTTTATAAACCCCTGGCTTCCTCTAACCATGAACTTCTCTTGGTGAGAAACTTGGACAAGCCTGAAGAGAATGGAAGAAATGATTTGTTACTGACTGAACAAAGTAGCTCTTTATATTCCGTTTAACTTCTAGGCCTGAAAAAGGTTATCAAGAAAGACTCCATGATAAATAAATATAAACCAAAACCAAAGCCCAAGGAATCCCATCTCCCTAGCAGGACTCCTGGCTCTGAAGGTGCTGAGCTGCAGAACACACCCAGGCGTTGAAGCTGTCGCTGGAAGGTGGCTGATGTGCCGTGGGGTCCGAGCTGGTGGGGTACCACAGGCCTGGGGAGGGAGGGAGGGAGGTTCCCATCCTCCCCCACCCCATGATGAGCACTTTACCCACCCACAGAGTGCTTCAGAGAGAGACACTGCAAACCAGCCTCTTACCTGTTAGTTTTGGTTGCTGCTTACCTGTGCAACACTGGGGACATTGAGCTTCACAACTGTCATTACACTTAGGAGAAAAAAAAAATTGCACTAATTGGCCCTCTCTCTTCTTTGATTTGCTCTGTCACCATAGTTCATCTTTCTGATCTTTCAGTTTTAATCTCTGTGAGTAGTTCAGACCAATAAAATGTGAAAATTCAGTTTAGGCTTTGCTTCCACGTAGTCCACGTTATCCAGGTGCGCTCATAGCACGTCACCCTCTCCTTGGCATGCCCTATCTGTTTCCATGTAATCACTGAAGAGCTGCTGCACGAGACTATTTTTGCACTGATGGGGGCAGAGCTCTTTATTTATACAGTGCCTCTTTGCCATCCCTTCCAGCACCCCACCAGGACACCTCCAGGACTGCACGTGCAGGAGGGAAGAGGTTCTAGTTGGTGTGTAAGATGTAGGGATGGAATCACTAAGCTGTAAGAGACTATTTTCTTGTACATTTTATTTTTGTATATAAAGTAGTGTGTATTTGTTTTAATAAAGATGTTTCATATATGACATGTTTACTTTTTCTCATGGGAGAGCTCTGAGAATGCATTCCAGATTCCTTGAAAATACCCAAACACTTGGGCTGTTGACAGAGGCAGTTGGAGGGGTTTTTTCATGACTCATGAAAACACAAGGAATTCATTTAGCACAGTTTGCTCCTGTCTTCTAACCCCACCTCTTCCCAGTGCAGCTGACGGGTGGAATCCTGCTTGTCCCAGGAAGGGAAGCCCAGGTCCTGTGCACGTGGGTTGTATCTGCCATGAGAGAGTCGGAGGGTTGGGTGGGAAGGGACCTCAAAGCTCATCCAGTCCCAGCCCCCCTGCCAGCAGCAGGGACACCTTCCACTAGACCAGGTTGCTCAAAGCCTCATCCAACCTGGCCCTGAACACTTCCAGGGAGGAGCAGCCACAGCTTCTCTGGCCAACCTGGGCCAGGGTCTCACCACCCTCACACCAAAGAATTTCTTCCTCACATCTCATCTCCATCTCCCCTCTGCCACTTTCAAGCCATCACCCCTTGTTCTGTCACTCCCTGCCCTTGGCCAAAGTCCCTCCCCACCTTCCTGGAGCCCCTTCAGGTACTGGGAGGCCACTGGAAGGTCTCCCTGGAGCCTTCTCCAGGCTGCAAGTCAGACCTAACTTAGAGCAGGGTTACAGGCTCTGCTATTAAACTCTACACACCATGTCCCTGCTGTGGAGGTCCAAATCAGCAGCAGTGTCAGCTTCTGTGACAAGAAGATCTGCAGTGAAGATCACCTCAATAACTCAGGTTTGCCTGAAAAGAGAGCACTTGCACAATTGGGAAGGGAAGGGGAAATCAGGCTGGGTTTTCCCCTGGATATTTTACCTATTTGCCAGATTTCCAGGCTGGAAAGGTCTGGTATGTTACTGCATGGGGTGGGGTGGGAGACAGGAGACAAGTGTGACCAGGGTAACGTGTCTCCAGCTGCAGCCACTGGCATCTGACACTGCCTGGAAAACCCCTGTGCTCCACCGAGCCGTGCCGTGCTGGCCCTGGGGGAGTCACTGCATTCCCTGAGCAAGAGCCAGGGCGGCTGGAGGAGAACATCCAGCTGTGGGAGAGGAAGACCCAACCCAACAGGCTGAACAAAGCAGACATTTCCTACTGCCTTTGGCACAGGCTCTGCAGCCACTCGACCTGCAGACACACAGGGATGGAGGTGGGGTTTTCCGAGGGAAGAAGGAAAAAATAAGCACTGCAGGAAGGAGATGGTGAAGGGTCTGAAATCCAGCGTGGGTTTGGATACAGCACAGCGAGGTGGGTGAGTGGCACAGAGAGGGAGAACCTGGGCAGGGCTACCACAGCACCTGGTAGTCATTGACTGGGTCACAGAGTCATAGGGGATGGAAGGGACCTCAGGAGATCATCCAGTCCAGTCCCCCTGCCAGAGCAGGTTCCCTACACCAGGTTGCACAGGAAAGTGTCCAACTGGCTCCATCTCCCAGACATCCAAAGCAGGTGGCACCAGGCAGGGAGCAGCTTCCTATGCCCTCATCCAGGCTCTGTGCAGGTGGCAGATGACCTGGCTGTCCCTCCACAGCCATCACATTCCCTGACAGGGTATCTGGCCCAGGAGTCCACCTCCCAGGAAGGGATCCATCCAGCTGGGGACACCCCAGGTACCAGGGCTGCCAGAGCAGAGGCCACACCTGCCTTGGATCATACCCATCTAAAATTTTACACAAAAAACAAAGAAATCCTCCAAACCACAACAATTCCCTGATGGAGATCTAGAGCAGGAAGGTTTTGTGCAAGAGTGAGGAAATCACCCACCACACCACCTCTGTCCCTGGCAGCTGCATGGGGACATGGTTGGGTATCAGTCGGTGGTGAGCAGTTGCATTGTGCATCACTTGGTTTGTACATTCATTTATCATTATTATCATTTCTCCTTCCTTTTCTGCCCCATTAACCCATCTTTATCTCAACCCATGAGTTTCACCTTTTTTCCCCTGATTTTCTCCCCCATCCCACTGAGGAGGGGGGAGCGAGCGAGCAGCTGGGTGGAGTTTAGTTGCCTGCTGGGTTAAACCACGACAGCCCAGGAAGGGACCCATCTCCGTGTCACCAACACGAGCAGAGGAAATGGAGTTTGTTTAGGAACTGCTGCAAGTTTGTCACACATGAGGGGAGAGGGAGGGAGAGAGAGGGGAAACTTTCTATGATGCAAACGGTGCTAAAAACAAAGTGGAGCTGAATTTGCCCATTCATGCATTAAGAGCAACCACTTTGTCACAGTTCTGCTCACGTACAAAAAACCACCAGCACTAAAATATTCCATTAAGGTTTGACCAAGATTTGGGGGCAGAAGAAAACAGAAGCTAGTGCCTCACACTGAGGGATCCCAAACATGGTCCAAGTCTCCTTTTACCAGGGGAGAGGAGATGCTGTCCCTACCCACTGCCAAGGTACCTGCACATTATTTTGCCAGTGAAAAGTGGTGAAGTCCCATCATGAGGTGGAATTTATCCATCCAGCTGTTTCACTGGGCAAATAACTGTCAAGTTCAAAGTATTTTACTGTTATTTTTGTTGTTTTGAACTCTTTAGGAGGGGAAAAAAAAAAGAAAAGCAGAGCCAAGCTCTCCTGCTCAGGAGGGCTGGGACTTGCTGAGAGCCAAAGGCTGCTGTGCCAGGTCAAAACCTGACCACCTCCTACATCACCCCCAGGGCAGGTGGGGTTTGTGGAAGCAACATTTCTCCTCCCAGTGCAAACCAAAGAGACTTTTAGGCTGCTTGTCCCCAGAGGATCATGATGAGATCTTTAGGATAAGCCTCCTGCATAGGCCATGAGTGGAAAACAGCTTTAAACCCTTGACATCAGATACTTCTGATCTCACCCATCCTAATCAAGCTCTTCATAAACCCAATAAACTTCAGCTGCCTTTCCTGTGTTGGAATGAGGTGTTTTCACCTTTAATATGCACACAGCTACATTCAGGTGGGAAGATATTCCACACCAGGAGAGCAGGTCATTGGCAAGAGCTCGCCCCTGCCAAACCCAGACAAAGCAATAAAAGAGCAGTTTTTATGGGCAGGGCTCAAGGGCAAGCAGAGCTCTCATGCTATCAGTGTCACAGAAGAGAGGGAAGGATCTACAGGCAATGCAGGTGCTGTAAAAATAAAGAGAGACCAGCTCTCCGTGGTGGAAGACAAAAAGGAGTCGTTGGATCACCAGTGGTCACCTGGGAGATGAGCAGAGCTAATGGCACAGAGCAGAGGATCTCCATCACCTACACCACACCAAACCTTCCACTGGCTGCAGCTTACTTGCAAACCTTGAAACCATTTAAAAAAACAAATGCAACACTCCCCTGATGGAGTTTTAGAGCTTTAGGATGGCAACAGGATGAAACAACCTGAAAAGAACACGACAGTCTCAGAACTGGTCCCACAGCCTGAGCCTGGGGAAGCCCTACAGCAGCTCGGGCACAGACTTTGCATCCCACACCACAAAGGCAGAGCTTGGTCCATGCCAACAGAGATTTGCAGTGCTGCAGAAGCAAAGCTACCACACACCTGTGATCTGCACCTTGCCTAGAGAAAACCCTTCACCTGTGAATAAAGAGTTGTTGCTTTTCCCCTGATCTTTGTCCAAAGGGCTTGTTAAAATGCTCTTCCATGATGAGAGGGGAACAGAACGTCCTCGCTCAGCACATTGCCCATAATTTAATCATGGGATCACAGACTGGTTTGGGTTGGAAGGGATCTTTCAAGGCCATCTGTCCCTGCAGTGACAGGGACATATTCAACCAGATCAGGTTGCTCAGAGCCCTGTCCAACCTGACCTTGAATATTTCCAGGGAGGGGGCATCTACCACCTCTCTGGGCCAGGGTTTCACCACTCTCATCATAAAAAATTTCTCCCTTATACCCAGTCTAAATCTCCCCTCTTTCAGTTTAAAACCATCTCCCCTTGTCCCATGGCTACAGACCCTGCTAAAAAGTCTGTCCCCATCTTTCTTGGCCCCCTCCAGCTGTTGAGAGGCCACAGGAAGGTCTCCCTGGAGACCTCATTGCTCATTAGGAGTGAGCTGGGAGCAGCTCAGCACCACTCTGCCTAGAAAAGCCTTTTGCCCAAAGCAGTGGCACCTTGGATGAGCTTTGCCCAGCAAGCAGCAGAGCCTGCAATTATCGTTTCACCCTTATTTGCCATGGTGATCAACTCCTGATAACTGGACACGTTTCCAGGCAGTCACATGACTGAGGAGATCACACCTAGGAAGGACAGCAGTGCTCCAGACCAAAGGTATGAATTTATAACTGCAAAGAAACTCCTGGAGGATTTGTTTGTGGTGCAAAGGCAAACTATGGCTTGGACAGCAGATATTATTTCTCTGCTGTTGTGCTGGATCATTCCTCCTCCCCAGTTCCCTAAGGGTCTATTTTCTCCCCCCCACCCCATGTCTGCACACACAACACAAGGGGGACAGGAACTTCTGCTGGACAGAAACCTCTCCCAGAGGCTTGGGTGGGCCAAGGGAAGAAGTGTTGGCTGTAGAAAAGTCAGCTTTAGAGCTTAGGTGGGGAAAAAGCTTCCCTAGAAAGGCTTTAAACTGAAAGGGGGAAGGTTTGATTAGATATTAGGAAGGAATTATTTGGTGTGAGGGTGGTGAGACCCTGGCCCAGGTTGGCCAGAGAAGCTGTGGTTGCTCCTCCCTGGAAGTGTTCTGGGCCAGGTTGGATGAGGCTTTGAGCAACCTGGTCTAGTGGAAGGTGTCCCTGCTGCTGGCAGGGGGGTTGGGACTGGATGAGCTTTGAGGTCCCTCCCAACCCAAACCAGTCTGGGATCCTAAGAAAGTCACATTTTCATGGACAAGTTGTATCCAAGTTGTGTTTGCTCCTACACCAAGTGCTTCAGTCCACTCCATGCCCTCTTCCACTGCAGCGCTGCGCTTCAGAGCTCCTTTTCCTCCCACATTTCTCCGTCCCCTGTAACGTTTCTCTCTGTTAACCTCACTGCTGCCCCTCCCCAGCCTTCCCACCCACAGGAGGAACAAGGCCACCATAAAAGCACATTCGTGCAGGCAGTGTGGTTTGTGTAGCTCCAGCTATCTGCATGCTATGTCCCTCCCCTCCAACCTTCAGTCTCACCTGTTCTGATATCGTCAGGATGCAAATTCAGCCGCTGTGGCTCCCTGCCATGCTGGGCTGCAGGTGGCCACGCTGTCCCAGAGGCTGGGAAGGGTCAGGGAACACTTCCCATGGTCCTTTCCAGAGTCCAAACAAGAGCATGGCATGGACTGCCAGCAAGATGAACGCCCAAAGGCCACAGGAACCCAAGCCAGCAGAAAACAAGAAACACTTAAAACCCCAGAAAATTGGCTCATCCCACTGGCAGATGTATTTGGTCACCAGGTGGAGGTAAGCAGAGGTGTCAACCCACAGCATCAAAGACTCAGGGCTCCCAGGCACTGACAATCATTTGCTCATTCCACTAACTGCCTTGCTGACCAAGGTGAAGGGCAGTGCCAACCACGGACAGCACAACAGGAGTAACGAGGAGTGTGGGGTAGCCAGGAGGATCTTTCCTTCAGGAAAGAAGTTTTTCCTCACATCCCATCTCAACTGCCCTTGGAGCAACTGGAGCCCATTTCCTCTTGTCCTGTCCCTTGTTCCTTGGTTGAACAGACCCACCCCCACCTCTCTCCACCCTCCTTGCAGGGACTTGGACAGAGCCAGAAGGTCTCCCCTCAGCCTCCTTTTCTCCAGGCTCAGCACCCCCAGTTCCCTCAGCCGGGAACTCAGCACACTTGTGCTCCAGACCCTTCCCCAGCTCCGTTCCCTTCTCTGGACACGCTCCAGCACCTCCAGGTCCTTCTTGGAGTCAGGTCACTGGTGCCCAGAGCAGCAGCAACACACGTCAGTGCCAAAGCCTGCACGGAGGGTGCTCAGCCATCGCGGGTGAGCTCACGACCTATTTCAGTAGAGGAAATTTCACACTTTAACTGGGTGCTCCTGCCAGTTGTGCACTGCTCCCCGTTGCACAGCGGGCACGTGGCCACAGCATCAAAGCCCAGAAACGCTGAGGCAAGCTGAGATGCATGCAGCAGCTTCTGGGGATCTTCCAGGGGAATTCAACCTCAACAGGGTGATGGTCTGAGGAGCTCAGGGCAACTGGAAAGGAGAATCACAGACTCATTGAATGTTGTGAGTTGGACCCACAAGGATCCTGGAGTCCAACTCCTGTCCCTGCACAGGACAATCCCACCATTCACACCATGTCCCTGAGGGCCTTGGCCAAATGCTGCTGGAATCTTGTCAGGCTTGGTGCCATCAGCAACTCCCTGGGGAGCCTGTTCCAGTGCTCCACCACCCTCTGCCTCAAGAACCTTTTCCTCATGGCCAACCTCACCCTCCCCTGCCACATCTTCCTGCCATGTCCTCTGCTCCTGGCGTTGGTGGCCAGAGAGAAGAGCTCAGCGCCTGCCCCTCCTCTTCCCCTGGGGAGGAAGTTCTAGACCATGATGAGATCTCCTCTCAGTCTCCTCTTCTCCAGGCTGAGCAAACCAAGTGACTTCAGCCTCTCCTCACACCCTTCCCCTCTAAACCCTTCCCCAATGCAATGGCCCTAAGTAGATGGAGGTTTTGCCCCTTTCCAAGCACGCGGTGGTTCCGCAGTGGTAGGAGGGAGAATGAAGGACAGAAAGCAGCAGAAGGATGCTGGTCCTACTTCAGAAGGAATCCAGCACAAGCATGACACGTATCAGCTCTCTACAAGCGGGGCTATTGAATAACAAGACACCAGCCAACCACAGGCACAAGCACTGGCCATGCCCAGTGCCAATATCTGCACTGCAAGAAAACGTTCCACCGAGTTTCTTCTTTCATGAGCTAAATACTATAAAGATTTCACCAAGAGTCTTCAGGCAGAAGAAATTGAGAAGCCAAGTCCAGAGAAGTACAATTTTGCCCTTCACATGACACGAGCATCCAGGGGTCAGGGAGCATGGACAGCCCTTGAACTGCACACGGGTACGAGGAAGCCTTTTTCTATGCTCCATGTCACCACAGACTAGAGTTGGAGAGGACCTTAAAGACCATCCAGTTCCAACCCCCCAAGGGACATCTTCCACTAGACCAGGTTGCTCAAAGCCTCATCCTCCCCCCATGAGGGGACATGTTGAATAACAAACGACCCAGGGGTGGCTGGAGCCACTTGGGTGGCAGTTTCATAATGAACTCGCTGCGGTTCAGTGAACCTCAGGCACCTTGTGTCTGAGGAACAGGAACCTCAGCGACCGAGGTCTGCAGGACGTGAGCCCAGCCCTGCAGGAAAACGAACTCACTACGGTGTCAAAAACCCCAATAAAACACTCAAGAACCTGGCCCTCAGGACATGTCCCCTCCTGTGGTCACCCTGAACCTGCACGTGTCACCTGGGCTACACCACTGCCCTCTGCGCAGGGCGCAGGACAAACCTTCTGCTCTGGAAAACACACTCAAAAATCAAGACAAAACTCTGCCAAGAAGGGCAGTGTCGTGTGTCACACTCGATAACAGCTCGCTGCCTCCTGCACCTCTGCTGAGCAAACCACCATTTCCTGCACTGAGGTGTCAGGCATGAAATATCTCACATGCTGGAGCAACCGTCACCATCTGCTCAGCGACAAACAGCGCTGAAGCCTTTCCTGGTATTTAACGCGTAAATCAGGGTGCGTCCTGGGTGCTTGGTTGTGATTCTGGAGTTGAGAACTCCTTCTCTTGCTCAGGGAGGTGGCACTGAAAACCCTTGGTACAACCAGTGTAGGTTGAACCCAACCTGCTTTCTATCAAAGCATGTCCATGGCATGTCTCACTGGAGCGTGTGGTCTAATGCTACTGCAGCAGGAGTGCTGCCAGGAGTGCCTGTGGGCATCAGGTAAGGCCATACCTGAAGAACCAAGAGCTTGTTTCCTTGAATATCTCCACAGCTAATAGGGTTTGATCCTTTCCTTCCACTCCACATCTCACCAACCAGGTGAGAAGTGACTTGACCATTACTCATGGCCCCACGTGTCTGGCAGGCTGATCATCACATTAACATTAATTCTTGTTCTTATCCCTCCAGGCACTCAATCACCCTACCAAGCCCATACCCAACAAGTGTCCAGCAGACAGCATTGCCTGGGGCCACCAGGCCACGTGCAGTGAAGGTGAAAAGTCAGACCCACATGCTTGGAGAACATTGGCTTTGCATGATAACCTGGGATTATTTTGCTCCTGGGAGGTCTCCTGGGCAAAAGCCACACGTTAGATATTGTCACTTAAACATGTGTTCCACCAACATCACACACAACACTGGCCAGGAGCACAGGGGAAAGGCTGATGGCTCGTGTCTGTCATTGGCACAGGAGGGTTAGTGCCGTGGGGACACAAGACAGACGTTGACAAACTGGAGCAATTAACCCAAAACACTTGAAGCCATCAGCACAGAGCCCTTGCTGGGAGAGGAGGGGGTGAGGTGGGCATGCTCTGCTGGAGGGGAGGCTTTGGGGGGGCTCACAGCACCCTCCTGCCAAGGGCTTACTGAGCAAGTGGAGCCAGGCTCTTCTGAGGGTGCATGGTAGGAGTGTGAGACAAGGGTGGAAGCTGCAATGAGAAGTTCAGCCTGAATATCATAGAACCACAGACTGGTCTGGGTTGGAAGGGACCTTAAAAACCATCTAGTTCCAACCCCCCCTGCCATCAGCAGGGATGTTCTCAGGGATGCCATCAGGAGGATACCAGGGGATGGTTTTTCCTGCAAGGACAGCCAAGCAGTGGGACAGATCATCCAGGGACATTTCTAGTTTTAGAGGTCTCCAAGGCTAGAAACAGCCCTGGGTAACTTGGTCTGACTTTGTGACTGACCTTGCTCAAGCAGGAGGTTGGACTAGAGTCCTCCTGAGGTTCCTTCCCACGTAAATTATCCTCCAAGACTACTCTGCTGTGTTCTTCCAACAGCAAGTGGTGCAGCTCACAAGAAGCTCTTGGCTTTCTCCTGCTTACTGCACTGATTTACCATCTGTTTATCATCTTCCTTTAATCAGCAGCTGGCTTCCAGACCAGGCTTTCACAAGAGCTCTTTTTCTTGTTGAGTTTTGATTATGTTTCAGTTAAGGTCTGGTTGTAACTCTCCTCTTCTTCTACACCTCACAGCCATAGAAATACAGCTCTTGGGGACCATTCCCTCACCTGTACCATGTCTCTCTGCAGCACAGAAGCACAACAACACAAAGCTCCCAGGTGAAACCATCCATACCAGCTTCAACAGCAGAGCTGAACCCCAACCACGCTTTATATGATATTTCTACAACATTCTATTCTATTATATCCTATTTTATATGATATTCTGAGTAAGTTTCTCACCCTTGCTATGGTGTTCTATGCACTGAGGTGCTGACTTAATATTTCACAGAATCACAGAATCACATTTCCTCTATCAACCTCCCCCCTGACCCCCCCAAAAAAGAAGACTCTAAATTTGCTGAGGAAAGTGGAATCATCAATAACAAGAAACCTCCCACCCCCTTGAACCAAGAAATATCAGACCAAAAGCTGCCACTGAATTGGAAGGTGAGGAAATACCTTCACATGGTGCTGCTGCTGCTGGAAGATGCAGAGGTCCATCTGCTCACCCATTTCTGTCTCCAGAAGAACACTGAGGAGAACCCAACCCCATCTGCAGAGCCTTAAGAAGCCCTGCCTGCCCTGGGCTTTGGCTGTGCTGCAGCTGTGCTCACAAGTGCTTCTAATTTCTCAGGAAACCTCTCAAACACAACAATCTAGTTGCCAAAACCTAGAGTGCAGAAGATCCCTCACTGTCTGTACAACGAGGGAAGGTTCTCTGAAGGCACATTTTTAATGTGCATTATTACCAGGATAACCACAGTAGATAGTTCCTCATTTTGTACTGACAGCAGAGGGCAATTAGTACAGACAGGTTGGAAGGAGGTATGTGGTGCTTTGGAAGTTCTTCCCTTGTTTGCATGATCTTCCCACTCACACAGAGGCAAACACTGCCTGCCCTCAGGCTTGGCCCCATCCAGAGCATTGCAGGAGAAATACCCACAGGAGAAGTGTCCTGTAAAGTGGAAACAAAGAAAAGAACAGATGCAGTGAAAGAAAGAGAGGAAAACACAGAAATATTGAGGAAAAAAAAACCCCAACCAAACAAAACCAGAGAAGGAAAGCCTAGAACCAGTGGAGTCTGGCTTCTGTCTATGGATGAACCAAAAAAAAACCCCAAAACCAAACCAAACAGTTTCATTTTGTCATCAAATGCAACACTCAATGTGCTGGAGACACATCTGTGCAGGCAGCTCCCCCAGCAACATTCTCCTTTGTGAATTCCCTTTCTCAGGGCACCCAGTAACACTCCTCCATCACTTCCATCCGTGCCAGCTCCAGCCCACAGCCCCCACTCCGTGGAAGTGATTCTGTCCACGTGCTCATCTTCAGAGGGTAAAAGGGACTGAAAGCCAAGAATGACTGCAACAGTTTTAAGCCACGTGGAGTCCAAACAACAAGATGCCAACTTCCTTAACTGCATGTCTGAATCAGGGATTGGAAACCCCAGATCACAGAATCATAGCGGTTGGAAAAGACCTCTATGATCATCAAGTCCAACCATGAACCCAACACTACCTATTCTACCTCTAAACCATGTCCCTGGGCACCACATCTACCTGTCTTAAATACCACCAGGGATGGGGACTCCACCACTGCCCTGGGCAGCCTGTTCCAATGCTTGACCACCCTTTCAGTGAAGAAGCATTTCCTCACATCCCATCTCAACTGCCCTGGGCACAACTGGAGCCCATTTCCTCTTGTCCTGTCCCTTGGTCCTTGGTTGAACAGACCCACCCCCACCTCTCTCCACCCTCCTTTCAGGGAGTTGGACAGAGCCAGAAGGTCTCCCCTCAGCCTCCTTTTCTGCACATCAAGAGTTATGAAAACCCAGACCCTTATTATTCAACCCAGGATCCCAATAAATTCACTTGGGATCTCCTCTCTAACCCCAGGATACCAGCAAACCAGAACATCCCCACCACCAGGATTCCACTCCTGGTTTCTTTCAACCACTCCTATCCTTAGGAAACAAGCAATAAAACTCTCAAATGCCATCAGAGTACCTGGTGCAAGGAGAAGCTGATGTGATGGAGGCTCCCAACCTGGCTCTGCTCCATACCACTGCAGAACCAGACCCTACTCAGCTCAGAGAACCAGTCCTGCTGCCCCAGGAGCCCTGCTCTCAGATAAATCTGGAGATGGAGACTGGTGGGTGTTGGTCAACAGCCAGCTGAACATGAGTCAGCAGTGTGCTCAGGTGGCCAAGAAGGCCAACAGCATCAGCAATAGTGTGGCCAGCAGATCTAGGGAAGGGCTTGCTTGTGTTGCTTGTAGTCATACAGGAGGGAAATACTTGTAGCAAAGGATGATGAAATGCCCATCTGAAGACAAAATGCACCAGGGATATCAAAGATTTAATGTAAAATAGCTGAAGAATGTCTTGGTCCAAGGCTCAGAAATCCTTGGCAAGCAAGTGGTGATGAAAGAGGCAGTGTTAGGAAAGGGGAACTGAAGCAATATCTACTGATGGGAAAAGAGAAGTGGCCGGGATATTTCTCAGCTGGTTTCACATCCAGGCACCTCCTTTCACCCCAACTTTATAGACTATGGGAAAACGAGAGGTCCCCCAAGCCAGGCTCTGGATCACCAAGGGTGTCAGGGTGCCCATGGGCACACAGCAGAGACAGCTGACCCCAGCTGCCCACAGGGACACCCCAGGCTGTGTGACCTTGTGCTGAACATGCTGAGCAATAAAATGGCGGGGGGGGAATTGGCCAGGGGATGGTGGCAGCTGCACAGGGACGTGGCTGGGCATTGGTCAGTGCTGAGCAGTTGCATTGTGCATCACTTGTTTTTTTATCATCATCATCATTATTATTATTATTTCCCCTCCCTTTTCTGCCCCATTAACCCATCTCTATCTCAACCCATGAGTTTCACCTTTTTTCCCCTGATTTTCTCCCCCATCCCACTGGGGAGCGGGCAGCGAGCGAGCGAGCGGCTGGGTGGTGTTTAGCTGCCTGCCGGGTTAAACCACAACAGCTTTGCACATGGGGATCACAGCACACCCCCAAAATAACACACCCCCAGACTTGTACCCGTGGGGACAGCACAGAGGTTGTGAGCAGGGACATTTCCACCTGGCATGGTTGTGGCATCTGTGTTACCTCCCTCAAAACACGTGGTTGTGTGGGGTCATTTTAGAACAGCCAAGCACACCGGAGGGTTTATGTTTCTGATTTCTTATATTTACATATAAATAAACCACACAAATATCTCCCAGCACCACAACAACCAGGAGCATGCAAAGAGCCAGCAGACAGCCCTGGCTGGACCCACAGACTGGGTTTGGTTTAGTTTCTGAGAGCTCTGCCAAACTGGGACTTCCCATTTCTTCCTCACGGCAATTTCCATTTTAAGGGTTTGAAGATCCATATGGAGAGGTTGGTTTATCATCACAAGTGTTTCTCCAGCACTACTTGGTCACTGGTAATCTCACCTATCAGCTGCTTCATCTCAAATCTGCTTCAGGTTTTGGCAATGGAGTTTAAGAAGGTCCAAGTAAAACCTCTGGGAGATGAAGAAGGAATGAACTCTGTGTATTTTGGGGACAAGGTTGGTGTCACAGCTCAGGGCAGAGGCAGTGAGGAAGTGAAGTGCTGCTCGAGGATTTCTTATTTCTCAGTTCAGACTGGTCTCACACCACTTGCAGCTTTCTTATCTTCCATCTCCATGACCACTAACTAGGGCAACATTTCTAGTGTAAAGGTGGAAACCAGCACGGCTGGAGACGCACGGTTATGCAATTCATCCCCATCCCTGGAGATATTCAAGCTCAGGCTTGATGGGGCTCTGAGCAACCTGCTCTAGTGAAGATGTCCCTGTCACTGCAGGGGGGTTGGATTAGATGACCTTTGAAGGTCCTTTCCAACCCAAACCATTCCATGTTTCTATGAATGCAGTGGGTTTGCACAGCGGTGGCCACTGCAGAGATGGAGAAGGAACACAAGGGATGGCTGAGCGTGACCCCATCACACAGCTTCTGCGTGTCCCCATCTTCAAACAACATCACAAGGATGATGCAATTCACCACAGGTCCATTTTTTTCCCCCCAATCTTTTCTCAGAGTCATTTAGAAAGACAGGCAGAGCCTGGTGCAGCAGCAGCACGCCGGCTGAACTCACGCTCACCTCCAAGCAGCCTGGGAAATATTCACCACAAACTCGAAGTTAATATATCCAAAGCCACAAGGTTTGGGGTTTTTTTGTCTTTTTTTTTTTTGTTAGCTCATCAGCCATGATACTTTATCAAGACACTTGTAATTCTGCAGAAAAGAAGAAGTGAAAATTCCAGGGGTGCATTGTGTGCAGTGTGAGATCTGCTCTCCTCCAGTTTCCTACTTCACATTGGGCTCTTGTTGTATTCCAGTACACCCAGTTTGAAAGGAGACCAAGAAGGGCACATATGAACAAACATGTTACATGGACCAAGGAGAAAGGAACCCTGCCAACATCTCTGAGGAAACTTCAATTTGAAATCTGAACTCAAATAGGTATCTTCAAAGATTTATTTCTTTTTTTCCCCAAACCTGTTTTCTTTAAACTCTTCTTTCACACCCTTCATTGATTTTTTCAGTGCAGCAGATGGTCCTTACCAAATACTTCCTCAATAATCTCTGCCTGGTGTATAACACTGTATTTTAGGATGAGAAATCTCTATGGAGTTGCTCAGTTAAGTGAGGACCCAGTGCCTGGTGTGGGATGACTGGTCCCTGCTTCAAACCTCCTTCAAAAAGTCTGACAACCCCAGAAGACCAGGTTATTAGGACACAATATACACATTTATTCCACCACAGCCCCATGTGCCTGTGGAAATATGAAGTCTACATTTCTAATACATTCAAAAGGCAATTTCTAATGAACCAGATGGTTCCAGGAAGGCAAAGAGACCTCCACAAGAGAGGGATTAAAGTGGGATTAATTATTTCAGCACAGGTTGGTCTTTATTTTGTGTTAGGCAGAGGAAACCCTTCCTGGGGGCCCCTTCTTTTGAGCATTTGGCCACTGAAATCCAGTGACAGTGGTCTGATAATGATCTTGGTGGGGTCAGAGTGTGAACATCAGTGAAGATAAATGAAGCAAAGTCAAAACCTCCCGACAGTGAGAAGATGTAAGGTGGAAACCATCCTTCATGCCCATCCCAACACAGCTGAGCGCCGAGGCTGTTGGCTGGTTCCATTAAAATGAAGCCACTTCTCCAGAACTGACCTAAAAATACCCACCCTGGAGGCCAGCGTTGCCAGATCTCTTCCTAGAGCAGGCATGGGTGTGTTCTGGCTGCAGGATGCACAAGAAATGCCAAAATGAAGATCTTAAACTTTACCGCTTGCAAAGCGCGTGGCTGTGAACTTGCGTTCAGCCTCAGGACTCCGTGCCCGTCTCTCTTCCACCTTTCCTTGAGGTGTCCCCTTGTCACATCAGACACCCAACAGCCACTGGATGGTGAGAACTTGCCCTTGGCCATTGCTCAGCCGCTGGTCAGGAGCACTGGAGCTGCTGCTGTGCAGACCATCATCCGCTGCTCCACCAGAAACCAACCTCCTCATCCCCGCTTCCATGGGGGAGATCTCCCAGCCTGGGCTTCATCCTGTGCCTCTCCTGGGTGTGAGCTGTGCATTAAGAGCTGTAAGGAAAGGGACAATGTTAATGGATCGAACACGATTGTATTTCTAGGTCAGCTGAGAAAAAGGATTCTGTCTTTGCCAAACATTAATTTCTTCACATGCTGAGATCCCTCCAGAGAGGCCACGAGGATGATCCAAGGGCTGGAGCAGCTCTGCTGTGAGGACAGGCTGAGAGAGTTGGGGCTGTTCAGCCTGGAGAAGAGAAGGCTCCAGGGGGACCTTCCAGTGGCCTCCCAGTACCTGAAGGGGCTCCAGGAAGGCTGGGGAGGGACTTTGGCCAAGGGCTGGGAGTGACAGAACAAGGGGTGATGGCTTGAAACTGGCAGAGGGGAGATGGAGCTGAGATGTGAGGAAGAAATTGTTTGGTGTGAGGGTGGTGAGACCCTGGCCCAGGTTGGCCAGAGAAGCTGTGGCTGCTCCTCCCTGGAAGTGTTCTCGGCCAGGTTGGATGAGGCTTTGAGCAACCTGGTCTAGTGGAAGGTGTCCCTGCTGCTGGCAGGGGGGTTGGAATTAGATGGTGGACTCCAGGATCTTGATTCCAACCAGCAGAAAACAAACATGCTCTGATGTGAAATGAGCCAGAAGCACTCATGCTGGATGGGAAGACCTGATTTCTCGGTGGTTTTGGATCTACCACTGGCATTGTCCAAGCTCAGGGCCAAATCTGAACTTTCCCTTTTGTGCTCTTTAATTGTGCAACATCTCCATGTAGAGCAGGAGATGTCTAGTGCAGGAAGCAGAACCAGAGAAGAACCTGACATGTAACAGCAGAAGTCACCATTGCATCTGCAGAGAGAAGCCTTGGCCTCAAAACAACCCCTCCCAGTACAACCATCAAACCCTGTGTCACATCAGATGGACTGATCTTCACAACCACAAGATCAGATTACTCCAATTTATCACACTCTTGCAAAAGAAGATCAATCTGTATTATTTGGAGACTCCTTGCTGAAGGAATAAACCATTCTGGATAAAAATGCAATGGGCCAAACACTGTCCTATGTTTTTCTCATGTAAATGAGAATTAATTTAAGTGGTGTAATTAAGATTATACCAGTGCTGAGCCTGTAAAAAAGAACATCAGAATCCAAAAGTCTGTCCTTATTTTCTGGCAAATACCACGATGGTGGATGGGCACTTGAAAATGCCCCTTATTTGGGATAAATTTCTAAATTCTGCTGTGGGGGGCCATGGAGTTTGTGGTGGGAAACTCAAACTCTGAAGCACAGCTGTATGAAGCAGAAGGAACATGTTATTGAGATACAAATAGAAAACTGAGCAAACAAATAAATAGATTTAAAATGAGAGTTGGATCTCACAGCCACAGGTCAGCCCCAGTCTTTATGTCCCGTTGTCTTGCACATGAAATGAACAAATAAATGAACACAGAGGTCCTACAGCACACGCAGGTTCCTTGGTTTCCTCAGCCCAGATCCTCTTCCTCTTGTCCTCCTCACCAGAATGACCCATATTCCTATTTCACAAGTTATTTACCTCTCTGAAACATTCAGAGATGAAAGCCAGGATGCCTGATATTTCAAGGACAGCCTCTGAGACTTTGAGCTGTGGGACCTGTCCCGATGGCTCACAGCAGCAGATGGACTTTCCTCAGCCACCAGGTGAACAGTTTCAAAGGGTACATTGATTTATTGTTTATTTTTTTGGTGCTAGTTGGAGCACTTACTCTGCCAGTAACAAAACACAGCAGCCATTTAAAAAAAAAAGGGTGGAAATAGCTGATGTGAACTCCAGGAGAAGGCTTTGGAGAAGCTTGATCACTCCTCAGCCATCCACCTTCGGCTGGGATTGACTCATCCATTGTCCTGGGAAACAGTTATATTTGCATTTGTATTTTCAGGGCTTCAGACCACTTTAGGCTGAATGTCCCTCTCCAAGAGTGATGGCTGGTGGCAGCCCTACTTGTTAATGGCAAGTCACATCAACTGGCACCACTGGTGGCACCTGTCACCTGCACCTGGTACCCAGCCACCACCACTCACTGGCGATAATGAGCATGTGGACATCCAAAGGACACGTGGTTACCTCACAAAACAAGATGAAATCAAATACTTCTAATGCCCAGAGCATCATTGGTCTCAAATAACTACAGCAAAGGTGGCAATCGGAGCTGTTTGGAACTCTCTGACCACAGCGTTTTTGTTTTAGAAAACACGATTTAGATCAAAAGGGAATTTCCCACAAGGACACTGGAGTTTTGCTGAAATCACCTCCTTTAATTATAAAACCAAAAGGAAATGTTTCACTTGTGTTGGTTAAAACAAGACAACAAACCCCAGCTGCCTTGCTGAAATGAGCTGAAATATTCCATTTTTGCTCAGCCTGACTGTGACCCGCGTCCACCCGAGCTACTATCAAGCTGTGACGTTTCTCAGTTATTTTTGCACCTCCTGACCCCACTCCTGTGGTCAGAGTCCTCAGCCAGACTGCACCACTCATCAAACAATCTATTTAACCTTAATTAAACCTTGGTGCTACCCCATGGATGTCCACGGCCACTAATGAGCCTATGCCCAGGGGGTGAAGCTCTGCTCCCCAACACACCCTGCCCTATTTCACCGGTAAGGGGGACCACGGTGGGTGGCTTCCCCTTGAGTGGGGCTCAGTGGAGACCCTTCTTCTGCTGTATTTGGAAAGGGTGACAGAAAATGTGGATTTTCAGCTTCCCAGCTGACAAATCCTGCTGTCTCCATTAACGCCCAGCAGCACCATCGCAAGAGACACAGCAAGCGTCGAGACCAAGTTACATAACGCAGCTAAAACGAAGTTGAGTCACAGTTAATTATGTCCAAATTTCCTGTGGAGCTTGTGTTTCATTTGCTTATGTTTTGGGGTTGTGTTTTTGGTTTTTGTTGTTGTTTTTTAAACCCAAAGTTCATGCATTCACCTTTTGAGCCCGTCCAACAACAACCCCATAAACACGAGCTGACCTTCCAACGCGCGTGATGCTCCCGCCAGCGAATTCCCCAAGACAGAGTGAGCACCCTCACCACGAGATGTGGCCTCACCTTCCTCCTGCCACCCTCTGCTCCTCACGCTGCAGCAGAAGCCACAGCTCTCTGAAGCTCTCTCACCACAGCACAGCCCAGTTTGTGCCGCTATTTTCGGCGCCGCTGCCGTAGGGCGGCCAAGTTCACAGACAGATTTGTGTGATCTTTTTTTTTTCATAACTTCCTCCAAGTAGGTTTTTTGGGCTTTTTTTTGTTGTGTTGTGTTTTTTTTTTCCCCTCCATACTAAGCCCAACATTTTTACTCTTCCTAGGTCAACCAAAAGGCATCTTTGTCTTGGCATCAAGCCTATCTACCCGCCCAGGCACGTATGAACAGTGCCAGCTCCCAGGGTGGGTGGAGAAGGCTGGGATGGGGAAACCCAACGTACTTACTAAGAGCCCATCAAAAAGCATCTCTGTAGAGCAGGCTCAGCCCCTTCAGAGCTACAAGGGCAAGGATTTGGGTGCTTCCCCATGGGAAGGTAGTACCCAGGTAGCTTCCAGCTGGGTACAGCCTTTGGGATCTGAAGGCAATGCTGTTTTTCTTCCACTCAGGCTCTGAAATCATCTCCAGGTCCCAATGGTTGTGGATGAGGAGCTGCTCCTGAGGGTTTTTCCCAACTGCTAATTCATCCCATGGGGTTCAGAGCTGCCCTGAGCTCCAGCCAAGGTGGCAGCTCCCCGCCCTGCAGAGCTCATCACATCGTTCAAAGGTCATTAATTAAACACACGAGGGGAGGGCAGAGGGCGAGCGCACTCGTGGGATGGAAGCAACCAGGCTGAAAGGCTCAGAGCATCAAACAGGAGCCGACATTTGACGTCCTCCAGTGTTTTTCTTCCCTTTTTCGATTGCTGCTTTGATTCTTTTTCTTTTTTTTTCTTTTTTTGACATGCAAATGTCACTTCAAGCTCTTCCTGTTCCTGCATCAGGTGCCTGCAGTCAGCTTTCTCACAGCAAAATTGCCCAAAAGCTTTAAAACCTAAAAGATGAGGGATTGCCAAGGAGGAGAAACTTCATATGCACCCTCATCTGATGCTGGAAAAACATCCCAGCAGCTCCCAAAGCAGCCTGGTCCAGCCTCCAGAGATGTGGATGAGGTGTTTGCTTTTGAGGACAGACCAGGAGAGCCCAACTCTCAGCTGATTCCACAACACTCGCTTCCTCATCCCTATTAACCAGGTTACCCACTGTAAAAAAAAACCCCAAAACTGCTTTTCTTAGATTTTTACACCACTTGGCCACCAAGCCCCTACAAACCCCAGAGCTTTCCAGTTCAACAACACCAAAACCAGTGTGTAACCCTGGTGTGAGTCCCAGCTCCTCCAGACTGCTGTAACCTCACACACCCAATCTCACCAGCATCCTTCCCACCAAAACAAAACAGCCATGAAATGATAAGGGTATGAACACGAGAAGTTCCTTGTGATGTTATTGGGAACACAGTGTGGTTCCTCTGCTACCAAACAACAAAAGATCCCAAAACTGAAATATGGAAACTGGTGTCAAGGTTTGTACAGACCATGAGACCTGGAGTAGTTGGTAGATAGATCCAAAAAGTGGAGAATCACCACTTGGGTGACAGCCCCACAGCCCCAGGGTACCCCACACTTTCCTTCCAGCATCCCAAGAGATGTGCTGGGTAAAGTTTTGCCATTCCCTGGCGCTGCCCTTCCAGCTCCAGGTGGCTCAATCTCAATATTCAGATATATTATTGAATTTTGGCCACTTAAGCTCTTGGCCAAGACTCAACCCTGGATGAGTCTAGTGGAAGGTGATGGCAGGGGGGTTGGAATTAGATGGTGGATTCCAGGATCTTGGTTCCAACCAGCAGAAAACAAACATGCTCTAAGGTGAAATGAGCCAGAAGCACTCATGCTGGATGGGAAGACCTGATTTCTCGGTGGTTTTGGATCTACCACTGGCATTGTCCAAACTCAGGGCCAAATCTGAACTTTCCCTTTTGAGCTCTTTAATTGTGCAACATCTCCATGTAGAGCAGGAGATGTCTAGTGCAGGAAGCAGAACCAGAGAAGGGCCTGACATGTAACAACAGAAGCCACATCTGGGCCACCCGACTCTGTAGCGAAATAACTCCAGAGAATTTCATTCACCTAAATCATATGAATCAACAATGTAATGAAGGTCATCGAGGGAACTGCTCTGCATCAACAGAAGAGCGATGCAATGCTTAGAGCAGAAGGTTGGGATCAGGAAAGCTGCCACTATCTGCTTTTCCTCTCTATCCTGTACTCTCATCACCCACAGAACAGGAATACTGACATTTTCCCTAGCCTAGAGATGCAGATTCAACCACTTCATGAATGTTGATGGGGCAATTGGAGAGGTTCAGATGAAAAGGGCTGAAGATATGAAACCACAAAAGGTTGTGAGTGATTCAGAAGAGCTGGTGCTCTGGGAAGCCCTGAGCGTGGGCTGCAGGATTCCTCTTGTGTGGTGGGTGTGAGATAAACACCAAACCAGAAGAGGGAAGAGCCCTGGCAACAAATGAGACAAGGCCAAAAGCTACAGTTAAGTACCTTGGAAGGTGTCCCAGCTGAACATCCCATTTCAAATTGATGATACAACACTGCCAGAGATACCTCATGGCTTCGGGTTTGTTTCCATCCTCACTAAGTCTCACTCTCTTAGACCTGTCACTGGAGTCTGGGGTAGGAAAAGATGCTCCACATGGCAGCTGGGAGGGTTATTACACTGCTAAAATAGACTAAAATAAAACTAAATTATATAAATAAGTCTAGGAAATATTGGCTGTAGCACAACCCCAAAATGAAAGTGTGAGTTGGATTTGTTAAACAGCATTAAATCAAATCTATCTCCATTATTCAATATATCAAATACATCCCCATTAGCAACTTCTCATGTTGGGGAGTGGGATTAATTTAGCAGGATGATTCACATTTTTTATAAGTGCATTTTATAAAACCTGGCCACCAGAGCAGGTTTTTTGTGTGCACAGCCCAGCAGTCCAAATTAGGGTTGCTATCAGGTTGCAATTAATTGGGTACACAGCACTGTGCCCCCGTCGTGTGTAAGCACCAGGATGAGCCAAACTTTTCCTGTCAATCCGGGGGTTTTTTAAGTAGAAAACTGAGTTTTTGACAAAACATTTTCCTTGCAGCCATTATCTGCTTTCCAAGAAAGCTCCCTCAGTGATATTGTTAATTTTCAGCCTAGCCCAGATGTCCTCTGACAGAAAGCACGAGGAGAAGGAGGACGGGGCAGTGGCACACACCACGGCTTGGACATGGAGCAGAGCCCAGCCAGGACTCCTCCAGCCCAGGGTGCACAGCCAGCAGCAGCTGGAGACACCAATCCAAGAGCTTATCCATATTCCAGCTGCATTACTTGAATTAAAAGAATAGTGCTAGTGACCAGGGATATTTTTTTCTCTCTTTCCCATCACGTTTCCAAGGCAAAAGTTATGTTATTAACCACTCCTATCAGCTTTTTTTGTCCCTTGCTCCGTGTATGCACTTGGCTGTAAACAAAGGAGAACAGGGAAGATAAATGAGAGGGGAAGATGCACTTCAACACATAAATATACTTGTTTTTTTGTTTTTTTTTTCCCTCTAAAACTGTCTCGGTTCTGTTTACACTGGTAGGAGACAACATCCTCCATCATCTCCAACACACCAAACAAAACCCCAGCTAATGACACGATTCCCCTAAGCAAGGTCACAGGCCTGGCTGTGCTGGAGCGTGCAGCTGAACGCTGAACCCAAGGAGGAACTCAAAGCTTCAGCTGGAATGGGCTAAGTAGCAAAAATTCAAATAATTTGCTTAAATAGGAGGAAAAACACTTAGGGAATGCTTTGCTCTCCAAAGACAGGAGGAAAGTTGGAAAGGTCACGGGTCCTCTTGAGTGCTTTATATTGAGGAAGATGCAGGGTAAGCTGTGATGCTGCTAAAGTCACAGAATGGTGGGGTTGGAAGGGACCTCAGGAGATCATCCAGTCCAAGCCCCCTGCCAGAGCAGGTTCCCTACAGCAGTCAACCCAAAGCTCCTCTCCACCTGGGTGAAACCAGGATGGAGGGTAGTTCAAAGAGCAGCTGAGGGAACTGGGGGTGCTGAGCCTGGAGAAAAGGAGGCTGAGGGGAGACCTTCTGGCTCTGTCCAAGTCCCTGCAAGGAGGGTGGAGAGAGGTGGGGGTGGGTCTGTTCAACCAAGGAGCAAGGGACAGGACAAGAGGAAATGGCCTCAAGTTGTGCCCAGGGCAGCTGAGATGGGATGTGAGGAAGAATTTCTTTGCTGAAAGGGTTCTGAGGCATTGGAAGGGGTTGCCCAGGGAGGTGGTGGAGTCCCCATCCCTGGAGGGATCTAACAGACAGGTAGATGAGGTGCTCAGAGATCTGGTTTAGCAGTGGACAGGTACGGTTGGACTCAATGATCTCAAAGGTCTCTTCCAACCAAACGACTCTATGATTCTATTCAAAGAGAGAAAGGATGGCTGACTGCCCAAACCCACCTGAAAAGGAAAGAAAGGAAAAAAAAAAGAAGTCATTTCTCAGGTGAGAAACTCACCTGGGGCATCAGTGCCTCAAAATAGCAGCGGTGACTCAGGCAGCGGCCGCTCCCCGCACAGGCTGCACGCGAGGGATGAACCCGCGCCGGCCGGGCCCCTGCACTCTAAACAAGGAAATCAACAGACCAGGAGGACGTGCAGATTGGGTTGTTGACACAAGAAAACTTGCTTCAGCTCCTAAGTCAATATTTTGCTTGACAGAGAAGAAAAGAAATTGGATTTGAAGTGAGTGGTTCTGGTGAGCCCTCAGCAGCTCCACTGGGGATGGAGGGGAGCGCGGTGCCGGGGGTTTAGACTTTGGCTGCTTGGAAAACGTTCAAGCAGGAGCCCTCCCCTCCTCTCCTGCAGCCCAGCTCCAGCTGGAGAGGGATGCCCAGGGCTGGAGGAGCTCTTGGGAAGGGTTTTTCTGCAGGTGACTCCAGCCTGGAGTGTTTGTGGAACGCTCTGTCTTGACACCAGGCAGAGGTGGTTGGTTTTTCTCCAGGTGAGTTTGGATGGATCACACAAAGAAATACAACCAGGCAAAACTGGCAAAGCTGTGACTGCTGCAGAGAGGGCAGCTTTGGCAACGATGGGGCTCTGCTCTTCTGCTCCTACACCCACATTTTCCCACTGTGCAGAAGACCACGGAGACACCAAATTGCTCATTGCCTCTGAGGAGCAAGGCTGCCCTCGTTTAGATGATGAGTGTGGTACTGCTGACCTTCCTCTTCAAGGCAAGAGGCGAGGGACACTTGCTCTGCTCTCCCCAGTAGACTTTAGTCATGAGGAATAACAAGAGAACACAGATGATATGAGTCAGCTCCACTGATCCATCATTCAGGGAAAGAAAAAACCAAAACCACCAGCTTGCTTTTCATTGCTGTGTGGAGCACAAAAGATAAGCAGATGAAAAAGAAAAGCCCCAGGGAATCCCACAGCAGCTCCTGAGGGTGCACTGCACGTCATCCCTGGGAGCTAATGAAGCCCTGCTAGCTGCAGGGGATACCTTCACCCAGCTGGACTGGAGCAGCTCAGCACTATTGCAACAGGCAAATCTTATTTTCTAGCTTCCAACCCTCCAAATACCCCAGAGGGACGTGCAGGAGCAGCTCCCACAACCTGCCCATCACCCTCCTGGAGACCTGGGTGCGTGGGCTACGTACGCACATCACCTCCGCACCACACGAGCTCCTCCTGGTCGCCTCTAGATTTGCTAGAAATTAAAGCTCTTTTAGAGACAGCTCTTCCAGAGCACCTCCAAGTGCTGAGGGACCTCCCATATTTAATGCTCGTTATCGCTGGCTTGTCACACACTTGGCTTCATGAACCACCGCACTGGTTCAGAGGAAGATGATGCAACGGCTGCATGGGAAGCGGCAGCGAGTTTGTACAATGCTGTTTATTGTTTCAGAGAGGAAAAAAAAGAGGCTTTCAAAATGCTGCTGTATCTACCGACCTCCTGGAGAAGGTTTTTTGGGCTGTGCATTTCCTTTCTTGAAAGGGAGGCAAAAAAATCTCAGGATGCAAACTTTAGTGCACGTTGGAGCGGTGAAATCACACAGCAGCGTCCCTGAGCCACCACCCGCCTGCTCTGGCTTCTCCTGGGGGCTGAACTCCAAGGGTTGAGTGGACAGGACAATCCTATTTCTCTATCTAATCTCTTCTCTTCTGTGTTATCTTGGCATCAACACACGTTGGTTTCTCCACCGCTTGGTTCCATGCTCTGGGTGGGAGGTGCAGCCACGGTGCTGCAGACAGGGCTGGGAGAGCTGCTCCGTCCTCTGTCCCATGCTGGTGCCAAGGCACGGAGGTGGCATCGCTCTCCCCAGGGAAGGGTCACGCCAGGGAACTTTGATCCATGCAAATAACACATTTGGAATTAAAATATCTGCCTATGGAGCTTGAGCTTGCCCTCTTCTCCTAAGGCACCAGTTCAAACCAGTTCAGCTTCAGCAGCTCCAGCCATCTCCATCATCACCGACCTGACAGGAGCCTGCTGCATCCAGGTGCAGTACATCGTGTGTCAACAAAGGAAGGACCCAAACCACAACCCAATACTGACAGAAACAGATCCAGGGGATCCCAGAATCCCAGACTGGTTTGGGTTGGGAGGGACCTTAAAGCTCATCCACTCCCAACCCCCCTGCCAGCAGCAGGGACACCTTCCACTAGACCAGGTTGCTCAAAGCCTCATCCAACCTGGCCTGGAACACTTCCAGGGAGGAGCAGCCACAGCTTCTCTGGCCAACCTGGGCCAGGGTCTCACCACCCTCACAGCCAAGAATTTCTTCCTCACATCTCAGCTCCATCTCCCCTCTGCTAGTTTCAAGCCATCACCCCTTGTTCTGTCACTCCCTGCCCTTGGCCAAAGTCCCTCCCCAGCCTTCCTGGAGCCCCTTCAGGTACTGGGAGGCCACTGGAAGGTCTCCCTGGAGCCTTCTCTTCTCCAGGCTGAACAGCCCCAACTCTCTCAGCCTGTCCTCACAGCAGAGCTGCTCCAGCCCTGGCATCATCCTCGTGGCCTCCTCTGCACTGGCTCCAGTAGCTCCATGTCCTTGTGCTGTTGGTGGCCCCAGCACTGGAGGCAGCACTGCAGGGGGGGTCTCAGGAGAGCGGAGCAGAGGGGCAGAATCCCCTCCCTGGCCCTGCTG
Source organism: Caprimulgus europaeus (assembly GCA_907165065.1). Next base: position 49,129,117 of record OU015531.1, on the reverse strand, counting down.
CCCACGCTGCTCTGGGTGCAGCCCAGGACACGGTTACTGTGCTGCCAGCACACGGTGGTGGCTCACGTTGGTAAATAGTCAGTTCTGAATCTGCACTGGAAGCAGGTGAGTGGGACAAAAATGAGTCACCACAAGCAACATCACTGTCCTGAGAGAGGAGGGCAGCTCTCAGCTCAGCAGGGACTCGCCCTGCAGCGGGGCTGCTCCGTGAAGCCATTTCCTGGTGGCAGAGCGCGGCGTGTCCAGGCGAGCGCCGCGGTGTCCCCCGCTGGCACGCTGCCACTCCGGTGACATTAAACAGAGCTGGTCACACAACCTTTCCACTGCACGGGCTGTCTGGGAGCCATTTGCCTTTATTGCCCTCTGGAAATCATTAACTCTGGATCCAAAAGCCTACGTGGGCAGCAGTAGAGTGATCCAACTCCTGATTAACACCAGATTCAGTTTGCAGATCTACTCTTACTATCAGAGGTGGAATTGGGTGGTTGCCCTTCACCCAGCAGCAGCTTAATAACTCCTAAACTATGCAAAAATCACACTGAGCATGAGCAGGCAGAGCCCTGGCTGCAGGTCCACGTGGTCTCCCAGCCCACTGGCCTGCAGGACCTGCTGGCAGCCACCACCAGACTGGGACTCCTGTGGACAGTTCCAACTTCCCAGGCTGGAAAAGATCTTTAAGATCATCAAGTCCAGTGCCTAACCTGACACTGAGAGCACCCTGCAGCATCTCACCAGGTTTTGGTCCCGACACGCAAGGATGGCGACAGGCAAATTAATGAAGTCACAGTGACATCATGGTAAGACCAATTTTACCCTTCCAGAAAACAAGGTCAGGCCAGTGCAGTACTTCCCATCAGCGGGTGGCACTGCCCCTGGAAGGACATGAGGGTCATGAGCAGCCTGTCCCCTCATCCCAGCCTGGGTGGTCCCCCCAGCACCACGGCTCAGCAGGATTTGGGTAGGGTGAAACTTACTTTTTTTTTTCATTTCCAAGGCTCACAGCCCACATTCCCCACTTTGGAAGCTTGAAGAAACACCACAAGCTGTGGGCTGAGGAGGTTTCCATACTTCATAGTCCTGTGGGCAAGTGCTTTAGGCAGACAGAGCAGAACTAGTGCTTTTCAGCAGGTATGATGGGAAACTCAGAGCAAAGAAAGTTTGTCACCTCCAGATTCACCCATTCTGCACCTTCCACCATCAGACAAGGTGAAGGCAAAAGCTGGTTCATCTGCAGAGCCAAGAGCAAAGCTGCTGAGTCACGCCCAGGTGCCACCTCTGATTCACACAAGGCTGCTGTTAGGTGTTTCAGATGATCCCTTCCCAGTAACAGGGTGGCAGAACTGGTTCCACAGCCCTTGGTCACGCTTGTCCGCTGATGGAAAACAAGGTGCTTGAAAGGGCGAGCAAGCAAGTGAGCTTCCTGCAGCTTGATCACTGGCTTCACTAATCATGTCCCAGATGAACACCACTGATCTTGTATAACCAGTGTAAAAGCTCCTTCACTTGGGTTCACTTAAACCCAGAGCATCTCACCCATGAAGCCACAGCCTTCCTCCAGCAGCAGGTGACTGTCACTCCCCACAGGTGCTGAAGGTAAAGAGGAGAAGTTGCCTGGAGGCTTCTCACCATGACCACCAAGGTCCATCAAGTCACACCAGGCGTTCCCCTTCCTCCAGGGACACAGTCTCAGCTGGGAGAGACTTCTCTGGGCTCTTAAATTCAGCAGCATAAGGAGAAGTTGTGGACATGTTTTGCTCAAACAACCACAAAGGTTCTACAAGGCAAATGACCCCAACTCCTCCAAAGTCACTGAGCACTTTTACCAGCAGCTTCTCTGCCCCTCAGGTGGGGAAACCCCACCTCTCCCCCCAGATTTGCCTCTCACAGCAAAGGAAACAGCTACGAGCACGGTGATGAACCAAAGCACGGGCTCCTGAGCGGGGAGAAGCCAAGCCACCAAATATTGGGGCAGAAAAAAGCATCTTAAAGCAAATCAGCACTGACCACGCTGGGCTGGAGAGTCCATCCCATCTACAACCTGCTCTCCTCCACCTCCCTTCTGCAACCCTCCCTTCTCCATCTCCCTTTTGCAACCCTCTCTCCTCCATCTCCCTTCTGCAAACCCCCCTTCTCCATCTCCCCTCTGCAAAGCTCTCTCCTCCATCTCCCCTCTGCAAAGCTCTCTCCTCCATCTCCCTTCTGCAACCCTTTCTCCTCCATCTCCCTTCTGCAACCCTCTCTCCTCCATCTCCCCTCTGGAACCCTCTCCCAGGTGGTAGAGCTCAGTGTCCAGCCGTTTCCCCCCAGTGCTCCATGGCACCTACACCGAGAAGCCTGGAGCATTTTTAAATCTCCTGTATTTGGGTTTTTGGAGCTGTTGGAGCTGTTGGAGCTGAGCTGGCTCCAGGATGGGGCTGGCTTTGGCCGGTGGCCACGGCTGCTGCGAAGCGATAAGTGTGGCCGCCACGGCAGCTGCCGTCCCCGCGGCCGCTCGAGATGAGACAGGAAAGGGTGGGATGGGTGTCAGCTCGAGAACGAGCTGTGACAAACAGGCAGGAGACTGAAACTCCTGACAAACCAGAGATGCTGAGAGGGTGACCGCAGAGCTCCCGGGCCATGAGGGAAAGGAAGCCCCACGGAGCTGCCCGGCACACGTCCTGGGTCCCAGAGTGGGGCAGATCCAAACCCACTTGTGGTTTTCATGTTTTTCTACATCTTTCTCTCCAGACATCCTGCAGCCTACGTGCAAGCTCTTTGCTGTCACACCATGGAGCTGAACTTGACCTCTAGCTCTGGGGATAAATTCAACATGGGGGTGGAGCCAACGGTTTCTCTGCAAAGGTTCCAGGACAATGAGGAGATGTGGCTCCCACCCAACAGCTCAAAGCCACTGCTGGAGGTTGACTTTGGCTTCCAGAGAAAGAAAAATGGGCAGAAACACATCAGGACCACAGCCAAGCTCTCTGAAACAGGGGCTGGCCACTGGGGCTTGGTCCCTAAAGGTAGGACAGTCGTGGTGGGCACAAGCTTGGTGCACATAAGACCAGAGAAACACCCTGCTGAGGAAGAGTGACACCTGCAAGGTGCCAGAGAAAAGGAGATGAGTGACATGAAGTGCAGGGAAGAGTAAAGAGACTGCCAGTGAACCACGTGCTCTTCCAAGTGCTCAAGGCAAAGCTCTGGCACAGGATTCTGATCACAGATGGGTAAAATGGAACTCAACACATTCATTTCATCTGGACAGCTCTGATAGGACCAGCAGCTCTCTACCCTCAACCTCAGATCTTCCTCCAAGACTTGTCAGAGCTGCTGATCTTCTCCCACAACTCCTCAGCATCTGGAAGCTCTTCAGAGTGTCCAAGTCCCCCCCTCAGCAGCAAGCATTGGGGTCTCCTGGCTGAGCTCCTCCTTCAAACCCTTCCCCCAGGTGCAGATGTGGCGGCTACCATGAAGTGTTAGGCGATGGTGGGTGTCTCCAAGGTCTGAGACCACATGAACTACATGACTATGTGGCCACCTTGGTTGCCCTTGGAGCATCTTCCTCTGAACTCACCCCAGAAAACTCCACACACTCGTGCTCCACAGGCTCCCTGTCCTCACCCTCACCCCCTGCCCAGGCAGAACGTAGCTGCTGCTCCCCTTGTTGTTTCTGCACGAGCCATCTTCTGCATGGAGAGCCCAAGGGATGGCCAGAGCCCTCATCTCTGGAGGGGGGGACACCAGGGCAGCCCCTGACAGCCACCAGCAAACCACCAGCACATACCATGACTTGCAGAGACAAACCAAGCAGGGAGATGGAGCCCAGTGAGGGACACAGTGACCCACACGGCCACCCAGGACCACCTCAGGGCTCCCACCCAGCCTGCCAGGAGCTGCTCCGGGGCAGGTCCTCCAGACAGCACCCAGGGCCACCCCCATGTCTCATGGGTGCCACTGCCCTCTGCAGTCCCCAGAGGAACAAGCAGCTTGCCACCACGCAGCCAGGACACCCCTCTGTCTTCTTCCAGCCTCACCTCACATGGGCTTCTCTATGAAGTCCCAGCCCAGAAGATCATTCATCCCAAAGGAACCCATTTACCTGCAGTGGGAGCACTGGGAACAGCACTGGGGGCAGGCTCCCAGTGCTCAGCACTGCTGGAGAACATCTCCTCGGCTGCTCCTCAACCTTTCCTCACCTCAACCTCCCTCCCTGCTGTGGCACCACCAGCAGCACCATGTACCACAGCTACAATGCTTGACCTGATGGAGAACAGAAGGAAATGAAGCTTCCTCCTTCAGAAGAAAAATGAGAGTTTATTCTAATGTCTGTAAATTTGGGCAATGGGTCCTTACAAAATCTGTTCTCCTGTCCCAAGTGGGAATTCCTTGCTCAGGGCAGACAGGGAGGATGGGTGGGTGGTGCTGGGCCAAGGAGAGGTCACCAGAGCTATGGCCATGGGAGAGACAAGGGTCAGTCCTTGTCTCCCCCTTGGCTGGGATGAAATAAATAAAGAGAGAAATAAAAGCCAAGCTGAGGTGGCCACCAGCCAGGACAGCCAGGACAGCCAGGACAGCCAGGACATTTGCAGCTCAAACAGCTGAAATTGGCAGAGTTTTAACTGGAAACTCAGATCCAGGAACTGGTGGTGGGACACACTGGTGGGAGCCCATCACCACAGGAGCACCCGCAGAGCAGAACCCCCCCAGTTCTGCTTTAATGCTCAGACTGTCCCTGGGGCCACCTTCAGCAGGAGCTCCCAGCTGACCCCAAACCAGGCCCTTGGGGCTCAGAGCCTGTGGGACCCCGGGGGCAGCGGGAGGGGGGGGACGGAGGAGACACTGTCACCATCCGGTGGGCACCAAACAGGGGGGTATTTCACCCAAAACTGCCCCTGCCCAGGGCAGGTCCCTGGGGAGGGAACGGGCAGGAGCAGCTCCCCTCCACCCCCTGCCAGGAAACCCACCCTGCCCCAGCACCCAGCCGCTGCCGGCAGGCACCTATAGATCCCCCCATACAGGCACCTATAGACCTACACAGCAGAAACCTATAGATCTCTACATACAGGCACCTATAGATCCCCCCCCCCGGCACCTATAGATCCCCACACAGGCACCTAGAGATCCCCACACAGGCACCTATAGACCTACACAGCAGAAACCTATAGATCTGTACACACGGGCACCTATAGATCCCCCCCCAGGCACCTAGAGATCCCCACACAGGCACCTATAGACATCCCCCCCCAGGCACCTACAGACCTACACAGCAGAAACCTATAGATCTGTACACACAGGCACCTATGGACCCACATGGCAGGCACCTATAGATCGGTACACGCAGGCACCTATAGACAGACACACCTATAGACCCCACACAGAGGCACCTATAGATCTGCATGCACAAGCACCTATAGATGCACACACAAGCAGGCACCTATAGACCCCTCCACAGGCACCTACAGACCCACTGGCCCCGCTCCCGCCCGGAGCCCCTTCCCGGGACACCCCGACCCCCCTCTGCCCCCCCGGCTCCCCCATCCCCTGAGCCCACGGGGGGCCGGGACCGGCGGGAGCTGCCGCTGACCTGCCGCTGCCGGGGGCTCCGCTCGGGGGGACTCTCCGCGGGGATGTCTCGGTGGGGGGGGACGAACCGGGGGAGGCTGTCCCGCTCGGGGGACGCTCCGCACAGGGCCGGCACCGCCCGAGCTCCCACCGCCCCCAGCCCCGCTCCGCAGTGACTCCGCGTTGCGCTTTCGCTTTCCCTTTCCCCGCGGAGAAGGGGCGGCCCCGGCTGCCGGCCGCCCTCCGGGGAACGGGCTGGGGAAGGGGGGACCGAGGGGGGAATGACGCGGGGACGGGGGGACCCACGGCCGGGGGGTCAAAGCGGCTCCTCCTTCCAGCCCACACACCGGGTTACTCCAGCCCGAGCTGCCCCGGCGCGGTGGGGACACGAGTGACAGTGCAGCAGGGAGAGAGGAGCCTCAGCTCTTGCCTACAGAGACCAAATGGGACAGAAAAGTGACAGAGTGTAGTAGTTGAACTTGGCTGGCAGCCAAACATCACACAGCTGCTCGCACACGCCCCTCACACAGGGAATAGGGGGAACAATTGGAGGGGTAAAGGTAAGGAGACACGGAGGTTGAGATAAGAACCATGTGAGAACTGGAATAAAATAAACTTAAAATAATCATGACAAATAATCATGACAAATAATCATGAATGATGCCCACTACAATTGCTCACCACCCACCACCAGCAATCCTGGATGAGTGAAAAGGAACCCCAAACTCAAAACCACAATTCCAGAAGAGCGAGAGCCCAAGCAATCCCCCAGAGAATCCTTCCCCCTTTCCAGTCAACCCTCGTTAATAAACTGAGCATGATGTGATATCATTGGCACATCCATATCACAGATTAATAGCATTGGCATATGCAAATGGCAATTTTGGGTTTGCCAATTCCTACATTTCCCCCCTTCCCAGTGTTTTGCACTTGCAGAGTAGCAAAACACAAAGTCCTTCAACTTCCAGCAGCAAATAAAAATATGAGCACGTTATCAATGTTTTTCTCATAACAAATCCCACACTGAAACCAAACCACGGGGCTTTCTGGCTACTGAGGAGAAAATCTGGCACCACACTGGCTCCTCAGAGCACGATCTCCAGTTTGGGTGGTTTATTCCCTCCTCAGAAGTGCTGTTTTCTGCACAGGGCTTTGCAGAACAGCACCCGCAGGTCCCATGCAGAAGATCGACTCCAAATCTCAGCAGCACCCCAGAGCACAGGCTGCTAGAGACACCCAGGATTTGACATTCTTAAAAGGGTTTGGGGTTTTTTTCCCTTGTTTTGTTTGTTTTTTGCGAGGGAGGGGAGTGCCAAGGGGAGGGCTTGGCCTTGGATCGGGGGCAGCAGGTCCTGATTGCACAAGGGCCGCTGGCAGCTCTCTGGCTCTCGCTGCTCCACACCCCGGGAGCTGTCGGACCGGTGCTGTTTGGATGTGCACAGTAACCCCATCCAGCACCCCATGGACACACAGGTCTCCAAGGACCACTGAAGTGATCTGGGAATCACAGAATCCCAGAATTTCCTCCACTGGAAAAGCCCTTTAAGCTCATGGAGTCCCATCAAGAACCCAACACTGACCAGTCCCCACTGACCCATGTCCCTCAGCACTGTGTCTACACGACTCTTCAATCCCTCCAGGGATGGGGACTCCACCACTGCCCTGGGCAACCCCTTCCAGTGCCTCAGAACCCTTTCAGCAAAGAAATTCTTCCTCACATCCCATCTCAACTGCCCTGGGCACAACTGGAGGCCATTTCCTCTTGTCCTGTCCCTTGGCTGACCAGACCCACCCCCACCTCTCTGCACCCTCCTTGCAGGGAGTTGCACACTGCTGCAGAGGTGACTTCTTACTTGAATTCCACCTACCAAGCAGACCTACTGAACTTTCAGTTATCTAAATCATACTTGAAACCGGGGTCATGGGAACCAGTCACCGGGGCTGCCAACTGCCTCTGCGATACTGGGAGGTGCTGGGGCTGGGCTGAGTCCTGGCACTTTGCACAGTTTCAGACCTTGACCTAGGATCTGTTCCTGCCAGAAGATCTCCTGGTGACACCTGGTGCACAGCTCAGATGTCTGCATCTCTGCAAGACTTAATTTTTACCCTTGACAGAACTGAAGGGGAAAACAGGGAACTTGGGAAGAACCATGTAGATGGCCGGGTGCCGAGAGAGGAAAGTCAGTGTATTCCATGGTGTATTCATGAACTCCGCAAAAAACTGGAGTCCTGCTTTACCTGAGTCATGGTTCTGGACTTCTCCAAACCTACAGGAGCAAAGCATGGGATTCCCTCTGCTGTCACAGCTGCTCTGATGGCCTCTTCCTCATGGGAGGGACACAGAGCCGTGAACACACATCTCATCGCGCAGGGATGCCCGTGACCCCTCTGAAATGAAAGTCAGATCTCTTCTGTGGTGTGGGAGCTCTGCTGTGAAGGTGCCCATTTCTCTTGACATCTCAAGATTTCTGCACTGCATTTGTCTGCACCACTTCATTTATTTTAAAGAGAAAACAGAACTAAAAATAAAACAACTCACAGCCAAGCTTTCACACATCGCCCTGTGCTGCCCAAACACCTCCACACCATGCACCCAGCAAGAGGAACGCCTGTCCTCCCTCCTCTTCCAGCCTTGGGGGGCCTTTCAGACAAGGGTGGGTTTCTCAAAAGCTCTCCAGTTGACTTCCCCCTGGGTAAGGGGTTCTTCTCCCCTATTGCTGGGGTGTCTCCCCCCCTCCCTGAAGGGTTAACATCAGTAATCCAGGCTGTGGCCAAGCAGGGGTTTATTTGTAGACAGTCAGCCAAGTATTGAGTTCTGTAAACATCTCGAGTACATTCCTGCTGCCCCCATTATCTCATCTTCGTACTTCCTTACTGCTTTACCACATTTATTTAAAAGGAAGCAAGAAAATGTATTAGAAGAATAGAAGTGGCCCAGGTTTTAAAGACTGTGGAGGTTGGTCCAAACTCAGAGGAGCTATTTCTTTACAAGATGGGCAAAGATTTCTACAGCTAACCCAGACCTGCGTGCACCACACGCAAACACTAATTACTGAGTAAGAAAAACCAAGCAACAGTAAGCAGAGTCTTTAAGTTGTTTCTTAAACCTCCCTGTATATGGAACTCAGCTGACCTTGCTGGTGGTACTTCTGCTTATCTACAAGCATTGAAGCAGCACGTGTGGGGGAACTCCACAAAACCCCACAGACCGAATCCAGCCAAGATGTTTGCACAACTCCTTATCTCGGGCCACGTGAAGACTCCCACACAGTTTTGCTACAAACATTTCAGGAGCACCTTAGAGAAACTCCTTGTGATTTCTCCATAACTTACCATTTCTGAATAAATATTGAATGATTGGTTCTCTGTGTTGCTGACGTTTGGAAAATGCTCCACAAGAACAGGACCCAGGAGAAGACCTTCCAGTAGATAACTCTACTGAAGGGAAGCCTCGCTGCAGGGAGGGGAGGAAACCAGTGCTCCCATTGCTGCTCCAGTACCCACCTCCCATTCATCTCTTCCATGGGCAGCAGAGGGGAGGAGGTGTTCACACCTCTTAACTGCAACAGCCTCAGAAGTCACCCAAAGCTGTCTGCTGCTGGAAGATGAAATGCTGAATGATGCTCATGTGAGCACCACATTCACCATCTAACAGAGAATCTAACAAATACAGAGTGTGGAACGTGAACATCACAAGAATTTATGGTACCTTTGGAGCTCATGGGATTTCCACTTGCAAGCAAAGAAACTGAAGTGTCAGGCTTATGTGACGCACCCAAGGTGAGAGAAAAAGTCAGTTTAAGAGCTGGAAAGGACGGGATCCTATTCCCAGCTTGAGGCCATACGCTGTTCTCCCTGGGGAAGATGCTGCAGTGTGCACTGTTCTCTAGCAACAGAGCATTCTGACTGACCAGATTATTGTGTACAACCTGTCCTGCTGCAGTAACACAGCTCAGGGGCACCAAACTCATTATTTCCCACGTAAAGGTCACCCTGAATGTCAGAGTCTGTATTATCTTCCTTCACAGCACAAGGTGCTTATAGGTTTATCACAACTCCTCTTCCAAAGTGTCCCTTCCCCTTTACAAAGTGTCACTCACCTCTTCTCTGAGGAGAACAGGAACAAAAAGCACTGGCTTTCCAGAGAGCAGCAGAACAAGTCCCTCCCCCCGAGCCAGCACACCAGGCAAGACCAGTGTTCAGGTGCACTGAGCTACTGGTACTAAAACCCATCAACTCCTTACAGAAGGGACCATCTGTGTGTGACTTTACCTTGGGATTCAAGGCTGTCCTGTGCATCCCTCACCCACCACGAGGCCAAGAGAAGCATCTCCCACGTGGACCTTGACTCATTGCACAACACTCACAAAATATAAGTTAGGAAGTGATCCATTCACAGCAGAGTCCCAGAAAGTCGTCCTCGACCCGGCTTCGCATCAGCACAACGCCAAGGGATGGGCCAACGTGTCCATGAACGATCCCACACCTTGTCCAGGAGTCAGACACCTCTGAACACGTGGCACTGGGCACAGCACAGCACCCACACTCAGTTCTGTGGGTGTACCCATCGCCACGCTTCGCACTGCGGATCTGACCTCGTGCCAGCACCGTTACCACGCTAAGATTCACCAGAGACTGGGTCAGTTCCTCTCATCTGCATCTTATTTGCATAGATCAGATCACCAACCTCTATTAAAATACTCCCTCAATTTCTTTGGGAAATATTCAGCTGGATTCTGCTGACCCACTAGAACAAGCTCTAGAGATAAACTTGAAGAAGAGTAGGATAAAAAAAAAGTAAATACAAAATAAGCCAGTATGCTATATTAAATATATTCCACATTTCTGACTCATACTTTTTGCTTTTAAAAAGATAAGCAAGGAAAAGAAAAAAAAAAAAAAGTATTTTTTTGACACAAAGAGATTACCATTGTGTTTTGTAATATTAGTCATAACCAGGAAATTCCCCTACTTGTCTGGATTAAAAATAAACCACCACCACCACCACCAACAAAAAAGCCCACAAAAAACTTCAGTAAACATCAGCATATTTAAATAAGCAAGAACAAAAGTCTCACTGTCAAGGCATGTACCTGGATAAAAGATAACATGTACCTGGATATGAAATTACAGCTAAATCAGGTGTGAAATGGGCCGTGCACTGCAGCAGAGCCATTTCCACGCTGGCTCGTGTATCAGGCGAGCACAGGATCTCACAGCTCAGGATATTTCTGACACAGTTTACAGGAAGAGACTTGTGGGACACAGTTGTTTCAATTGGCAAATTCATGACAAGGAAGTTGCAGCTAAATGTGTTTTGCCTCAGATTCCTGTGGTTATCAGATAATTCTTCCACAGCACACAGAAAAGAAGCTGCTCCAGTTCCTAGAAATAAGGTTTACAAAGGACAATGGCTGTACCTGGATTTAGGAGACATTCTTACCTTGGGAATGAGTTATTTCCAAAGAGATGGTGAGCCTGACAAAGTGTACCCTGTGTTTCAGGTGAGGGAGATGGGCTGTTACATGCTCCCTCCTGACATGTATTTGCTCATGTCAAAGCTGTTATACCATGTGCAGTCAGGCTTGCAAAACCCAGCCTCTCAATTTGGGCACCAGCTCCAAATCACACCCCCTGTTCTAAACCCTCCTGCCAAGGGCCTGTCAACCTACTGAACAGAAGCCACACTGAACCTGCCCCAAGGTTGGGATTTCTCTCCCCAGAAGAACTCACTGTGGGACAAAACTATGACTCTCTGTATCATTCTCTGACCTGCTAAGATTGGCCAACCCACTGCTGCATCCAGAAATTAAAATGCTCAGCAAGTAGGTGAGGAAATGCAGGGTAAATGAAACAAACCCTAAAGCTCAAGACACTGGAAGGAAGAGTTTAAACAACCCAAAACACTACAATCTGTAGGATTTTTTCTTCAGCTTGCTTGTTTCTAAGACAAGCAGCCTGGAGGGCACACACCAGTGCATCACCCCGATGCCTGGAGCTGGTCACCAAGGACAGGCTATGGGGAACCAGTTAACACCACACTGGAATCACCTGATGCCATTCATGTATTTAAACACAGTAAGAAAACACTGAACTTCCAGGACCAGCTGCTGCAGCAGAGGAGTAAAGCCCATAACAGCTTGAGCTATAAAGGTTGATTTATTATTCTGTTTTATTAAGTCTTGACCAGACAGTACAAAAACACAAACAAGTGCCACGAGAGAGAAATCTTTTGCCACTCACATCTGGCCAAGTGTAATCAGAGGTGAGACTGGCTGCAGGTATATACTGTATATATTTAAAGAAACACAGGTAATGCCAAGGCTGCTCCTGCAACCCCAGGAAAAATTTCTTGGCAGATTATCAACAAGATTTGTTTTTGGTTTTTTTTTAAGCAATTTGAAAACAATTCACTGATTAGATAAGTGAAATAACAGACCTCACAGCAACCATACAGTTCTCAGTGATCCTTGTGGGTCCCTTCCAACTCACAACATTCAGTTTGGCACTTGAGAATGGAGAAACCAGTGGTCAGAAATATATTCTGAATTTTGTTCTCTGTACATTCCACCATAAGGTCAATGCAGTGGCACAGATCAACACCAAAAAAATATCTCTAAATAGATTAATTGTGTGCTTGTGTAAGTGCATGTGAGTGAAAAGCACAGAACAAAGACAGCAGAATTGTTTCCATCATCCAAATTGCACAGAAGACATTAAAAACAATTTAAACAGAAAACTTCCAACAGGCATCAAAAGGGAAGAACCCCAAACTAACACAGCTCCCTCCACACACAGGTGAAACCTTTTGCATCATTTCAAATAAATACAGCCTGGAAGCAGGCCACATCCCAGGGCAGATGGAAACAACTTCACCACACAGGTACAGTTGAAAACCACCACTGGAATCAAGTGAATTTTGTGAGCCAAATTTCAGTGCTACAAACATTTTGTGCAAGACAATCCTTACAATCGATGCTGAGTTAAAACATAGCAAGTTAGAATTAATTCTCAAAATCTTTCCTTGCATCTTTCTGAATTTGGTAACAAATTCAGCATGTGCAAAGTCATTTGAGTGAGATCACAGACAGGCACGTTCTCATAACCTTCACTATAATAAATAAGTTTCCTGTCCAGAGACAGAAGTCAAGGAATCAGAACCAATTAGCAGCTTCTTCTAGCAATTTTTACTTCTTGATGTGCATTAGCTCTGGAGAAGGTTCACTGAGGAATCCAGGTATCCCACCAGCCCTTCAATTCATTTTCAAGTATCTTTCAGCTGAACTGTACACTTCCAAGTCACACAGGATTGATCAGGTCCTGTTCCATGGTACTACTGCGTTAAAACAACTGTGGCTGAAAAATCTCATTCGAGGCTATACAGTATTTCAGTTTGTATAAAAAGAGAATGTACAGAACACAGTGTTTAAATTAATAAATAAGGTTAAAATTAGAGGAAACAGTGTTGCCACTAGCCCTTTCTAGAACGAGTATGAGAAGAAAAGTCCATTTAACTTTCAGTCCATGAAGAAGTACACACGAGTTCCATCAAAAAGCTGTGCTTTTAAAAATCTCTGGATTTTCTTCTTCCTCCTTGGAGTCCCTTGTGCTACTAGATGCAGGTCTGTATTCTAATCTGAGAGTAGGAGGGGAAGCAAAGAAAGAAAAAAAGAAAATAACTTAAAAAACAGATGAGAGAACAGAGAAAAAAAAAAAAGCCTTTGATATCCCAAGCCCCATTTGACCTCACAGCCTCCTAATTTTAATATCCCATTGAATTCCAGTGGATGGGTCCCTTTCTCACACCAGCTCTGTGCTTCTGTGTCATCTTCAGTCAGAGCCAGGGCAAAAGACCAAATGCTCTCAATGCTTTTTTAGGTCAGCTGAACTAAACTGGAAGAGTTCAGTCCTTCACTAGTATTTGTATGACTTTCAGAACCTAGAAGGATAGATTATAACCCACAAAGTGTCCCTATACCTCGATAAAGCAAAACACTTACACAAAATCATTCCTCCTGCATAATTTTATTCAGTCCTTGGAGTAAAATGATAAATTTAGAGCCTTGTGATGGACACATCACACTTGGGAAGAGGGACCAGGATTCCAGGCAAGCTCTGACATCTTCATCAGAGCACTAAATCAACTCCTGAAACCAACCCCTCCCTCTGACAACACCTGGGCAAGTCCACTCCTCTTCTCAGAGCAGAGAAGGGATGTGTTAAGATCAGAGAGCACCACTTACCCTTTCACCAACAGCATTTGCTCAATTGTGTCTGGAAGAGGCATACCATAGCTTTCTGGCAGAAACAGAGTCAGAATTCCTGAGAGCACAGTCAGGCTCCCCATCAGGATGTAAGGCAGGAACCGATCGTAGGCACCTAGAACACACACACACACCAGCTCGTGTCAGCTCCAAACCTCTGGCTGTGCTGTACCCAGGTACAGGGCTTCATCCGCCCAAAATTGAGGCTTTCAGTGAAAAACAACCCAACCTCCCCCCCAGTCTGGCATTCCAAGCACATGTTGTTACAAATGTGGTTGTAGGAAGTCAAGAGATTGGGAAACAATAGCTCTAGGAGCTGTCCCTGTTGAGTCTCCAGAGCATCTCCTCAACAGGGCGCTATGACCATTCCTGAGAGACATCAAACCCCACTTTTATCTGCAGTTTCACCAGACACTCAGATCTAGAAACAACAGGCAGAAAATCCCAATGACCCACAGAGGCAGGACACTGATCTGGGTACCAAGTGTTGCCCTCCACCCCCCAGCACCATCCCAGCACAGGCACAGGTGAGTTCACTCACCGAGGTAAACGAAGTAAGGCGAGAGGATGCTGCCCAGTCTCGAGGCCATGGAACTTGCTCCAACTCCCATGTTTCTCACTACAGTTGGGTAGAGCTCAGCAGTGTAAACATAAACCATGGAAAAGGCAGATGTGATCCCAAATTTCCCCAACATCACCAGCAGAATAGACAGTGCACGAATATCTGAAATCAAAACACAGTGAGGATTTCAGTAAAGCTCCCACAATTCAGGGTATCTCTTAATTCCATGGTGTTTGTGTAACTCCTGGCTAATCCATTCCAGTATCTGCTGTCTTTTTTCCTCTGTACATGTCTACAAGCACAGGCAACATTTTGTATTTATTTATTTATTTATTTTTAAATTACTAGGATTCAACATTTTTATTTCCTTGAGCATGGGGCTTCCTGCCAAGTGAAAAATAAGGAGAAGAAGAGAACAAGAACTGCAGAGGTCCTCTTGGGTTTCAGAGGCCAGATCTCTGCTATTGCAAACAATGCCATATATCCCTTTGTAATAAATGAACAAAGTTAAATATCTGAAACAAGTTATTTCTGGCTTCCTGCTCTGGTTTTTCACTAACACTCTTAGCTACAAGTCAATAATTTAATTATAAGAAGCTGGGCTGACTTTAACTGGGACAGTTAAGATCTGAAAATCAAACCAGATGGTATCAGTGTCCAACTGACTCAAAAGACTGGAAAAAGAGAATGCAACATGCATTACCTGTATAAATAAGCAAGGCACTTGTGCATCCTCTTTGGTTGATTTTTTGATATGTAAACAAGTGCTAAACAACAACACCACCTCCTCATCACATTCAACATCATTACCAGCACGAGCCCAGAACACTCTTAATCTAACTGGTCTAAAGATACATATGGTTTGATATCCAGTAAATGTTATTTTGTTCTCCTTTTCAGTTGCCAAACATTCCATTAACTATCAACACTAATTCAGTATAAACACCTTTGCTTACCAGTAATGCTTCCACAGTGCCTCCCTGTAACTGTTTAAACAAGCCATAAAGAGACAGTCATTGACAGCTGCTCGGGAAGGAAGTTCTGCTTAGCCTCCTGGTAACCTCCACTTACCTCATTCTGGTTGGTCTAACCCTGCTTTTACATTTGGACCTTACCAGGGATGTACATTAAAGGCAAAACTGGATGACAACGCTAATCCCAACAGATGACAGAGCCCATGACCCACCTTTCAAAACATATCTGAACTGAGATGTTGCGTGAGCTCCTTGTGCAGCAGGGCTGAGAACCAAGGAAGAGGGGCAACATAGGAAATGAGTATTTAAAAGTTGGACCAGATGATCCTTGGGGGGTCCCTTCCAACCTCGTGTTCTATGATCTGGTATTTAGTCCCCTCTGGGCACCTTGCCTCCACATCTGCCCAGTGCATGGTAGGGTACTTCACCTATCAGGAATATTTGAAATCAACTGATTCCATACGTGAAGGCACCAGCTGGATGAAGAGCAGGACACAGCCTCCCAGGAACAACGCAGCAGCCATGGAGTACCGGCGAGGGAGGTTCCCAAGCAGCAGCCAGGAAATGATGTAGGCTGGGACTTCAATCACTGCTGAGAGGAAGCAGTTCACATAGACGTCTCCGTGCAAGTTCGGTGTGTCAAGAGACAGTCCAAAATAACCAACAGATATTATCATCCTGTAAGAAGCAGAACAACAGGATCAGACAAATTGCTCTTCTTCCTGAGGTGGCCATGAACCTTTTTTACATCTCTTATTAAGCACAGAAATCTCTACAAAAGGTGAATTCAGCATCTGCCAGGTTGGTTCACCTCTGAAGCAGCTAAAGTGCTGACTTCAGAAACAGCAAGATAACAATTAAACAGTGCTGATGCTTTTGACCTTTCAAGTTGCTCTTGAATTCAAGGAATAAAATATATTTAGAAAAAAAAAATTAGAAATACACTATTCAGCATTAACACAACTGGGTAACTCCAGAGCTGTTGCCAGTCTTGCTGAGGCACAGGCCTACGAGCCCATGGTCAGAGATGCTGGATGGTCCTGCAGCTACTGAGGTCACTTTTTTTTCTTCTGATGACATTAATGACTTTGCAACTGTCCACCCCACTCTCATTCAGACCCTGTGAGGAAGCTCTGGGTATTTGTCACTTCTATCCATCTCATTTGTCTCTGCTGATGGAGAGGGGCTGACTACTTCTGATGTATGTCCCCATATTTCAGGTCACCCCTGGGAGATAAGTGCTGATTGCTCACAACACAGTGATACAGCAGTTCCTGTGACTGGTCCTTACAGCCATAACCTGAAAGTTTGGACCACTGAATTTTACTGCTGCTGACACCTACAGTAGTGTTTCATTATGTTTACCAGGGAACTCTGAGTAGAGAACATAGTTTCTGGGTCATTACCCTCCATGCTTTGTGTACAAAGTTAAAGAGGAGGAGTATGGAATCCTGGCAGACCCAAACAATCCAGGATTTTCTCTGCCATGCCCCAAAGTGGCTGGGCAGCATCCCAGTCATGTCTGCATGGCTCAGTGCCTGGGCTGGTCAGTGCAGCAGGACAGAGCTTGGTGACTGGGAACACTGCCATCTCAACTGTGCCACTGCCAGATGAGAGCTGGCTTCCACCTGATGGAGGCAAACACACAACTGGCCTTGGAGACAAATCCTGTCCTGATTTGGGAGATGCTGGGAAGAGAGGGTAATGCTTCACCAACAAGTAACAGGTGGCAAATGAGGCAAAAAAGAGGCACTGGGTCAGGATGTGTCCAGGTGCAACAGTGAGGCACAGAGCACTTGGCACTTCATCTCCTTCAGCATCCGTGTTAGAACCCGGAGCAAACTCACTGCACAGCACAAAGTGGATCACTGAGCTGAGATTAGCTCTTCCTCCTCCTCCTCAGTTCACATGGGAAGAGCCTTCACGGTCCAACTGCTTAAAATAAGTTGCCTAGTGTACCTGGGAAGGTATGAAGTCATCCAGCTGAAGGTAACCCCCCACTGCTGTGGGTGCCCTGCCAGCTAAAGCTATTCTTCTCCAAAGTAGTTACGTGATGTTTTCCACAATGCTGTGCAAAATGCCCAGCCCTGTGCTCTGAGGACTTTTATTATTATTATTATTATTTTAAATATACAACAAACTGCCTGTTGGAACTCACTTTTAGTGGTAGTTTGCCTTAGCTCATCACACTGGCAAACCTTGAGACAGGTACACATTTCCTAGGAAAACTTCAGGGCTATTTACACACCCCAGGCTGATGAGAAGCCAAATCTCCTCCTCCCTGATGCAAACCCAGCAAAGGGATTAAAGACTCAGTATTTAATCAAAATTGACAAGACACTCAGCAATATGTAGAGCTGATATACTGCTATCTGCAACCATTCTCTTTCACAGAGCTTCTTCCATGAGATCTTCCCATTCATAACACAGAAGATACCATTGGTACACTATGGGTTGGAAAACACTGCTGTGAGTCAGCACAGGACACTCTATATGTTGGGAAATTAATTAAAAGGACATTAGGCAAATGACATGCAAAGTAGAAACAGTGGAAACACTGCCCAAATCAACTGAACACTCTTCTGCAAGAGAAGGTTGATTGTTCAGGTCAGTTGTGCATGCTTGGCTCTTCCTGCCTATTATAAAACTTCATTTCTCATGTGGTAAAAAGCCCTTCAGCATATGGAATGGATCACATACTGCCATGTCACAGAACCCTAGAACCCCAGAACTGCCCAGATTGGAAAAGCCCTTTGAGCTCATGGAGTCCAACCATGAACCCAACACTGACCATTCCCCGACTGACCCATGTCCCTCAGCACTGTGTCTACACGACTCTTCAATCCCTCCAGGGATGGGGACTCCACCACTGCCCTGTCCCTCCATTTCTCTCAGATGCTGTGTCCTACCAGACACTGTTCAAGAAGTTTTGCATCCAGTTTCTAGAACCACACACACAAAATTGACTGTGCCTAGAAACCTGCTACTCACCTACTCCGTGCAGGCTGGAAGCAGAGCGGTGTCAATTCAGTGTCAATTCTCTACCTCACTTCCAATTAAAGGCAAGAGTCAGTAATTGGACTTGGAGCTAAGACAACAGTATATAGGAACTGTATGGACATTTCTACAAAGAACCAACATTACTTCCCTTTTTTGAGCTTTTTTCTGCTCAAGTTCCTTTCTCAGTGTGTTTGTAGCACTGTGCTTGCTGATGGGCAAAGGAATCTGGCTTAAATATTAGCCAAGTCATTCTTTGACCCAAAAAGCCACGTCAGCTTGTATGCACTGGCAGCTCAGTGGCCTGAACTCCAAGGCTTTGCCTCACCAAGGCACAGGAACATTGTTCTGTAAGACTTAGTTAGCTCCAAAGCACTTGAGGGACCTTCTTGGTTAGGACACCCTAGGTACATGCACTAATTAAACCTCACTTCTACTCAGCCCCTGGCAGGCTGTAAGTTACCCTCTCAGTCTTCTCTCTTCTGAGCCATTACAGCTCCACTGAGATTTACAGTAAAAGAAAATGACAACTGTTTAATCAAACTGAGCACAAAGTACAGCCTCAGCTTGTGCAAAACCAAGCTGAAGACAGCAGGTAGACAGAGTAGCTAGCAGGAAAGTCTAGGGCAATCTCAGATCAGAACTTCAAAGGCAGCTTTATCCCTTTAAGAGATAATACAAAAGAAATGGGAAGATTCTCCCCACAAACCAGGCATTGCTGAGTTCAGATCTGACTGGAGGACACAGCATGACTCATTCCTCTTACAAGGCTTTGTTGCAGTCAGATGAGGATTCCCCAAGGCCCAATATCAGGCAGGATTCTCACACATCATGGCCAGCTGATCTGATTCTTGCTCACTTCAGGATATGCCTGGCTGCTTCAGAAAGAAATAACAATCCAGATGCGTTTCTAGACCGTTACTGTAATGAAGAACCTACATAACCAGAATTTTGTTGCTTCAGCCAGCAGGTTGATGCTTTTTGAGCTGTCTTTGTCCCTCTCTCCTTAGAATTCCTTAGTGTTCCAAGAGCAGTTTGTAATTGTTTTGCTGCTGTTGTGCTTCCATACTCCTGAACCACACTTGCTTACCAGAGAATCACTGACATAATGGTGATAGTCAGGATATTCCGGGTTCTCATTAGATCCAGAATGGTGTACGTCTGCTGCTTCTGGGAATTCAAATCTTGCAGCTGGAAACAAACAAACAAACAAACCAACCAGGGGAACGTTAACTTCCTGCAAGCAGGATCATTGTGAAAATAAGTCACCCCCCCAACTTACACACCAGTATTTTGATATGCTGCAGAGCTGAAACAGAAGCCTCTCAGTTAACTAAACACATATAAGCCATAAGAGCCAGTTACCTGTGAAAGAAGTTCCTCCTCTCTAAGCTAAAGTCACTTAAAATTCAGGTTGAAATTAGTAATCATTTTCTCTGCCTGAGGCTACACAAAAAAAATTGCTTATTGTTACTTTTATGCCCAAATTCTAAAGCAACAGCATTAACTGATGATTTATGTGTCACTACTGGCAGAGCTCTTAGGTCCAGTTTTGAGCAGCACACCTTGAGGATCAAGCAGATCAACTGCACCCTGACAAGAAGAAAGCAACAAGGATGATGAGACATTTTGAAAACATGATCTGTAAATGGAGGGGGTTTAGTTAGCCTAAGGGCCAGAAGACCCAGGGCATCTTAAAAGACCAAGAATGGTCTTCAAAGATCAGCAAAAAACCCAAAAAGGTGATAAACTGCTCTCTATGTCCACTGCAGACAGCAAGAAATAAGATTAAACTGCAGCAGGGCAGATTTAGTAAATGACTCCTCCTGATGGACCTAACAGTGATGTATTTAGAGACAAAGTGGTTAATGAGCTGGAGAGTCCCCACCATTATCTAGCCTGTTTCTGAGATCTTCTTCTAAGAATACCAGCAAAAAGACAGGACACTTCTCCTTTCCTTATGAAACTTGCCAGCTTTTCAAAATAAACCCACTTCCATGCAAACATTGCAAAGACACTCATCCATGAAGCACACAAACAAGCTTTATGCTTGGTAAGATTGTAAAAAAGGAAAGAAGTTGGGTTTTTTAAATTTAAAACTTCAATTTAGACCCCTAACAAGGAGTAACAAGGGAGAGATTTTTCAGAATATGTAAAAGGTGATTTAAAAGGACGAGTTTCATTGATTAAAACTGTCAGCTCTGATAAAGCAATACCATGTGGCTGAGGAACCACAGTGCTCTAGACATGTAATATTTTTTTATTGCAAGAGATGGTATGTGATCAGGATTTATCCCAGGCTGCTTACTCATCAGCTTAATGCTATTTTAACAGTCTCATACTAAGAACATTAACAAGATTTTGATCTTACAGTCTTCCCCAGAGATTCTTTTTTCTGTTAGGAGATTTTATATCTACTTGAACCTGAGAGTCTATCAACAGTTAGAAATCTAACCAAGAAGAAAACAATCATCCACCTTAGCAGCTCAAAACAATCAATGAAAAAAGGTGATACTGAAATATTTTTAATGTTGATGCTTCTTGAATTGTCAGCTGCCAAGACACCTCACAATATTTAAGTGAAGACTTCTCTTTCCACAACTAGAAGAATCACTCCTGCCTGACAGACCTCTATTATGTGCAAGCACAATAAGTTGTATTCAAAGGTTATTTCCGCCCTTGATTTTTTAAGTCAGCGTGACCCAAGAATGTAAAATTAAATTTTAACATGTTTAAAGACTGAATGCCTTTTGTTGGCACTGGTCACTCCTTCCTGGTGTGCACAAATGATTATCAGCTAAAAGTAAACTATGAGCATAGCTCCAAAATAATGCAATCACTCACTACTTGAAACTTCCCTGACCTCTTTCTGCCTGGTCTAATATATTGCCTTCTACTCTGTATTTGTTCAACTTACAGCCCTGCTTTCCCTAAAACATCAGCCTGGTCCAGCAGAAGTAGTTGGATGTATTGCAGGACACAACACATGATGAAGAGACAAAAACAACCATTAGTTTAACTTAATTCCTCATCAATCTCTCCTCCATATTCAGTTAATGATGTTTCTTTTGGCAAGCTAGCTGCTGAACGCTGCTTTAGGGCCTAAAACTCTTGTCCCTCAAACTCAAAATACACATTATCTTCTCAATGTCCTGTAAACTGTATCTGAGCTAATGGGAAGACAAAGTTTATGTAACCCCTGCAGTCAGGGAAAACTCTTTCTGAGTGGTATTTTGTTCTGAAGACCCGGAGGATAAAACAGTGGGCTGATGCTCGTGCACACCCAAGCTTCAGTGCATTTGCTTCCATAAATCTTCATTTTCTATGCAAGGCAAACAGCTCTTTACATTTGATTGCTTTCCCTCTGCCTGAAGCCAAACTCCCCACCACACAAGCTGCAGTCAGCTCAACAGCTCGCAGCCCTTTCTCATAAATCACATGATTTTTCCTAAGTACTCTCCAGTTTTGCCACTATTTGTTGCCAAGAAACCAGCAAACAGGAAACAAAAAAAAAAGGGGGGGAGAAAAACCAAACAAACCACAAAAGAAAACCAGGAACACTAACATTGAACATTCAGAGAGCCACAGCTGATGAGGAAAAAGGACTCTGCCTTTCAGGAGCTGCCTAAGCAGACCACATAATCCCTAGCAGGACAGGCTAGAACAAGAAGCTACAAGAAGGGCAGGGAGGGTACAATGATGATTAAACCCATCACTCAAACATTTTTATACCCCTCATGTGGGATAATTCAACCAACCAGACCCTATTTGTGCTCTGCAGCTCAGTTATGACTAATCACCTGCTGGATCCTAACTGGTTTTGAAATCTCTGGAGCCTAAACACTGCAGGTTCTGCTCTCCAGCTCCACAGGTTCGAGGAATACTCCAAACACAAGACCTGGTTGCTCCTCCATCCAGCACTCACATTCCCACTGCACGAGGGCTAAGGGCCAGGGGCATTTCTGAGAACCTCCCTGCAGCATAAACATGCTTCCTAAAAACTGGAGAGGCTGTGAACCTTCTGCTTTACAGCTCTTCAGAAAGCAGAGGAAAGAACAGCATAAACAGATCACTAATGAAGAAGTTTTGCATGGATTTTTTTTTGGTTGACAGCATTACTTTTACCTTAAAAAGTAAAAAGATGGACAGGAGTTCTGGATTTAAACAGTACCTGTTCACTGAGCTCATTTTCACTGCAGTGTCAGAGTGTTAGGCTGTGTTTCTGGAAGTTGACATGCAATGATTTCTCTGTAAATAAGGACTGTGGTACTCCAGCCCACGCTGCTGCAGCAGTCAGCATTTCCCCTTGGCCAGTGCTCCCTGGGGTAACATCCCTCCTCTTGTCCCCACCTTCTGGGGCTCCATAATCCAGCCCCATTCTGAGATGGCAAACAGATCAAGATTTCTTTCTAAGAATGGGAGTTGAAGGGTTCCAGGGACAGTGACCTTAAGCAGATGTTGAAGCCAGAGCTTATTTTCTGTTCTCCTGCTGGAGTGCTGGCAGTGGGTGAGTTTTCATGGCTACAGCATAACAGTGAAGGGAAAAAAAAAAAGAAAAGGAAAAAAAGCATGTTCTAATGAAAATCTAGGGAAAAAGCTATGATAAGAAGGTCTGAGGATTCCTGGCATTGTCACTCTGTTCCAGCAAGACCAGGATGCCTGTCCTACTATCTACAAATAAGTCTGGACAAACAGGTTGGCTTGCACCTGAGCTAACTTCAACCCAAGTGAAGCTGCTCCAATCCCCAGAGCAAGCACGCTGCAGTTTAAAGGCCAACCATCTCCTGGTACAGAGCTCTTGTAAAGCAAGTGAGCATACAAGGGATGTTCACATAAACCACGAGACAATGTCAACTGCCAACCAGAACACAACCAGCCAACTGCCCAGACAGCCTCCACAGATCTGCCTAGAGATGCCCATTCTCCTGGATTATACAAACAATCTGTCTGTCTGACTTCTGGAGGTCATGTTTGAATGAGTGTGGAACTGCTTCTACATCTTCAGGTCACCAACAGCTCAGATAAATGGGGGAAACCTAGAAGAAACAAGAATGTGTTGGAAGAAATGGATGGAGAAGAAAAGATACTGCTAGCTACTCCACTCAAGAGGAGCTCAAGTTTTTCTCTCCTTAAAATGGAGCAGAAATTGGAGTTGAATACAGAATTGAACTAGAATGACATTCTTTCCACTGCCACTGGCCAGGATCAGTCCTGTGTTAGACTTTCACAGAGGTATATTAGATTGTGCAAGCATAAAATCTCTTCAGTGCCAAGTATTTAGATCACAAAGCAACAAGTACATCAAATTCATTACCTTCTGCCAAAAACTAGAGTTTAAAAGTGAAAAGGTGGCTGTAAACTGGATCAAAAAGATGTTTGTATTAGAATGCATGGTAGCATTCCCATGGGAATGGGGTATTCTGCTTTTCAGGAAAATGACTTTTTATTCATTTGAGAAGTACATAACACACTGCAGGCATAAATCAATCCATATGTCTGGAAATTAATCACTTTACATGGTCATTAACAGGTCCAGCAAACAACTGGACTGAAGAATGGATATTACCTCACTAGGGTCAAATATCACATCTGGGGCTGTAATGCCATTAATTTTTGCAGCCTTTCGGATGATGTCTTCTGCCTCTTGAAATCTTCCCTGGGAGATCAGCCACCGTGGAGACTCTGGAATGACCCTGCAGAAAAGAGTTCAGAATAAGGAGCCTGCATTTCCAGAGAAAGCACTGCTGCAGGCACCAGTTCACTGACTGTTCCAGGCATGAAGAGCTCAAAACTTGCCATACCTTTGCAGATGTTAAAGCAGCCACAATAGAAGTCAGATTTAGACTAGCAAACTGAGCAAGAACAGACTAAAATGTGATTGTGGATTTTAGAAGTATTAAAGAAATAAGTAATGCCTCAGAAAAGAGAGCAAGCAAAACCTTCAAAGTATGGGGGGAAAAAAAAAATTAACTAAAGAAATTCAGACATGTGAACACACAAGCAGCAGGCCCTACAGCAAGAGGCATATCCTTAGAGAATAACACACATAAAATTAGGAATTGCAAACACTGTCACAGAAAGGCAAGTCAGGAAGTGGAATTCTCCTGAGTCATTCAACTTTGTATGAAACTGGAGTCACAAACATCAGTGCTAGTGTAAGTGAAGAAACACCACCACCACGTGGACTATGTAAGCTTTACAGGCCACCTCAGGGCACTGTTTCATTAACCATGGAAGCAAACACAGAAGTCTCACACATGTGCAAGTACTGTTTTGTAGTTTGTCATATCTATGCCACCCTAACAACACCCAGCTTCCCAGAACAACTAGTTTCTCCTTCTGCCCTCAGTTCAGACATACTCCTAAAAGCTCATGGATTTCAGCTGGTGCAGAAGGATGAGTTTTATCGACTTTTTTTTTTCTTTGCATGTACATCACTTAATTTTATAGAAGCCTGCAGAAAATGGAGGGATAGGCTTTTGAGGCATGAGTCAGATCACTCACAAAGCTATGGACTTGCAGCTAAATGAATGGGAAGAGTAAAGGACACAATGTCCATTCTCCTGGGAAGAGTAAAGGACACGATGTCCATTCTCCTGGGAAGAGTAAAGGACACAATGTCCATTCTTCATCTGCCCATTCCTCAATTTCATTAGTCCAGGCTGGTTGGCTTCGAGTTTAAATGTTAAAAAATCTGTAGACAGGACCTTCTGAAGTCTTTTAAATTAATTGTACTCACCACCAGAGTGGGATGCAGAGCAGCCCAGGTAAGGTGAGTGCCAGCAGCAGCATCCTCCAGTCCCTGATGAAGTAAGCGAACAGCGGCAGCAACATGTAGCCGAGGGCATAGAAGATGCAAACACCCAGCGTGCAGAACAGCACACGAATCGATTTGCCAAGAATTTCTGTGCCTGTTCAGAACAACACAGTGAAGATTAGTATTTTTAACTTCAGAGCAAGCAGGGAACTTATGAAAAGTAGCTCTAATGATTGGCTTTGAAATCGAGTACGCTGGGTAGCTGCAGTACACAGCACGCTCTGCCACCCAGTTCTAGAGGCACCACTGATCTTCATCCTCCTGCATCCACCCAGGTAATGACAAAAGGAAGAGAACTGGGCCAGACTATTTCTGTAGCTCAAAGTAGCTAAAACTTCAGTAATTCTATGTTCTTAGAATCTCACATTTTACTTGAGGAGCTAAAGCCACCTGACAGACTATAAAACATTCACAACACAACCTCAGCTTGATCTCTGCAGGGTCCTCTCCAGCTTATGGCAAGAGACCAGCTTCCTTAAAGGGTGATTCAGGGATGGATAAACTGGGTTCCTCACCTGTATCACCACCTAAAGGACTGTTTTGCTATTAGCCAAAAACCTTGCAGTCTTTTGGTGCACACACAAGGAGGGTCACTAACAGAAGCCAGGCTACTGGCAGTGGAATTCATGCACTAACGGGTCAGTGCTTCCCCTGAAATGCTCTGGGACCAGCAAATCCAGAGGTGATGTAAGAGAGAATCTTCCTCAATTCCTCAGAAATCAAAGGAGATGACAGAAGATGCAGCAGAATGTCTACAGTGAGGTTAGCTAAACACTTTTCACAGCTACATCACTCTTCTTTAGCCCAAAATACATTTCTTGCCAACATTTGGTACTCTGGACAGTGAGGCCACTGCAAATAATACCAATTTTAAAAGAAATCTCAGATTCATAAGGTAATTCACATTCTCATCTGATCAAGTAAGGTCTTAGATTGAAAACATCCCAAGCAGGAATCATTATGCCATAATTTTTTACTATAGGCTGTTTCAAGGAGACTTTGTAACACTTGTTTTTTTTTCTTTTACGGATTTGACATCAAATAGGCATTTAGGCCCCAAAATGGACAACACATATCCCTGAAAAATCATGTCTTACATATCTTACCTTTCCAACTGGAAGACATTTTGTTTTGAATAATCAATTTATGTTTTTTTTCCTTTTTAGGATGGCAAAATCACAGATTTAATTCAGATTGCACTTATCAACTGGAAACTTCCAAGGAGAGTATGAGTTATCCAGGTGTGGCAAGGACACACTCTTAAACAGAGTTTAAGCTTGGCAAAACAAATCAACCCTAAGCCAGTAATGAAAGGAGCAGGAAAAGCACAGGACTGAGGGAGGCACACTGTGCCCAGCAGGACTGGCATACCGAGAACAAACGCTGCCACGTAGTTCGAGATCTGTCCCATGCCCACCAGCACAAAGAACACTGAAAACATCTCCCAGCTGGTAGAGAAGACTTGGACAAAGCTGAAACCAGTCTGCATGGCCAGAGTTGCAAACAGCACATTCTTCCTGCCAAACCTTCCATGGAGAGATTAAAAAATAAAAGAGAATTAAAATTATTATACAACAGCATGAATGAAATCTTCAGAAAGAGAAAAATAAGATTACTCGTGTGCATGCTTTAGGAGATACAAAGCATCTGCAAAAAGCAGAGGGTCAGGAAACATGACACAGGCACAACTATTCCAAATACATTAAAAAAATCCACTAGCCAAGAGGAAATAATATTCCAAGGGCATGGTGGTTGTGAGAGGAGGAAGGAGGCAGAAGGCAGGATCACAGGGAGAGCAAACACCGGCCTGATCAGGGATCTGCCTGGAGAAACCCCACAGTATGGGGCTCTGGAGAGAAGCCCAGGGGAGCTGGATGATTTCAAGGATCATTGTCTCCAAGCTCAAGATTGGTCCAACCCAACAAGCAGGAAACCATGCAAAGGCCCTGAGCAATGCTACAAGATTGGTGGCACAGGGTTATGTGTCAAAGAAATAGAAACTCCAGAAGTCAATCAGTAAATGAGAGGACCACGTGTTGTTCTCTGGGAGCTGGGAAGACAGCACAGCAAATCTCAGGGAGATAATGAGAAAAACTAAGGTTTAAAAGAAAAACAACCCAAACAAACAAACCCCAAACCAACAACCTGTCAACATCACAAAAATTAATGGTGTCTTCCATTTTTTTCATGTTTGTACTGATAAACAAGAAAGCCAGTGTACTCTGGGACTAGAAATACAGAAAGAAAAGAAAGAAAAAATCCCCCCCAAAAAAGCCTTGCTTCTCTGAACTACAGCTGAACAGCATTCGTGCTCTGCAGCTTCTACAAACACAGGTCATTGGACTTAAGATGCTGTTATTTGATGATAAGGAAGAGAAGTTATGGGTGTTCATAAAAAGAGAATTTTAAATGTGACCCCATAAAAAGGAAAACAAGCCTCAGGGCAAACTCTGAACATAGTCCAAAGTAATTAGAAGAGAATGTCATTGATCTGGTTTTTTTTCAGATGAAACTTATCTCCTACACCTGTTTTCTGGCATAAACACAGTTTGCTCCAGAAATTATTTTGCTGTGAAAAATAAACAGCTAAAGGTAACACTCACTAACAACCTTTGTAGCATTCTGCTTTAGTTCAGGATGTTTATTCCATGCACTCTGTGTACATTCAGATTAGACAGTCACAGAAGAAAGACATGTTAGTAGCTGCAGAAAGACACTTATAACCAACTTCACAGACAAGAACTGCCTCCAAACCAGCAGCAAACAAAGAGCCAGCAGCAAACAAAGAGCCAGCAGCCCTGGTGTATATACTTTACTTGTCTGAGAGCTGTCCTGATACGAAAGATCCGAGCAGGACGCCCACAAAGAACAGGGAGGTGCTCAGGGGTCCCTTCCAGTCGTTGTCACACACGAGATTCCACTGTGGGGAGAGAGAGAACATGAAATTCTTCTAATAAACAGGATTTATCCTCCCTCCTTCTCAAGGCCTTGGCTGAGCCTGGATGAAAATGTACCCTTTGGACAGGAAACCTCTGCAAGAGAAATGAGTAACCAAGCCAGGACACAGATACAGCTCCATGAAAATATGGGGAAGGGATGGTGGGCAGCAGAGGGCAAAGGCCACCCACCCTGAGCCAGCTCAGCAGCGATCCCCTGGAGACCCCAACAGCACCTTCAGGTGTGACCCATGGCTGTGGTATTTCCCCTGCACGTACATATGGGAGTGACAGGGACTGACAATGTCATAGCACACTCGGCTCAGGTCCCTTTCAAATGCTGCAGCCACTTTTAGGGATTTTGGGACGAGTGGGAATAGACCCCAAACTTTATTTTCCCTGCATATGGTAAAAGTTTGCCATTAAAAATTCATATTTTTAATTTAAGAGAAATTGAACTAAACAAACAAGACTATAGAAAAAAAATATCTTCCCCTTTATTACACTTTAGTATGGCTTTGAGAGACTGCAGACTGTTCTCTGGGAGCCTAAATAACATCAGTCATAGACTCACAGACTGGTTTGGGGTGAAGGGACCTTTCAAGGTCATCTAGTCCAACCCCCTGCAGTGACAGGGACATCTTCAACCAGGTCAGGTTGCTCAGAGCCCCATCCAGCCTGACCTTGAGTGTTTCTAGGGATGGGGCTTCTACCACCTCTCTGGGCAACCTGGGTTTCACCACCCTCATGGTAAAAAATTCCTTCCTCAAATCCAGTCTGAATCTCCCCTTTCATTTTAAAACCATTTCCCCTTGTCCCATTGCTACAGGCCCTGCTAAAAAGTTTGTCTCCAGTAGAACCACAGAATGGTTTTTATAGTTATAATCTTTGGAAGACAAATTGAAACCCACACCAAGCAAAACATGATTTCTGAAATGAAAACAAAAAAAAGGTGAAGAAAACAAGGTATTTATTAAATGAAACCTGCAGTTTCCAATCTCCTGCCCACTTCACTCTGATGTTTTTGAGATACCACTCGTGTTGGTTTTGTATCTACACCAAGAGCTGTTATTGAAAGAGTCTTCATTTTATTTTGGTTATCTGGAGGAAAAAGGTATGTAAACATGAGAAGAAAGGACAAAACCCAGCAGGGACACCTCGTTCCCCACCTCACTGCTATGCTGGGGCTGAGGAGCTCCCAGAGCTCTCCCAGTCCTCCCAGTGACCCAGCATCTTGCTGGGAAGAGGGCAGGAGGTGCTGCAGCCCCACAGGAGAAGGATTTGGAGGCAACCAAAGCTTCTGATGTGAACCCAAACCCTCCTCAAACAGCTCCCACAGGGCCCCTTCCAATGGTTTAGGGATGGAAACTTTTAGGTTTTAATCTGTACTAAAAAGGTTGAAATGAAAACATTCACCCTGACCCCAATAATTAATCCCCCTTGCCCCCTTCAATTACAAATAATTAAGTACTGTGTATTTCCCTCTTAGTTCTTGTTTTTTAACTTGTACTGGAGCAGCACAGAAGATCTGTCCCTGCAGCTGCTGTGTGTCCCAGTTCCCCATCGGCCTGGTCCGTGGTCCCGCTGGTGGGAACACCAGCACCCTGCTCTGCCTGCCAGCCCCATCTCCTCAGCGTTAAACCTCTGACTCCAGGAGTCTCACAGCCCTCAGTCTGTTACCAGGTCACGCTATCACTGCACCCCAGCATGGCTTTTAAGGCTGGGGGATCACTAAAAACCATGCACTGAATGAGCAACACCGGCCATGGCCTTGCACTCCCAGATCCCGGCAGCAAAACTCCACTGAAGCACCACTTGTTTCATGGGAGAGCACCCAGTTTTGAACTGGAACCAGTTTTTCTAGAGGTGAACGATGCTCATTCACGCTGGCTGCACTCTTATTGGCATTTGTGTCACTTTAGCTGCCAACCCTTAGATCATCTTATGAATTCACCTCATCATTATTATTTTTTAAGGTCATGGGAGCCAACAAAACGCACCTTTTCCCAATTTCTAACTGTATTCAAGTCATTTCTTAATCTCTCCTTTGAGAAATCTGATTGTGGCTTTGTGTCTGAAGAACCTCTCTTTATATCAGACTTCATAGACCTCAACATTATTCTTGCACTTGCTCCCCAAACCCTGACAACACCATCGATTAATTATGTGTCATTACAGGAGCTGATTTCAGAGTCGTGGCTTTTTAACGTGCCAACAAATTTACACCACCCATGTAAGGGATTTAACTTACTCCAGTTATCAATATCATTGGGATTAAAAGGTGAAATTAACATTGATAATGAAATCTGTAGTTATTCAACACAAGCTGTACTTCATTAAAGAAAGTCTGAGTAATTCTGTGATGACTTTAGGAGGTTAATCCATCTAGGAAGCTTCATCAAAACATAGCTGGCACCTCAGAAATATGCAGCAAATGATTGTTATCAGATTTATCTAGGCCAAAGGTTTCAGTGCTTGTCATATGATGACACTTGTCAGGAAAACAAAGACAAACCCTGCACCAGTAACAACTTGCTTTCTCACCCAGAATCACCTTTGCATCAGCTACTGGAGGCAGACATCTTCAATAACAGAACTAAAACCCAATTAGCCAAACACGTAGCTCAGTGATTTATAATCACTGAGCTACGTGTTTGGCTAATTGGGTTTTAGTCTATCATTAATAAATAAGTCATTATTTTCCAGCTGATCACCCTGTCTCCTTTCATCTCCCTTCCACCCTGCACTTTGGCACAAGGTTGGGCAACACTTGGTTGCTCTCCAGACACTGACATGTTGTGCCCAGGAACAAATATTTTCTTCAGACCACGCAGGTAGAGACGTTGCTTGGAATAATTCATGGTTATTAAAATATTTTGCAGTGCTCTGCCAAAAACTTATTGCATTGGCAGGTGGAAACAGATTGGTCCTTAAAATGTGGCAGCAGCTACCAGCTTGTTTTTCTGCCTGCTCTATGAAAAGCAATATTAGGAGATGTAACACTGAAGATCACTTGAACCAGGCACCAAAGTCAACTTCAGCATCAAGTTTCCAAGGGAAAATTACTTTGGTTGTGCAATAGCAGTTATTCCATGTTACAACCAAAGTTCTAACAAACAAACCAAAGTTTGTTCGAAGAAAGGAAGGAAGAAGAAAGGAAGAAGAAAGGAAGAAGAAAGGAAGAAGAAAGGAAGAAGAAAGGAAGAAGAAAGGAAGAAGAAAGGAAGAAGAAAGGAAGAAGAAAGGAAGAAGAAAGGAAGAAGAAAGGAAGAAGAAAGGAAGAAGAAAGGAAGAAGAAAGGAAGAAGAAAGGAAGAAGAAAGGAAGAAGAAAGGAAGAAGAAAGGAAGAAGAAAGGAAGAAGAAAGGAAGAAGAAAGGAAGAAGAAAGGAAGAAGAAAGGAAGAAGAAAGGAAGAAGAAAGGAAGAAGAAAGGAAGAAGAAAGGAAGAAGAAAGGAAGAAGAAAGGAAGAAGAAAGGAAGAAGAAAGGAAGAAGAAAGGAAGAAGAAAGGAAGAAGAAAGGAAGAAGAAAGGAAGAAGAAAGGAAGAAGAAAGGAAGAAGAAAGGAAGAAGAAAGGAAGAAGAAAGGAAGAAGAAAGGAAGAAGAAAGGAAGAAGAAAGGAAGAAGAAAGGAAGAAGAAAGGAAGAAGAAAGGAAGAAGAAAGGAAGAAGAAAGGAAGAAGAAAGGAAGAAGAAAGGAAGAAGAAAGGAAGAAGAAAGGAAGAAGAAAGGAAGAAGAAAGGAAGAAGAAAGGAAGAAGAAAGGAAGAAGAAAGGAAGAAGAAAGGAAGAAGAAAGGAAGAAGAAAGGAAGAAGAAAGGAAGAAGAAAGGAAGAAAACTTGTGACACTACTGAATTATTTTCTCCTGATTTTTTTCGTTCTAGCCATGACTTCTTCAGTGATTCTATAAATACATTCAGAGCTTGCTTTTTTGTCCTGGGTAAGCACAGAACACAAACGCTGCATTATCCAAGTAACCAAGCACTCACTGCAAGTATAATTTTTTTGTTTGGCTAACTGATTGGATTTGGTGCAGAGGCACAAAGCCAGATTCTCTGAACCAGCTCTGTCTCTTCTCATTTGCTTTGGTTGGAATATATTTAATTTTTTTAGCCACTTACCAATGACTGGCAAGAAGGACAAACTCCACTGATGCTCAACAAGCACAATAAAAGGGATTTTGAGGTCTGTCACCCCTTGCCTCAGTAAATCAATGGTGACATCAACTTCTTAATGACTCCCCAACAAGGCTGTCTATACTGCTTGTCACTGACGGGAGCATCAGTCTTCCAGACCCACTCTGCAGCCATCCCCTTCCCTCAGCTCCACCTGGGCCAAGAAGGAGTGACCAAAGCATCGCTGTTAGGAGACCAGCATGGCAAGAGCCAGCGTCCCAGGGCAGTTCCTGACGGAATCGTGCTGCTGGCAGTGCTGTTTGGACACAGCATGCGGTGACCTAGTGCTCTAAAATCATGTGCTATTTTCACTTCTTAGTATCCTCTGAGTTAGCCTGCCAGCTGTAACGGCCTTTGCCCCAGTGAATGAGATAAAGTTAACCTCAGCAAGGTACCGGGGCTCCAAAGAGAAGGAAAACATCTCAGCTTTGTTTCACACAGCAGCTGCTGAGGCTGCAAAACACTGAGTGCCTGGACGCTGCTACACTGAGTGCCTGGACGCTGCTACACTGAGTACCTGGACAGTGCTACTCTGAGCGCCCGGACGCCGCTACACTGAGCGCCCGGACGCCGCTACTCTGAGCGCCCGGACGCCGCTACTCTGAGTACCCGGACGCCGCTACTCTGAGTACCCGGACGCCGCTACACTGAGTACCCGGACGCCGCTACACTGAGCGCCCGGACGCCGCTACACTGAGCGCCCGGACGCCGCTACTCTGAGTACCTGGACGCTGCTACACTGAGTACCTGAATGCTGCTACACTGAGCGCCTGGACGCTGCTACACTGAGCGCCTGGACGCTGCTACACTGAGTACCTGGACACCGCTACACTGAGCGCCTGAACGCCGCTACACTGAGCGCCTGGACGCTGCTACACTGAGTACCCGGACGCTGCTACACCGAGCGCCTGGACGCTGCTACACTGAGTACCTGGACGCTGCTACACTGAGTGCCTGGACGCTGCTACACTGAGTGCCTGGACGCTGCTACACTGAGCACCTGGACACTGCTACACTGAGCACCTGAACACTGCTACACTGAGCGCCTGGACGCCGCTACACCGAGTACCTGGACGCTGCTACACTGAGTACCTGAACACCCAACGCTCAAGGCACGGAGCATCCTCACTCCGTGTTATTATGACTTTAGAGGAGCACATCCTCTGCTGTAGTTTAAACTTATCTTCTGACTCAGACAGTTTGCAGCTACCTGGGCTGTAGCTCCTTCTCAAACCATTAATCAGACTGGGTGATGTCTTTGTCAGCAGCCTCACACCCAGCTGCAATAATGACTTACGCACCGGAGGGCAGATGTGTGGTGAGATATGCACCTCCATAACGGATTCCTGGCTGACACCAGCCACTGGTGAGGACAGGTGGGAAGAGGAGATGGGGAAAAGAAGACAGGTGATGGAGATGGCCAGAAAGGGTGGACAGCCTGGGGGAAAATGCTGGGGGACACCAGGAGGGAGAGGGACCGAAGCAGTTGCTTCTCGAGCACAGGTTTGGGGCCAGAGTATGACACAGTCCTAGGTGTTTATTTAAGCATCTCTTTAGGAGAGCACCTTCCAAATTCTCCTTCATCTCTTACAGGGCAAGTCAGCTTGGAACCACATCTCCAAAGCTCCTGCTGTAAGGAAAGCTCAGTTACAAAACCAAGAAGAATAAAAAAACCCCCTAACCTGCTCCCTCAGATCTCCTCCCTCCCCAACCACGATTTTTTAAGCTTCCAGCCTTTTATCACCACACAACCTGAACAAGAGTCTTATTGTGGGTGTAGTGAGATTTACACTGAGCAGCACATGTACAAGTGTGTCAGACTGGAATCTCCTGTATTCTGTCTTACACCTTTCCAATATTAAACTGAACATCAATAGAACACCTCTACCCAAAAAAGAAAAATACCCTACAACTTTCACACACACTGCAGTCACAACAGGAAATTCAGATTCCAAAATGAAAGATCTGAATTCTTTAAGCTGCAAAACGACATTCAAAGCATAAAATACACAGAATCAAACTCAAATTGCAAGGCAAGGTTAGGCAGATAGGATGCCACAAGTCCAGCTGAAGATACTGCCATAACATAAAATAAAAATACTATTTCTCTAAGTTTTCTGGGCACTTCAAAACAGGGGTAAAGATTAATTTCCTGTGTACAGGCTCTGCACTTGCAGAACACCACTTGCCTCGAAAGGAGAGCTGGCACTTCATGAATTACTAAGTCCTGCAGTGGCTCCCATCCAGACAGCGATGCAGATCCCTTATCCTGCTTCACTTTCACTGCCACCATATCCTCTTGGAAGAGATGACAACACAGGAGTTAACAAAATTCTAGGTGCCAGGAACAAGATGTATATCCTAGTGAAGGATAACATTTTGCCCAGTATTTTTAACTCATCACAGCATGGAAATCACAAGGTTAATTATAGGGGAGCTCTTCCAAACATCAGAAGTTCTTGCAACACAGCATCACAGCAAACAAATCACACCGCCACCAAATCTGCTTGGGAAGTCACAGAGGCAGCTGCAAGGCCACCAGCACTGTAATTTAGGACCTCACTTGAGAAAAGTGTGTTTCTCAGATCAGAGAGAGCTGTTCCACTGCAGAAGCACTCCC
The DNA here is from genome assembly GCA_907165065.1 of Caprimulgus europaeus. The sequence continues at coordinate 49,094,233 of OU015531.1, read as the reverse complement.
ATTTCCCCAATGCCGTTATGAGAAACCTAAAGGAAGATGAACTACAACAAGTGGTAAAAACTTAAGAGAGCCTTACTCAGTTATACCCCTATTATATAACGAAAAGTCTAGAGAAAAATGAATTTTTCTGCAGAAAAATTAAATTTTTACAGCTACAATATATTGTGTCCTCCCACTCCTTTATCTTTTTTTGAAAAACTTCTTTCTTCTCTTGCTAAGAATAACACACACAACTGAAAAATGAAGTGGGATAGCCCCACATGCTACTCTTTTCTTTTAAAAACCAACACATTTTTGAAGCTAGTCCAGCACACTGTACTCTCTCACACCATTTGCTCCTCACTGCAAGCAGAGGCAGGTTCTTCCAAAGAAAAAAAATAATCTTGCAGTGTCACAACTGAGTATTTCTGACCCTCAGTTCAGAATCTGGTCTTGTTTATACCTGTATAAATATTCTCTGTTTACTTGAGAGCCACCAGTGTTATTAAACACCCTTCCATACATTTGTATATTCCAAATACTTGGAAGTTACATGAAAGTTTATTCTCTAAATGTAAACAGAAGTGTGTGTCTACAAAATACACATTCTGCTCAATTTCACCCCTTGGAGTTGTTTTATATGTTTACAGAGGTAAAACTTGCAAACAACAGGAGGGAAAGTGACAGATATTTTATAATTAATAAATAATAACTTATAGAATTTTATAATATTGTATAAGATTACACTGTTGAGGCAGCTGGAAAGGAAGGGAACAGGGCACTGCTGTCAGACGCTGAGGAACATGAGCTGAGTTTGAATCTCAAAGTAAAGACAGCACGATGGGAAGGAACATCCCCGTACCATTAATTGTCCACAGCACCTCGAAATGAGCATTATTTCCATTTTAATGATATCAACCACAGGCCTATCATTGTTTAATAACATTAATCCAGTTTGGTGGTGCAGGACACTTGGTAATCCCCACCACATGCATCCTTCCTCTGCAAAAACCAAACAGTCCCTGGAGCTTGTTAAGGACACAACAGGCAGAAAACATCCAGCGCTGGAGTACATCACCTGCACCAAAATGATTTCAAACCAATCAACAATGCACCACACCTTTAGAGGCAGAGGATGAGTATGTGTATACAGAATTCTGGGTCTCTGTGTTTCAGCATGTTAAGAATTACTCCCATAGGGACTCAGATGTTTTGAGTGCTGTATCATCTAACATCTTCTCATTATATCGTATTTCTAGTCCACCCACTGCTCAGTTCTATCCCCAGTTATTCATTACAGCCCCATAACCCACTATGACTGGCAGAAAAAGTGAGCCTTGTCCCTTAATTACCCCTGGTTTTATTTCTTTTACTACCACATATGAACTTTTATTACTTCTGAATTCTTTTTGGTTTTTTTTTTAATGGGACTTCTGGAGGAAGAAGAATGACACAGATGGCTTCTAGAGCCAAAGTAAAGCTTTTCTTATCCCCTGAGCTACAGCATTTCAACAAGTAAAAGACAGAAAGGGATTTCTGTTACATGGGAGCTGGTTCAACACTGCAGACTGGCTAATAACAACCTTCTGTTGTGAGGCTGTGTGAGAAAAGGAAGTCTCCCTTCAAACGAGAGGGAACTGAATGTTTTAAGTCTCCTCTGAAAAGCAGAATTAGTAACAAGGACTTTCTCTAGAGTCAAGGCAGATTCAGCAAAAAGCTTTCTTAAGAAAAAAAAAAAAGAAATAAATAATTAAATTCCCCCCTTCCCCCTCCCCGTGTTGGCTACGGAAATCTGGGACAAAGGTCCTCATGATTATTCAACAAGTTAGAGATACGCAACCAAACCGAGGGTTAGTGAATCATAAAAGCTGCAGCACCAAGCCAGGAAACTAAACAAGTTTAACACTGAAAACCTGTAAGTATGTGAAAGGCCACAGAGCTCTTGCAAAACTCCTTCAGAAGTATTAATATTAAAGGAGAAAAAAGAAAATATACTGCCTCAGTGCATGGTATCTGGCAGACAAACACTACCTCCCACAGACACAGAGCATCTGCCAAAGCGCACAGACAGCGGGCCAGGGCTGCTGGGAGTCTCAGCACAATGCTCACAGCTCCTGCTTCTTACAGATGTAAAACTCCTCCTCAACAACACTCTGGGAATTCAAAACACTTTAATTTGCAACGAGACAAAGCTCAGTGGAGAAGCTCCTGAGACAAAGTACTGGCTGAAGCCATGTCTGAACCAGGGAACCATTATAGTAAGGGACCTGGAACAAAACTGTTTTGTTTTGTACTTTCACCCATGAACTGCCCCAGGAAGATGCCAACTGCCTCCTGCTGCCCTAAGGGCACCTCAGCCTTTCACAACAGTGCATGCCAGCAATGACCAGGGTCTAGAAATCCAGAGCATCTTTCCTCTCGAGGAAGACACCAGCTCTTTAGAAACACATGAGGCAATGCCTTGTGCCACTTGTCAGGATCACTCAAGCCCCTGCTGCTGTGTGTGTGTGTGTTCAAGGGGTTTCCAACAATTCCAGTGTCACCATTTCCACACCTCCCTGTGCTGACACAGCTCCCACGCTCCCTTCCTCACCCCAGTCCTCCAAGGAAGATTTCTGTGCTCAGATCAGCTTCTGGTCATTAAGTACTCACACCCATCACTATCCCAACACTCATCACAACCCATTTTGCAAAGCAAGGAATAAAGGTAAATATAGCTTTAGCTATATTATAGCTAAATACAGGTAAATTTAGCTATATTATAGCTAAATATATGTAAATATAGCTTTAGCTATATAGCTAAATATATAGGTAAATACAGCTTTAGCTATATTAGCTCTCAAACTTGTCTGCAGGCACAAACAGGCGAAGGGACTGTGCAAATGTTTTGCAGCCTTCTGAAAAAAATACCTATACACTTTTTAAAATTAAAAATTAATTTTGCAGACTCTTAAGTCAACCAGCATCTGTGGGTCTCTACAGCTTTCACCTGAAACAAGAAGGACAATCAATCAGCATAGCTTTGACTTTGGCTGGGTGCCCTGACCACAGACTCGGTGTATCTGAGCAGGGAGAGCCTGACCTGTCCAGGCAGGTGAGTGGGGAGGCAAAGCAGTGGGTATGGCTGGAGCAGAGACACTGTGGGCACGCAGCAAAGTTCAGGGTCTTTTTGGACGCAGAATCACAGAATGGTGAGGTTGGAAGTGACCTCTAGAGATGATCCAGTCCAACCCCCCTGCCAAAGCAGGTCCATCTCGAGCAGGCTGCACAGAATCACATCCAGGTGGGTTTGAACATCTCCAGAGAAGGAGACTCCACAGCCTCTCTGGGCAGCCTGTCCCAGGGCTCTGGCACCCTCACAGGGAAGAAGTTTTTGCTTGTGTTCAAGCAGAACCTCCTGTGTTCCAGCTTGTGCCTGTTGCCCCTTGTCCTATCCCATTAAACCAGGGCTCCCTGTCTGTGCATCTTGCACAACTCAGGGTCACTTCAACTACCTTTTTTTTTCTTTTAAAAAAAGAGAGAAAACAAACCATTTTGATCTCACAAGTTCACAGTGACATCTCTGAACCACGTGAGCGAGCTGAACCCCTTGTTCCTGCGCTGACCCTTGCTCTGAGCCACCTGCACTGTCACCAGATGAGACCGGTTCAGGTGTTGCCGTACACCTGCCACAGCGGCCGAGGAAACGCGCCGCCTTCACAGGCTGCTTCTGCAAACAGAGAAGATCTCAAGATCCATTTTGCCCGTCAGATTTAACCGCAGGGTGATGATACCCAAGCCAGGAGAAAGCCACACCGGTACCACTATCATCACACGCTTCTCCCCAGCCCCACCGGTGCAACCTCCCCCGCGTCTCCCGCTCCCGCAAAGCCCCCCGCACCTCGGTGACGATGGTGGAGCGATAGACGTCCCGGCTGTACTCCCAGCCGTCCAGGCACGGCTCCAGCTCCAGCGACCCCAGCTCCACATCCGAGCCGGGCCGCAGCCCCAGCGCCGAGAAGTTGGTGAGCGCAGCCAAGCGGTAGCGGCGGCAGCGGCTCGGGGCCGCCCGCCCGCCCCGCACCTCCAGCGGGACGCTGGCGTTGAGCCACTCGCCGCTCAGGTTGGCCCCGAGGGGCACGGCGCATCGGTGCTCGGGGGTACCGGCCAGGAAAACGATGGAGAGGCCGTTGAAGCCGTTGGGGATGATGCTGGCGCTGAGAAGGAAGAAGACGAGGCGTTGGAAGCGGCCCCACTCGCCCAGGAAGGCGGTCACCTCCTCGTAGTCCCGCATGGTGCGGCCGAGCTGCGGCCGCCGCTACCTGCGAGCCCGTCTGGCGCGGGCAGGAAGCGGCCGCCCTGACCCGCCGAGCGCCTCGCCATGGGCCGGGCCTCGCCGGCGGGGGAGCGGCCGGGGGTGGGGTTTGCAGGCGGAGGCCCCTCAGGTGGGGCCGGCTGGCGCCGCGGGGGACCCGCTGCCGCTTCCCTGCCCGGCCCGGCCCCGGCGCCGCGGGCTGTCCCGGCGTCCCCTGCGCCCGCCCGCCCGCCGAGGAGGCGCGGCGGGGGCTCGGCCACTGGGGCGCGGCCGAGCCTGGCGCCGGTTCTAGTACGCGGGGCCGTGTGGCCGGGCCGAGGCGGCCTTGTGAGGCGGGAGGGGCTGCGGCCACCGCCTCGGGTTGTGTTCACAAGGGCGGCTAGGAGAGGCGGGAGATGGCGGGCTGCAGGCAGGAGCTCTGCCCGCCGCACCGGTGCAGGGCCCGGCTGCGGCTCTGGGCCAGCATCGCCCCGGCTGCCAGCTCCCCAGGAGGCACTCGGCCAGGCCCCGCTGGGTTGGTGTCACGTCCCCTGCACTCCTTGTGGGAAGGAGCATGAGTGCAGGCGTCACAGAATCACAGAACGTTGTGAGCTGGAAGGGACCCACCAGGATGAAGGAGTCCAACCCCTGTCCCTGCACAGGACAAGCCCAACATTCACACCATGGCCCTGAGGGCCTTGGCCAAATGCTGCTGGAATCTTGTCAGGCTTGGGGCCATCAGCACCTCCCTGGGGAGCCTGTGCCAGTGCTCCACCACCCTCTGCCTCAAGAACCTTTTCCTCATGGCCAAGCTCACCCTCCCCTGCCACATCTTCCTGCCAGTTCCCCTGGTCCTGTTGGTTCGGGAACTGGGCTGGAGATGAACTGAATCGTTACTCGTCTGTCTGCAACCCCCAGGGCTTGGCTACGCCTTGCAGGTGAACCAGCGCTGGTGAGGCAGTGGTTTGGGTCCTCACCACGTATGAGCCGAGAGCCTTCACGGATGGATTTGCTCACCACACGATCAAAGGAAGGTGGCTTTCCACAAGTCCAAGTGTTAAATGGTTGTCTTTTGTTCTGTCTGCAGCAGCTCCTTCCCCCAACTGCCATCATCCCTTCAGCAGGATCAGCTGTGGCTGGAAACATGTTTTGCAACCGCAACGCTACTGTCTGAGGGACACGTACTATGTGTTTGACCATTAATACACATTTCTTAGGCCAAAAATCCCAGCTCATTACCTAGCAGCACTGCCAGGTAAATTGTTTCTTCCACAGAACTCAGTCAAGAAGTTGCATGATTACCACTGCAGATATCAGCCTTGCTCTCCATAAGCCTAATTCACATCTCTGACTGTTTTTTTGTGTGTCTGTTTTTTCCTCCACCTCTGATAAAAGCCAAGTGTATCCCTTTTACAGCATTTTTTGATTGCTTGTATTTAAAAAAGAGCTTTTGGTCCATGTTGGGATTGCACAGCTCTGAAAATTCTCAAAGTGGGAACTGAAATGGACAAAATAGAAGTTAAACCTCAAAAATCATCCTTAAGCCTGGCCAGGGTCTGTGTCCGCGGCTTTGTAGGGTCGCAGAATCAGGACTGAAACACCTGAAAGCCAGAAAAAAAATAATACACCATAACACAGTCTTCCTGTGTGGAAGAGCTTATTTGTGGAAGAGCTTATTTTAGGGTTTTATTTTCAGAGTTTATCCACGCTAAATACATTTTAAATTACTTCTTTAAACTTCTTTGCACAAAACATTAAAGTTAGGAGACTTAATTCTTCAACTGCAAGCCACACAAAGTAGGTCATACAATGCCAGTGCACCTTTTTTTATTACAATGAAGACAAAAGTTAACGAGTAACGATTACTAGGGTTTCATATATGCTTTGGCAGATCCAATAAGCCACCTGAGGATCAAAGGTACACGTGACAGAGGTGACAGATGAGGCGCGGTGCGGTGGTCCCCGTGGTCAGTCCCATCCTCAGGTCACCGGCATTCCCTAGCTGTGCATGAGCACACGGGTCCCACACCGAGCCCCTGACACACAGAAAACTCACTGCACATACATTTAATTTTCACCAAAAGATGTTTTCTTCAGCTTTACAATTAAACAATCACTCCTGCCCTCCAGCCTCACCCCTGTTTGATTCTTCCGCAGATTATTGCTCTTTGGGTTTCATCACAAATCCCTCTTTGAGCCTGGGAAAGATACTGGCAGAGGATAGAAATTCTCCTTGCAAATGCTTCATCAGCTGAAGCAATCTCCTTTTCTCATTTTTACTAGGCTCAGACACCGTAAGGGCTTTAAAACAACACCACATACTTGTCAGAAAGGCATTCCACTCTTCTGAAAAATATATTTTTTTTTACAAAATCTGCCATTAAAAATGTGATTGAGCTTGAGATCAATGGTATAAGCAAGAAAAATGAGACTGATTAAAAACAAGGTATTTAACAAAACCACAACCCTTCAACGCTTTTTCTTATTTAAAAAAGGAAAACTAGGTTGTAAGATACTACAAAGTTCACAAGTACAAAAATATTTACCTTTTAGAAATACCCAAGCCTACAATCACATAAAATATCAACTTAATATAAAAATCTTCATAAAAACACAGCCACCTCTCTTTAACCAAGTCCTCCAACCTATCCTACACCGATATAAAGGCTTTGTTGAGAAATCTAGTTATGTCTAAACAGCTATTCTACAGATTAACTTTGTAATAAGTAAAAACAAGATTAAATACTGCTGTTATTAGAGAAATTCCAGCTTGAGAAGGGATGAGAATGGCAGGGGTCACAGGATAATGGTTGCCTCATGCCACGTTACATTTATGGCAAAAGCATTAACTGCAGAAAATTATTATTATTATTATTTTATTAAAGGAATTAGCATTTCCACATCCCAAAGAGCAGCTTGAAACAATTGCACAAGGTCCCTGCATTTCAACGTTGTAAAGCTTTCTATTTGTGCTTGAAATCATAGGGAGAACCTCGCTCCTGTGCCGAGTGCCAGCACGGGACAACTTGCCGTGAGCTCTCACATTAGAGATGAGTCAGTGTGCTTTTGTTGGCCCCTACAGAAGGTGAATCACGGCTAATTGTTATTTATAAAGGATTAAAAAATCAGTCTACCAGATCTGATAGACTTGATGTGGCCAAGAAGTGCATGCACAGCCAATAAATAGGAAAATAAAAGGTATTACACTTTTTTTTTTGGAACAATGTAGTGTTCATAAAACAGTAGCAGCACAACTCTCATTTAAAAATAAAATGCATCCGTAACCTGTGAGATTTGAAACATAAAACACTGGCTTTGTTGGCTTTTTGTTTTGGAAAAAAACAACTCTGGTCCCAAATTAGTCCTTTTGCATTTTTAACAGCTGCAGGTGAACATCTCCAGTACAGAACATCAGCTTTTTGTGAGCATCAAAGCTCCTCTGACTTTGTAAATGGTACAAAGGCTTTTGAAACTGCAGTGTGCTTTCTCTGAAGGTACAAGACAATGTGGTATCTGTTTAAAGGAGAATTTAAATGCTTTGGGGAAAAAAAACAAACCTCAAAAGATCTAAAAACATTTCTTATGCCAATATACCATGAAAAACATGTTTGGGGAGGATCACTGACTTGCTGAAGCCCATCAGAAGGTCAGCAAGCTGTGGTCCATTCTGTGATAAAGGCTTCCCCCCCCTGTCCTCAACGACACTGAACGTTCATGAAGCCCAAAGATTTCAGGGGGCTCAGGCTTTAGGAAGAAGCATCAGCTTTTACAGGGACAAGTGGATCAGAACTGGATCCCAGGTCCTGGGAAAAGCAAGTGACATCAAAAGATAACACTGATGTCTTGTTTAGAAAACATGGACCTGCAGTGGAGTCTGTGTCTGCTTTGCTACAACGACATTCTGATCCCACTTAGTCCATGGGCTTTGGTCACAGATTTCAAAGGGGGTTGGGATCTTTCCTTGAGGGGCACGTGCTGAGATTGCTCAAAGACAGACCCTCTGCTCCCCTTCATCCAGTCAACACACACAGGGAGAAAAAACACTATTTATGATCTTTTTTCTTCCTTTAAGCAGCTTTCATTGACTGCCTGGAGTCACCGCTGTGTTATTCCTAAGGCTCATCTCTAGCTTACGCCTCGAATCAATGGTGTTTAGCACAGGCAGGCCCCTGTTTCTCAACAGGGACTGTATCTGCTGACAAACCCCAGGTATCAGGACACTGAATGACAGACGAAGAGTCCTACAGGAGTAGACAGCATCTGTTCAGTAAACTATGGATTTGGGTACAGTAGCACAGGGGACAGGAACTATGGTGCAGTAGCATCGACTGTTGGGTTCTCTTTGTTTTCCTCTGGCAGAAAATCCATTTTGAGAAGATCTTGCTCTTCTTTCTTTGCATCCTTCTTCACAAGGGTGTTACCAGACTTTTAGGACTCTCCTTTGAATTCCTAATGCCAGTGGTTTGTGGCCCATTTCTGAAACTGAAAGCAAATAAAAGACTGAGAAGCTAGAGAACATTTTACAGGGTGCCAGCAGACACTTTCCCCTCCTAATTAGCACTGACAAAATAACCATGTTACACTACTAATGTAAATACTAGAATAAAACCCATGTGCTCTGTGAATTATGCCTTTCCAGATGGCAGAAGCACTGCAGCAAGCAATGCTCAGAACTTGAACATAATTCAGTGACTGTAATTCAGTGACTTCAGTCTGTTTCTGCAAGAAGCCTGCAAAGGGAATCTGGTTTGACTCTAGGATTTCTAGCTAGAGTTTGGCAACTGCATAGGTCATATGAGAAGTCCTTAACTGTGATAAAAAGAGCAGCATGCCCTTCTCAAGGCATCTGGCCCAAGAATTCTTATTCTGGGAGCATAATGACAACTCCTTCTACCGACCAGGGATTAGATACAGGCAATTCTAGCTACATAGTGCTAGATATAGGCAATTTGAAGTTATTATTGCTTATAAGGGGAAATTCTGGTCCAGTACAAGGTCTCAGTAAGCTGGATGGCAGCTACACAGCTGCACTTTGGCCAGTTCTAATAAGAATTTTCCTCCCACGATAGTAACTCGCAAGCACTGGCCATCTCTGCTGTGCAGCCCTGTAATGTACACACACGGATTTCAGTGGAGATGTTTGCTCAGGGCACTCTAAATAGCAACGCTGGTGGGGCAAGAGAACCATCACTGCTTATAGCTCAGCCAAATAAACCAGGAGAAAAGTTGTCCTGGTGTGTCTCTAGCCTCTCAAATTGAAGAGGCTAGAACACCACAGAATCCCAGACTGGTTTGGGTTGGAAGGGACCTTAAAGCTCATCCAGTCCCAACCCCGCTGCCAGCAGCAGGGACACCTTCCACTAGACCAGGTTGCTCAAAGCCTCATCCAACCTGGCCAAGAACACTTCCAGGGAGGAGCAGCCACAGCTTCTCTGGGCAACCTGGGCCAATCCTGTGTTTAATTTGGAATAATACCTAATGAACTTACACTAAAAGAGTACAGTGTTTTGTAACATAAATCATCCTACTAAATGAATAGTTTAAATGAAGAGTTAAGGAGAGAGAGTGATATAAAAGGATGGAAAGCACTGGGAGATATGGAGCAACAGCCTCAAGGTGATGTGAAGGTCAGCCTTGATTTGCAAGCACCCACTTTCAAGCCCATCAGCTCTCAGGTCCAGAGATTCTGGAGAAACTGCGTAATGTCCCTGTCTGCCAAATTAGCAACAACAAGGAAATCTGAAGGGCAGTTTGAAAGCTTTGATGTTCTGCTGTGGATCTGACGAAACATGGCTACTGATTGTGAAAAGGGACTATGTAGAAAGAGGTCCTGAATCCTTGTGAAGCGTGGGGTGAATGAGAGCCGCCTCACCATTTCACCTTCAGCATCTGCTCGAAGCTCTCGGGCAGGGGATTGCCGTAGCTCTCCGGGAGAAACAGGGTGAGGATCCCGATCAGCACAGTCAAGCTTCCCATCAGGATGTATGGTAGGAATCTGTCGTAGGCCCCTGGCAGAACACAGGACATGACACCAGTACTTACATCTCCACCATCAATGAACTCGTGTAAAACTTATATTCCAGACATTGCCGTAACGCAGAATTAATTTGGAATAATTAGCTGAAATCTTCATAAATACCAAAGGTGAATAAAAAAAATGAGCAACATCTGGTATCTGCCAACAAGCAAAGGGAGTTTGTGATTTTAAAACTACAAGGTGTGCTCCAGGCTGGTCACCACCCACCATCAGTTTCACACCATCCCTCATGTTTGTGTAGCAACTCATTGGTTTCTGGTACATTTTCAACTGGGATAGCCAACATCTTTGCAAGGCAACAGCTCTGCTGGGATCACTGCTGGAGCCTTCAGGACTACACTGTCATCAGGAACCAAACCTTCTGTTAAATAATTCAATATGAAGAAATAAAAGTGGTCATGAACAACCAAACACTCATGGGCTGCCTGGGATTGTGCATCCTGGTGGGCTTGTGGGAAGAGACTGATGGCAGCTGAGCAGGCCAGTTACAGACTAATGGGCCATTAATGAGGGAATCCTTAAATACCTTCCTTATTGCAAAGGGAGAAAGCATCAGACCTCCTGTGACAGACCACAGGCTCTGACCTTGCTCTACTCAGAATATTATTTTGGACTAGAAGGCAGTGGCCCCTGCCAGCAGCCTGAAGCTAAGGCACAAGTGTCTGGGCAGGATGCAAGGTCTTCGAGTCACAACAGCACAGCAATGAAAAGCTCTTCCAGTAAAGGGATTAGCTAGGAGTTAAGGTAGAGAAAGTGCTAAACTGGACCTGACAGCTTTATTTTTCAGTTGCAATAGAGCTGTACATTTTATAAAGTAGGGAATAAACTAGGATTAAAGTGAAGACCCCTGGGTGTTTCACCTAGAGCCAAAGGTTGTGATTTGATCTCGTCTGTGTTCATGAGCTGGATGAACTGCAAGGTCCTAATTTAGCTGGAGCAAAGAGCAGCAGCTGATGAGTTTCTCTGAAAACCTCCTACAGTTTAGGAAACTATTCTGTTGGCTGGAACAAGAGCTTTTTAAAGGCTCAGCCTATGGAAACTCAGGGGGGAAAAACAGTAAAAACTTTATCCTGTCTATGTCTATCATTGTTACCTGTGCTGCAAGGGAGACTGAAGAGACCCCAAGGAGCATCACAGTCCTGCTCTCCCTTTTACTATACATTTGTACAGTAGAAATATGAAATAAAAACAATGTATGTTGCTCATTTTTGGTACAGTGTGTTACAGTCACACTGGAATGCAGAGGTGAGACGGGCATAGCAGTCTCCTCTCCCCACTCCTGGCAGGGTGAACCAGCATTAATGCCTTAGCAGGACACCAGCAACACTCTGCCAGAGTTGGTAAAAGTCACACTCATTTGGTATCAAAGGGGAAGCAAAACTCATTAGGTGCAGGGGAGAGCTGAGTCGGGTCCAGTGATGGCAGAAGGAATTAAATCATGTGTGAGTGAAAGAAATGGGAGATGGAGCCCTGGACTAAGCAGCTTGTATTCACAGGTGCTCCCACCCTTGATCCCCTAATCTCTGTCACCTTTTGTCATCTGTAACATGAGGATGTACTTCAAAAAAACCCAAAACAATTGCTATTTGTGCAGCATGGAGAATGTGATGGTAACAATGTCAAAAAACCCCTTTGAGGCAATGGTAATTCTGCTTACAGACCAAGGTGTGAACAATAAGAAAAAGCAAAATGAGTGCTGAGGTGCCTGGCTTAGGAACTCACAAAGAAAAAAAATAAATCAATCACTTTCATGAAGGTCACAATTAAACACGCTCTTGTGCTGCTTAATTGGCACATTTTCCATTAATTGCTTTAGAGAGCACAGATTCCATGGATGTCTGGATGCCCACCTGGTTCCTCTGCTCCTGACATACCCATCTCAGGATGTGCAAGAAGAGTAGAGTGCAATGAATTCCTACTGGTGCCTGCTCGCTCAATTGCTTCTTCTCACACCCTCCTGGGAAACTACCTGGTGTCCCAGTGGTAACACCCATTGCCAAGATGTGACCAGTGATCATCCCAACCACTCCACTTGCACAGTTGTCTTTGCCTTGGACCAGCTCAGACCCACTCTGGTGCTGTAGGAACAGTCCCTACCCTCGATAAAGGGAAAAAAATACATCTGATTCATCTGTGAAACTCCAGGAGCTCCCCTTCATTTCTATGAACTCAGACCCAAGGTCAGAGAAGGGACTTAAAATACAACAAATGAAGGGACTGAAAGCTGAGCCTGTGCTCTAGAAGCTCCCAAAACTTCTCTGGGCAGTCGTGTAGTGCAAGGCAAGAGATGCAAAATATCTCACCCAGGTAAACGAAGTAAGGAGCGATGATGCTGCCCAGCCTGGAGGCTGTGGAAGTAGCTCCCACTGCCATGTTCCTCACTAGTGTTGGGTATAATTCCACGTTGTAGACATAAAGCATTGAAAATGCAGCTGTGATGCCAAATTTTCCCAGCATCACCAGGCCAACAGACAGGGCATTCAAATCTGGAGGAGGAAAAAAAGAAAACTCAAGGCAAATAAACTTGATTATTACTTGTATTTCTTCTCCACCCCAAAGATCATATCTCTGTTTTTTCCCTAGCAGTTGTGGTTTTGGTTTTTGTTTTTTTTAAATGTATTAGCCCCATCTCTAGATGATTTGGCTCCAAACTTCCCCCTGAGCATAATGTGGATGCTCAGGTTATTTTGTACTTTTCAGATTTGGGTTCTCTCCCAGTAAAACAGCATTTTTGCAATGCAACAAAATTCTGGATGACACAATAACAAAGAACAAGCTTAAATCCAGCCTTTTTTTTCCACCAGAACCTGCAGAGATTTACACACAGTGAAATCTGGAAGACTTGTGGGTTCTTTTAGCCTCTGTGCACAAGCAGATAAATCACAGCACACTTTTGGCTCTTACTTTACAAGCTGGTTCCCCTGGACTATAAAAAGCTCAGTAATTTGACACAATAAATGAGAGCTGTGCATGACTCAGCATGTAAAAACCAAACAAATCACGGCTGCAAGTGATCAGCACCAACCTGACCTCAGATTCTAAACCTGATCATGGTTTGCAGTCATTTCACAGAGCTATGAGATAATACTGTCAAATATGTCTAACATTTTATGTATTTCAGTCATGTGCTGCATCTCATACCTGCAGGAACCAGCTGAATGAAGAGGACAACACCTCCCCCTAAAAACAAGGTGCCGGATAAGGAGTAACGGCGAGGGAGGGAGCGGAGGAGAAGCCAGGCGATCACGTAGGCTGGAACTTCAATAACAGCCGAGAGGAAACAGTTGATGTAGGCATTTCCATGCCAGTTTGGAGTGCTGAGGGACAGGCCAAAGTAACCAACTGATGTGAAAAACCTGTGAAAAGCAAGAAAACCAAATGATTCCAGAAACACCGCGCTCTGAACGCCTCCCGTGCTGCCTCAGCTGGCGTTACAGAAATAGGATGTCACAATGCATTGCCATGGGCACCATGGCTTAAAAAAATATATATATATATCTCAGGGACAACCCCCTCTTTCTAAATCTGTCATCCCTTCCAGTGATCACATCCACAGCAGCTTGAAGAGACCTCTGATTTCTCTGTCCTTCCTGCACACACTACACCAAGTAAAAGGCTTTGTGGAAGACGTTCACAAAGGCTTTTCACTGCAATGGACTCATTAATGAGTTAACTCTTGAAAGTTCCCCAGGCCAACTATATTCCTACTTGTAGCCAACTCCAGTGACAGGATCTCCCACCCTCAGCAGTTTCATTCCATCTTATTTAAATCTTCATGAAAGAGATGGATGTTCAGGTCTCAAATCTCAAGAGTGCCTTACTCTGGCATGCCAAGTGTGCTAGCCAGTTCCTTTGTGCTGGGGGAAATAAGTACAGAAAAGGGTCCTGGTTTGTCTACATGGTATGATGGGGTCCTCATTCCTTGTAGCTGCCCAGGCAGGGACTAGGAGCTCACTGAGATGGGCACTGCACAGAAACAGAACAAAAACGCTGGCCATGGCTCTGGCTCTTGTTATGTTAAGGACTTTGCTTCAAGAAGGACATTTCTCTTCAAATTGAGATTTACAGAGATGGGAGCTTCTTAAACAACAACAAAAAAAAGGAATAGAATTTAAAAATACACAACTTGTTACATATAATTTCCTACCTATTTTATATCTGAGTTGAGGCTACTGTCTCCATACTCCTGTGTATTAATGCAGGGTGGGTGCAAGGACACCGAGGGCCACAAACTGGCCAAGGACCATGTGTAGATGGGTTCCAAGGCTGAGACTTATTATCTAAACCTGTGGCACGTGCCCTCAGAATCAGAAAGTGTTCTATTGCCTGGGTACTTTAGGAATACACATTTCCTTACCACAAAAGTAATGACATAATAGTAATAGTTGCAATGTTTCGGGTTCGAAATAGGTCCAGAAGGATAGCCTTCTGCTGCTGCTGAGGCTTCCAATCCTGCATCTGAAGGAAAAAGGAAAACAAAACCAAAAAAATTCCCACACACCTAAGAGCAAAACAACCTCTGCACACCCACAAGTCTGGGCAGTTATGAAGTTATGACTCTTATCAGGGGATAACTAGTCAGCCCAAGGGCCACTGCCGCACCAGGGAGGGTGGTCCATAGGTAGAGCTTGTCTCTGCACCCAGCTGGACTTGTGGTAATTTCCAGGTTTTTGTTAAAAAAAAATAAAAAAGGTAGCACTGAGACCATTGCAGCATGCTGACTAATTAAAAAGGACCATCAGCTGACAAGGAAGAGGAGTTACCATGTCCTTAAGGATCTAACCAGTACTTCCAGCAGTAACCTCATCACCAAAGGCACTTTCCTGTGCACTGTCCACTCGACTTTCTTCTGTTCAACCTCCACAAATGATGTGAAATAAATGCAGAAAATCACCCAGTTTTGCTGCCTGCTGGCACCCTGCTGGGGAAGGGGATGGATGCCACAGCTCAGTGTGGTGGCCAAGGCACATCATGGCAGCATCCACCATCCCAGACTGGAGATGGAAGGTCCAGTTGGAGGCTTGAAGCAAGAATCTTCTGGGTGGCAGGAGGGTGCCCTTCTGCCTGCATGGAGAACCCTTGCCAGGGCAAAGCCAGCACTTGTGGCCAGGCTCTCCCCCCTGAGCCCAAAGAGCAAACCACCCCAGCCCTCCATATGGGGCTACCCAGGAGATTTCCTTTCCTAGGAAGAGGGGATGGTTTCCCAGGAATGTCTCTCCAGCAACATTTGAAAAACACTTCCAACAGAGGACTTAACGTGGAATCATCACCCTCAGGCTTCTGTGGACAGATGCTTTGGCACACAAGATTCCCATGAAGTAAAGGACAGCTGAGCTGCTGGTTGGTCTCAAAAACATACAGGAGTGATGAAAAGCAAACCCACGTCCTGGAGCTTGAAAAAGTCATGTCCAGTATGAAAGACACCTGAACTCTGGCTGTGGAGTAAGGAAAGTGCTTTTCCATGGTTTCTGTAGGATGAACTTCCCATAGGTGGAACATGCATTTCAATTTACACTGGAACATCCACTTGGAACAGAGATCTTCAGCAGCTCAGCCAAAATGTGTGACATTCAAGAGATGGATCTTGCCTGCAGGAGCTGTAGCACCCAGCATCTCTCTCCTGCAGATACTGCAAAGGAGCTCGCGGTGCTTCGCTTCCTGCTCTGCCAGGAGACATCAGGAGCCACAAAACGCAGGTGCTAATGGAACACAGCAGAGTAAGGTCTGACATACAGACATGAGGTCACTGCTGACACCAGGCTGGAAGCATTGCTGGTTTCTTTGCACAAGAAAAACGTCTGTGCCTCTTCAGCAGGAGCTCCAGCAAGGGCAGAGCCACTAGAGGGGGAGATGAGCCCAAGAACCAGCTTTCCCACCACAGTCATGCTGCTCCCCAGCTTGCTGGGGTGCTAGGCTTTCTCCTTTTAACCAATAAATATGAAACAGAAGAAAAAAACAGGTCTGAAGAAGAGCTTAACGTTCTTCACTGCCTTTGCTACCATCATGGTTTTCAAATGCTCTTGTAGCACTCAGGTGCTTCAGCTGGTTTGTTCAACCCGAGGAGTCCTGCAGGGCTCCATGCAGCTTTGGCACACGTGGGTGCTGATTTAGGGTCCCCTGCACAGCCCCCTGTCCTGGTTTTGCTAGGATAGAGTTAATTTTGGTTTTAGTAATTAGCTGTGTTTTGGTGTCAGTGTAAGACATGCCACAAAGGGCTGCTGCTAACCTGCCAACGGCTCACACCACGCTAAGCTGAACTGGGGACAAACACATCTTCCTTGGGTCTTCTCAATGCTCAAAAGGATGAAGCAATGTGGGTCACCCTTGCTCTGAAAACCACAACCAACCACTGCTGAGGAAGAGAATTTTATTGTGAAAAACAAACAAATCAAAACCCCCTCTGGCTTCTCATGTTGAACTCACTAAACCCAGCACTTACCTCACACCAACACTCACTGCCAGCCTCTAACTGCTGCTGCTGCTGCAAACCAGTTCTCTGCTGGCATTTCCCAACAAGTCAACTGGCCAAAGGGGAAAACTGCCAGTGAGGTCAAGTACCAGAACGTGTGAAACGTACCTCTGTGGTGTCAAAAAGCACGGCTGGGGCTGGAACACCATTTATTTTTGCAGCCTTTCGGATAATAACTTCTGCCTCCTTATATCTTCCCTGGGACATCAGCCACCGAGGGGACTCAGGAATGATCCTGTAATAAATTGCAGAATAAATTACTCAGGAATGACCCTGTAATAAGTTGCAGAATAAATTACTCAGGAATGATCCTGTAATAAGTTGCAGAATAAATGACTCAATGTTTTCACAAAAGCAAAAAAAAAATTATTAAAAACACATGTATCTTTTTTTTTAATGGGTTATGCTCTCATCTCACAGATTGCTTGCAGCAGAAGACAGTCAGCACAGAAGCACGTGGGCAATGTAATTCATGGATTTGTCCCACTGGGATGAGTAGGAGAATTCAAATATATAGGACTTGTGTTACAGTAGATGCACGCTTGGTCCCTTGTCCTGGGTGTTGTTTTTTATGGAATAATTGATTTCTACCAGAAAAAAAACCCCAGATGATCTTTTGAGGTCCCTTCCAATCCCTGACATTCTGTGACTCTGTGATGTCACCAGGCAGACAGCAAAGATGGGGGTAGCTGAGCCACTGCTGAGCAAAAATATTCTCAGGGAACTGCACACAATGTGGAAATGCTTTAAATATGCCCAGGGTATATTTAAAGGCTCTGTGTCATGGGAATCTTACATCCAAACCTCACCATTTAACCACAGCTCTGGGGCAGGCTTGCCCAGGCAGGGGACAGTGGCAGTGTCCCCCTGCAGAGTTGATTACATTTTCTAATCAGTTCCAGGCACGTGCTGAGTGAATTAACACCACACTCAGGACAGAAAAACCTCACCTTTCCTTCACTAAATCCTTTGATCTGAGCAGATGCCACCTTCCTCCCTTTACCCAGCAGCACTTTTTCCCCTCCTTGGGAAAAGAACCAGGTCAGACACTCCTTTGCTGCTGACCTCCCTGAAGGACTGACCCGAAGCCATGCCAACGGGTCTGAGCATCAGGTGATTTATATCCAATTGTTCAACCATTAATGTGACTTTTCTTCTGTCTCCACTGCTCCTCTCTGTGGGCAAACTGAGGAACACAAGACTGCAGAGACAATGTTGGGAATCTTCTGGAGAATTTGGAAGAGGGATGAATAAAAGAGCAACTATGGCCAACACAGCCACTTCCATCCCCCGTGGAAGCAGTGGGTCCAGATGCTCAAATGCCAGCTAATACCAACCTGCCTCAGCAGAGCTCAGCCAGGGCACCTTCATCCCCACCTACCACATCAGCCCCAGAGTGGATGTGCCACCCATGGAAATTTTTGGCATGCTTTATGATACATGCTCTGAAAAAGCATGGACATTCCCACCAAATCCATCTCAAAGCTGGACTCTGAAGCCATGCCTTAGGGACTGATTTTGTGTGCCTCATAGTGCCTGTTCTGTAACAGACATCTGAGATGCTTCCACCCCAAACCAACCTCCCCAGAGGACAGCTGCTTGGTGCAGAGGGAAACACCACTGTGCTGAAGGAGTTTGAAACAAGCCAAGTTAAATCAGCAAACTGACCCTTAAACAGAATAATCAGCCTATCTGTAAAATCAGATGGTAGCAGAGGTGAAGCTGAGAACCATTTTAAAGGTTTGGTTTGAAGACTAAGATTAAACCAACCAACCAACAAACCAAAACCATCAGCAGAGACTTCTGACAAGACTGAGATCTGCAGGAGGTCTTTCAGACAATAGAAGAGTGGGTGGAAATCACTCAGCAGTTATACAGACATTAATTAATCATGTACGCCCTCAGGGACATGGTCTGGATGTTGGGATTGTCCTGTGCAGGGACAGGAGTTGGACTCCATCATCCTGGTGGGTCCCTTCCAGCTCACCACATTCAATGATTCTCTTTCAGGATAATAGGAAGAAAGGAGTTCCCCAGATAAGACTAAGAGGAAAGGAAGGAACTCTTTTTGTTGTAAATTATCCTTATTTTAAGAGTGTGAGTGGTACCCTTCCTATTTTCTAAACACCTCTCTCTTCAGAAAGCAACAGATGACCAACACAACAACAGAACAAGGATATCTGCCCTTCTCCAATGCTTCTGTCCAGCTGAGAAGAGCAGGGAGTTCTCCTAAACTATTTTTCAGTCCCCCAGGGCAGAGCAACCATGCACCTCAGAGCAGGGATGGGGGGGTGCCATGGAAAGATGACAGAAAACATGGTCTCAGCTACCAAGAAGACAGAGTGAGATGGCTGAGAGGAGCAGGGTAAGGAAGAGCCAACCTTTGGCTTAGTCAGACAGAGTCATGATGGGCCAAAGGAGCTCACAAATCAAAGTCCTGCTCCAGCACCCAACACAAAGCTTGGGAAGACAAACGGCTCCCGGCACCCAGCACCCACGGGAGAGGGCTGGCCCGGTGAGTCCTGCCAGCAGATCTGCTTAATGACATCTCAGTACCAACCAGCAGCTGAACCTGGTACCAAAAGAACATCCCCTTCTGCTTAAAACAACAGGACATTGACAGTCAGTTACACACCAGCACGGCCAATCAAGTGTATAGTCTAAACCAGACAACAGGAGACTTGAGGCTTGAACCTCTGATAAGACAGTGATGCTGGAATAAAGCACTGGAATAAACCATCTCTGTGGAGCCAGAAATGCTGTAAACAGGCCAAGAGATGAACTAAGCACGTGCAGGAGAAAAATTCAACTAAAGGGCACAGTGACAAAAGTCTCTATGGTCATCAGATGACTGGTGCACATACAAAAAGGACATTTAAATGTACTAATGAGTGCTTGGAAATGTGATGAATATGTTAATAATTGCTTGGAAAAAACTGAATATGCATGCTTGGATAGTATAAAGGTTTTGTAGAGGGACAAGTCAAGAAGTACGATGGGTGGAGTGATCCCCTGTGCATCCAGCACTGTGATAAAGAATGCTGCTTTCTCAAACTCCAGATCCAGTCTTTGGGGAGTTTCTTCTGACCAGCTTTTTTGGTATCAAATCCACATGAAAAAATGGCTTAAAGAAAAATGGAAGGAAGCAAAGTCAGCATGAGCCACGCAGCGGTGCTGCAGCAGTGAACCCAGGGGGGGTTTAACAGCCTCCAGAGTTATCAGTCGAATACAGAATTCCCAAGTTGCTCTGGGAAGCTGGTGAAAAAGTGGCTTTGAGCACACAGCCAGCACCAGTGAGGCTCTGCAGGTCGTTAACTTGACTTAAAACTGGCAAAAAAACCCCCCCAAATTAAAAAAATCCCCCCAACTCCTGCCTGAAGGCAAACAAAAGAACAAAAAAAAACCCCAAATAGGAGAAAAGGGACCCCCCAACACCCAGCCATGACCCAGGGGAGGTGGGGAGGGGGGCACTCACCACCAGAGCGGGATGCAGAACAGCCC
Source organism: Caprimulgus europaeus (assembly GCA_907165065.1). The sequence continues at coordinate 49,073,974 of OU015531.1, read as the reverse complement.
TGGGACGGTGAGTGCCAGCAGCAGCATCCTCCAGTCTCTGATGAAGTAAGCAAACAGCGGCAGCAACATGTAGCCAAGGGCAAAAAATATGCAAACTCCTAACGTAGAGAATAGAATACGAACTGATTTGCCAAGAATCTCTGTTCCTGTTTAAAACAAGGGAGGTTGGATTAGCATTTTAACTCTTTCTTTGCAAGCATGACTAAATACTTTACTGCACTGACAAAAGAAAAATAAAAATGAAAATAAATAAGCTGAACAATCTTAGAAAAGAGCAGCACAGCACGAACCCACCCAGGACAGAAAAGCTGCTGGGACTATGGGGACCTTCAGATGAAGGAGTGACTTCTGTTTGCTTTGATTAACAGCATTGTCAGGGACAGATAAGGGCAGGCAGAGGGAATGGCCAGCAGACTTTCAGGAGCCTTCTTGACATGCTCAGCTAGGACACAGCCTGCTCCCCAACTTAACCCATTGGGAGTTCAGGTGCAGGTCATTGCTGAGCAATTCTGGAGGAGAGCAGGTCCATGGATGGCAGACTGACACTGGAGGGAAGGATGTGAATTTACAGGCAGGTGGGAACAAATTTCACGTTTCTTTTTTGGAAACAGAAGGCTGGAATGTCAAACTGGCACATCATGGGTTGTAGGACACAACCAGGGAAGATGCCATCTTCTAATAACACTGCTCCTCCAGTCGCCAGGCAGCAGTCAATGAAAGCATCCTACAGCTACTGCATCACACACAGCCTGGCACCATCCCAATATCTAGTCATAAAAATAGAGACTGCTGTAAGCCTTCAAGAGCACTTCATTTCTTTTCCAGTAAAACACCTAGCTACTGCTTAATGCCCTCAGGTCCACCTCACTTCTCATTGAGCTCTCAGCCTGAGGTCTACAGAGCTCTCCTCTCCATCAGGAGCACCACAAGGGCTGTAACTCCCATCACAGTTTGATCTGGGCTCCATTAAAAAGCAAATGACACAGCGAACAGGAGGGTTTGAGGAAGTCTGGAGAGTGTATTTTGGTTGTATAGAGTGGTAAGAACTTCAGCATTTCATATTGCAGCATAGAGGGGCAAGGATCATCCTGCATAAGTGCCTCCCTTCCTTACTGGTGACAGGCAGCTGATGACCCACTTAAACTGGGCAGCCAGTGTCCAAGTTAGTTTAGATTAATGTTAGGAACAGTCTCAAGGCTGCTGGGGAACACACGTTCCTCTCCTCTCCCAGGGAGCCATCGCTGCTGTGACAACTCCACAGAGAACAGGACAGCAGAAGAGACAAGGCAAGGGGTCAAGTGTGAGGAACCACAGCTGTGCAGTTAAACAAACCCAACTTCACTTCAGGACACCTTGTCCTCTCTCTCAGTAATGGGGACATCTGGCCATTGGGGTGCTCCAGGCTCCCCACAGCTTCATCTCTGCCGAGGCAGCATCCCGATCCATATCCAGCTGTGCTCCACCTCCCTGGGAGCCCAATTCCTGCCTGATCAGATCCCACACCCCCTCCACAAACCCCATGTGCTTCCAAGAGGATTTCCAGCCAAGCCAGAGGATTTTCATCCAGCGTTCCAGACCCAGCCCTGTACCTCCCAGCTGCCCTGCAGTCAGCATCCACTGGTGCTGTGGCAAGGGATATGGTTTAGTGGGCATGGTGGTGACGAGTTGATGGTTGGAATGGATGATCTTAGAGGTCTTTTCCAACCTTAATGATTCTGTGATGGCAATGGCAAGGGATCTCCCCTCTGATGGCCTGACCTACTCATCCTCCCTCCACCTCACAGCGGTGACTCACGCCTGCCCTGGGACACGATCCGTACCCCCTCCATAGCACTGGTTTCACCTCACACTCTTCTGCTCCATTTCCCCCCCTGTTAAAGGCTCACAGGGGTAGGAGAGAACAGCATCAACTATGGGTCTATGGTTTTAGTTTGGACTAGCTCATGTTATGATCTACAAATTGTCATTTAGACACCGCTGGTTTCAAAGCTGCCACCAACGTACACACACGTCTTTCAGAGACAGCTCTTGCAAATCCCAGCTCCCCCCGAGGCCTGTGCCAGTCACCCCAGTAACTCCCCACTGCAGTTGTCTTTCCTGAGAGCACCATGACTAGTGGGAGACTCTGTGGGGTCCCTTTCCCCATGGGGTCCCCCCTTCCCCATGGAACCCCCAGGCAGCAACTGCAGCCTCCCCACAGCCTCTTCCTTCCTACGCTCCCCACAGAAAACAAAACAAACCTTGGCCTCTGAAATCAGGGACTTGAGCACTAACCTCAGCACCAAGACTGGTGACTTTATGGCTAACAGGGCTCTGACACCCACCTGGCTCCTCAGCTCCAGTCCCCCCATGCTGTGCCTGGAAATGCTGCTTTGCTCCAAGGCTTTGCAGCCCAGCACCCAGGTACACACCGAGCCCTCTGCACAGGGGCAGAGAGGCAGGGAGACAACCAAAAGCCTTCTCTTCCCCAGACCTGCTTCTTCTGATAACAAACCATGGACACTTCCTGGAACTTCTTCTCCAAAGAGGAGAGAAATGGATATTTAGAGGCTTTCTGGTCTCATCTAAACCTATAGAAAGTATAGGCTTCAGGCATCCAAGAGCAAAAAACCAACAACAACAAAAATCACACTGTCCTAAGCTAGGAATTGTAGCAGTGAGGATTCACTGCTGTCTAATTAAATGATGGGGGTTCAGAGGGGAAACAGAAAAAATAACAGTACATTAAGCAAGTATTTAACCTAATGCAGACATATTCATACCCAGTATGAAGGCCACCACGTAGTTGGAGATCTGTCCCATGCCCACGATGAGAAAGAGCACTGTGAACATCTCCCAGCTGGTAGAGAAGATCTGCAGGAAGCTGAAGCCAGTCTGCACAGCCATCGTCAGAAAAAGGATATTCTTCCTGCCAAACCTTTGGCAAAAGATACAGATTATTAATAAAACAGCATGGATTTACAGAGCATATGGGGCTATGCACCAGGGAGCACGAGTATCCAACCTCAAGTGACAGAGCTCAGCACAACCTGAAGTTTGGTTCATCTTGAAGAATTTTGTTTATTATTTTCATAAGTGCTACAAAAAAAATTAAATAAAGCTTATTTCTTGGGTCTTGGAAATTTAAGAAGAAAAATTAAGAGCAGAAACTTCAGGGAGTGACTAGACAGGGACTAAGGAGAGTAGACAACAGTGCCCAAGTGACAGACACATGAAGATGGTAAGCCACACAGTCCTGAGTTAGGAAATGATGGTTTGTAGGCTGCTGGCATCGACACATCACAACACCACCCCACTTGGATCACGTTAAATAGCTTTTCCCACTGGTTTCAGTCTCTCTCAGTCCCAGACACATCCCACCCTTTCTCTCACCTGTCTCATAGCATTTCCTTAGGGAGATGGGCACATGGCACCAGTGGGATTTAGTGATTATCTCGTCTCCCTTTCAAACAGTAACACTGACTGACTCCTGCAGCGGGGCAGGAGGCAGGAGATTAAACTCAGATCACACGGAATTTAATGCTGGAGGCTTTAGGATTAAGAACTCCCGGCGAGTTTTGAAACCCCTCTGCTAAACACACTGGAACTCTGGATGAATTCCTCACCAACAGGCAGCAATCAAAGCAGGATTTGAGACCCTGCCACAATGCTAGGGGGAAAAAAAAAGCTAAGGGATGTATGCAGAGGGAAGCAGAGACCCACAGATGGAACATCTCTTCGGCATTTGACACTGGTAAGGGCAGAACTTCAATCCTGCTGGGATAATTGTCAAGTGCCTGCAATGTTTTCTTGATATTCTGCATCTTAGTTGGGTGGTGTGACAGGATTGTTATCCATTTACAGGTTAGCCTTTTTTTTTTTCCTCTTGGCTATGCTTACTTTATTTGCAGCAAACCATCTCTTCTATGTAGAGCTTCCATTCAATGGACAAGTTTCTACCCTGCAGCTCCAAGAATGGACTTTCAGTTAATGTGTGACAAAGAACAAGATATTTTTAAATACTAAGAAAACTGGATAAAGAAACAAATGTGGTCGTGAAAAGGAAATCATCATCTCAATCTGCAAAGCAGCCACATGAGCTCCTTGCAGAGATCAGCTCTTGGTCTCCTAAAGCACCCAAGAGGGAGTTCTCCTACCCCTGGGGTAGATCAAGGGTGGGATTTGTGAAGTCTGGGGAGGGACTTTGGACAGGGAGTGACAGAACAAGGGGTGATGGCTTGAAACTGGCAGAGGGGAGATGGAGATGAGATGTGAGGAAGAAATTGTTTGGTGTGAGGATGATGAGACCCTGGCCCAGGTTGGCCAGAGAAGCTGTGGCTGCTCCTCCCTGGAAGTGTTCTGGGCCAGGTTGGATGAGGCTTTGAGCAACCTGGTCTAGTGGAAGGTGTCCCTGCTGCTGGCAGGGGGGTTGGGACTGGATGAGCTTTGAGGTCCCTCCCAACCCAAACCAGTCTGGGATTCTATGAAGAAGCCAGGCCAGTGACCTCATTTTAATTAAAACCCAGAGAACTGGACATTTAATTCTCTTACTCCTCTCAAGAGCAAACGCTGTGGCACCAGGTCTGCCCTGCTCTGCCCATGGATTACCTGTCCGAGAGCTGCCCTGAGATGAAGGAGCCGATGAGGACCCCCACGAAGAAGAGGGAGGTGGTCAGTGGCGCTTTCCAGTCGTCCTCACACACCAGGTTCCACTGCAAGAGAAGGACCCGTGCTGAGAGGCAGCCACAACGCCACGCCGACCTCAGCCAGGCACAGGGCTTACTGGCTGGAGACACACACTTATTTCCATGGAATTTATTTGAGTTTCCCCACACCTGCCTTTCCATCCATTGCTGGCACGGGTGGTTTCCACAGTTGTGCTGGGAAGCCCTGCTTAAAGCATTAAAAAAACCCCAAACAAACAAAAAACCCCCTGAAAACAACCAAAAAACTCCACAAAACCCAAATCCCATCCCCATAAAAAAACAAAACAAAAGCAAACAAAAAAAACCCAACAAAAAAACCCCAAAAAGCTGGCCTGGCCCTGCTTCCAGCATGAGCTCCCCACCACGTGCCCATCAGACCCCCGACACCCAGACCTGTCTCCCCACAACCCAAGATGCTCCCCAGCAGAAACGATGGAGAAGGGTGGAAGGACTGCCCCATCCCTGCTTAGGGACAACTCCCAGTTCACCTGACCTCTGCCAGCACAAGAACTGCTGCTTTTCTCCAACTTCTAGATTCAACAACCCACATCCAAGAAGATGCATGGAATAAAATCTCTTTTCCCACGTTGATGTCTTTCCAAATTCCTTTCCATCCCCACAACCTGCGAGGCTGACTCACCGCCCACCACTCAGCCTCGCGACCGGACCGGGCTGGGGCTGGACACTTTAGGGCAGGAGCCAGCATGGAAACTTCCACCTAAAGCCATGCATAACCCCAGACAAAGTTTAAAAGCCCCATAAAAGCAGCATCATGACTCTCTGTCCACTGAAGTTACAGCTGAGGGGGTTTCTGCCGCAGCTTGCTCCCATCCTGGTGACTAATCTCCCAGCAAAGCCATGTCTGCCAGGAGCGCTTATGGATCAACTTCAAACATGTCAAGCTCAGATTAGATAATTCCACACAAAGGTAAGCTAATTAGATCACAGATCAAAGTAGAGTGTAATTTTAATAATTAGCCATGCTATCAGAGAGCAGCAGGGACATCATCCGCACCAGCGCTCGCCCCGCACCGGGGGAACACAGGGGCCGAGCCGCCTCGGCAAGCGGTGGCCAAGCCCAGGCAAAGGCAGGGTTGGTGGAGCAGAAACTTTCCCTCTGGGCTGCTCTTGCTCCTCAGCTCAGCTGCAGACAACAAAAAGGAGCAACTCTTGCATTACAAAGAGACCCAGATGCCATCTGACAGCGCTGCAGGTCCTGCCAAAACCAAACCAAACAGCTGAAGAAGAAAACGAGCAGAAGAAGCGGCAGAAGTAAAGCCCAAAGCAAGGCGGGATGTGACGTGGACCGATGCCTCTGCTCTGGACTATAACTTAGGAAGGAGCAGCAATTTTCAGGTAGGATGGAGGTAGGTGGTGAGGAGCCAGGTACCACTGCCCAGCTTGCAAAGTAACACCAGCTATGGGACAAAAAAGTGACAAATCCAGCTTCAAAACGCAGCCCATGCCTCCTCCCGAGAAACACAGAGTCTTTAAGGCAGGAACGTGGAGATTTGGGGACTGAAACGTGCCCCCAGGACTGAAATCTGATTAATAACGAGAATAAATCTCCAGCAGCTGCTTCTGAAAGATATTTTCTCGTCCCTGTTGGGGAGGGAGAGGTGATGAGGTGCGGGCACATCTGAGCAAGCATCTGCGTTCATCTTGGCCGTGTTTGACCCGGCGGATGGGAGCACGTGGGTCAGTCAGGCTCAGATGCCTCCAAGGATGCAAGTCATGAAAAATATATATCAGGATCTGCTTCATCTGTCAGAGAAAACTGAGGTTTCTGTAGAGAAACCTGGTGGAAATCAAACCCCATATTTAAAACAAAGCAAAATTCAGGATCAGGGAAGATGGCACGAAGAGTTGCTTTACACGGTGCTGGCAGGGAAGGTGCTGAGGGGCTGTGGCAGCTCCGTGCCTGATGGACCCCTGGCCCCCACACTATGGAGACCTTTGGTCATGTCCTCCCTTCCCCGCTCTGGGAAAGCTGGTGATGAACAAGGTGACAGAATTCACAGCCAATACAGACCATTAGGAATTATCTGGGTGCTGAGCACCCCGCTCTGGGGCTCCCAGCGCAGCGCCTGCTCCTGGACCTTCAGACTTCAGTTGCTCCAGGTTAAGGGTCAGTGTTGTTAAAATGCCTCCATCCTGCCAAAGGCACTTTGGCTGCAAAAGAAACCCAGCTAAATTATAACCTGCCCATGAAACTGAGTTGCTTCCTGTGTTTCCTCGGTGCCAAATGCCTCCTGCCCAGCTGCTGACTCTCCCTTTTCCCATGACATCCTGTGCAGACAGCAAAAATTCACTCTACAGGGTCAAGTCTTCAAAATTTGGTGGATGTGGTGAGGAGCACACAGCAGCCAGCTGGCTGGAGAGGGGGTGCTGTCTGCAGGAACTTGCTGTACTTGACCAGAAAAGACACAAATACAATGAAATCCATCCAAGTCCAAGTATACCTGAAGCTGTTGAGTGAAAAAAACAATCTGTCTATTCTAGATCCAATACCACACACAGCATGTGGGACCTGGGTGATGATCTATACAGCCCTACTCTATAGGTACACCTCATAGAATCATTAAGGTTGGAAAAGACCTCTCAGATCATCAAGTACAACCATCAACGCGACACCACCATGCCCACTAAACCACAACCTCCTTTTCTCCAGGCTCAACACCCCCAGTTCCCTCAGCTGGGAACTCAGCACACTTGTGCTCCAGACCCTTCCCCAGCTCTGTTCCCTTCTCTGGACACGCTCCAGCACCTCCAGGTCCTTCTTGGAGTGAGGGGCCCAACACCGAACCCAGCACTCGAGCTGTGGCCTCACCAGTGCCCAGTGCAGGGGGAAGAGAACCTCCCTGGTCCTACTGGCCACGCTAGTGCTGACACAAGCCAGGATGCTGTTGGCCTTCTTGGCCACCTGAGCACTCTGCTGGCTCATGTTCAGCTGCTGTTGATCAACACCCCCAGGTCCTTTTTCCACCAGCCACTCTGCCCCAAGCCTGGAGCGTTGGGTGGGGTTGTTGTGACCCAAGTGCAAGACCTGACACTTGGCCTTGTTGAACCTCAGACAACAGACCTTGGCCCGTCAATCCAGCCTGTCCAGATCCCTCTGCAGATCCTCTCTGTCCTCCATCAGATCAACACTCCCACCCAGCTGGGTGTCATCTGCAAACTGCCTGAGGGAACCCTCGATCCCCTCATCCAGATCATTGATAAAGATGTTAAACAAAACTGGCCCCAAAACTGAGCCCCAGGGAACACCACTCCTGACCAGCCAACAACTGGATTTAACTCCATTCACGCCAACTCATCTTCCACCAAAACACCAACCTCCCCTCCCCAAGGCCCTGGCTCCGATGGAGGCTCACACCCTACGCTGCACGGTGATGGAGCATGTGCTGACATGATGTTATTTCACTTGTGCTTGGAGATACAGGGCTCTAAGGCATTCATTGCATGCTGACTCACCCCGAGCACACCATGAGCACAGGAGCTGCAGCCCAGCCACGGCTGAACTACCCACATCTAGAACTTCCAAACTCTCTGTACTGGACTAATCATTCATTAACCAGAAAATGAGTAATTCTAAGCATACTGGAGAGCAAAGTTCATGGAAGCTTCCAAGCAAGTGCTTCAAACACTAGGAATCAGAGCAGCTTGAGAAGAACACTGTTAAATCACTTTATTACCATCAAATCCCTCCAACCCTTTGCCACAAGCTCCCTCCTACTAGAAGAGACAATTCTGCTGGTGGGAACACTATGGATGGATGAGGAGAAAGGTCCTGGACCTTATCAATGTTTATAAATACCAGGTCCTGCACGCCAGGACCTTGCCAAGGCAATCAGCCAAGCCCCATGAAGCAGAAGGAAATCCTGCAGCCGCCTGGTCTTGGCTGTGGGATCACCCCAAACCCCACGCTGACCCCATGGTTCCACTGCCTCATCACTCCACTTACAGACTCATCACCCCGGCCTGATGATCACCTCGTTCACCCGTGCTGGGGACACACACACTTTTCCACCATCATCTCCATTTTAAGACCAAGCAGATGACCAAGTCTGGAATCTTCTGTTCCCTCTGCAGCATGTCCCCACAGGCCAAGTGACAGCAGAGCTGAGCTGGCATCTCCCAGCCTGTTCCTGTCACGCAGCAGTAAGAACAGGATTTGACGCAACTGCACGCACCAAAGAGAACCGCCAGCGCTTCATCCTGTGCCATCAAGTTTTGTCCCTCAACTGAGTTCTTGACCTGGAGAAGCTTTTTCACTGAACGTTCCTGATGGCATGTCCTGGCTTGTCTTCCCTAATTCCCAGAGCAAATGTTGGGCACGTTAAATAATCATCTCCACTTTAACTGAGCTGCTTCTTGTCAGGGTTTCATCAACGCCCTTTTCCCTTGTTTTATAACCAAATTCTGTATCTTATTTTTTTTCCAAATGACAATTTTTAAAACACAACAAGTGACCTTCTTCTCCATCTGGCTTACAGATGGGAACCTGGCACTTGGTTTCCATCTCTAAACATGCTGTGGCCAGCGGTGGCTACCAAGCATCTGCCACGTGGCCGTGCCAGCCCACGGGTTACAGCCGGGCACGTCTGCGTGCAGCATGTGGGCTGTTGCCACGACAGCTCGCCCACAGCCAGGAGCAGGGTGAGCTTCCCGAGCACCCACCACCTAGATCTGGTGATGGGAGGGATCCCTGGTCACTGAGCACGGCTGCCAGCACCCAAGGCAAGAGACACGCACAGACGGGTGCCAACAGCTCCACTTTGGGCACGCGAGAGGCGGCTGGCATCCCCTGCCCACACCCTGCCCTGCCCTAGCCCGGAGCCTTCCCTGCTCATCTCCTTCCCCACGAGCTTCAGCGCAGCTCAGCCCACGTCTGCCCACCCTGGCACAGCCCCTGGCCATGTCCACAGAGCACAGACCCACGGCCACACGCCCCTCGGTCAGGATCTGCCCTGGCTGTGTCCCCCTCCCCGTGCCATGTTTTTGGGTGGTGGAGGTCACTGCTGAGTCATGAGGGATTGAGAGGAGGGACAGACACCTGCACCCTGCCACACCATGCACCCCATGAGCGTGAGCCATCAGTGCACGAGTGGGGTGTGGACACGCTGCACGGCCAAAAAACTGCAGTGCCCACCGGCCACCAAACCCAAACGCCGGCTGGTGTGAGGATCCCAGAACCACCTCAATTGGACAAGACCTTTAAGATCATTGAGTCCAGCCATGAACCCAACACTGACCAGTCCCGACTGACCCCTGTCCCTCAGCACTGTGTCTACACAACTCTTCAATCCCTCCAGGGATGGGGACTCCACCACTGCCCTGGCCAACCCCTTCCAATGCCTCAGAACCCTTTCAGCAAAGAAATTCTTCCTCACATCCCATCTCAACTGCCCGGGGCACAACTGGAGCCCATTTCCTCTTGTCCTGTCCCTTGCTCCTTGGTTGAACAGACCCACCCCCACCTCTCTACACCCTCCTTTCAGGTAGTTGTAGACAATGAATCCATTACTCCTTCACCCCTCAAACACAACACTGAAGACCCGCAGCAACCCCACAGCTCGAGGGAAATTGTCTTTTCCATCTCTACCACAGCTCTGTGCTCCCACCAGCGTGGGCAGTGACAGACAGCGTGTCCCTGGCACTGCATGGCCAGAAAACCCAAACAAGTGCTCACGGGAACCCTCACCACCGACGTTCCCACCAGACACCCTGTACCAACAACGCCACTGTGCAGACTTAAAAACCAAGCTGACAGCTCAGCCACAGCCTGGAGACCAGGCTCACACAGGAGCCCATGGCAGCGAGCTGCTGTGCCACAGACCATGGGCAGCTCCTGCAGCACCTGCCCTGCACCAGCTCACACAACCCAGAGCCAACGGTCACCGAAGCCACCGGCACGGCTGGCAGCACTGGCATGGGGCCAGTGAGGATCCATTGCTGCCACCACTCCAGACCCACCAGGCTATTTGTGTATTTACCAGAAAAGCATCATAGAACCATAGAACCGTTTGGTTGGAGAAGACCTTTAAGATCGTTGAGTCCAACCGTACCTGTCCGCTGCTAAACCAGATCTCAGAGCACCTCGTCTGTTAAATCCCTCCAGGGATGGGGACTCCACCACCTCCCTAAAGTCCATATCCCCATTCAAAGTGAGACTGGGAATGAGTGATTCCATCAGATGGAGAGCTCAGTGGGATGGATGATGTGTTGGCAGAAGGAAACTATGGGGCTTCTATTTCCAGCCCGTGGCTCCCTGTCCCCAGAAGAGCCCTCTCCAAGCAGAACAAGGGGAAGTTCCAATGGGAACCCAGCTGAGATAAGGAGGACAGGCAGCTGCTCACCCCACAACCCCCATCCCGCAGCATCGCATCTCCCCAGCCCCTTTCCCACAAGCTCTGGACCTTCTGGTCGCAGCTCCCTGTCCACTCCCGCAAAGCAGAACGACCCCGCAAAGCCCCGGGGGACACCAGAGCGGGATTGGGGAAGGGGAGAGGTGGGATCCCCGCAAAGCCCCCCGCACCTCGGTGACGATGGTGGAGCGATAGATGTCCCGGCTGTACTCCCAGCCGTCCAGGCACGGCTCCAGCTCCAGCGACCCCAGCTCCACATCCGAGCCGGGCCGCAGCCCCAGCGCCGAGAAGTTGGTGAGCGCGGCCAGGCGGTAGCGGCGGCAGCGGCTCGGGGCCGCCCGCCCGCCCCGCACCTCCAGCGGGACGCTGGCATTGAGCCACTCGCCGCTCAGGTTGGCCCCGAGGGGCACGGCGCACCGGTGCTCGGGGGTACCGGCCAGGAAAACGGCCGACATCCCGTTGAAGCCGTTGGGGATGATGCTGGCGCTGAGGAGGAAGAAGACGAGGCGTTGGAAACGGCCCCACTCGCCCAGGAAAGCGGTGACCGTATCGTAGTCCCGCATGACCCGGCAGCGCGGAGCTCCCGCCGGTCTGCGCGAACCGCGGAGGCCTCGAGCGGCGGCTCCGCCTCCGGCCCGGCCCGACCCCCGTGGAGGCGGTGCGTCCCGCACGGGGGGTGGGATCGGAGGTGGGATGGGGGGGTGCTGCCAGCCGCGGTCCCTCCGCCCCAACGGTGCCTCCCCCCCACCGCACCGGCGGTTTCCCCGCAGCCGGTGTCGGAGTTGCCCGTGGGAGCGGTTCCTGTGTCCGCACCAACAATCGCCGCTTTATTTCCAGTCGGTGCCGGGCTCGGGGACCTGGTACCGGCAGTTCGGCCCCCGACTACCCCCCGACTGGGGTGGGGGATCTGTCCCGGCAGCTGCTCCCAGAGGGGAATCAGCCCCGGTGGAATCGCCCCCCCTACCCCCAGACCCCCGGATCCAACCCCTCGGGACCCCGACTCCCTCGGGACCCCGAGCCCCGGTAACGCTGCTGTACGATGGGCCGATGGCAGAGCTAAGAGTCACGATAATCGTTAAAAAACAGGAAAGTGGAACGGTTGTCACGGGCTGGGGGGGCTGCCGTGGCCGGTGGGTGTCCCCGTGTCCCGCACCCCGGGGCTCCCCGGCAGCAGAGCGATGGGAGACCCTCCTGTCACTGGCACCGGGAATATCCACATCGTGTCCAAGGAGAAGCTGGTAGCCCACACCCCACCCGGGGTTTTAACTGCTGGGACCACGGTCCCTTCAGAGCAGGTGGCTCCCATAAGGTGGTGGGTGCCCCTCGCTCCTTGCTCACCCTCAGGTGCTTCTTCTACCTTCAGGCTTAGCCCCAGGTTTCCCTCAGCAGAGTCTCAGGCATCAAATCTTATTAAAAAAAATTAAAAATATTTATTCAGATGGTACAACCAGAAAAAACTAGCTCGAGCTGGGTGCCTTTGGGGAGGGACCCCAAACAAGGTGTCCCTGCTGATGGCAGGGAGGTTGGAACTGGATGATCTTTAAGGTCTCTTCCAACCCAAACCAGTCTGTGAGTCTGTGATTCATTCTGTGGATTACACCCGGAGAGCTGATGCCCCCATTCCTCACGCTCTGTTCGTGCCCCTCTTGCTCCAACGGTGATTTCTGGTCTGGGGTCTTCTTGTTCCTCATTACAGCCTGTCTCCTGCTGAGCCGTTAGCTGTTCTTATCTGGGTGGGTTGCAGCTTCTGCCGACAGACAGCCGTAACCTCCTTATCTCCCAGTCTGCACTGGTCTCGGGACCTTCCTTCACGTAACTACGCAATAACCCGAGAGAATTTCAACTGTTCTAGGTGAAAGTTTGCAACGTGTGACCGAAGACTTCAGCAGCTTTAGCTCCTCATGCCAAGCAAGGCGATTAATCCCAACAATTCTTAACGATCTGACACAGCTTTAGAAGCCAAACGTGCTCACAGCCCCTGAGAATCGGTCGTTATCACAGCCCCTGAGAATCGGTCGTTATCACAGCCCCTGAGAATCGGTCGTTATCCTATGCCCGGTATTTTTTCCCAGCGGTGTTTACTCCAGGCAGCAGACAAGGTCAGCAGTGTCTGCTCCGAAGGAGCCTGGCGCAGCTCTGGCCTCGGGAGAGGAGCTTTTTATATCCCACTTTCCTGTCTGGAGCTGTTATTGCTTTACACGTGACTCTGGGCTTTGCCCGGGGTCGGATCTGTGAAGAGCTGGTAAAGCTATTTTGGAAATGTGAGCAATGCTGTCATCTTCTGAAATAACTCCAGGGACACTCACAAACACGGTGGTGTCTGAAGTACACACGGCCCTTGGTGGGAGGGAAGGGCACAGCTCCCCGGGGGGGTGCAGCGATGTCCCTGCCTGGGAATGGGATGGTTTGAGCGTGCAGAGCTGAGGATGCCTGTGCTCTGGGGGGCCTCTCCCCAGCAGAGATGGTCAGGAGCACTGGGGAGATCTTCTAGCAGCCTTCCAGTACCTGAAAGGTGCCTCTAGGAAAGCTGGGGAAGAATTGTTCACGAGGGCATGGAGTGACTGGACAAGGGGTGATGGTTTAAAATTATAAAAGGGTCGATTTAGGTTGGATATTAGGAAAAAGTTCTTCAATATGAGGATGGTGGATCATTGGAACAGGTGACCCAGAGAGGTAGTGGAGGTCCCATCCCTGGAGATATTCAAGGTCAGGCTTGATGGGGCTCTGAGCAACCTGCTCTAGTGAAGATGTCCCTGTCACTGCAGGGGGGTTGGACTAGATGACCTTGAAAGGTCCCTTCCAACCCAATACATTTGATGATTCTAGGGTGTGATGGGGAAGGTGGAGGCAGAGACAGGGAGTGATGGCTGCAGCAGTGCCTGGGGAGGAGGAGGAGATGGCAGCATTTATCCAGGCCAGGCAGAGATCTGCTGCTGCTCAAGATAAGGGATGGAGAGCCTCTGTCACACAGTAAATGGGGAAGGTTCTGATACCTGCTGCCTGGAGGTGGCACCTCAATGCCAAGCCTGGGCCACCCCACAGCCAAAGCTGTCCCCAGTGATAAGAATGGAGCTGGAGATGAGGTGGGGGCTGATTTGGGCAGATCAGGGGCTCACAGGCAGCAGCATCAGCCTGCCCTGCCCTGGGGCTGTGCGAGAACCACAGCACAGACAGGCACCAGGGAACAAGGACTTGGGAGCGGATTGTCTGGAGCACAAACTAAAGACAACCTCAGTAATTATTCAGTCAACAGGAATTGTTTGCAGAGGGATAATTGTGGTGCTCATAAATGACTGTGGTTAGGGTGCACATTCAGCCTGTCAAAAGGAAGTGTTAGACATGTAGGACACACAGAGGTTTATCTGGTTTGGGGATGCATCTTTAATATGTTCAATGTGGATTTTTCATTGAATATGGAAAATTCACATTGAATATATGAAGGATTTTTCTCTTCCATTGTCAGTTTCCATCAATTAGCAGCTGCAGAGGTACCTCGAGCTCCAGCCAGCTCTGCCACAGCACCACCGAGTAGTGCACGGGATTATTTTAGCCCAGAGTGATGCCCCTCTCCTGGGTACTCCCCAGGCTGTGAACCCCACTTCTGATCCACCATGAGAGATCCTTCAAGCCAGGGATGGAGATGATGAAAAGCACATGGAATTAGTGGGCCAGGAAATGGCTCGGGCAGTCGTGGAGCAAATTCAGTGTAGAGGAAGGATCAGTGGTGGTTCTCCCAGCTGAGCCCTCTGAAAACAGTCGGTTCGTTTCACTGCAGCCCTCTCAAACACGCCTTCAGGGGTTAGCTGGAGAACAGCATGTGGGAAAGGAGGTCAGAGAGATTCCTGTAAAGTGAAATCAGATGCTGAGGAGCTGACAGAGCACAGGAGGAGAACTTCCATCACCAGAGGAGAAGGAGCGAGGCTTTGGGCAGCTGAGAAATCCCCTCTTGTGCAAATATTTTGTTCTTGTGCAAACAGATTTTCCAACGTGACCTAACTGGGTCAGGCAGGGGCTGGGGGAGGAAGTGGCACTGACAAGCTGCTGTGATGATGAAGGCTGCCCAGCAGACATAGAGCAGCCCAGCTCCTGCTCACCTGTGGTCATGTCACCTCACTGCCACCTGTGTGACACTGCCACCCAGTACGGCCGTCACTGGAGCTCCTGGTCTGCTCTGGTAAGGGTGGTTACTGCCCATGGTGGCTCTGCTCTCCCTCTTCTGCTCCTCTCAAGGGGTCCTCTGCCTTGGTGGGACTACTGTGTCACCCTCCCTATAGCCATCTTAAGAGCTGGGAATCACAGACACTAAAGCTCATCCAGTCCCAACCCCCCTGCCAGCAGCAGGGACACCTTCCACTAGACCAGGTTGCTCAAAGCCTCATCCAACCTGGCCGAGAACACTTCCAGGGAGGAGCAGCCACAGCTTCTCTGGCCAACCTGGGCCAGGGTCTCACCACCCTCACAGAATTAAGAAAACACGTGATGATTTAGGGGTTTGTAATCCCATGTAGCACTGGGATCATGTGGAAGCTTGCTTGGGGATGGGGCAAAGCAAATGCCACTTTGTCAATGTGTTTGTTGAGTCTGCAGTGTCCTCTGAGCCTGAGTAGGTCTGTGCTTGCTGTGCCACCTGCCTGATGGCCAGGCTCTGCCCAAAGTCCTGCCCTTCTGCTCCTGCCTGCCTGCTGTCCACCCTGGAGTGGCTGGAGACAGTGACAGTGTCCATCAGGGCCACGTCCCACTGGACTGATGGCATCTGGGAAAAAATTATCTTGGTCAACTCTTGAGCAGGCTCTTGGCTCATTTCAGCCTTGCTGCTGTCCCAGCAGTGCCTTGACCCAGGGAGCAGCGCTGAGGATCGCCCAGTACACGAGTGAAATCACATTAATTTATGGGATGTAGAGCTTTGAGGGGCAGCTGTGGCCATCACTTCCCAGTTCCTGGCAGTGGTGTGTGAGCTTTTCCCCTCCTAAGCAGGGCTGGGCAGAGCAGCACTCAGTGTTACTGGGTAGATGAGGTGCTGAGGGATATGGTTTAGAGGTGGACTTGGCAGTGTTGGGTTTATGGTTGGACTCAGTGATCTTAAAGTTCTTTTCCACCCACCAGGATTTCATGACTTTGTGATCATTATTTTTCAGGCATCACATTTGTGGTAGGAATTCTGGAAAAGAGATGGGCTGCACCAGAGCAAGGAAAGGCAAAGGATCTTGCTGGAGAAGGGATGGGATGTGTGATGCCATGGAAATGCCCAGGAGATGGGCTCAAACCCATCGCTGCAGCTCAAAACCACCTCTCCCAGTGCAGCCTTTCCTGGGATTTCTCAGAAGCGCTGCCCTCTGGGTGGATTTGGCTTTTCCCACCCAGGAACCACCCCACAACCCCAGGAACCCTCCACAGAGCATGTTCTTCTCCCATCCTACCTGAACTGCTGGATATTTCGGTTTCCATCACTAGATGGTGCAGGAGACAAGAGGAGCGCAGGGCTGGGCTGGGTTTGGCTGGAGCTCGGCTTGTCCCCATGTCCCTGCAGCTCAGACACCCCATCTGCACCCCATGTACCCCCAGGCACCCCCTACATATCCTATGTAGCCCCACGCACCCCAGGAACCCCCATTTCCCACCATCTACCCTATGCATCCCATACATTCCTCTGCAGATCCTGCACCCCCCCGCCTCCCCCCAGATGTTTGGGAACACCTCAGGACAGGCTGCCTGGGAAGCTGGGAGTCTCCAACCTGAGGGCAGATCAGACACCTCCTGGGTGGGACAAGGGTGGCTGGTGCTGCCTGGGGACAGGAGCAGGGACTGGGTGGCCTCCTGAGGTCCCCTCCAGCCACTTGTCAAGGAACCACAGACTGGTTTGGGTTGGAAGGGACCTTAAAGCTCATCCAGTCCCAACCCCCCTGCCAGCAGCAGGGACACCTTCCACTAGACCAGGTTGCTCAAAGCCTCATCCAGCCTGGCCGAGAACACTTCCAGGGAGAATGCCAGTGCTCAGGGTCCCTCAGGTGAGTCCCATCCCTGCTGTCCCACCGTGCCAGCAGCTTGGGGCTGTTCTAAGTCAATCAGCTCAGGGAAGACAGACACCTCCTGGCACCACTCAGGCTTGGGAGTGAAGAACTAAGGTGTTTCTTCAAAAAACAAACAAAAAAGTAGTCCTTTTTATTAATAAAGCTGAAAGCCTTGAAGCCTGGCACAGCAAGGGAGTGACCCTGCACACACTGACTGCCCAAAGCAGCAGCACTGGCCACAGCCCAGGCCCTTCCTACATGAAGGAACTGCTTTAGAACCACATCAAAATTCAAAATATTTCAATGTCCCGGTGTGAGAAGCGGCTCCTGGGTTGGAGGAGCTGTGGGTGAGTGGCTCCTGCCAGTCAGTGCTTTCCCAGGGAGAAAGAGAGGTGAAATAATAAAGCTGCAGATAAGTTCCCTTACAGTCAGGAGCAGTTTTCTGTGGTTTATTATACATGTAGGGAAGATTTTTTCCTCCTCAAGTAATTAAAATGGCCTCTTTGACACATGAGAAGGGGAGGAGAAGGAACTTTTCCAAAGAGTCTTTCCCTCTGCCTCCCCTCCCATGGCACAAGGACTTTTATCCCAATACAAATGGACCAGCTGAGATTTTTTTTCAAGTCCCTGGGGCAGCCATCCAGTAACAAAAGCAAAGTTAAACAACTGCAAACAAAAGCAGCAGCAGCAGCAGGGAGGGTGGTGGTGGTGGAAATAATGCCTGGCTAAGTAGGAAATTTTAATGATGATACATGGAAAAAGTTAAACAATTAGAACTTCAATCACTTTGGCCCCCATCCCACCTCATGTAGTTAATAAACTGTGTCCTCCATCGCCTTTGATCTTTTTTTCCAGAGCAGTGAGGAGCCTGGAGGAGGCTCCTGGGGTTGGGCAGGTTGGGTGGTGGCTGCCATGGGGACAACGAGGGTCTCTGAGGGACCCCAGGGCTGCCCAGACCCCTTGTGCTCCCCCAGCATCTCACCTGGAGATGAAACCTCACAGTGCCCAGGGTGAGGGGCTGGGATCGTGGTGGCTGCAGCACAGAAACATCTGACATAAGTTTGGATTCAAGGGGAATGGAAAAATCCCTAACTGGGGACTCAGAAGTGAGCTAATTACTTGAATATGAGCACTAATTAGACATGGAGCTCCACAGACCCACAGAGATCCTTCATGCCATGTGTGGATCCTCAGAAGCTTTGTCTTTATAAATATTTTCAGGCACAATACAAGCAACAATTTCCATATATGAGCACTTTCCAAATAAAACCTTTCAGATTAAATATCTGTTGGAGGCACTTAACTCACATTGCTTCTGCCTTCCTCAAACACCCCTGAATCAAATAGCAAGTGACTGTTCCAACCAGACCTATGGAGATTTTGCTACTTAACCTAACATCCCTCTCCCCTGCTGCTGCTGAACCCCAGTGAGCCTGTCCTCACCCCCCTGCTCCCCCTGCTCCTCCAGCCCAGCAGGGTTCTGTGGTTCAAGGGTCAGCAATGATGGGGTGGGACAGGACTTTTCAGTCCCCTGTTATGGAGAGCAGAAGGGGAAGGAGCACTTGGCCATCCCGCCGTCTCTTATTTTCCTTTTCCATGGGACAGAAGTGAGCACAGACATTTCTTTTTCTCCTCCATATCCTCCCTTCTCACAAGTGAGGAGGAGGAGGAAGGCAGTTATGAAGCAGAAGGAACCTCATGGTACCAAACACAGCTCCCATCTCTGGGTGACTAAACTCTCTCTCCTCCCAACACTAACATGAAAAAAACCCCAAAACATTTCTCCAACCAACCAACCAACATCCCAAGATCCTCAGAAATTCTTCCCCATCAAATAAAATGGATGAAAGCACAGCCCTTGGATAGGGATATAAATCAGAACCTGCTGCCTCTGGACTCGAGGCTCATGGTTGGAGTCAGCACCACTCCAGTTGCTTCCCAAGTGCTGGAGGGATTTCATCAGCACCTCCCCACTGCGAGACAGACCCAGAGAGCAGCAGTTTGGGAATCTAGAAATAAAGGGCTACAAGAATACAGCAAAAGCTGGGGAAGGAGCAGGACAGCCAAAGCAAGGGCAGCCCTGGGGCAGGGGTGTGGGAGGTGGGAAGATCCATGGTGGGCTCTGTGCTATTGTGTCCTTTAAAGGTGCTGCTTGGGTGATTAAATGACAGAACAACTCAATTGGGAGTGAAAGAAGGAAGGAAAAAGCCTCATCCCAAGCTTGGTGTGGAGATCTCCCCAGGAACTGGAATCAGCCTGTGTTAACCTCAAACTGCAGTGCCCTGATCCAGGGAATTTCATAGCAAATGCTGTTTGAAGAGACCTCAGCACATCTGCTGGGATGGGGCTGAGCTGGGACCATGACCCACCACCTCATCCCAGACAGACTCCTCAGAGGTTGGGTTTTATCACTGGGGCAGGCAGAGAGGGCAGGAGATGAAGGTCAGGATCTAGGAGTCAGCTTCTTCTGTTAAAGTGCCTTATTTCCTTGGAGCTTTTAAACCATCTTCCTTCTTTTTCAGGAAAAAAAATAAAGGGGGGGGGGGAGGAGGGGGAAGAAAAAAGGAATACTGGTTTTATATTAAACAGAGGAGAGAATTAATCAATATTTACATAGATCTTGGATAAGGTTTGGCACAGAGTGATAACCCAACACAGCAACCCAAAAAGCAGAGTGTCAGAAGAGAAAGGAAAAACCTGCTCAGTTTGCTTTCAACACCATCCCCTGGAGATCCCAAGTGTCAACGGTTTTATCTAGGAAAAGGCATTTTAACTTGGGCTTTGGTAATCGGGGTTGATGACAGCCACATTCGGGGCGGGGAGGACGTGGGTGGG
This sequence comes from Caprimulgus europaeus, assembly GCA_907165065.1. Next base: position 49,054,078 of record OU015531.1, on the reverse strand, counting down.
CTCATGGGGCTGCCCCACCTCTCCTCTCCGGAGCTCAGCCCTGGGGGTTTAGACAAGTTCCACTTTAGCGTTTGGATAAACAGCCACCACGTCATAGCCCTCGGGGGGTTTAACCCTCTCCTTGGCGTGTGTCTCGCAGTACAGCTGCTCTTCGATGAAGAAATAACCTCGTTGCTTCAGGTTGAGCCCGCAGTCGTCGCACATGAAGCACTCGGGGTGGTAGAGCTTGTCCCGAGCTTTGACGATCGTGCCCCTGGGGAGAGAGGTGGGGAGAGGTCAGGTGAGATGGGGGAACACGGAGCAGGAGCTGAGCTTTACCTGCTGCCTCAAGTGAGTCAGTGAAGGAGAGTGGCGTGTGGAGGTGTGTAAGGGTGTTATTGTGGGTTCTCATCCCACCATCAGCAGCAGGGCCAGGGAGGGGATTCGGCCCCTCTGCTCCGCTCTCCTGAGACCCCCCCTGCAGTGCTGCCTCCAGTGCTGGGGCCACCAACAGCACAAGGACATGGAGCTACTGGAGCCAATGCAGAGGAGGCCACGAGGATGGTGTGAGGGCTGGAGCAGCTCTGCTGTGAGGACAGGCTGAGAGAGTTGGGGCTGTTCAGCCTGGAGAGGAGAAGGCTCCGGGGAGACCTTCTAGTGGCCTCCCAGTACCTGAAGGGGCTCCAGGAAGGCTGGGGAGGGACTTTGGCCAAGGGCAGGGAGTGACAGAACAAGGGGTGATGGCTTGAAAGTGGCAGAGGGGAGATGGAGCTGAGATGTGAGGAAGAAATTCTTTGCTGTGAGGGTGGTGAGACCCTGGCCCAGGTTGCCTCAAACATCGATCCTCAGCCCAGACCTGACCATCAGGAACCAGCACCCTCCCAGCGCTGCTGGCACGGCTGGGGCTCTGCAGGCACCGTGGCCTTTGGAGCAAAGAATCTCAGCTCATGGCACCAGCTAGAAAGTGGTTACAGGCATTTGCAGAGCAGACTCTCAGCCAGGAAATCTGGCTGGAGCAGGACAGAAATTACAACAGCACATAAATTACAACAGCACATAAATTACAACACGATGAAGCAGAAAAATGCCGATATTCTCTGAAATCAGAACCAGCATCCATCCATCCATCCCTTGGAGAGCAACCCTTCAACAAACCAGCAGAAATCATCTGCAAACCTCTTCCACTTGACCCTCAGACCCCATGTTTCTCCCTCCATAAGGCAGCGAAAGGGTGTCAGTGCCACCGGCGCTATTCATAGTCCCCAGGCAGTTACTATGATAAGCAGGGCACAAACCATCCCATGAATCATCCTCGTTGTGCTGCAAGATTCCCTTAAAAGGGACAATCCAAACCATATTCCTTAATTCCAGGTTTATATATGGTTAGCAAAAAAAACAAAACAAAAACCCAAAGGGTTGCAACCTATTCCGCTATAAATTCAAGATATTCCGTTATAAATTCAAGATATTCCGCTATAAATTCAAGATATTCTGCTATAAATTCAAGATATTCCGCTATAAATCTAACCCACATGTCTGGTAGGACCTGACCCAGCCATGTCCCTGTGTTACCATCCCCACTGAACCGGATTCCCTGGTGAGATGTGACACTTACACGATCCCGTTCCCGCAGCGGGTGCACTCGGGGAGCATCTGCAGCCCGGTCATGGCACCTCCCAGCTTGGACACCGGGGATTTGATGTTCCGGGGGTTGCTCAGTTTGTCGAGTTTTTCACCTGCCAAGAATTTTAAACAGACACAGATTGAAAATGTGTCCCCCTGGGGCGTCCCCCCTCCCTTTTAAATTTTTTTTAGTTTTATTTTTTTCTTCTTAAGGAGTCAGGTGAGGCTCTGCCTGTCAACCAAGGACCAAGGGACAGGACAAGAGGAAATGGCCTCAAGTTGCACCAAGGGCAGTTGAGATGGGATGTGAGGAAGAATTTCTTTGCTGAAAGGGTTCTGAGGCATTGGAAGGGGTTGCCCAGGGCAGTGGTGGAGTCCCCATCCCTGGAGGGATTGAAGAGTCGTGTAGACACAGTGCTGAGGGACATGGGTCAGTGGGGACTGGTCAGTGTTGGGTTCATGGTTGGACTCAAGGACCTTAAAGGGCTTTTCCAACGCAGGCCATTCTGGGACTCTGTGAAATTCTGTCACAACAGACCCAGCAATTCACTTGTAAGGAAGTAAAACACAAAGAGTGAGATCAACCATCTCAAAGTCACACAGCAGCCAGGTTTGCAGATGACAGAAGGACACTGCGCTGACCCTCTGCTCATCCTACTAAAGCACAGATGGTGTCAGAGCTCTTGGCTGCAGTTGATCTCTCCATGGGCTGTGATAGCACCAACTCAACACACATACCTTGTCAAAACACAAAGCAGCTTAATCTAGAGATGAGAGATTAATTGGGCTGCAATGCTAATTAGTGAGTTAACCAAAAATCTCAGAGAAGCTCCAGAAAGAAGAGGTTCTATCACACCAACACTTCAGGTGCACTTGGTAGATCCACCATCAGGCAAGGAGACAAAGATGAAAGCCTTGTGGAGATTAGGGAAATGAAAACAAACAATAATAGGACAACATGCATTGTTCTTCATCTCAAATAATCTAATCTAAACCAAAACATTGTGCTAGGAGATAAGGTTTTCTAGGACACCAAGACTCCTTTCATAAAGGTCCAATGATGAGAGAAGCAGCAATGAAAACGTTGTGCATGGGAGCAACATCAGGGCAAAGTTTTCAGTGTCACAGCCCCAATCCCTACAGATCATCTGTCACCCACCCTCACCCTCTGGACAGTGCAAACGTGCTTGTTGCCAACCAGGGACACCCAAAAGCTTTCGGGATTCACTGTGTGGCTCTTCATGGCTCACAGAGGACTGGGCTGTTGGATATTTATTGATCAGTGGTTCCTCTGCGATGGCCTAAGGTCATAGAAAGGAAAAGCTCATGAAGAAGGACAATGTATTTTATTCCATCAGCTGATGCAGTTGGGAAGAGAAGCAGAGGAGCTCTTGGATGAACAAGATGTTCTTCAGCATTTGGGCTTCCAACACTCCCTGAGCTTCCTTGGCATTTCAGTCCATGGTCAACCTCAAATGTGTGCTTAAAGCCCAGGATGCCCAGGAGACCCCAGGAACTTTCTGACCCAGGAACTTTCTGACCCAGGTGTCCATACACACTGTGCCAATTTTGGAAACTTCCAACTTGGACCTTGCTCTGAAGCATCCACCACGGCTCCAGGAACATCTCTGTATTTCAAACCCTGATTTGGAAGCTGCCATCCAGGTGTTCCCCCTCGCAGGGTGCTTGGACCCTCCTCATTGAGCTGAGCTGCCTCAGCACCCAAGTGACATGTGGTAGAACAATGGATCAGAGGAGTTTGCAAACCCACCCCATCAGCTCTTGCAGACAGGTGCTTTGGATGCTTTTCAAGCTTCTGCAGCTCAGCAAGGGAAGGAGAAGGAGGTGAAGCCTGCGACAGCAGCTTGGTGGGTGTTGAGCCATGGAATGGGGTGCAGAGGGACCAAATGATGTTCAAAGCCCACAGCAGTGCCATGCTGCAGCCCTGGTCACAGGGAGGTGTCAGGGACTTGCTGGGACACCTTATGGGTGCCAACCTCCTTACCATTCTCACCAGCCTCCAACATGCCCTGCAAGTACCGGAAGGATCCGGATTGCTTAGGCTCCGAAACGGGCTTCTCATAATCCTGAAGCATCTTGTAGACATCTGACTCCACATCAATCCCGTTTCTGTTCCTTGGGAGAGACTTCAAGGGGTCGAGGCTGTGTTAAAGAAAAGCAAGAAAGGTTGAAGTCAAACAGAAACAGCAATTGTCAGCTCATCAGGGAGGCACTGAAACCTCCACACACCCATCCAACACCTCGCTGTTGGATGTTCCCAAGCCTTTCTCTGCCTGGAGGTATTGAACCAGGGAAGTGAAACTCCTTCCCTGTTCAACTCTGATTGAGCAACACAGTCAGGGCTGGCCCAGATACCAGATGCCTTCAGGAAAGAGGGGCAGCTGCTCCCAAGCACTGTAAATTACTCTGGCACACATGGAATTGATTGAACCAAATAGGTAAAACAAAGCATTTCATTAATTCTGTAAGGCCAGGAGATCTACCCACCCCTTGACCTGCTGCTAGGGCATCCAGCATGGGGACAGGCACAGGCATGGCAGCACATCCCCTCAACATCCATGAAGTCAGTGTTTCTGTAGGTGGTTGCATTCAAAGAGCCATTTGCCAGATACAACCAACAGCTTAAATGAGAAAAATCACCCCACTGGGTTTCTTGGCCCCATAACTGCCCCCCAACCACGTGTCAACCTTCATCACCCAGAGCTGAAGCTGCTCCTTGTCTGTATGTGGCATGGTGGGGGTACAACACACAACAAATAGTAATTTAAACCATTATTCCAGTTCATTCAACATATCAAAACAGGAAAAGTGGAGTTTGGAATCAAAAATTGTTCAGGTACACGTTGAAGTGTCCTGCTGAGTAGAGATGAATCCAAGTGCTGTTCTACTCAGCTGGGGCCCCACAGCACAGCTTTGTGGGAAGGGGTTGCTTTTCCTTTTTAAGGAGGTCATCAAGGTCATTATAAACCCAATGAAAATAGCAAGAGACCTGAACCCCATCAGATAGTTTAACACGCTTGAGCCATCATCTGACCCATTTTCTCCACCAGCATTATAATCGTGCCCACTCAAAAAACCCAAACAACCACAAAAGACATAAAATTCACTTTCAAACAAACAAACAAACAAATAATAATAAAAACCAAAATTAACTTTCCAAGAAAAGCCAAAGCTCTGTTTTCTGGGAGCGACCCACCAGCTTCTCCTGCAGCTCTGACAGCCGTGACCTCTCGAGACAAGGGGCACAAGTGTCACTGCCAGGGATGGAGCTGTGACCCATCCCCACCACTCCTGGCCATTCCAAACCCTCCCTGTGTGCTACCCACCCTGCTCCAGCCCCCTCGTACATCAATTCACACATTTGCAGTGAAAAAAGGGCAGGTTTGGACCAGTCCAGCCTGATCAAGCAGAAATTCCAGGAGAATGCACTTCTGACCCCGTCCTGCTCAAGCACCCCAGCTAATCTCCTGGCTTTTGGCTCACACTGGGTTTTCTTCCCATAGTTTTTTTGTGCTGTTCTCTCCTTTCCAACCTCATTAACTTTCCTGGAGCAGCACAGGGAATAAGCTGGCTCACAGCAGCACTGGAACATGAATTCATGCAGGCACAGAGATCCCAAGCTCAAGAGGAACTTTCTCTACTCGTGGTTGATACAGACATAGAAAATACTCTGCTTTCTTGTACAATATTTTGCCAGCCTGGAGGAGCATAAATCAGCAGCAGCACAAGCCATGTGAAAGCATCACAGTCCACAACCTGGCCTGTCTCAAAGTCCCAGTGAGCCACCCAAACTCTTCTTGGCTACACAAAGGCTTTTTATTTCCTACGAGCTGTATTTATTTCCCAGCCTCCCAGACAGCTGCATGGAGCAGATCTGACATTTCTAAACAAGCCCAAGTTCACTGGAGTTAACATTCTCTGTGGATACCTCCAGCTCCCAGGCCAAGTGTTTGCTCCTGGGTCTGTAGAGGTGTGATCCCAACTCTGAGGAGGGCAAAACCCTCCATCCTGCCTTGAACATGCACTTTTAGAAACAAGGACACTAGTGTCCATGCCATTTCCTGGCACTAATCCCAGCCTGATGGTTGGATCTGATGCTGTTCATCTGCCCACCTCCATTGGCAGTAGAAGGATCTTGTGTAGATCTGGAAAACCAGCACCACCACTGGTCTCAGAGATAAGTGGTTGAACATTGCTTCATAGAATTATTAAGGCTGGAAAGAGACCTCCAAGATCATCAAGTTCAACCATCAACCCAACACTACCAAATCCATCTCTAAACCATGTCCCTAAACACCACATCTACCCACCTTTGAAATCCCTCCAGGGATGGGGACTCCACCACTGACCTGGGCAGCCCCTTCCAATGCTTGACTGCTCTTTTAGTGAATAAATTGTTCCTAATACCAAATCTAAATGTCCCCTGGCACAACTTGAGGCTGTTTCCTCATGTTCTATCACTTGTTATTTGGGAGAAGAGACTGAGACCCACCTGGCTCCTTTCAGGGAGCTGGAGAGAGCAATACCTCCCCTCAGCCTCCTTTTCTCCAGGCTCAACACCCCCAGTTCCCTCAGCCGGGAACTCAGCACACTTGTGCTCCAGAACCTTCCCCAGCTCCGCTGCCCTTCTCTGGACACGCTCCAGCACCTCCAGGTCCTGCTTGGAGTGAGGGGCCCAACACTGAACCCAGCACTCGAGCTGCGGCCTCACCAGTGCCCAGTGCAGGGGGAAGAGAACTTCCCTGGTCCGCTGGCCACACTAGAGCTGACACAAGCCAGGATGCTGTTGGCCTTCTTGGCCACCTGAGCACTCTGCTGGCTCATGTTCAGCTGCTGTCGACCAACACCCCCAGGTCCTTTTCCACCAGCCACTCTGTCCCAAGCCTGGAGCGTTGGGTGGGGTTGTTGTGACCCAAGTGCAGGACCCGGCACTTGGCCTTGTTGAACCTTGTACAGTTGGCCTTGGCCCATCAATCCAGCCCTTCCAGATCCCTCTGTAGAGCCTTCCTGCCCACCATCAGATCAACACTCCCACCCAGCTTGGTGTCATCTGCAAACTGCCTGAAGATGCACTCGATCCCCTTGTCCTGATCATTGGTAAAGATGTTAAACAGGACTGGCCTTGGGGAACACCACTTGTGACCAGCCACCAACTGGATTTCCATGATCATCCAACTTCAGCATCATAAACTTAAATTCAAACTATTGTGTTCAGATCTTGGCATCTTCAAAACCCCTTTTTAAATCTTGTTTTTTCCGACCAACATTCAACTCACGGAGCAGGAGCTGAACCCAACAACTCAGGATCTCCGTGAGCACTACAGCCTCAATGCATACCCCTGAACCCGAGTTTGCAGGAACAGCAGCAGGACCTGAAGCTCTTGTCCTACCTCTGGGCAGGAGCGATGTGGAGCCCGCTCAGCTGGCCGGGCAGAGCCGCCTCGGAGCCGCTGTTCGCGTAGAGCCGGGTCGGGTGGTGATGCTGCACGTTCAACATCTGCTGCTTGTCCATGGGGCTGCCCCCAGCCCCGTGGGGCAGTGACCACCTGCTCTGGGCAGGCCCATTGTCCTGGAAGAGAAGAAAAAGGAGAAGAAAAAACCAAACCCTTGAGCTTTATAGTTCTGAGTGTGGCAGACACGGAGAGACCGCGCTGGGACGCGGGGTTTGCAGTGGTTTATATCTGCTGTGGGAAATGGGGACACACAGCAGGAAAAGGAAAAGTCAGACTCGACCTGCAGTTAAATCTTGCTGAATCTGTGCAGCTTTCCTTGGTCTCTGACCAAATGAACTCTCCTGGTTCTCCATGGTGGGCCACTGCCAAGAATCCTGCCTTTCTCCTCCCGTAAAAGCATATTTGTTATTTCCGCAACAGAAAGGCTGTGAGTCTGCTTCTCATTTCTCCTTCCACCAGCCCCAGAGCACTTATTGCTCTCCTGACTTCGGGGCAATCCTCTGCTTTACATCAGCAGAACTCCATCAAACCCCAGCTCTGCAGCTTCCTTCCCATACAGGTTGGGCAAGACCTGAAGCCAAAGGGGCCAACCCTACTTGCAGCTACCCTCATCCACAAAGATCTGTGCTCATTTCGGGAGGTTTTCTCCCAAAACAAGATCAGTTGTTAACTCTGAGAAGCTCAATGGTCAAAGGTTTAGCTTGGTATTCATATTTTTATTGTTTTTTTCCTTCAATTCCTGAGGCAAACTATGGAAACCTTTTTGTCATATGACCTCAAGACAGGAACTCGGATGCCATTAAAACACAAGTTTTCCATATTATTTTACCTACGTAAACCACATGACCTATGTGTTTTTCCAAAGCTTTCTCAGTCACACCCATAAATCCAACAGTACCTACTGCTAATCTGGCCTCAAGCCACCTCAGCCAGGCTTCACCTGCTAAAGCTCAGCCTGGGGAGCAACCAGGAGCCTCTTCCCCAGCGAGGATGAAATTCCTGCTTTTGGGAAAAGTGGTGAAAAGCTGGACACAGCCTAAGGACAGGCGTTGGCTGCTGCTATTTCCCTGCAAATCAGAACTATCCCTGTACTGATGGAGGAAAGAGATGCTCATCTAAGAGGTGATAATCTGTTTAATCTGGTTTAATCCATCTCAGGGCAGATCCTCAGCCTTTGCACCAGTTTTGCAGGAGGCTGACGCTGATACAAGACCAAACAGAAAAAGAAAACACCGTCCTGTGAACAAATACCAAAGGGCACGTTGCAGGGCTCTCATACAAAGTTGTTGGTTGGTTTTTTTTTTGAATAAAATAATCCAATAAATACTAATTGGAACCAAATGTCTGTCACTGGTGCAGAGCAGAAAACGCTGGTGCTCCCAAACCTTGTAAAAATGAACAGCTAGAAGAAATAAAAACCAGATCCTGCCAGAAAAAAAAGAGCTCAAAAGTCCAATCCTTCAATTCTTCCTAAGGCAAAACTCTCATTGATAAAAACTGGGTTTAATTAAGAACTGCAAGACAGTGCCTTTGAGGTTTGTTTGGGGTTTTTTTTTCCCCTGCCACCAGCTGAAGAACTGCAGACTCCAGCAAGCTCCCGGCACTTCCACCACCTTGAAAACCTTGGCAGCCACCCCAAGCCCTCGGCGCTGCTCCTTCCACACCGTGCATGCACACACACGTGGGGAAAGCAGCTTCCAACATCACATAACTTCAAATTATCTATTAAAAAAGGAATTTGGCTGCCAGGAATAATAGAATTTTAACTGTTCCCCAATTTATATTCTTAAAAAAAAAAGAAATTAAAAATTACAACCAGGCTATGGGTTTCCCAGATTTACATTTTTATTTCAAGGGAAATTTAGAAAACACTTTTAAGCGTGACCCAGAGAGGCAAAGGAGGATCATAAACATTTCAGGGAGCAGAGCAATGGACATTGCTGGCTGGCAGGCCACCCTGAGCTACAGAGTTCTGCTTTTAAAGAGTCATTATCGTTAATGATCTGTGCATTGGGGTGCAGACTCGCACCCGGTTTGAGGGGAGTGGCAGCTGGAGGCTCTCCCTGCAGAGGATGGGGCAGGGTCTTCTGCTCTCCTCTCCACCAGCCCCATGGGCTCTGTTGTAAAGCCAGAGGTGACCCAGCACCATCCACAGGGATCACCAGGTTCCTCCTGATGGACACCTGATCACTCCTGCTACCCTAACACCTACCAGACCAAGACCTTGGAGATGAAGCAATGGATGTCCCTCAGCCTTTTCCACCAAGTTCTCTACAAGCCACACCAGGGACACCCAAACCCAGAGCAGGGGGCTGGTGGCTGTTTCTGGGATGAGAACCTCCTCCATCGTTGGGCCTAGGGACCATAAAACTCCATGGACTTGCTTTAATCCGAGGTAGCTTGTAAAGGGTTGTCCCTTCGTCCCTGTTAAGCTCAGACATTTGTACATCCAGAGCAAATGTTGCTATAAAGCAAGAACTTTCTGTGTGGGCACTCTCCAAAAGGCACGAAGGGCCAGTGATGGGAAGAGGGTGTTTCAGAGCCCTGTGTCCCTGGTCAGCACCAGCTCCCCGTCCATGCAGGAGGAGGATGCTCGTGGAGGTGGCACCTCACCATGATATCTGCTCAGCTCTGTTATAAAGCCAGAGGTAACCCAGCACCATCCATAGGGATCACCAGGTTCCTCCTGATGGACACCTGGTCACTCTTGCTACCCTAACACCTACCAGACCGAGACCCTGAAGACGAAGCAATGGATGTCCCTCAGCCTTTTCCACCAAGTTCTCTACAAGCTTTGTGTCAGGGACAGCTAATGCCTCTGTGGGGAGCACACAGAAAGCATTTACCCCTCTGAGAGCACCCTGGTCTTTGCCTTCCTTGTTGCTCCCAGTTTCTCTGTGACACAACTTTCCCGATGCACAGGGACATCCCTGCATGTCCCAGGACAGAGCTCAGTCTCCTTTTCCTCATCTCAAAGGCTGTGAGACCTCTGCAAAGCTCCACATTGTGCAAAACACTCATGCATTCATTCTTGGAAACCCAGAGCCAGATGGATTTCTTTGCAGTTCTCAATTCAAGTTCAGGGAAAAAAAAAAATCCTCCCTTTGGGACCTAATTTGCTTTTCTCTGCTGGCTTTTCTTCCTGCTTTTTATGGCCTCTCTCAAATGAAGAGGGTTTGCAAACCCTTCCTAAGAGCTGGCCTGCAAAGTGTCACCGAGGAGAACCCTTTCAGCCTACAAAACAAACTCACAAGCTGTTTTGTCACGGTTGCCTTCTTGGACCATCAATCATGAAGCGGAACCAAACTCCTGACACACAGCACTTGGATCTCCTGGAGCCCAGGCCTCCTCACTCCTGGCAAACACGATTCACACAGTCATCCCACACCAGATAAACATGAGGCAGAGCTAGACAGGAGCTTTTTGGATGGATAAAGTCCCAATGCCCAGGAGCAGGTGGGTTTTGGGGTGGTTTTGTGAGTGGCTGCAGTATCGATGCAGCACAACGTGCAATAAGTGCCCATGGCCAGTGCCCAGTCAGGCTGAATTTCTCCGGTCACCACCTTGCTGGAGAACCCCAGCCTGTCTCTTACCCACCAGAGAAAGGAATGAGCAGAGATAAAGGGATAATTTGGAGTAGAAAAACAATAAAATCCAGCACCAAGCACCTGCCATGGCCACCCCTTGTCAGAGCACCTCCTCGAGATGCATTTATCAGCGCTGCATGAACACAGCCCGTGTGTTATCATGTGTAAAGGCTGCTCCCACCAATACAGTATTTATATCCTGAGGAACTATTTCCAGCAGCAGGAAAATGTGACATGGACACGGCACATGGGAGTGTTTCTCTTGGCAGGAGGTGCAGGAAACTGGGGCAGTCATATACATATATATATATACACATACACATATACACATTGTTGTGGCAGGAGCAGTGCTGGCAGTGAGCAGCTCCATGCCTGGAACCACTGTAGGGCTGTAAGCACCGATGTGACACGTTGGGTTGGCCATTGCACCTGAGCTGCTGCATCTCTTTCCACGTCCCCTCGGACACCAACAGCCAGATACCATCAACTCGTCAACTTCCCTTGCACTGAGCAAGCAGTTCCTCACTCTATTTGGAGTCTCAAGCATGTTCTTGGGTGCCACCACTTATTAAGACAGGAGAAAAGAGAAATTTAACTGGTTTTCAGATGCCTGGCTCTTGTCCTCACCACATAATACAGCATCAAGAGCATGAAAGGAACAATTTTCCTTTTATATTGAAGGAAAAGATGCTGAACAATAGGTTACTTGGATTTAATCCTGGGAATTCCTCAGAGAGCTAGAAATAGGAAGAACTTTTTTCCTTCCTTCTTCTACCAGCACTTATTCAATTTCCAGCAAGTCCCTCTGTTCCATACCTGCTTATTAGCAAATCTCTTTTCCCCTCTATCAGCTGAAGATATTCCATTTAGCTACAGCACGGTGCCCCAGCACAGCAGTGAACACCAGCAGCAAAATAACAAAGCTCAAATGCTTTTCACAGGACACAGCGTTTCCAATTTCAGGAAACATATAGGGGCAGCATTAAGAGCAGCAAGTTGAAGATTTCAACAGAAATCCATAAATCTGTGGCTTCACCAGTCACGCTCTAGGTCATGGAGATGAAGACAAGCTTTGTCTGCTCATTGCAGTTGTGTCTCTGACTCCATTGGAGCAGCTGAATTAAGGCACTTTTGTCCCTCAGGGTTTTTAGTCAAATCTGTAATAGGACAGAAAAGTCAAAAATTGAAGACTTCTATCAAGCTAATCACTGCTGAAATAAGTATTCCCATAAGTAGGAAAACACATGGACAAGTAGGAATTCTCAAATTATTTGAAAAGTCTCAGTCCCTGTCTCTTCTGGAGGGAGTTTATCATCTGTTAAACCCAGTAGGAACTTAGTCTGAGACTCAAACTGGAAGAGGGGAGGTGAAGATGAGATGTGAGGAAGAAATTCTTTGGTGTGAGGGTGGTGAGACCCTGGCCCAGGTTGCCCAGAGAAGCTGTGGCTGCTCCTCCCTGGAAGTGTTCCCGGCCAGGTTGGATGAGGCTTTGAGCAACCTGGTCTAGTGGAAGGTGTCCCTGCTGCTGGCAGGGGGGTTGGGACTTGATGAGCTTTAAGGTCCCTTCCAACCCAAACCAGTCTGGGGTTCTGTGATATTCTGAAAACACCTTTTGCAGAGTCACCAAGAAGCACAAATCTCAACAGATTTTTAGCACACACCGAGGGCAGTGTGCAGCTTCAGCTGCCTGCTTCATGGGAGTAACGTTGGGATCCAAACCTGGGGAGAGTTTAACTCATGGATTTCAGCCTAAGCCCATCTCTTGGCAAGCACAAGTCCCCCACACTCACCCCATCAGCATCAGCCAACCTCAGCTGTGCTCTTCGGGGCAAGGGGTACACTCAGACTTTGATGACCTGGTTCTGACCTCTCCTGGGTGAAATTTTACCACCTTCATCGCTGCAAGTCCTCTTTCATGCAAATGTGACCAGCAATTAAGCCTGAAGACACATCCCAGCATATCCCAACACCCAAACACTGGAATTCAACCTCTACACAGAAGACAACTGTGATGCAGCAACCTCTTCCTCTCCTCCCACAGCTTTCCAACAGCAGAGACAGAGCTTTGTCTCTGATAAACTGGTTTAGAAGTCCCAGAAATGGAAATCTTATTATTCCCCCGCAGAGGAGCTACACAGGATGGACGGCACTGTCTGCATTTGAGTGCAAAACCAGATTTAAAGGAACAGGATTGATTCTCCAGCTCACCAGTCCCGTGGAGAACCCTGATGTCAGATGCTGCCCCCCAAACTGGGGGAAAAGGATAAGTTTTAAGAGCTCCACACACTTTAGCACATATTTCCCCAGGAGCACAGTTCAGATGTCCTGGCCAGACACCGGTTGTACAGACTAAGCAGATTTCAATCTCACTTTAAAAAGCTCTGGGAAGTACAATCCCACCAGTTAGCTCAGCTCAGAAGATTAACAGATAAGCAAAGAGGTTGGGTGTAGTTTGCTGAAGCTGGACAAATGGAGTGTGGGGGTTTGGGGTTTTTTTGAGACTGATTTCCAAGTTCCTCTTTCAGCTTATACCATCATCTGAAGAAAAACTTTATCCATTGTGTCCATCTTACTACGTTCCCTTCACAGTCATCAGCTGAACACTAAATTTGTTTTTCAGATCTCTCTAAGTAAGAGACCAAACCTTTAAAATCAGATGGTCTTTTAGTTAAAAGGCCACAGACAATGTTCCCATGAAACACAACTCAAGCTGGAACCTGGCTGAGCCCCAGCCAGCCCGTGTCCCTGGGACAGTCTGTACACTGGGCAGGCACGACTGGTGGTGCACAGTACATGAGATCTTGGGACAAGGGCTCAAAACGAGCCCCATGGCCTCATGCTGGGTCTTGGATGTGCTGAAAATCACCCATGGGTGATGTCCAGGCAGGTGGAGATGCAGCCTCTGTGAGCATCACTAATGTTGCTCGGATTTGTGCTCTTGGACCCAGCAGTTTGGCTCATTTTAAAGTGATTATTTCTGGGTTACCTTCTGCAGTTTCTGCTGAAACCCCTGCAAGCAAAAGTTTTGTCTGAACATCTCCATCGCTCTCCATTTAACTGTTGCTATGGCAGGGAGCAGGCTGAGGTCACGCTTCTCCCATCAGTGTGAGCTTCCAACCACAAAACCCCACTTCCACGGGCAAAACACACTCACACACTCCCTTAGGTACCACAGCCTGGCTTTGCCTTCAGGAGTAACTCCAAAACCAAATGACTCCAGAAGCTGGAGCCTGATTGAAAGAACCCACTGCCCTCACCCTGGGCACTGCAGTCACCAGTACCAGCATGTGGTTCACCCTTCCAAGAGCACTGGATCAGGAGTGACAGCACCTGAGAGATAAAAACTGAACATCTCCTACCAGTTTTAAGCATTGTGTCACTTTTGACAGGGTTATAGCAACCTCCACAAGAGTCATCTGAAATGTATTTGCACGGAGGGGGAAGTTTCTAAACCATTTGTAAATGGTGGTTGGGAATTCTTTGACTTCCTGGAGAAAGACATCCATCCCTTTCTGAAGGAGAGCTCTCATGAGAAGAAGCTCTGTGATGTAAAACGAGGCATTATTAAAAAAAGTGAGTTTAGGGTGAGTTTAGGGTGAGCCAGGAAGATATTCCAGCTCTATATTTGCACATCATGTGTTCTGTCCTATATATTACACAGCACAAGGACAGCATCCACCTAACCCAGGGACAATCTCTCACAATTAAGGAGAATTAAGCTGCACAGACCTTCCTTAAGGTGCACACACTTTTCCACCTTGGCATGGTCATGCTGATGGCCACCAGCGAGGGACTGATGGCCACTTCTGAAGGTCTGATGGCCACCAGTTGCCAGCAGCTCAGCAAGCAGCTTCACCTCCCAGAGAAGCCACAATTTAAAGAGCTCAAGAGGGACTTGAGCTGCAACACCATGACTTTATCCCTTAAGCTACCTGGCTCCTCAGCTGTCTCTTAAAAATCCAGAGCAATGTAAAAAAAAAAATGAAGTTACCCAAGACTGGGAAGAGTGGTTAAAATGTGTTTCCATTTATCCCTCCTGCTCTGGTGCAGAGGGCACTCTTGGAATATCAGGGACACGAGGGGGTGTTGAACAAGCAGACAGAGGAGGGCTTTGTACAAAGGTATTTGGTTTATTAACACTTGCACAAAGAAAAGTGAGATAACTGGGGATCACTGGCTCTGTGGAGCTGGAGGGCACAGGATACACCAGCTGTGTTCTCAAAACACCTTCGGGCAAGGCTTGGCAGACAAAGTCCTTCTGCACAGGGAACATAAATCCATTTGGACAGGAGAGCGAGCCCTGCAGTGCAGGAGCCCAGACTCTGGTAAGGCTCAGGCTGGGTGTGAGTATCTCCAGCTCTCACAGTCCTGTGGAAACCTCAGTCACAGTTCCACACGTGAACAGAACTAATATTCATAATAAGTGATTTTAAATAAATTAGAGTAGGTGAGGAAGCCCAAGAATAAAAGAATTTCTATGCATTCTATAAGTAACATTTAACTCTCATCCATGCAGGAAAACCTAATGATCATTACTAGAAAATAAACATCAGTGAAACCTGAAGTTATTTCTGCAATACAATAACATTTTATAACCAAGGTAGGAGAGCCTGGTGTTTGGCTTAAAGAACAGACCCAGTGAGCTTCACACCAACAGCCAACATCCTGATTCCATCCTTTACAGCTTTCTGTCTCTCTCTCTCTTCTTCTCCCAGCTGAGGGAACTGTTGCATTTTCAGGTGTTATCATATAACACTCTGATTTTCTTTCCATAACCATTAACAGCAGCTAATCAAGAGAAACAGCATCACTGGCAACAAGCTAAGCTCCAGACTAGCGAAATAGGACATGCCTAAACCCCAAAGATGCCTGCTTCATCCCCATGGCTCATCCAAATTCTTTCTGGAAGAACCAGGGTAAGGAACACAAGAAAACAAAAGCAATAGGATAATATATTTTGTTTTCATTTTGGAATGCTCCAACTTTTTCCTTGTACTCATTGATAAAGAAGATAAACTCAGCTCGAGTCAAAAACATGTCTCTGGCTTTCTTGCTAATAAACAAGCCCTGGCAGTGCCTGTGGGACACCCCAGCCAGGCTGTCCTGGGCTCTCCACACACCCCAGCTGCCATTTCATAGAATCCCAGAGTGGTTGGGGTTGGGAGGGACCTCAAAGCTCCTCCAGTCCCAACCCCCCTGCCAGCAGCAGGGACACCTTCCACTAGACCAGGTTGCTCAAAGCCTCATCCAACCTGGCCAAGAACACTTCCAGGGAGGGGGCATTTCCCAACCTCTCCCACCAAAGAGAGCTTTGGGATCCACTCCCTGTCCTTGTTCCATGCCCTTCACCCACTGGTCCTCCTTGTGCCGCGTGGCTGGAGCACCACAACGAGCATCCAGCACCCCACCTTGCACCCAGCACCCCACCTTGCACCCAGCCACTCGGGCAGGGCTCTCCCCACACGCTCTCACCCCAGGAGGTCAAACAAGCACTGCAAAGAGCAATTCATTCACCTCAAACCAGGAACACAAATGCAATGGGAGAAGTTCTTTTCCCTGGATGGGTGAGAACAGAACACTGACCCACAGGGGTGTTTCCAAACACACACTCAGGGTTTCAGAGCACAGGAGCAGGCGGTTTCCTTACCCTGCTAACAGAGCCACCACCGAAACTGATAGTATCAGGTAGAACAACATGGTACATCCCTGCGTTAGCTCTTTAGCCAACTGCATTTCTATTTTACTCTAAATCAACCCACGTGGCTCCTATTTCAGTGCAGCTCCTGTTTACCCTCGGTGAGAACAAACTATTCAAGTTACCTGGACAGAAGAAAACATCTTTTTGAAGTTGCCACTCCCATTTTTTTCCCCCCTTTATCCTAAGTTTGTTATTTTTTTCTATTGACTATTGAAGCTCACTTAATAAAGATGCTGATTTATATAATAAATATATAGATTTCCCATTAAAAAGTACAGCTACACCAGTCTGACACGTTACAATGGTACTGAGAAAATTATTTTGGTTTCAAACAATTCAATATTCTATCAATATATAGGAAAAAAAGAAACAGAAGTGCATGATGACTTGTGTGTAACCTCTTTGCCCAGTAAATTATTGGGGTGTTAAATATTGAGAACCCACAGTCCAGAGTCAGGAGCCGTCAGGACTCGGCATGTTCCTGTTATTAAATCCAGCCTCAAACAACAAGCTGGGAGTTCCCAGGCACCGGGAGCCCGGTCCCATGCCAGGGCATTATCTCATCCTTTGTTTTCCCAAAAGTACAAGGCAGATATTTTCCCCTTCCTTCTGCCCCAGGAGCAGCGGCGTTGATGTCCACGCCAAGGTTGGTTTGATGAGGAGCTGGGACTGGGGAGGAAGGAAGGTCGGTCACCTTGGGAGAGGAAATTCCACCTCTCCAGTGAGGAGGATTTAACCCCTGGCTCCCAGAAATAACTGTGGCCCATGCCGTGCTTTTGCCAAGGTATGTATGGAAATGTCCTGCACAACACCAGCCCCCTGAGAACTTAAAGCAAAATTAGAACTAATTAATCAGTGAAGAGTCATTAAGCATTAATAAAGAAGTAATGATAGTCTACTGTGACCACAAAATATGAGAATATTTCAGGTATTTTCCAAGCTTTTAAAATCAGTTCTAAAGGAGAAGCTAGCACCAAACCAATCTCCCTGCTCCACTGCAGGACACCGCTGCTGTCCCCAGAGCTGGGACACCAGAAGTTGCACCTCAAGCCCACATGTGATTTTTAATTTTTTTTAAAATTAGGAGCAGTTTAGCAGACTGACACTATTACAGAGTGGCTATTTCTGAGGTCAGGGAAGGTCTGGAAAGCTGATGGGCACAATGCTGCAGACCCCAGGCTGCCTGGAGGACACGTGCAATGGGAGGCAGCAGGTCTTCAGCTGGGCACCAGAAAGCCAGGTCACCCGTGCCCTGCCAGCCAATGTAACGCTGGGGCACGTGTCCTGCAGCCACACAGACCTCAGCTCATCCAACAGTACTTTTAACGAAGCAAATCTGGGAACTTTGGTGTTGCCCATCAGCCTGGCTTACACGTAGCGTTGGGTTTCTTGCATTGCCTGGTTCAGGCTGCTTGAACAGCTACGAGTTTGCCCCAGTTGCTGCTCCTCACCCCACCCTGGTTGGTGTTTTCACATGGCAACCTGCCTGCCTTGTACCTGATTTTAGTCTGAGCAAACTAACAAGAATCTCCATGGACTGACAGCTCGAGAGATCTGGTTTAGCAGTGGACAGGTTCAGTTGGACTTGATGATCTCAAAGGTCTTTTCCAACCCAATGATTCTATGGTGAGGGTGACCAGGAGCACTGTTCCCATCCCTTCCTCTGAGCACAACATGGGTGTCACTGGGATGCCATTCCCATGGGGACATGATGATTGTCTGTGGGAAGTGCCTCTCCCTCTCCAGACAGCTGGAGGAAACCCAACCTTCCACCCCACAGAGCTTATTTTAGCCAAGGATCCAGGTCTGGCATCCTACTCCAGCTCCACACTGCCAATTTAATTTCTGCTGCAATTATCCTCACACCCAGACACTTGATCTCCTGTCAATTAGCACAGAGAGGGCTCTGCCCCACAGCCACGTTTCCAGCCCCCCTGGGGCAGAAAGCTGCCAACTGTGGTAATATGGGAAGGGTCAAGAAAGCAAATGTCCTCTCCTTTATTAGCACCACATGGCTGTGCTTTGACTAGCAAGCTCATGCCACAAGAAGCCAAGGACAGTGGGACTTCCAGACACTGATGGATCAATGCTCCTGCTCTCCCAGTCTGCTGGGGGTGATGCCAGCAGTGACACCAACACTGAGCAAACAGCTGGTGGCAAAGCAAGTTTGGAGACCCAACACATCATAAGTGATGTCATGTCTGCATGATGGGAATCCTGACTTCATGCAATGGCACTGCTAGCTGGAGAGCAGTGAGCACATGCTTCTGGACCATGTCCCATGCTTAGAGACATGGTTTAGGGGACTTGTCAGTGTTGGGTTCATGATTGGACTTGATGATCTTAGAGGGCTTTTCCAGTCGAGGCCATCCTGGGATTCTGTGAGCAGCACCCCATGGGTCCTGCTGTCACCCACAGCTGGCTCCAACAAAGACACAGCCCTTCCTCATTTAGGATGCAATTTGAAGACCACTGAGTGTGTCCTCCTCCACAGACCCTGGCTGTTAACATCAAGCTCATACACTGTAACCAATAACCAAAGTCTGCTTTTGGGAAAATATTATTCCATGAAGATGCCTCCCCAGCATCCTGCTCGGTGTCATTGCTACTCATCATGAACAAGCAGCTCTCTCCACTTCCCCCTCCTTCAGCTGTGAGGGCAGCTATTCCCTGCACCCACAGCATTAACCCAAGTTTTAATTAGCAGGATTGATTATGTTCTTGGTCTCTGGGTAAGGGTTTTCCACAAAGCTCGATAGTCAAACCACAACAGACTTAGAGAAGAGAGCTCATCAGCTGCTCAGTACCTTCCAAGTTCTCCAGCACAAAGGATAACTGCAAGCCTGGCTGCCTTCAAGACAAAGATTGCACCTAAACAAACTAAAATGTCATTAAAGGGAACATGCTTTCCTAGAAATCACACAGATTGAGGCATCCTGCTCATGCTCACATCCTCCAGGGCCTCCAGCAAGAACTACTGCAGTCACAAATCAAAAGACTTCCAAGACATCTTTGCCCAGGACAACGGAAAAGTTGATGGAGTAAAACCTGGAGGAAGGGAAGACATGTGCTGTGCATTACTGGAAAGGCCACTTGGGGTAAAACTCTCAAAACCCTTTCAAGGACAACCCCAAACCTATTTCTGTGATTTGAGGGCAGAACTCCAGCAGAAGTTCCCCCCCCACTGTGTTTCAGAGCAGATTGCTTTTTTCCAGATGCGAGGAAGTGCACCTAGAGGCTGCACACTTGAGCCAAAGCTGTTCCCTTCCAAGGAGCCTTTTCTTTCTCCCAGTCAAGTAAATGTCTTTGCTCCAGGGGTTGGATGACTACAGAGCAGGACAGCTCTGGGTCGTACAGCATCATAGACACCTCCTGGGTGGGACATGGGTGGCTGGTGCTACCTGGAGACAGGAACAGGGACCAGGTGGCTTCCTGAGTTCCCTTCCAGCCTCTTGTCACAGAATCCCAGGCTGGTTTGGGTTGGGAAGGACCTTAAAGCTCATCCAGTTCCAACCCCCCTGCCATCAGCAGGGACACCTTCCACTAGACCAGCTTGCTCAAAGCATTGCTCCATAGGGAACTGCAGCCTCGACCAGGATCTCCATGCCTGAGGGATGGGATCCCTGCAGCAAGGCTCTGCACTTTTGGGTGCTGATGATCACTCTTAGAAAAAGAGGAGCAAGTCAGAGGACATGTGCAATAATGCTGGGGTGAGGAGAGTGGCTGCCACAAGCAGTTTGGGGAGGGAGAAAAGTCAACCAGAACACCTCAGATGCAAGAATTCTCCAGCGCTGCACAGGCACCTCCTTCCCCTCCTCCCTGGGAAACCCCAAAACCCATTAACCAAGAAGATGTGGAGATCCAGCCATTACAAACAAGAGCACAAGCAGAAATTTGCTGTCTTTACCTGCTTTTTCTTGTTCCTACACCTCTCAGTGCCTTGCCACAAACACATCTGCTTGACACGCCGAGTCCTTCACCAATTTAGACATTTTTCAGTGTAGGTCTGGATTCAGGAAAAATCCAGCCCTCCCCCCTCATTAGAGTCTGTGTAACTGTCTAATTTTTAAAGAGATCCATATGGAACATATATTAATAGTCAGAATCAAATCCAATCTGCATGAAACCTCAGAAATGTTGTGTCTGGCACCAGAACTGCTGCACATTTGGTCCTTATTTAACATTATTCATAGGCTTTGGGGCACATCAAAGTCTATGAAGGAAAAATATCTGTCAAAAAAAGATTGCTGTAATTGATGAATGAAGCAAACCCGGCCAGAACTGCAAACCCCAAGCACACAGATCACCCTGCTCTGTCACTCAGGGCAGGAGAGACGAGCAGAGCAGTGAGGTGCTCAGGTGTGATCCCAGGGCAGCTTTGCTGTTCTGCAGCCACGTTGCCCCATGGTGGGAACACAAAATATTTGCAAATTCCACTCATCTGTCACAGGGCTGCAGTGGCCAAGAGTCACAGCTGTCACTGTAAGGTTTGGAGAATCTCATCCCTGTCCTCATCACATGGTGACATCTCTGCCACTGGTGCCATCTCCCCACTCCTCAAAGGGAAAGGAGACCAACACTGCTCCTCACAGCATCATCCCACCCTCTTCTACCCTCTCAGGTTCCTTCTAGGCTGAGCCAAGGAGGGCTGTGGGGGGACCTGGGGACCCACGTTAGGACACTCAAAGCCATCCCTGGGAAGGAGCAACAAGAGCTAAGTCAACAGCATCTGCACGTGGACACCCTGCAAGCACTGGAGAACAGGCTCTTGTGAAACAGCCTGGAACACAAACCACCTTTGTGGAGGAGGAAACTAGGTGAGTGATATTTGAACACACAACATCAGCACAAGAGTTCCCTCCACCCCATCCCATCCTCCTGGTCTCCTCCTCATTCCCCAGATACCTCTAAAGTGTACATCATGGACCAGCACATCCAAAAACTCAAGTCAGGTAGCTTGGAGGCAGAAAAGGAGGAGTGAGACACCACTCCTCTTCCCTTTGAGGAGACAAAGGAGAACAAGAGTCATCTCTGACCTTGCTACCAAGCTAGTAGTCACTAGATGGGTACAGGGGATGGAGATCTGGGCAGTCCCATCCACCTCCCAGCTGTGGGCTGCTGCTGGAGACAGCAATGGGTCTAGAGAAAAGAGCTGAAGATAGAGGGCAGAGACAAGTTGCAAAGCAGAGAGAAGGAAGAGAAGGGAATGAGACAGAAAAAAAAGAGGAGACTATTAAAATTAGGAAAAAAAAACCATCCAGCACCAGTGAATCACTGCTGCAGGATTGGGAAGGTGTGGTGGATTTTGGAAGCAGCTGAGATAGAGCCACGTTGGCCAAGACAGGGCAAATGTTGGCCAAGACATGACCAAAGCTGGTCATGCTGAGCTCCAGGAGGGACAAGCATTGGGCAGCACTCACAGCAGCTCCATCAAAAATAATGCTGACCATGACCTGATCACTGGCCTTGAGAAGGGTCTGGTGGTGGGGCTGCCCCCCAGCACTGCCTGGCTTTGGTGGAGGGGAATTAAAGAGTTGGGTTTAATCCAGATCAGTTCAGGGATCTGTCTCACCACAGCAGCCTGGGCTTTGCCAGCCCGAAGAAAACACACCAAGACCTGCACAGGAATGTGTTAAAACCACACATAGAAGCTGCTCAAGCTCTGGGAGGACCACAGGCAGAGCTGAAGGTTCTCCAGGTGCTAGAGATGGATTTGCTGTCACCAGAAAAAACAAGCTGGAAGATCAACCCATGTGCTGGGCTGCTGCTTCAGTACCTGTGGCTCTGGCTCGATGTTGATCCGGTATGCTTGAGCTTTGCCATCTTCCAGGACAGGGGGTGACCAGGTCTTCCCTTCAGCTCTGCAATGGGCAATTAAATAAACTCAAATTAATTAAAATAAACCAAACAAAAAAACCCAAAACAAACTAACAAAAAATCCAAGAAAACCCCTCAGAAACAAACAAAACCAAGCAGAAAGCCCCCAAACAATAAAAAACCCCCAGACTACTTAAAAAAAAACGCAAAAAAACCCTCCAAAACAAATAAAACCCCCAAACATATATATATATATATATAGTATACAGTCTGCAAGGGAATGAACACATAAATGTGTTTGTCCAAAATTATCCTCATAAATAGTACAATGGGAAACAGAGAAGATAGCAGTTGAAACCATGAATCTCAGAACCACCATGGTGGAACTCATGGTGAAGCTCAGAACCTTTGTGTGGAGTTTCAAATACACATTTATTGCAGTGCAATAGATCAGTAGCCAGGCTTGGGGTGGTTCTTGTTTTGCATCCTCCTGGCTTTGCCCCTTTATTCTGGCCCTGAATCCTGAAATGTATTCTGATCATATATGTCTCTGTGTGTATATATCTATATATCTATATGTAAATATGCATTCCCTGGCAGCCCTGTAGACTAGACCACAGCAGGAGTTATACAAATGCCAGGGCAAGGTGCAGCAGGCACACACACGAGCTTTTCTGGATGCTACAAGGTTGAGTTGGGAGATGGAAACTGCATGAAACACAAGATAAAGAAGTTTTCAGGTGGCAACTGTTCTGTTTGTCCTCACAACCCACGCATGCAGCCCTTGCTCTGATGGGACCACTCGCTGTGGTCACACGTCCTTCAGTGGACTCTGGCCCCTGTCACATACCACGTTCACCTTTGGTTTAATTATCTGCAGAATCCAAGTTTGAGAAATAAGGAGCATGGTTTTTAACCCAGGAATCCTTGAGGTGCAGAATACCAAAGGTAAAAGTTCATCTAAAGCAGTCAGCAGACAAAGCTGCCTTTCCAAACCCAGGGGTTGACCCCAAACCCATTAAAGACAGACTCCCACCAGCTTAACCCACTTAGGATCCATCCCATGAGGATTTAAGCTTTTTTTTAATTCCAAACCACCATTTAATATCACCATCGACTTTTTTTCAACAGGGAACAACTTGCTCTGTCTCATAGCTATTTGTCTTATTCCAATTAATTATCTTTACTATAATAATTTCAATTTTTAGGCTGGGACCTTTAATTTTAAGCTGGTCTTTCCCACTTTTCTCAGCAGCCAGCTTTCCCAGCAAGCCCCACTCGCTCTGCCACGAGATATATTGCTTCCACATTGAGAACTTCATCTGGAGGCCCCAGAACAATGGCAATGCCTAATTACATGGGCAGAGCTCATCCTTATGATTTCCATCCTTTCTCCCCCACCACAAACCAGCCCGCCCCGTGCCCGCAGTGCCGCCGAGAAGGGACAATTCCAACATTCCTCTTTGCTCAGCTCTGGAGCCCAAACACAGCCTAAAGGATCCCTAAAGACTTCAATTTGCCAGTAAATAAGAAATGAGTTTCCAAAAGCGATTCTGATTGCAGAAGCTAAGAGCAAGGGCAGTAAATCCACTCTGCCTGGAGCTGCAGCATCCGAGCACCAGTACTGCCAGTGTGTTCTAGCTGGGATGTCTCAGTTCCCCATGCCCCTGGCAAACAGAGATCACACTGACTGGACCAGAAAGCATCTCAACTTGTGTTTCCCAAAAATCATTCTAAGTGTCTTCATCCTGAAAGTGTCTTCATAATGAAAGACACGGCCAGACTTATGTTTGCAGGTAGAAAGCCCCTTTGTAATTAGTGCTTTTAATGATTAAACTCAAGGTTTCACCATCAGTTCTTTAGAGTGACCCAAAGTTCTTGGTAGAAGCAAGGCAACCTTGCACAGTGTGATAGTTGAACTCAGCTGGCAGCCAAACACCACACAGCTGCTCGCACCCCCATGGAATAGGGGAGAGAATTGGAGGGTTAAAGGTCAGGAGACTTGTAGGGTGAGATAAGAACAATTTAATAATTAGAGTAAAATAAAATGAAAATAGTATTGATAATAATTATAACAACTACCCATATATACATTTATATATATGAAAATGAGTGATGGCCAGTACAATTTCTCACCACCCACTCATAGCGATCCTGGAGGAGTGAAAAGGAACCTTGAACCCAAAACCACAATCCTAGAAGAGCGAGAGCCTGAGTCATCCCCAACAGAATCCCTTTCCCTTTCCAGTCAGCCCTGGTTAATATACTGACCATGATGTGATATGACATGGAATATCTCATTGGCAGAGCCATATGCCAACTCTAGGGCACTTGCCAACTACCCAAACACACTGTCCTTGGACCTTGTCAACATTCTTCTCATAACCAATCCCACACTGAAACCAAAACACAGCTATTCCAGCTACTAAAGAGAAAATTAACTCTCCTAGCAAAACCAGGACACGCAGCCTGAGCAAAGCCAGACTCACCTCAGCCACGGCTTCCACTTGAGCTACTCCAATCTTCAGCTGATGCAGCACAATTTAGGTTCCATTTGTCACTTTTAAAGACAAACAGAGGAGACTGGGAGAAACACCAGCCTCACCAGAGAGAAATGCACATTGTAAGCTTGAGGAGTGTTTATGTTCACCCAAGGAGACTCCACCTTCTCCACAGGAAGAGGTAATTCAAACTAATTAAAAGGAGATTCTACCTAAGAGTGGGATGCCATGAGCAGGTCCTGCAGAAGGGTTGATGCTCCAAGCTTATCCCATCCCCACACCCCCAGCAGGACCAGCAGCAGAGGGAGAGTCCTGGAGCCAACCAACCCCCAGAGCAGTGAGGACCTGGGGGTCAGCACAGCCACCCCAAGCCACATGGCAGCAAGTTCACCCTACCCACAGCCAGAGCTTTGTGTTTAGGCAACAGCAAAAACAAACCACGCTTCTCTAAGGTGATGGGTGAGAGATCAGACGTCGCACTCAGATGTTCCGAGTCGTTTAATTTACAGCTCAGGGACAGGGAAAGTGTTTTCAGATGTGTTGTAGGGGATTCAACTCAGCTCTGTGGAAAGCATTACCCTGCACTACCAACACCCTGGTCTATTTTAACGTCTGTGAGGACAAGCTGAAGAAAAATAACTTGTCCCAGGTTAGAGCTGAGCCTTCAACACGGGGCTCCGTGGGAAACAGACCCATTAACAAGACAAAACCAAACAAATAAAGTCGCAGACACCTTTTATCCCACAATTTGTGTTCGAAAAGACTCAACCTCATTCTCCAGAGATGACTTGCATATGCTCACATGTTTTCCCAAAATGTTTTTTCACCTGGTAATGATCTGCAAGTCTCGCTCTCCACGTTTGTAAAGCTGCTTTCAAGTTACAAGAATTCCTGAGTCTTATTGAATTTCTAATTTCTCCATCATCCCCTTCTAAACGAACATTTAGCGCTTGGAAAAGTGCCAGGCCAGACCCAGGACGCTGCCATCTCTTATTGTGCAGGTGGGAGCGGGTGACAGCTACAGAAACCTCCAGAACAACCCCACCACCGCTGTATTTCACCCCAGTTTGCCCAGAAGAACCCCACCACTGCTGTATTTCACCCCAGTTTGTCCAGAACAACCCCACCATTGCTGTGTTTCACCCCAGTTTCTCCAGAACAACCCCACCATTGCTGTATTTCACCCCAGTTTCTCCAGAACAACCCCACCACTGCTGTTTCACCCCAGTTTCTCCAGAACAACCCCACCACTGCCGTGTTTCACCCCAGTTTCTCCAGAACAACCTCACCACTGCTGTGTTTCACCCCAGTTTGTCCAGAACAACCCCACCACTGCCGTGTTTCACCCCAGTTTGTCCAGAACAACCCCACCATTGCCGTGTTTCACCCCAGTTTCTCCAGAACAACCCCACCACTGCCGTGTTTCACCCCAGTTTGTCCAGAACAACCCCACCACTGCCGTGTTTCACCCCAGTTTGTCCAGAACAACCCCACCACCGCCGTGTTTCACCCCAGTTTGTCCAGAACAACCCCACCACTGCCGTGTTTCACCCCAGTTTGTCCAGAACAACCCCACCACTGCTATATTTCACCCCAGTTTGTCCAGAACAACCCCACCACTGCTGTGTTTCACCCCAGTTTGTCCAGAACAACCCCACCACTGCCGTATTTCACCCCAGTTTCTCCAGAACAACTCCACCACTGCTATATTTCACCCCAGTTGGCCAGAACAACCCCACCAGTGCTGTATTTCACCCCAGTCTGTGTAGTCCTTTCTGGAGTGGGAGTGACTCCAGGTTCCTGCCCATCTCCTGAACACTATTCATGATGGCATATCCCTAAGGTCACGACTGATTTTTATCACCAACATGGCCATTGGCCTTCTAGGAGCTAAACCAAGTCTGGAAGCAGCTACAGCTGGTAGGACCAGAACCATGGACCTCGCTGGGAATAACCATAAGGTGGTGGGTTCCATCCCTGCAGCCTGAGGTAGAGCTTTCACCTGCTCTGCAAGGTGAGCAAGGCTTTGCCCATGCTGGTGAACGGGAGCTGAGCTCAGCAAATGCCCCAATGGACCCAGATCATCCAGGGTACATGAAGGAGGAGCTGGGGAATTTCTCCTCCTTCATTCCTCTCAGCTGAAACCATCACTGTGTATCCAGGCTCTGGAAAGCTGCCGGTTTTCCTCTCTTAGTCCTCAAGGAGCTCCAGAGGGGAAGCTGTGATTCACTTTTTCAGTTGTACTTTTACTGGAAACTTGAGAAAAATCACACACTCTCATCCATCCCATCTCCCAGCTACGTGTGGCACAGCAAACTGACCCCAACACAACCTCCACAAGCTGGGGAAGGAAAGAGGGGGGACTCGGGAGAACATAAACTATGTGAGGTTCCAGGGACTTTTGGGGCCACACATCCAGCAGACTCATTACTGGGCTTTCTCCTTTAGAAACTTCCAGAGAAACTCCACCTCTGTACAGACAGCAGGAATCAACACACAAGTTCTCCAAGCCAACTCAGCAGAACTCTACTGGTGCATCAGTCCATGTTGGTTCTCTGCACACTACATGTCTCAGGGAAACAGGATTTCAACACCTTGAGTGCTGGGTTCAGTGTTGGGCCCCTGACTCCAAGAAGGACCAGGAGGTGCTGGAGCGTGTCCAGAGAAGGGCAGTGGAGGTGGGGAAGGGTCTGGAGCACAAGTGTGCTGAGTTCCCGGCTGAGGGAACTGGGGGTGCTGAGCCTGGAGAAAAGGAGGCTGAGGGGAGACCTTCTGGCTCTGTCCAAGTCCCTGCAAGGAGGGTGGAGAGAGGTGGGGGTGGGTCTGTTCAACCAAGGGACAGGACAAGAGGAAATGGCCTCCAGTTGTGCCAGGGGCAGTTGAGATTGGATGTGAGGAAGAATTTCTTTGCTGAAAGGGTTCTGAGGCATTGGAAGGGGTTGCCCAGGGCAGTGGTGGAGTCCCCATCCCTGGAGGGATTGAAGAGTCGTATAGACACAGTGCTGGGGGACAGGGGTTAGTGGGCATGGTGGTGTTGGGTTGATGGTTGGACTTGATGATCTTAGAGGTCTTCTCCAACATTAATGATCCTGTGATTCTATGATTCCACCCCACACAGATCGTGGTTGCAAGCCTCACTGCAGCCCTGCACTTGGGTAACTCCTGCCACCCTGCACCAGCACCCACATGAGCATCACAAATCCACCCCTTTCATGAGCTGATGAAGATTTTCCACCACTCCATTTTGGAACACAGAGGTCACTGTGCTGCTTTGCTTTCCATGGCACTGCTGCCCAGAACCAGCCCTGCACATCTGGGGGCAAAACACGACCTGACCAAGCTGGTGACAACACACCCATGACAACAGATCTGCCACTGAGCACGGCGCTGGAGGACAGGGGTGAGGAGAAAGAGGGAGATCTGCCCAAGAGTGCTTGGAGTCCTTGATAAAGCACAGAGCTGAGATTTTAAAAGAAGAAATACATGTTAGTCCAGCCTGAGAGCAGGGACAGCTTCACAGACACCAACACTGGCTGTGGGGACACAGCAGGGCTCCACCACACTTGAAAAGCTGCAACAACCCCTTCCCAGAAGTTTTCCCAATGTGGGCTTGGTGCCAACTCCTCCAGGAAGGTACAAGCCTTCATGCTCCCAGCTGGCAGATGACAAAAGCTTCAGAGAAAGCTTTCAGGCTCACCTTCCCCCTCTGGCACAGAAAGGCAGGTCTGGACAGTGCTGCCAAGAACTTTCCAGCAGTGTGCGTCACCAGGATCACACTCAGTGATGCCACAAGCTCTCCTGTCCAGTGCCTGAGGTCCTTTGGGTGCTCAATCCTTTGTTCTCAAGCACTAGTTCCAGCCAACCCCATTTTATGGCTGTTTTTAATTGAGGCATGACCTGATTTGAAGTAACAAATCTTCCCTCACAACCGGGGCTGCAGCATAACCATGAGAGATGTTCATGTTCAAAGGAGCTGGGAAGGTTGTCTTTAAAAGAGATGATAAAATCCCCAGGAACACAACAGCAAGAAGAGGGCCAGCTGCACTGCTGAGCTGGTTGTCTCTGGGCCACAGACTTCTCTGCACTTGCCTGGACACTGTCTGCTTCCAGGGTAAGAAAGGGTCAGTCAGAAGAAATAAGTGATTTTAACACACAAGTACTTGTTCACATGGACATCCCTCAGGACAGAGAATCCAGATGTGATTTATCAACCCTGTCTTGCTGGATCCTTTGTTACTGTTAAGAAATGTCCTAAAAAGAAACCCAGCTCTGCTCCAGCTAAAAACCAGGACAGAAAATCAACCAGCTTTTCCATCCGAGGTGCTGCTGTTTGGAGACAGAAGACCCAGGCTCTGCTGGCTTCTCCCCAGGTTGTGTCCTACTGCTGATGTGCTCCAGACACTGCCTTGCTCAGCCTCCCAGCATTATGTGCAAGACAACTCTGCTTTGCTTTAAAAGCCAGCAGCCCACATCTTCAGAAGTCCCTCCTCAGTGCTGCACCCCCAGTCCCATCTCCCATCGGCTCTCACCAAATGGGACAGCCAGGCTTTGGCTATTTCATGCTCTGGACACTTTATATCTTACAGATCCCACCTGAAGCAGCCTGATTTTCTGAGCATTTGTTTGATTTTCATCCTTGTGACAGCCCCTTCCCTCAACACCTCTCAGCAGGAAGCCACCTACTTCTCTGGTATCCCTTGGAGATGCCTGCTGAGAACAGGGCCAGCTCTTGGTGAGCAGTTCTTAGCACAGAGCCATCCCAGCAGCTTTTTGATCCTGGTGCCAGATGTTTTACCCTCATCACTGATAATCGTGCTGGCATTGAGCTTGTAACCACTGAGGGAAATTGGAGTTTCCCATGGAGAGAAAACAAATGTTCCTCCAGTTTCCCAGGAGCTGTCATGCAAGCGTGCCAGATAGGCCAGGAAGTGATGTGGCTCCTTTCTGCCAACACAGCCATGCCTTTTGCACCAGAGATCCTTCCTGCTGCCTCAAAACTTCACTTCTCCAGGGGTCCTCATACCATGAGCTCCCCATCCAGCTCCCCCTGGAGCTCATCACAGCTCCCTGTAAGCAAAGCCACAGCAGATGTGCTTCCCAACAGCTGGCATGGTCCTTCAGCTGCAGAGCCACAGAGGAGAGCTCTCTGGGTGCTGCTTCCCATTATGGTGTTGGAAATTACACGTTCACATTTGATCAGGAACTCTCAGTTTTTCTCCTTCCAGATGGATTACGTGAACACAGCCAGCCAAGAGAAAAACCATCAAACCCAGCGTGATGTTCCTAATGACAGACCACGCTAACGATGGATGTGCCAACCTATCTGCAACCCAGCCACATGGTCATGCCTGATTATGGCCAAAGTTTGAATCACACCAGAAATCCCACTAGCTTCAGTTGTTCCCTCCCAAGTATAGAGGAGAGATGTTTCCTGCACTGCACGAGAAAGTCTTACAGACAGATGCTTTGTTCCACCCTCAAATGGTCAGTCCCCCTGGTTCTTTACTTGTTTCCCCACTGCTGTATCCAGATGTCTTCATGAAGCAAATTTCATAACCAGGATAATCAGCATCTCCTGCCATCAAATTCAATGGGCTCTCTGCATCCTCAACCCCTCCGAAACCCAGACGGGTCATGTTGGTCACAGGACACCCATCAGTCCGCACAGTAACTCCCCCTTCTTGTCTTCTCCCCCATCCTGACTTTCCTGCTGAACTTTCTTGTTAAAGGACATTTATTTACTGCCCAGAGCTCAAAAACAAACCCAACATTGTTCTGTATCTTGGTAACACATAATGTCAAGGGTTCATGGGGAAAGGGCAGGGGATGGAAGAAGCTCAGAGGGTTGGAAGCCCTTTGCTGCCAGGCTCGCTGCCCAGCTCCCTGCCCTCCCTCGCACACACGCCCAGCTGGATGGAGCCTCCTTTGGTAACACAGAATTAACATCAAATCTCATGTCTTCACTACAGCCATGCAATGAACACACTCATCATTTCACATAGATTTCAGACAAACACTCTTATTTTTAAAAGAATCTCCTTGTGTTGATGTGTGAACTGTATCTTGTTGAAGGCAGCATCCAGAGATGATGCTGCTTGGAGGGCATCCTTCTGCCCAAGGGAGATCTCATCCCTGCCCCTACACGTGGGGCTTTCCAGGAGCTCAGCCTCAGAGCAGAGATCCACAGCTGTTACAGACAGCAGCTGCTGGACACGCACACACGAGACAACAAATCCCCCACCACTGCCCCAGGACGTGGTTCCTTCCCCAGCACCAGGTCACCCTGCTCCCCAGGAGGCAGGTCCTGGAGCGGGATCTGCTCACAGTGAGGAGACAGCACTGGACACGCTTCCAGTGATGAGTAATGGCTGGGCAGAGTCGTCAGGATCTGACAGGTCACTGGAGAAAGAGGAGAGAGATCCAAGAGCCATGTCTGAGCGCTCACTTTGGGCCAGACTAAAAATAGACATAAAGCTCTACCAGAGCTGCTGTCCTCACTGTAGGAAAAAGAAACTCTTCAGTTTTTCCTATCAAGGGAAAGGCCCCTCCCATAGACTTCTCCAGGCATGGCTGGGGTGTGTTTGCTCTCAGAGGAGCCACCTAACTGACCCAACAGTGTGACCTCCTCCTTGAGAGGAGCCACCCCACACCAAACAGCTCCTCACCATCACCAGCTCCTGCCTGTTCCTGTCTTACAGAAGCCTGAGCATTTATTTTTTCCCTAAGACAAGGTAATAGAGCCTTTAAAATTTGCACTGATGAAAGCTTTAAGGTATAAAAAAAACCAACCCCAAAAACCATCGCAATCCTCTTGCCTAGCAAAGCCCAGGCCACCTCACCCCGAAACCTGCACCACTGGCCAGCACCAGCAACATCTGCTATAGAAAATCCACCACTCCTCCAGGCAACCTTGCAAGGTCTCACAGCTGAAAATATTCACCTTGGTAGGTGTAGTTGGGCAAACCCAATCTGAAGCCACAGACCTCCTGTTGCCCAAGTCTTCCACACAGCAGCTTCCAGACCACTGTGAGGTCATTAATGGCCATTTCTGCATCTCAGCCAAGCTAAACAGACAGATCACCCTTAACCCCACCAAGGCACATACCCATATTGCTGCAAGACCTCTGTCCAGTCCTCTTGTGATAGAGGAGAGCTGCATCAGTGTGACACAACCCCTGACCTGTGTCCACGCAAGAAGTCACCTCTTAGATGTACTTTCATGGAGGTATCACTGACACCACATACACTGACACAGCAGCTTCCACCACCAGTATGGCCACAGCTACCACCAGTAAGATTCAGGCACCACTTCCTAACCATGAGGACCAGGTGGACACCAACAGAAAGCTGAGCACATATCCCATGCATCCCACAGAGAAGAAGTGCTTGAGGGTCTGATCTCAAGCCAAGCATATGCCAATTGATACCAATGGCCAAAATTAGGTGGAAAAGTTGGAATTCAGCCCATGAATTCACACAGTAGAAACCTTCATACATGAGGATGAAATGCTGCCACGCTGCAGGTGAAAGTTATTGTCAGGAAAACTTTATTCTAACTCCTGATGAAGTTCTGCTGCCAAACCACCTGAGCAGCTCACCAAAACCTTCTGTCACTGCACAAGGATTCCCACCTCTTCCAAAGAGAGCTCCCCCAGTCTGTGGACAGCCAGGAAAGGAACCTTTGTCCTACCCTGGCCACAGCCCCCATTTGGGGTAGAAGACCATCCAGTCTCCCTAGAACTGCTCCTAATGGAAAGGAAAACAACCGTCCTCCTCGGCGGTGGGAAATTCTACCTGCGTGAAGGGGTTCCTTGTTTTCCTTTTTTCTTTCCTAATTCTGGAGTCACATCAACCCTAAGGCACAGGCTGAGCTCAGGGGGCTCAACCATGACCAGGCAGCTGGGACACTGCTGCTTGAGGAACCATGAGGAACCGATGAAGCTTTGCTCCATTTACAGCAACGCTCCTTCGCCACTCCCCAGGCTTCCACTCAGAAACAACGTGGTGTCCAAGGGACTTCTGAACAGCAGTGACAGCTCTTTATAGCAGGAAATGGCTTTTTAATCTGAAGTGGAAAATTGTATAAGCTTATTTCAGTCTGTTACAGATAACATTGGTCATTTGGGAGCCTTATAAGGAGCGTTCACTTTCACTGGATAATTAGGGATTTGCATGAGGAACCTTTAGCCACAGAATTAATTCCAATGGAAAATAAAATAAAATAAAAAACCCAACCAAGCCTTCATTTTGCTTTGAAATATTATTTTTAAAGTGGGTCTGGCCTGTGGATATTGTAATGTATATTCATTGAGCAGGCGGTGAGGAAAGTGATAGGTGAAATGAAGTGGAAGGCTTCACCCAAAGGAGATTTTGAACCTCATGCTTCTCTTGTTGGAGTCAATTAAACCTCCATTGGCTTGAAGGATCTGACCCAGCACCCAGCCTGTGTGAGCTCTGCAAGGTGCAAGCAAGAATCCAGACTTTTATAAAAGAACTGGACCCACTGACTGCATCAGTGAGCTTCCAAAATCACCTTGTCT
This sequence comes from Caprimulgus europaeus, assembly GCA_907165065.1. Next base: position 49,020,859 of record OU015531.1, on the reverse strand, counting down.
CACTTTTAAAAACCACAGAACAATTATGTGGACCACGAGGATGCACCAAGAGCTGAACCTCAGGGCACATCTACCCCAGGGCCAGGCACAAGCCTTCTGCAGAAGAGCCACACAAAGAGGTCACAAGAGCACCTACCTGTTCACAGAGAGTGACAGCTGGTCCATGCAGGCTTTGATCTTGTTTTGTGCTTCTAGGTGTGTCATGTTCTCTGTGCTCTCCCCATTAATTGCCAGAATAATATCTCCTGGGCACAAGTTAGCCATGGCTGCTTTGCTGCCAGGGTTAATCTAGGCAGGGAAAAAAAAAAAAAAAATATATATATATATATATAAGAGTTAAAAGAATGCTCAGCTTTTAAAAAAAATCCAGTTTCTTGGAATAAGCAGCAGATAGAGGGAACAGTTATTTCTGGAGAAGATGTGCTTTGCCTACACCAACAGCATCTACCAGAGGTTGGATGTCAGAGCCATGGTTCCCAGGGCAGCCCCAGTTCTGAGGGCCATACTCTACAACAATGCTCTTACAAATCAAGAGATTTCTGTCAAACCCCACCCATGTGTGACCAGATCCTCTCTTCTGATCTGCCTCTTGCTTCAAATAATGGAATATCCTCTTTCAAGAGAGATGCTTCAGAGTCCTTTGGCTTGGAGGCCCTAAACCACGCTGTGAGAGTCAATCCCCAGAGAGCACATCCAGCTCTCTTTGGCTAACTATGTAATTAGAAGATGAGAGCAGTCACCTTAATTGCTTCCTGCAGAGAGGTTACATTTGACATCAGTTTTTCCTGCCCCTCATCCCAATGACTCCTCTCTTTCTGGCCCTGCCTGGAATATCACACAGCTCGTTAAGTCTCCACAGCTCCTTCCTCCTGGTTTTGTAGAAGTGCCAGAACCTTATAAAACCTGTAACTTCTTTCCTGAGAAACTAATGACAGGTCCAGGTAGTGTTTGTGGTCAACCATAAGACCAATCCTGCAGGCCATAAAAGAGTTTCTTGAGAAATTCCCGTTTCATTTACATCATCCCAAATGTGTTTTTAATGTTTGCAGTAATATAAAGTGATGGAAATCAAAGGCAGGAGAGGGAAATGTGTCTGCTTAAACTTTTAACAGCGATGTGCTTGCCTTCTAATTTCCTCTTCAGCCATTCACAGCATCTGCTAACGCTCTACCAGCCAACCATGTGGTTTCTCAGGTGAGGAAGTACAACCAGTCTGACTTTTGGAGATTCATATCTCACTGCATGCAGAGTCTGATGGTGCCTTGATGCTGTTTAGACTTGACTTATGTGGGGTCAATCCCCTGTCTCAGGCAATGGGTCTCTGCTCCATCACAGACTGGTTTGGGTTGGGAGGGATCCCAAAGCTCATCCAGTGCCAACCCCCCTGCCAGCAGCAGGGACACCTTCCACTAGACCAGGTTGCTCAAAGCCTCATCCAACCTGGCCGAGAACACTTCCAGGGAGGAGCAGCCACAGCTTCTCTGGCCAACCTGGGACAGGGTCTCACCATCACACCCTGCTCAAAAAAAATCTATGAAACAGGATCACTGCTCCATCCTCCATCTCCCCTTGCCTATGTTGGGTGCACAGGGGCAACCAGATGCTGACAAACCAGGTGTGGTTTAGTCAGCTTGATATGTTCTTCAGGCATTTAGTGACCAAGTGCCCAGCCATCTGCTCCATGGTGCCCACAAGCCCCTCCAGCACCACTGGCCATCATTCTTTCAGAAGAGGAGGCAGGCACACCTCCCTGTTTTCATCTCCATCTGTTTTTTTTCCAGTTCTATTTTCACAGGGAATCTGAGGAGGGTTCAGCCTTAACACCAAAGCTCTTCATGGATGGCACAGAGGCTGCTCACAGCACGGAGGTCAGTAAAACAGCCGGTGTGAGGCAGACAGCAGCCAACATAACACAGCCCCCTGCACGATTACAGCCACAATCCCACTGAAACATGAACCTGGAGGTGTTTGAGGAGCTCCAAACCACTTTTTGCTTGTCAGTAGAACCAGCAGCCTGAATGAAGCCTTTTGTTGCCTTGTCAGAGTAAATCAGCATTTGCTATTTGCTCTTCAATAGCTTCAGTCGGGCTGTTTTGCTCTAAAAAACCTGCCCAGCCGCCTTCTCCTCTGTTCTGGGGCTCCCCTGTGACTCAGCTCAGAGCAAACAGGAGGTATTGCTGAACACAGCACACAGTGGCTGTAAAGCTCTAACAGAAGATGTTTCAACCCAGGATAGGTTTCTTTTTTCCCCTGGCATTCATTTGTTTTGTTGGTTTTTTGAACCCATGTAAGAAGACATGGCATTCACAGAGCATCAGGCTCCTTCTACAGCCACAGAAGCTGCCAGGTCAACCAGAAGGTCAACCAGAAGGTCAACCAGAAGGTCAACCAGAAGGTCAACCAGAAGGTCAACCAGAAGGTCAACCAGAAGGTCAACCAGAAGGTCAACCAGAAGGTCAACCAGAAGGTCAACCAGCACCTCCAAGGAAGCATCTCCTGTTGTTATCCACTTCCCTTGGTGTCTACCCCACAGCCCCAACTTCCAGCAGGCTTTTGGACTAACAGACCAAAACAGACCTTCCATTTGACCCAGGACAGCTGTATTTTGCTCGTCTGTTCAATGCTGTCTAGATGTCTTTTTCTTCCTGCACTGATTTTAACCAGATTGCAGCTCCCTTGGAGAATAAGCTGCTCATAAACGGGGCTCTGAGCTGTTTCCTATTTTTAGATTCTGGTTTATTTCAAGTTATTTTGGCAGTATCTTCATATTAGCATTTTATACTGGCCATGGAGATGACTGAGGGCTCGAAATGCAGCTGCACTCCAAGAACTCATTAATTTGAGATACAGCACCGGTGTCACAGCAGCCTGGGGATCAGTATTGCAGTGTCTGTCAGGTCCAAAGTTTGTGTTTTAGTGAACAGTGTTTAAAATACTCCAAACCAAGTTCTCCTAACTCACAGCTGTGCAAAGCCATTGACACCAAACGTGCCACCGAAAGCCCTACAAGCCTGGTCATGGGTGAGGGATACATTTGAATCCTTGTGCAAGGGTCCTACCTGCATCAGTCCATGCAGATCCATGTGGACACCCTACTGCAAAACCAGAACCTCCATAAGTACAAGGATGCAATTTTAAATATGGTAATTTTTGTAATAGAGTCCATGCTTGGAGTGAAACATCCAAAGAGGAGGACTCTGCCACATGGAAGTGAATAAACACATGAGGAGGGAGCAGGAGGCATTGGGGTGTCTTGTGCAGGCACCCATCAAGCTAGAAGCAGCCAGCACCCACACCCAGCAATCCTTAACCAGCCTCTTTCCTTCGGTGCTGGAGCTTGTCCAGAGAGGACAACGGAACTGGGGAAGGGTCTGGAGCACAAGTGTGCTGAGTTCCCGGCTGAGGGAACTGGGGGTGTTGAGCCTGGAGAAAAGGAGGCTGAGGGGAGACCTTCTGGCTCTGTCCAAGACCCTGCAAGGAGGGTGCAGAGAGGTGGGGGTGGCTCTGTTCAACCAAGGAGCAAGGGACAGGACAAGAGGAAATGGGCTCCAGTTGTGGCCAGGGCAGCTGAGATGGGATGTGAGGAAGAATTTCTTTGCTGAAAGGGTTCTGAGGCATTGGAAGGGGTTGCCCAGGGCAGTGGTGGAGTCCCCATCCCTGGAGGGATTGAAGAGTTGTGTAGACACAGTGCTGAGGGACATGGGTCAGTGGGGACTGGTCAGTGTTGGGTTCATGATGGGACTCCATGAGCTTAAAGGGCTTTTCCAATTGAGACAATTCTGGGATTCTGAGCATCTCCTGTTACAACCAGCCCCAGGTTTTTTCTCCAAGTGACAAACCCTGCTCTGTGGACCAGTCCATTCTCCAAGGCTACAGCCCTCAGTGAAGTAACTGCAGCTGCAACTATCACCCTGGGGTGTGAGGTCTCTCCAGGACAGTGACACTAAAGCCCAGCAGCACAGAGGGGGTTTGGGATGGAGGTTTTACCAGAGGTTCTCACTCACAGGTCCCTCCAGAGGGGCCTCAGGTCTGCTGGGAAGGGTAACCGTACCCACAGCCTGCACGACGTGAAGGAAGCGTGTGTGAAATTGAGAGTAACTGGGTACATTATGAAGTTAAAACCACTGCACTGGGTCACTGAAGGCCTCTGCTCTCAAAAGGATCCTCCAAAGGAACTGAGGTTTGAGAAGAGGACAGGCTTAAGAAAAAACAGTGATAAAAAACCTCCCCCAAACCTCCAAAATATTAAGTTCTCCATCACTGCTAAGAACAAACCACGTTAAAATCAAGGTTGAGTGAACACAAAGACAAGACCCATGGGTACATAACTCAGGGTGGTGTGAGTGGTCACCCCAGGACCAGGGTAGGTTGTGCCTCCCCACCACACACCGCCTTTCTATGTGCATTGCCAAGTTCCCTACAGCAGAGCCCCAGCACAGGGACCAAACACAGGCTCCATCCCACGTGTGCCATGCCTCGTCTTGCCCACGCTGGGCTCCTGCCAGGATTTGGGCTGTTTGTCTACTTTTCCTCCAGCAAAGATCTCAAGAAGGGCAATTAGACAGTAGGAAGGAGCCAGCTCAGCCCCACACACCCTGCTAACACCCGGGGCTGCAGGGCCCAGCGCAGGGGTTGGTATTTCAGGGCTGGAGCAAGGGACTGGTGGAGAATTGCATGTTCTGAGCCCTCACACTCTTGGCATGAGTGTGAGGGCTCATGAGCTCTCCCTCCCTGCAAGTCCCTTTGTGCCATGGGGTGACAGGAACCTTGACAGATGTTTAGAGCAGTCAAGCGTAGGGCACCGAGCGCCAAGCCCACAGCAAACACCGCAGGCTTAAAGAAACACAAATATTTTACTGAAGTTCCCTAAAAGGTTTTGCTTTTTCACACTAGCACCGAATCCTGCCTCATTTGGAAGCTCTGAGCTCCCAAAGCCACAACTTCATACAGCAAGGAAGCACCACTGGTGTGAGCTCCTGGCCACCAACTCGCTCACACTGCTAGTTATCCTTGCCCTGCCCTTGGAGATGTTTTCCCACCAAAGTAAATCCAAAGCCAACTGATGGAGACTTGGGGAGAAGTTGCACAAGATGCTTTAGTCAACCCCACAGCTTGCCTACAATAGAGGAGAGGACCTCCTCTCTGCTCCATCCTTCTCCTGGGTGCCATCCAGCCTCTCCCCTTGTGCCAGCCCTCGTGCTCAGCAGGTTTTTAAGCACATCTCAAAGGAGCTGAATGGCTTTCTGAGAGTGAATCAAAGCAACTCAGTGTGCTGGACCTGTCATCTGGGACCAGGGAAGGGGTGGAGTTAGTTGTTGGTGGGCTCTTCATGAGATGGTTCAGCAGATCCCACACAGTGTCAAACAACCCATCACCTCATCACTGCTGCATCTTCAGCAGGAAGGAACTACAAGCAGATGAAATACATGGAGGACTAGTCAGTGTGCTGGGGAGGTCACTGCCACTCAAGGTTCCACAGCTCCTTTTATGCCCATAGAAGCACATTCCCACGTCCTCTGCCCGAGGGGACCGCGCAGGCACAGCACGGCAGCAGCGTAAACACGTGCCACTTCCAGTGCTCTTCCAAACTGAAATGAAGTCAAGAGAGAACAATGTTCTGCATTTCACTCCTCCACAAAAAGGAGCAGCTGCTGCTTTGGGTTTTTTTTCTCTCTCTCAAAAAAAAAGCAGATACAGAAGAGTATTTATTAACCAAAAGTACTGAAAGGAACAAAAGCCACACAGAGCTCAACGCTGTCACACCAGGGCACGTGGAGGTTTGCAGAGCATGGAACTCCAGGCTCCTGAGCGCATGGAGAGCAACCTCTCCCTGGGCATGTGCTCCAGTAAAAAAAACATTAAAAAAATCAGAATTTAATTTTTTCCCCTTTTCTGAAGAGGGCATCCCCTCAGGACAGGTCTCATTTGTGATGCCTTGGTAGATCCTCCATGTAGCATGGTGCTTCAAAAAGTACTAGAGATCCAAGTAGTCAAAAACTACTGGTGCCTGTCTCCTGCTTTTTTGTTATTCCAGCAGGAAAAGGGGAATTTTAAAGAAGGAGACCCCAGTAAACAGCCCTTCTCCCACTGTCCTCTGGCACCACGGGAGGTTTGGTCACAGCACTGGGAGCATCACCCCCATGCTGAGGATGATGATGGGAAATGTGACCCTCAAGATGACATGCTGGACCAACACCCCACAACTCAGTGTCTCCTTTTGCCAAGTCATCAACCACTGAACTATATCTGCACAATTACAAACCTTTTTTTTTTTTTAAGAAATAACTTTTTCCAGTTATTTTCTCCACCACCTTTCCCAAGATTACCACCCACCTCTCCTCCAAGGAGACCAGGACCAACAAGCCCAGAGAGTATCTCCAGCCAAGCAGATGCTCTGATGCTATGGAACAGAATCAGACTGGTTTGGGTTAGAAAGGATCTTAAAGCTCATCCAGTTCCAACCCCCTGCTGTGGACAGGGTTGCCAACCACTAGATCAAGATGCCCAGAGCCCCATCCAACCTGGCCTTGAATGCCGTCAGGGATGGGGAATCCATAACTTCTCTGGACAACTGCTCCAGCATCTCACCAGACTGGAACAGAGTGGAGAAGCCCCAGAGGCAGCAGCAGTTATCTTATCTGGCCACTGAAGCCTCGTTAGGATTTACTGAGTGCTAGCAGCTGACATCAGGCCAATAAAATCAAGCACATTAAGGCAACTGTTGTCCTAAGCCAGTTGGTGTCAGGAGCTGTGCAGTCACACTTAGTAAGCAAGATTATTTGCTTTCAGAGGAGTTAACTCTCGAAACACACACAGTGTTATACTTCCCCCCTGGAGATGAAGCACAGAAGCGTGTCAGGGCTGGAGACCAGCCAGCCCAGAGCAAGTCTTAGGGGCAAAGTCCCTCTCTGTGTGCATCCTGCTGCCCACGCTGGATGGGTAACCCTGCACATTGCAGGGACAGCTCTGTCAGGAGCAGCTTTGCTCAAACCATCTCTAGAGTTGGGCCAAAACCACAAGCTGAACCATCAATGCTTTAGTCAAAGGTTTGTGGGGTTTTTTTAAACTCTTTTTTGGAGAAACCTGCCTCTCTAACATCACCTGTGTCAGGACACAAGGATGAGGGACATGGCTCCTCCTCTCCCCCTACACAGGTCTTGGCACAGCCATTGGAAAGAATCAGAATCCAAGACTGGTTTGGGTTGGGAGGGACCTCAAAGCTCATCCAGTGCCAGCCCCACTGCCAGCAGCAGGGACACCTTCCACTAGACCAGGTTGCTCAAAGCCTCATCCAACCTGGCCAAGAACACTTCCAGGGAGGAGCAGCCACAGCTTCTCTGGGCAACCTGGGCCAGGGTCTCACCACCCTCACACCAAAGAATTTCTTCCTCACATCTCATCTCCACCTCCCCTCTGCCAGTTTATAGTCATTGTCCCTTGTGCTATAACTACCTGTCCTTCTAAGAACTTGGTACTTATTCTCCCAGTAGTCTTTACTCAGATGAACAAAAGGTGCCTGTTCAGGCCAATCACACCTACACAATAAAGGCAGTTTCCCCTCTCCCACATCTCCACACTTTTATTCCTAAGAAAACACCACTTCTGTAACAAAACACAATGCACCCATCAATTAACAAAGCCATCTTCCAGGATTTCATGGGTTAAACCGTGCAGTCCCACACAAGCCTGCACAGAGGACACCACCCATCTCTTCCATCAATGGTGGTTTGTTACAGGCCAGTCTGGGGAAATTTTCTGTTCTGCAAGTGTGATCAAAAGGGTCTGATTAAAGCTTTCGAGAGGCTTTCAGGACAGTGTGACAAAATTCTCAGCTTTTAAACAAAGGAGGTCTGTTCTGGTATCAGGGAGCACGCTACGAGGCAGCAGATGATCTTCCAGTAGCAATAGCTTTTGAAAACAGGAAGAACCCAGAGTTAAATGACTAACTGATGAAGATAAAGTCCCCAAATCCTTCAAACATTCTTTCCAGGGATCCTCTTCAGCTTTTCAAAGCAGGGTGCCTTGAACTGACACACAGTCCTCACCAATCCATTTGCATTTCTCTAATTGCTTTATATAAAAGTCCAATGTATCAAGACATGATCTAGGTATGCTGCCCAGCCCCAGGAATGACGAGCAGTGTTTATGTGTAATGAAGTCATTTAACTACTGAAGAAAAGGAGATGAAACTTAAGAGTATAAAAGAGAAAGAAGTACAAGCGTTATGCAACACAAGACATTTGAAAACCATAGAATCATTTTGGTTGGAAAAGCCCTTTAAGATCATCAAGTCCAATCATTACCCCAACACTGACAAGTCCCTGACTAGCCCATGTCCCTCAGCACCACATCTACACATCTTTTGAACACCTCCAGGGATGGGGACTCCACCACTGCCCTGGGCAACCCCTTCCAATGCCTCAGAAAAGAAATTTTCAGCAAAGAAATTCTTCCTCACATCCCATCTCAACTGCCCTGGGCACAACTGGAGCCCATTTCCTCTTGTCCTGTCCCTTGGTCCTTGGTTGAACAGACCCACCCCCACCTCTCTCCACCCTCCTTGCAGGGACTTGGACAGAGCCAGAAGGTCTCCCCTCAGCCTCCTTTTCTCCAGGCTCAACACCCCCAGTTCCCTCAGCCGGGAACTCAGCACACTTGTGCTCCAGACCCTTCCCCAGCTCCGTTGCTTTGTTGCTCCTTTTGAATCCAAGTACTGATGGATCCAGATCCAAATTTAGAATCAGATTTGTAGTGTAGATCTTAATCCAGCGCAAAGATTGAGGTCTCCATGCAAAAGGGCTGAGAATCAATGAACTCAGGTAGGAATTTCAGCACAACCAACCACATCACCTGAGCACAAACCTCAAAGAGCTGATTGAGAGGGGCACAGGGCGCCAGACATCCTGGCTTACTTGGCCAAAACCTTGCCTTGCTCAGCCCAAGGATACCCAGAACTCTGGCAGCAGCACACCACACTGCCTGCCACCTCCAGAGTCAGCAGGAGCCCTCACAGCCCTTCCTCCAAGGACAGGCTGCAGATACACTGCTCTGCTGCACAGAGTGACCCACTTTTAACCGCCACCGGGCAAACCGGATTCAGCAGCACCAGAGAAAGTGATGAGATCATAACTGGTTCATTTCCATCCAAGGTTTAGTGCTCAGCTCTCCTCTGAAGCCTGCCTTTCCCAGACATCTCCCAGCAGCAGTGGGGTTCCCTCAACCCCTTGTTTGGAAGAATGTCCAGGTGCTTTGCAGGAAACACACAGGAGATGCCTGGAGCTCTCCCTTCCCAGTCATCAGCCAGGAAGGTGGGGTGATAATTTATTTCCTATCAAAAGGAAAGCAGCAACAGATGTATTTCCAAAGAGAAGAACATTCTCCAACACAAAAAGTTTGACTTCATATGGTGAGCCAACCTGAAGCTCCACTCTCACAGGCATTAATCTCACACAGATCCCAGGAATTTGTGCCTTCACAATACCGTGTTCTCCTGGTTTAATTGCCAACACTAGACATTTTACAGGGTTTAGTCTTTTGTACCAGAAGCTTTACATGTGCCAAAGGCTCCTGGGAAGCATTTTGTGGTGTATGGTGAACATCAGCATTCAGAGTCACCGTACTGCAAACCTCCCAGCTGAGCATCCACTCCACGGGGCTCGTTATTGAACAGGATTCAATTGTTCAAGACAATTTCTTTTCTAGCTGTGCATTGCCCAGAGCTGCTAATTAAGAATAATTACTTGAAAGAATCTTCTTTAAACCTGGCAGTTTTCCTCTCTGAAGCTTGCACTGTATAATGTCACTTGCACATCATCTGCTATCAGGCTACAGGACGTGATCTGTAAAACTACTTCAGGTGTAAGGAGGGGGAATCCGAGTTGCTCTGGTTGACAAGGAAGATGGAGTGTGGTGTGGGCTCTGCAGCATCTTTGTGATCTTTGGAGAATTCATGGGCTGAAATACTCTTGCCCAGCAATTCATTTATTTATTTATTCCCTTTTTAAACTGGAGCTCTGTTCTCCACAGTGCAACATGGGGTTTATTTTAGGTCTCTGCTGGATAGAAGTTACTCAGATGCCACACTGCAGCTCGACATTTTTGCAATTTCTACAAGTAACCCAATGAATTCTGGGGTTTACACAAGTTTTTGTGGATTTTTTTGTGATTTTTTTGACTTTTCCTGAAGTAGAAACCAAACACAACCTTATCTTGCAGGGCTTGGGTGAGCACAGTGTAAGGGCTGTGTACAAATCCACAAGCTCTGCCCAGATAAGCCCTGGGGTTTTTTTTTTTCAGTACACATTAGCAGTGCTGCACAAACAACAAATCAAGCAGAGTTATTTTCTGTGAACATGTTTGTTTTAGCTATTTTATCAACACTACCAGATCTTGAGAGATCTACTGTTTGCTTTTTTTCCACACGCTAGCACTTGTGGTCACAGATGACTTCAAAAATAAAAACATTTTCACTAAGTGTTTGGGTATCTAAGAACCATGAGCCAATGCATTTGCAGAGCTCAGAAATCAAGCAACACATTCAGTTAGAAATACTATATTTAAGAGAACTTGTGCCTTCTAGGATTTGCCATGTGATTTATAACATGCATTTTCCTCTCCAAGCTACAAAAAATTAAATCAAATTGCAATAGTCACAGAATCCATAACAGCATATTTGTATTAAAGTTAAAAGGACTGATCTACTCCCAGCAGGACCAAGATTATCACCATCTATAATGCTATAAAGCAACAAAAAGTTTAAAAAAATAATAATTGCACATATTTCCCCTCGTTTGCTTCCTACACCAACAGAGCCATTTGTAGTAAGGCTGCTCACTTTATTCTCTTTTATCTCCACATCACATAGGATTCCATCATGCACTTCTCCAAACTAACTCAGAATACCTATCACAACAGGCAATCTTTCAACCTTCCTGAAGTTTAGAAAGTTGACATCACCATCATTTAAAGGAAAAAAAAAAAAAAGGAAAAAATAAAGGAAAAAAAACTCCAACCCCCCCAGCCGCAGCTCCAAACCCCCCGGTTACACGGAGCCCAGTCTGCTTTGTTCAAGCTGGCAGGGGCCAGCAGCGTTCTCAAGGGTGTGCTGGGTTTATTTTGCTAAGCTGGCCCCAAGGTCAGCCCTTGCATGAATGGACCTACATGAATCACCCTTTCCGCCTGCTTTCCCACTCGGGATTATCAGGGTGCTTGATTACAGTAATTAGCATTCGCCTTTCATTCCAGCATATTGGACCATTAGCGTCTCCTCAAGCAGCACAAGCAGTTATTCTTCTCTTTCAGTTATTAAATAAAGCCGCAGAGACCGAGTGACTTCAGCAGTAAATGTATTTGTTACACACTCTCCTTCGGTTTTATCTGGCGTTCAGATTAACTGCTCACTACCACCACAGCTTCAAGTGGAACCACCCAGATCCCTCACTCCAGACCTTACAACAACCCATCGACGGGATAATGACGAGAATAAAAAAAGAATATCAAGAAAAACGATTTCCTTCCACTTAAAAGAAAAATAAATCATCCCACTTGGACTATTATGTTATAACAAACATAACACAGGAGAAACAAATATAGGAGAAGCATCATTGAGTTCTGTGCAGGCAATAAAACCACCACAGGTCAGGAGAAAGCAGCTGGGGTCCCAGTTTGGGGATTTATCAACACACAGCAGCTACTTCACTCCACTTGGGAGCTGGAAACAGAAAGGGCATCAACTCCATTTCATAAACAATCAAATACAGAAGAGTCACATGGAAAACCAGGAAAGAAACTTATGGAAAGCAAAGAAAAAAAAGCCCTGTTCCCTTTGCTGGCACCTCTGGTTCTCACCTCCTCTGCCACCCCATCAATTACTCCTCGGAGCAGGTACTCTGCATCCACCTGGGATCACAGCAACGCGCTCGGGCATTTGCCTCCTGCCCCAACAGAGTCAACAACACAACTTTTACTGGAATTCCACCCTCAGCAGAACTCCTTCTCCAGTATCCTAACCTTTAACAGGACAAATACAAAAGCTACTTAAGTTTAAGAGTCAACCTTAACTCAAACAATACCTGGATAATGGATGGCAGGCGAATTATTTCTCACCCTTCTTGTGTTACAGTTCCAAGCCATCACTGAAAAATGCATTTTTGCTGCTCTGCTGGAGGTTAGTGGGCAAACTGATGTTGAAGCCAGCAGATGAAGGAAAAAAAGCATATCAAAACTCTTAAAAAACACCAGAATCAGTCTATTTATCAATTATCTTTAGCCAAGTAATTTATCTATGACCCTAAAAGCAGCAAGTGCTTGGATCAACGCTAGCAGAGCCAGGTAGATGCCAACACTGACTGCTCCAGGAACCAGACAAGTGAGTTTAAGTGATTAAATACATTCAGCTCCTCTCGTTACGCTAATGACCAATTATCTTTTAATCCCAAGCAAGGGGTAGATCAGCTGTGATCCCACACAGACCTGCAGCCCTCACTGATGTGCTTACAAGCACAACACCCAGAGCAGCTGAGTCAGCTCTTCCATTTCTGTCCCCAAACCATGGTCGCTGGTCAAAGGCAACCTTGTCCCTGTGGTGAGGTCCCTTTCCTACCTGGGACAAACAAGGTCCAGTTGTTAGTTCCAGCCTGGCCAGACAAGTAGAAGCAGTGATGAGAAACTTAGTTAAGTCTTCAAACCACTTTCTATCAAGTCATTAAGGCCAATTCCAAGCAGATGTTTTGGGTCATTCCCTCACCTCTATAAATATCACCAGGAGGAGGAACCATCAATTACATGACTACTACACCCAGTGTTAGCTTTGGGGTAACTGTGGGTATGAAATGAGCTGGGTTTCTTCTCCAGAGCACAGCCCTGGGCTACAAATCCCTTCCCAGCACTGTGCTAGAATGCACAAGCATCACTCTTGCATGTTGCTGCTGCACCCTTTGGGGCTGTGTACCCCCAAGCCAGCCCTGCTCATCTGGGTCCCCCACAGAATGCAAAAAGAAAGAGAGGGGGGGAAAGGGTGGCCAGCACAGCTAGCTTTTGTGTGACCACATGAGAAACATGCCCTAAGCTCTTCTGGATTTGGAAGCAGCCTATTGCAGTTGAGCCCTGGGCCAGGCTGCCCAGAGAGGGTGTGGAGTCTCCATCTCTGGAGATGTTCAAACCCACTTAGACACTTTCCTGTGCAACCTGCTGTAGGGAACCTGCTTTGGCAGGGGGGTTGGACTGGATGATCTCCTGAGGTCCCTTCCAACCCCAATCCTTCTGTGGATTTGCATTTCTCTTTCCTTATCTCTAATACTGAAGGATTTAACACCCCAGCTCCAGCCCTGGCCTCTCTAGGACAGTGCTCAGCATCAGCTCTTCCCAGTCTCTTGGGTGATCAGATCTTTTCCACTTCTCATTTAAGATTGATCACACCACAGAGGGAACTGATCTGCTTTCAAGACAAGTAGATCATGCCTGGATGTCACCAGTATATTTGAAACAGCTGCAGGGGATGAGCTCAACACCATCAGCTGTGACCTCGCAGGGGGCTAAAGGTTCAGGCAAGTCCCCTTCCAAGCAGGACTATGTGATAATTCTTTTCCTCTGCCAAATCCATATTTTTTCAAGCTTATCCCTTGACAGTACTGTCACAAGCTACTTTTGGGGACTGCCTTTGCTTTCCTTCCTGCCCTACACCTCTCTCAACAGCACCACGGTGCCTCTTGCTCAGCTCAGCCTGCTCTGGCAGCTCCAGTCACACCAACCACTTCATTATTTCCCCTCTAGCAGTGACATTTCATCTTCAGGTCCCACAAATGTAGCATTAAGGAACTTTGCCTGCACTTAATCCAGAGCAACGATGCTCTGACAGGCTTTGGAAAAGAAGCTGCACCATTCTAGGGTCCCCTGAGCAGACAGCAAAGCGTTGGCACATCTCTGCACTGTCACAGCTAGTGAGAGGGCTGGGGAGAAATTATTTCTTGTAGTAGCTTAGCAAAGAGCAGAGTAATGACTGAATTTAATTTTTTTCCTATCCTTACACAAATTAATTTGTGTTTTCTAAGCAGACACCCAGCCTCTAGCTCCCTGAACTGAATGTGAGTGGCTTTTGGATGCTGTAAATCCCAGATAGCAACTTAAAAATTCCCAATATAACCAATCCAGGTAGGATGCTCACAGAGCTGTACAGACCAAACACCCTGTGGCACGTTGGTCCTCAACCTGCCTTGGGCACAGAAGCAAACCCACATCCCTTGGGCCAGCCCATCACACCCAGAGCACGTCAGCATCTCGGGCTCGCAGCTGGATACAGGAGTCCCAGAGTCTGGTCCCACCTCCCAGCAGAACTTCTGCTTTTTATAATATGTTTGTAATTTAATGGCATTTTCATATAAACCAAATACAATTAAATTAAAAAAAAGCACTTTGAAGGAAGCAGAAATGAGCCAAAAGCCTCAACAATTAGGCTACAGCAAGAGGCTCCCTCGCTCCTGCAGCTTAAAGCCCAGGCAAGGGGGCTTCAAGCTGCAAAGAACAGATTTACTGGGCCGATAATTCAACTGTCTAACTAGATAATTACAGAATAAAAGTGAATATGGCACCACACCAGCCACCCTCAGCTCTCTGCCAAGGGGTAGGGTCACACGGACCCACCACCAAGCAAAGCCCAGGGAGTCCCCCAGCTGCACCCCCACGGCCAGGAGCTCCAGCAGAAGTTAACCCTTCCCTCTTTTTAACCTTTTCAAGTATTATTTGCAAAGCCAGTGAAGTCTTTTTTGTGTGTGAAGAAACTGGAGCTCAAGCAGAGCACCCTACACCCATATTTATGTTCCCTGGGAGTTGTTTATCTCTGGGAGCAGCCGTTAGCACATCGGAGCATCACCCCTCTCTTCCTTAGGAGAAGAATTAATAAAAGGATCCAATTTAAAAGGCTGCCACACTCAGGAAGATGAAATAACATCCCAGGACTGCTCCTTGTGTTACAGCTCCTTGGGAACCAAAAGCAAGATGGGCCTGATGAGAATTGTCCTCACACCTCCCAGGTTTGGTGAATCAAACGAGGAATTTGGCAAGCCAGCCTAGGCAAAAGCAGGCTTTGTTTTTTCTTGTTTCATGTTAAACCCAACTTTTGTTTCAAAGTAACAGGCAAGCAGGCTCCCTCTGCTAAACCCAGACGTTCATCTTCACAAAGGGAAGATTTTTTACAGTCACTGAGATGCGATTTTGTGTTTTGCTGTGCTCCATCCCACATTACTGGGGAAGAAAGAGGCTTTCTCCATGCCCAGGGGTGTAGGCTGAGCCCCAAAAGCTTGACCCCCAGCTGTGTGCAGACCCTGTCCCAATGATGGCAGCATGGCCAGACCCACTGGCTGCTGCTCCCCACATCACCCTGGATCTGCTGTCCCCCCCATCCATCTCCTCCTGCTCCTCCTCCAAAAAAAGCCCTCGCTGAAAGGCTTGGTCAGGGACAGTCCAAACTAAAACCAGAGACATAAAGCTGTGAAATGGGTGTATTTGGACTCAAATACAAACCAAGTCTCCTTAAAACATGTTCTCTTCCATAATTATTTCTTTAAAACTCAAGGAACATGTTTTCCCTTTTTCCATCACACAACAAAAAGACGGCAAACAGCTTGTACGCCTCACGGTGAGGTTTTTAAGTTACAGCTCCTTTCAAAGCTTTTCAACACTCTCCATGTTTGCTGGAGCAGCCCAGGAGAGAGCTGGGCAACACCACACACACCCTCAACACACCATGAGAAAGTTTTAGGTGGCCAGTCTCTTCCCAGAGCAGCCTGATGGTGATGGGACCACCAGTAGTAACGTGCCCAGCACCTCATCCATCCCGCAGCCCATCACTCCACCTCGCTGTGTCCCCTCCTGCATGGTTTTTTTCACATCTATCTGCACACAAAGCCTATTTCAAGCAAGCTGCGGTGTTTTTAGGAAAGAATTTTCCAGAATTCATCTTAGTGAGGTTAAATACAAGTGTGAGCACACTTACTCAGTAATTACTACCAGCCCACAAGGACCCTGTAACACTGCAGCCTGCATGGAGGAACTTCTCCACCGACTTTACTCGTGCCTTCCTAAAAAAACCCCACCAGCCTGTGAAGTGGGTCCAGGGCAGGAGTCCAAGCTGGCTGCAGCGCCGAGCACTAACAACTCACAAAGCAGATCTTGAGGAATTAACATCCAAGGAAATCAAGGAGGGGGAATGGCAGCTCCTCCCGGGGGGGCGGCAGCCGGGACAGCGCTGCGTTCAGAGGGGAACGCTTCACTGCCTGGATTTGGGGGGGATGGATAATAATGGAGATTTTAAAACATCCCAAATGCTGCTGCCCGCTGGAGCCGGGGACCAGTGGTCTGATCCCGGGGACCAGTGATCCAACCTCGGGGGCTGCTGATCTGGCCCCAGGGACCACTGGTCTGGTCCCAGGGACACTGGTCCGGTCCCGGGGACACTGGTCCGACCCCGGGGACACTGGTCCGACCTCGGGGACCACCGAATCAACCCCGGGATCAGCGATCTGACCTGGGGGACTACCGATCCGGCCCCTGGACCACCGGTCTGACCCCGGGGGCCACGGATCTGACCCCGGCGACCACCGATCCAGCAACGGGACCACCGGTCCGACCCCGGGGACTAGTGATCCAACCCCGGGGACCATGGATCTGACCCCGGGGACCACCGGTCTGACACTAGGGACCACCGGTCCGACCCCGGGGACCACCGGTCCGACCCCGGGGACCACAGGTCTGACCCCGGGGACCAGCGATCCGACCCCAGGGACCACCTATTCAACCCCGGGGACACTGTTCCGACCCCGGGACCAACGATCCGACCCCGGGGACACCGGTCTGCCCCCGTCCCACCACCCATCACCTGCCTCCGAGCCCCGGTTCCCCCTCCCCGACTCACCCTGGAGATGGCCAACGGAGCGCTGAAATCTTTACCGCCCACCAAGCGAAAACCCCAGGGCGAGGGACCACGCAGGACCACCGAGTGGGACATGGTGGTGGCGGGGTTCTCCCTGCCCGCGGGTGACTCCTGCTCCCACTCGCGATCGCCGACAGAATCACGATTCTCTCAATCGCCGGGACGGGTCGGTCCCGCCTCCCCGACACGCGGGGCGTGTCGGGGAGGCGGGACCGACCCGTCCCGGCGATCGTGGGAGGGAGCTTTAGCACAAATTTTCCCTTAAACTCTTTTACGAGTTGAGTTTCGAGTCGTAAATCACTCGGGCGATGGACCCCGGGGTCACTGTGACTTTGCAGGGGTCCCTGAGACAGCACCCAACACCCCAGAGCATCCCTGCTCCCCAAACTGCTGACTGTCAGAGCACCCCGATGATGTCCAGGCTGCAGTGTGGGTGTTTAATGGGATGGCTCGTTGGTGTGTGGTGGGAGCAGGGAGGTGGGATGGGTGCTCAAGTGTCTCATCTCAAAGTTGAGAGCAAACCTCAAAATGCCTGGAAATCTTCTTCTCTTCCTGGAAAGGGCTGGGCTTCAAAAAAAAAGAAAGAGAAAAAAAAAAGACCTAACAAAGGATTCATTGTTTGAAAAGTGCAGTTTTACCAAATACTTTCTTTTTGCCCAGTTTCTGTGAGTTTGATTTATGCACTTTTTGCCATCAAGGCTTTTTGCACGTGTTTGCTCATGGCATGGGAAGGTTTGTGTGACCATCTCATGGCCATGGCCATGTTATCCAGGATGCTGTGATCCAGGACAAGGGTGGGAGCTCTGACTTTTAAACACATTCCCGAGCTGTGCCACAGCTTTGTGATTTAGCAACATGCACAAAGTGAACACACTGTGTCACCGACCCAAAACCCAACAATCTTTGTTTGCTTTGCTAAGAAAGGTGCCTCCAGAGGAGAATTGAGCTGCAGCTGGTACCAGCAGAGCTTTCATCCACAGGCTTTGTTCTGTGTGCCTCCACGGAGAGCAGCTATAAGCGCTGACTTTTGTCTGTGCAACTGGTGATGAATCATACCTCCTCATTCCTGCGTGATATCACCCAGCCTGCAGGAGGCTGGGAGTAGGCTGGCCTGAGGTTTCTTTGCTTGTGTTAGAAAATCCACCCAGCCCAACACTGAAATTTGCCTTGCAGAGAGCTGGAGGATTAGTTTATGTCCTACCTCACCTGCTCTCGCTGTTGATGATGGGCACTTCCCCAAAGGACAGTTAAAGATGTGTACACAGGCAGCGTGTCAGCACTGGCATCTCCTTCCTCTTGGGAGGGAAAAGAAAAAAATAATCCTTTCTGTAAAAGAAACTAAAAGTTTGCTGGGAAGTTGCAACAATAAAAACAGAGAAAAGGGAAAGAGCAGGGGGAAAAAAAAGAGACTGCAGATCTGTGGAGTCAAACTTTTTCCACTGGTGTTCATTGGGGCTTCATTAGTGGGTTGGTGTGTAAATCACACTCAAGCTGTTGGGGCTTTCAAAATCATTTACTGGCACAGGAAATAGATGATCAAATCCCAGAAATCCCCACTATTTACAGTATTCCTTTCGAAAGCTGATGGGAAAGCTGCTGGCTCCCAGGCACTTTCTCTTCAAGGCCTTTGGAAGGCTCAGCCCAGGTTACCCCTCATATAACTCAAGGCTTGTTGCAAACTTAACCTGAGTGAAACACAATTAGAATTAGGCAAATTGGTATAAACTCGTGGGTGTGCTTCTTCTAAAGGAAACTAAATTCCAAAATACATTAAGCTGAGCTGAAGGAGAGGCAGTTCTACTCTGAATAAAAGTACCTGCAGTTGAATTGCTCCTGATGGAAAGTGCCCACAGGTAGAGCAGCCCTCAGATCTCAGAACTGCATCAGGAATTAATTTGGTACCCTCTATCAGCAATAGATTTTATTTTTTTTCCCCAGGATTTGGGAAATGAGAACATTAACTGAAGAGCTCCACATCTCACAGGTGCCCCATTGTCCTTCAGTTGCTCACACACCTTTCCACATGTGCTTTCTTTGAGCAAAGCCAATACAATTTTGCAGCCTGCAAAGGACCAGTTGTAGTCTCACTCCAACCAACCAGTGTGGGCTCAGAAATGTCTATTTTTGTCTTTGATAACTTGAGAATTTTAAAATTATATTTTAAGTCATTTCCACAAAGTAATTGGAGTTCTTCTTCTGGATGAGAAATCAACAGACCCAGCAGAGGATGACAGAACCTCACTGTGGGAGCAAGCCTCACCACCCAGCTCACATACAGGATCATCTCCAACACACTCATTCTTCTCCTGAGTGCTGAAGCCACATAGCTAGCTCTAACAGAGGCCACACATTCTTCAGAAGAGAGGTCAAACATCTCCATGAATTCAATCTCATCACTCCATTTGCTTTATCTTCCCCTCTCCAATATTTTCCTCAGTGTTTGTTTCCAGTATTTTTCCACCCTGAACTCTTATCACCTCTTTGTTTCTTTTTTGAATATTCCACTCTGGCTCTCCCTTGCTGCTGGTGACACTCTTGGTTTCCTTCCTTTGTTATCACAGACAGACTGGCTAAACTACAGCCATTCAGCTTTGTGTCCCATTCTGCATCAGCACGCAGGATTTCCATTTGCCACCCTCCCAATGTCTAGCAGAGGTCTTGTGCTTATCTAAGAGGCCTGATAATGACCCCTCAACGCTGTTTTTGAACATATGCCCACATGAGAGTGATTTCAGGCATCATTATGTCTACAGTTCCCTTCTTCTGGACCATTGCAGTGTCTCCTTAGAGTGGTTTCAGGAGGCTGAAGTCAGCCCTGAGTCCTCTATAGCAGCAGGCTGGGTCTAGTGGAAGTAGAAAAATCTCAACCCTATGGCAGATGTAACTGCAGGTTTCCAAAGGGTGACTTAATTTAATTTATAGCCTTTGCAGGATCTCTCAGATCTGAGTTATTGTTTTGGCTTTGGAAAATTCCTTGGCGGATGCCCAAGTTTTGGGAACTGTCATTCTGAATTCTTCTTAATTCAGTTGTTTGTCTAAATGATTCCTAAGAAGATTATCTCGTAGATCTAAGCATCCCACAGAGAAAAATCCAGCTGTGATAGAAATCATTAGGGTCATGAAAGAAATCTCCTTGGTCCAGTAGAATTTCCTCTGTAACCACCTCCAGGTGGAGCAGACTGCAGCCTCCCAAGGCTTTCCAGCTTGGTAGGATTGCCATGGATTAAAAAGCACACAAGAAGCTGTAGTGTGAGTGATCAGTTTTGTCTTTGATTCTCTTCAACACCACACAGCAGACACAGATTCACAGCAAGGACCAAAGTCAATCCTCTGTCTTTGTAAGACATGAGTGGAGGGTAAAAAAACCACAGGGGCTGACCCAAAATGCAGTTTATTCTTCTGTTCTGGCAAATATTGAGACCATTTTTACACCTTATTCTAATCCTTGCTCATCAGACTACACATCATCTACCAGAACTTCATACAGCTGGGGTTCTGCAGCCTGCTGAACAGCAAGGAGCAGTTCCTGCCTCGCAGACGTTGCAGACTAAACAGGAGGTGGGAGCTGGCAGATGGGTTTCCATCGGGAAAGCCCGGGCAGCAATGACACAGCCTGGGCAACTTCAAGGAAAGCTGTGGAGGAGAAGGACAAGGCAGCTCACTGGGGCTCGTGGAAAGCTCACAAAGTGTTCTATTGTACTGCTTAGAAACAAAACAGTTTTTTTCTATTCTCTGCTTCCTATCAATTTTGCTGAAAAATTGGGGTTTTTTTCTGTCTTTACCCCATTCTGTCCCTGAAAACCTTCAAGGTCGGGTTGGATAGGACTCTGAGCAACTTGATCTGGTTGAAGATGTCCCTGCTTACGGCAGGGGGTTGGACTGGATGACCTGGAAAGGTCCCTTCTAACCCAAACCAGTCTGTGATTCTATGTTATTGCACCTTTCAATACTTGAAGGGGTCTGTAAGAAAGATGGGGACAGACCTTTTAGCAGGGCCTGTAGTGATGGGACAAGGGGTGATGGTTTTAAACTAAAAGAGGGGAGATTTAGACTGTATAGAAGGAAGAAATTTTTTACAATGAGGGTGATGAAACCCTGGCCCAGGTTGCTCAGAGGTGGTAGAAGCCCCATCCCTGGAAACATTCCAGGTCAGGTTTGAGGGGACTCTGAGCGACCTGATCTGGTTGGAGATGTCCCTGCTCACTGCAGGGGGGTTGGACTGGATGGTCTTGAACGGTCCCTTCAACCCAAACCAGTCTGTGATTCTATGGTCAGTCCCACTTTCCATCTCAGATGTCAGAGCAAACAGATGAGCAAGTGCCTGTTAGCTCAGGTTGGAGGCTGAGAGCCTGGAATACATTGGCCAGATGGAAGGAGCTGGTCTGTTTGCTTTGGGGGTGCATGACCTCCTCCCAACAGCTTCAGCTGCTGCCTGGTGCTGGCAGCAAGAGCAGGATTAACCCCAGCTCTTCCTCTACGTGGGCTGTAACCGCTTCACAAGCGCGGCAATGTGACCGAGGAGCAGCAGTTGAGAAAAGAAGAAGAAATATTAGCGTAATATTGTCAGCAGAAGATGAGATTACAAGTGATCTGCTTTTCTCTGTAAGGCTAATTGTTCCCATTATGGGATTAAACTGATTGATTTCCCGTCAGAAACGGTGCCTGGAAGAACAAAGTTAAAACCTCCGGAATAATGTGAGTCCCTTCACCGAGCAGCTAAACACTGAGCTCTTGTATTCTTTATTTTTATTTTTTTTCTTGAAATCATGATGGATGTCAGCTGTTGATGAAGTGCAAACAAGTTTGGTACATTTTTAGTATCATTATTTCATACAGTAGAAACCAAATGCTGGTACCTATTTAGCAGAGGAGATCTCCAGCCTTCCTTTGGGATTTCAGCGTTTATCACCCCAACTCTGGACTCTGCTGATAGCAATGTTTCCTTTTTTGGGTGTTGTACAGCTCCAGAATGCAGACAACTGGAGAAAATTAAGCTGAGTGTTCCTGATTTCTGCAGGTCAAGGAAAGTTTGCCTGTTTATCACTCACAGATAAGTACAGCAAACGAACTCTTCCTGAAGGGCTGAGTGCCAGAGATGTCGCTATTAATCCTCAGGAATCGCCAAGGTTTCTGTAGGTGGCTTTCATCAAAGCTTCCCCGTTCATTTCAGGACAGAGGGACAAACAATATGCTAAAAAACAAGGGGTTAAGCTTTGTGGGGTCTTGTCCTCATGCATTCTGCCAGAATTAATTTAGCCCAATCCATCAGCGTCTGTCTCACCCCGATCGAAGGCATTCACACTGCCCCAGGGAGAATCCGGAGTGAAGAGTCCCCATCCAGTGTAAACAGCTGCGCTCTGCAATGTGTGAACTGGATGGCAAGGGCAAAGCAATGCTGATAAAATGGCTTAGAGCATGAGAACAGGACATAAGGAACATGCTTGAGCTCAGAACTTAGTGTAGAGGCTTCCTCCCTCCACTCAGGCCGTTCTTAGAGTCATAGAATCCTTTGGTTGGAAAAGACCTTTGAGGTCATTGAGTCCAACCATACCTGTCCACTGCTAAACCAGATCTCCGAGCACCTCATCTACCCGTCTGTTAAATCCCTTCAGGGATGGGGACTCCACCACTGCCCTGGGCAACCCCTTCCAATGCCTCAGAACCCTTTCAGCAAAGAAATTCTTCCTCACATCCCATCTCAACTGCCCTTGGTGCAACTTGAGCCCATTTCCTCTTGTCCTTTGCCTTGGTCCTTGGTTGAACAGACCCACCCCCACCTCTCTCCACCCTCCTTGCAGGGAGTTGGACAGAGCCAGAAGGTCTCCCCTCAGCCTCCTTTTCTCCAGGCTCAACACCCCCAGTTCCCTCAGCCGGGAACTCAGCACACTTGTGCTCCAGACCCTTCCCCAGCTCCATTGCTCTTTATTGCTCCTTTTGAATGCCTTTGAAGTTATCTATAAAGGCCCAAGCACCCTCACACCACAGGTGAAAATGTAAAATGCAGAGCCTATTTGGTGGTGGTTATCCTGGATGTGAGGAGTGTTTCACGGTTTAAACTCTCCCAATTTCCTGCGTTCATTGGATTCCTGGAGGAGGATTTCCAAAATTCTTTTGAAAACATGTTTTGCTTGAACTTTGAGGTGAAGCTCTATGAGGTCCTCAAGCTCGACAGAAGAAGAAACATTCATCACCCATGGGCATTAAATGATGAAACTCAGTAGGAGTAACACCAAATGAAGAAACTCCCCACTGATGTCACGGGCTTCAGCTCAACCCTCATTGTTTGGTTACTGTAAAGAGACAAATGGACTAAGCCTTCCTCCCACTGCCAGGGTCTGCAGGCCAGAACTAAGATGCTTTGATGTCCAAATCCTCCCATTTCTGGGAGTGAATCTCCTGGGCATTAAGTCAGACTCAAAGCAGGCAAATAACATGCAAATATAATTTTCCAGCTTGCCATAACCATTCAAGATTGGTCATTTGAATTACTCTGTCTCTTGTCTTATTTCTCTCCTAACAGTCCCTACATTTGCATTTGTGCACCCAGATGACACCAATGTCACCACACAAATTCAGAAACCCTGGACACAGGCGGTGACTTTACCGAGTAGGCAAAAAGAAAAGTCATTGCCAGTGTTTGTATTCTAGCACATAAGCAGGAATTCATAAATGCTTGCAGGAATGTGACATATCAACCTCCTGAAACAGCCATATCCTGTTTCTTTTGTTTCCTCCTCTGCTTTTGCAGTGACTGTTGCTACAACACCATCCATCACCGTTCCTTTCATCTGCCAGGCCCTCCAGCCACCCGCCTACAGCCCTGTACCTGCCCCCTCAGGTCTGAGCTGTTGGGATTTTCCCCTGTCTTTGTTGGTTTAGGGTGTAGATGTCCATCTTTTTCATCTGGAGCTGTGTGGGTGATGAAGTTATCCCCTCTGGTTCCTCAGCACTCTTCCCATACCTGCTCAGCTGGTTGCATGAATAGGTTTCAGTCAAACAAGATTAGTTTTAACTGGTTTTGTCAGGACATTTTGGCTGGGGCTGAAATGATGGTTAAGATGGGCATGGTCTAGGCTGAGACAAGAAAGTGGACAATGTCAGAGGACAATGCTCATTGACATCCCTCCTCAGAGAAGGTCAAGCACATCTTTGTCCATCTCTTTCCTCTGGTATTATTCGGTTCTTGACACATCATTATGGAGTTAACGACCTGCAGGCTCCTGCAACTGAAGATGCTCCCATAACCTCTTCAGACCTCTGCACTAGGTTATCTCCTGGAGCATATTCCTTGAAGACACTCATTCTGTACAAATGGTAATTTAATTTTCTTGTTCCCCTCATTCCAAGCATGCAGTTACTGAGAGGTGGAAAAGCTGAGCTTGAACCAAAGGTTTAAAGTATTTTGAAGGTTTTGCCATTGCTCAGAGAAATAGATCTGACATTTACTGGAGCACAAGAAAGCAGAAAGAAATGGGTTACTCAGAAACTGCACTGGCCAGGCCAAAGCTCTGCCTTTGGCTGCGTCTGGGCAACTCATTTAGGCTGAGAGAGCTGCGTTGCTCGGCTTGGAGCAGAATTTGCCCTCAGAGTTTAAATAAAATAAATTCTATTTAAGAACCTATGAGGCTGTTGGGTGATATTGTAGAAAACTGTGTCTAACAGCACTGAAAGCTTTGATCTGATATTCAGGGACGTCAGCAGAAAAGCTCCCACCAGTGACAGTGGGGATGTTGTTCCACGAGCAGCTTGGCCGTTATCCCGAGTGTTCAGTGGGTGTTAGGATCATCAGTGGTTCCACCTAATACAGAGTGGGATCTCACTGTTTTTAACACATGCAGCCCCTTGTGTTCTTCAGCCTTTTTCTGGGTTTCTTAGGAAAGGCTCTGACCTGTCTCTGGAGTAAAGATGCCTCTGATGTTCTGCAAAAAATCACCAAACACACTGGAGGAGCGTGGAAAGCAAAAGTCAAGAACATCTGAAGTATTTGTCTGCTTCCAGCACAGCGTTACAGGGTGGTGATGGATCTAGAGCTGAACTTTAATTTATTATTAAGAAAATAATTCCCATCTGCTTCTCTAACTGAGGCATTTAAGAGCCTTTTTGCATAGATTAACTCCCAATTTGTCCTTGTGACAGGATAAAGAATGTTTCTAACAAATGAGTGAGACTGTGGCATCAAGTGGTTAAATAACCAGTTCCAAGCCAAACAGGCAGCTCGTGCTAGAAATCATACCCCACCTTCTGGTTCCCTCTCCTGTGGTTTAAGCAGATGGATATATCTGAAAAACTGACATGGGACTGAGGATCCTCTTCTGTCCCATTGTTTGCCCCAAAGTCCATCCAGATACACCACTAGTTAACAGGAGAAGCTCATGGTGTTCCACCAAAAGGAAGTGATGGAATCTTTTAAAGATATTACACAAAATAGCACTTGGTTGCCAAAGAATATGGTATTTTTGTGGATGTTTAGGCACGCAAGGTGAGCTGTCACACGATCAAACAAATCAGAGTAATTCTGGGGGCTCATAAAACGTGCAGGAAGGATGAATTGTTCCGCCTTTTTAACTCCTCTGTGCCTCTTTGAAGATCTAATATGGGGTTTTTTTGGTTGGCTTTAAATCTTAACGGTGCTCTGAAGCTCGTTACTTTTTCTCAGCAGCAGTAACATTGACCTAGGGGTGGTTCTGCTGAGCATGGCCAACGGCTGCTCTCAACCAGCACTGTGGTGTTGCCTCTGCTTGTCTGTTTTCAGGAAAACCTCATCCTGCCCAATTTGCATCATTCTTTCTTTGTTCAGCCCAAGAACCATTCACTGCTTCTTTCAATATCTTAATTTCAGCAGCACTTTTAAAGCCACCAGTGTTGCTGCTGAGGGAGACAGAACACAAATACTTGGCACAGGTCAGTATTTACTTTTCTGTTTTCATGGATGCAGAGTCGACTGTGCCTGTTTGGAATGTCTCAGGAGAAGCATGAATAGCTTAAACATGTGTTCAAGGAGGATTTTTAGTTTATGGATCCCCAGGTATTTTTCCAAGTTAGAGCCATAGATTCATAGAAACGTTTGGTTGGAAAAGACCTTTGAGATCACTGAGTCCAACCATACCTGTCCACTGCTAAACCAGATCTCTGAGCACCTCATCTGCCCGTCTGTTAAATCCCTCCAGGGATGGGGACTCCACCACTGCCCTGGGCAACCCCTTCCAATGCCTCAGAACCCTTTCAGCAAAGAAATTCTTCCTCACATCCCATCTCAACTGCCCTTGGTGCAACTTGAGCCCATTTCCTCTTGTCCTGTCCCTTGGTCCTTGGTTGAACAGACCCACCCCCACCTCTCTGCACCCTCCTTGCAGGGACTTGGACAGAGCCAGAAGGTCTCCCCTCAGCCTCCTTTTCTCCAGGCTCAACACCCCCAGTTCCCTCAGCTGTCAACTCACCACAACTGCTCCTGGCCCTGCTCTGCTCATTCCCAATGGATGTTCATCATGAAGGCTTGATTAGAGAAAGGTTTTACAGTAACACAGTTATTTTGTGTTGGCTAACTCAGTGCAGATGTAGCTGTGGGAGCCCAGGCCGTGGCTTCTGTGTGATGTCCCACAAGCTTTACCCACACTCGCCTCTCAGAAACGTGCTCGTTGGCACACGTTGGCCATCACACACCAACGAAACACCTTGAAGAATCACAGGGCACATGAGGCTGGACTGGCCCTCCAGAGGTCATCACACCCAAGCTCTGGCTCAGAGCAGGGCCAGCTCTGTAGTTTAAATCCCCTTTCTGGGTGAGATGGGGTCTGACGAGCTGAAGGAGAGATACGTAGTGCTCTTGAGATGCCACAGAAACCTCGAGTGTCCCACTGGTTCCTAAACTGCAGCTGGGATGGAGCAGGCACGTCGCTGAGTTCAACAGCAGAGAGGTTTCTCTGCATCCCAGAGTCGCTGAGCAGCAACTGCTGATGACTCATTTGGAAATGATTTGTTGGCAGCACGTCCCCATCCAACACGCAGCCTCTATCCCACCCTTCCCTCGCTGCACACACCGTTTCTGTGCTGGCTGTCAGGCAGGGATGAAACCCTGCTGACAACAACGGGGGGGGAAAAGAAACCCTAAGAGTTTCTGATCCTGTCGGGGATCTGACAAAGGAAATAGTGGAAGCCCCTTTGCTGCACTTGGCAAACAAAGTTTGGATAATGCTGTCAGGAAAATATTCTTCACTGAAGGAGTGAAGCAGCTTATTAGGTCTTCATTTCTGTGATGATGAAGACAGAATTAATGAGTAAGAGGCTGTTACGGCTGGTGGCCAACGAAACAGTCACAACATGCTTAGGGAAGCACGCTGCTTCTTTCCTTTTGGACAAACAAACATGGTATTTTTAGTTCTGGTCAGAGTTTTCTCCTCTGTAATGATGTCAGGTTCCTGTTAGCTCATCAGATTGGGTTGCCCACTGTAAAAAGCTAAAAAGAGATCAAATTGGACATCCCGTTAGGTCTGAGCATCAGCTGGAGGTGGGGCGGTGGGGAGAGACTTCCCAGTGCTGAATGGCACCCGAGCAGAGGAGCAGGCAGGATGCAGAAGCCCAAACAAACCACAAAGCCTGATTCAGTTTGAACTGAACTCTTGTTAATTTATCTCCATTTATGGAGTTATTTTATGTCAGACAGAATATTACGCTACTTGAAGGCTGCTTCATTCGAGACAAAATATGTGATGACCTAAACAAAATACCCAAATCCACAAATTATACCCAGGTGGCAAATTTATTGTTCGTGTTTTTAAAAGCCTTTTTTTATATAATCCTCCTCGTGGGCGGTTAATCGGCGAGGCTGGATCCCTGGCTGGTGTCTGCCTGCGTAGCTGCGTCCAAGCGGCTTCATCTCCGCTGCTGTATGTTTGCCTCATATATTTTCATGTTTTTATACTGAGAAAACTCGTAATTTTTGTGGCAGCACTGATATTTTCAGAACTAGAGGATTTAAAGCTGGAGTGGTTGTTAGAAGGGGTAAAGAAACGGCGTAATTTTGTAGGGGTGGTGGTTTGTGAGGGGGATAAGGAGGGTGTCCTGGTCGGAGTTGGTGGGGGCACAGCAGGTCCTCCTCTGTGCCTGGAGTGGATCCAGCCCTTCACATCTCCCCTTTCCCACATCCCAGCACCTCGCTGCTTTCTCTGCAGCTGGAGCTCTCTGTGTCTCCCCAGCTCGCACCCCAGGCTTGTGTAACTCCGCTGTAAAACCTTCTCAGGAGGATTTGCATTTCTGTCTCCTGGTTTTTTTCCTCTCGTAGGCAATCAAATCACAGTCACCTAAAGCTTTCTATCCAAGAAACTCAAGTCATTTCCTTTGAACATTCATTTGAGGCTTGTTAGTTTAGAAAGAAACTTGATTCTCTTCTGTCGCCCTTCCCAGACACTTCCTCCGTGTTCCTGACCTGCGTGGCTGTAGGAAACGCAGGTGCCTCAACCTTTGGCTGCTGGCACCCGTCACCGTGGGAGAACAGAAGTGCAAAGCCATGTGCCTCAAATCCTCAGCCTGATGATTTCCTAAATCCTTCCAGCATGGAAAATTTTTGCAGCTTCTAGTTATAGATCCTTAGCACTCTTAAAAAAACCCCAAACCTTTTCCTGGAGATCTATAAAATATCTAGGGTCAGCTCCTGTGGGCTGGGAGTCAGCGCAGCCTTGGGGACGTGAGTGAAGGGCTGCCGTGCCCTGTCATGGGTGGGGACACTTCCACAATGCTTTGAATAAAACTTAGGGTGTTCCTCATGGGATGTGTGGTCCCCCCTCGGCTGACCCACGCCCCGAAAGGCACAGGATGTTTTGGGTGGATGGATGCAGACAGACACAAGTTCCAGGTGATGTGTCCAAAAATAATTGTAGGGTGTAGGGAAAAAACCCCTTTCTGGCCCGTTGGAGGTGCCTGAGAGGGAAGTTTCTGAGTGAGGCTGGAGCCTAAATGGGATTTACTTTTGCTGAATGCACTAAGGGGCCCCTAAACATTTTGTGTATTGGCTCTGATCCCACCCACGTGGGCTTTCCCCTCAACGCGGCTTTCCCGAGCAGGCCAGAAGAAGGAATGGATTGCTTGTGATATTTCCCAGGCATTTGCTTTCCAGTCACTGAAGACAAAATGTCTTTAGTTTCTAATGAAACAGGGATGTTTCTAAGCATAATGAAATTCTTGCCTTTGTTTTGTTTTTCATAGCCCAGCGTTATGTGACATATAAAACCACCCCATTTGTTTTCCATTGCCTGTAAGTAGATTCCCCCAGAAGACCACCACTGAGCAGATGCTATTGAGGAGACCAGCCCTGATCCCACAGTTCCATCTCCTGGGCTTAGCCAGACCCTTGGCCCCATCAGATGATAGAACCATGGAATGATTTGGGTGGGAAGGGACCTTTCAAGGCCATCTGATCCAACCCCCTGCAGTGACAGGGACATCTTCAGCCAGATCAGGTTGCTCAGAGCCCTGCTCCGTCCTCCTGCCCTCCTGCAATGGCAGCTGGGGGTACAACCAGCCAGCACGACCTGGCACCAGGTCGGAGCTGCTATGGCCCCCTTTGTATTGCCTGGGATGATGGATGGAGGCTGGAAATCTTGCTGTGAGGTGGGGAGAAGGAAGAGCTGCTTTGCAGGTTTCAAAGCTGAGGCTTGCAGACATGAAGTGACTTTAGACTGGATGTAAGGAAGAAATGTTTTACACTGAGGGTGGTGAAACCGTGTCCCAGGTTGCCCAGAGAGGTGGTAGATGCCCCATCCCTGGAAACATTCCAGGTCAGGTTGGATGGGGCTCTGAGCAACCTGATCTGGTTGAAGATGTCCCTGTCACTGCAGGGGGTTGGACTAGATGGCCTTGAAAGGTCCCTTCTAACCCAAACCAGTCTGTGAGTCTATGATCCTCTGATTCAATGGCCTTACAGAGGCTTTTGGGAACACAAGCACGATCTGTGTCTTTGAAACTGCAATCCCATGAATTCACACAACCCATCCTTTCTGCTCCCCTCCAGCTGGTTGTAGGTGCTCCCTGGTCACTCAGGGATCCGGCAGCGCTCCTGGAAGAGCAGTGGTGGCAGCAGCCAGCCCGGGGGTGTCACAGCCAGATGTGCCCATGGCTCCTGTCCCCTGGCATTCACTGCTCTC
This sequence comes from Caprimulgus europaeus, assembly GCA_907165065.1. The sequence goes on along the minus strand of OU015531.1, from coordinate 48,990,799 downwards.
CCAGTTGGGTATTGGAAAGCACGTGGAGAATCAAGCACGGTGCGATGGATGTTTTCCACATGAACTCTGCTTGCCAGAGCTTATGGGTCTTCATTTCCTTCGGTGTCTGGAAGTCACGTTAGGAGCACCTGCTTCTCTTCACGGATGATAACTAACACACAGTCCTGTATTTCTTCTGTGTTTAAGGAAGGAATTACTCCCCAAAGGACTCAGCACGAAATGCCTGTGTTCTCCAAGATGTGCCAACGTTCTCTTCCCAAATCTTTGGTTCCCACCAAAGTCAGTGGAAAGACATCTTTGAACTTGCCGTGGCTGGGTTGGGGCCCTCCATTGAGTTCACTTCAGGATAACCCTGAGGAAACTTGTTTTCTAAATGTGGAAGAAATTATATATTCCACTTGTTGTGATTGCCAAGGAAAAAATATAAGGATTTTGTTTTTTAGCTCTAGACTTTTTGCTTTTACATTCTAGGACCAGGAGTTCATAAGGTTGTTGAGACCAGTGCACGTAACACTGATTTACACCATTGGTGTAATATTAGTATTAATATCAACATGACCAAAATAATAATTTGATCCAGAAAATGGATTCCCACAACTCTTAGTGTATCTTGTGGGACTCTTGAGTTGAACTCAGCTAATCTTGATTAATTTGAGTTGGCCTCCTGAATGTGCTGATTTAATTTAATTCAGGGCAGCGGTGATGCTCTACAGAATCTGGGCTTCTAATTAATTCAAATAAATGTTTCATTAAAGTGAATGGATCTTCTGCTTGGATGTATCAGCTCTTCCTTCTCACAGCGCTCAGTGAGGCAGAATATAAAGCTGCTGAAATCTGATGTGCATTTGCAATTAGTGCCACAGAGAATCTCTCATGAATGTGAGATTTCTCAGGATCCTCTCTCTCTGCAAGCAGGTTACAAACCAGCTAATTTATAAATCAGCTTATTAGTCATCAGAGGTCAAATCTGGGGATGAGGGACACCTAATGAATGTTGCCTTCTCCCAGGCTGAGCATCAGCCATTTCCACATGTAAATAATCCCAGCCCACTCCTCAGATCTCCTCATTTCAGGACAACAAAAATAAACCATGCTCCATGAATTATTAAAGTGACAGATAGGGACATCCCTGAGTTGTCTGTTGAGCATCTGGTGGCCTGAGTTGGCCATCAGTGCAGGGCTGGGTATTGCCAGAAATGTCTCCAGCTTCTGCTGGAAAATACTTGAGAGATCCACAGAGATGGAGCAACATCTTAGAGTCCTGATGTTGCTCCAGGCACAAAAACACTCTGAAATAGCCTCTTTCTTTTGGAGTCTGTCCTGCAGAATAAGCCACAGCTTTCTGGATTATTAGCTCCTTTAAAAGCTCCATAAAGACACTGTGTTTCAGAGAAGTTTTAAAATAAATTGTGTTTTATTTTATTTTATTTCTGAAATAGGCTCTGAGGTTCATAAGGATTTGCTCTTTATTTATTCCTTGAGCCCAGCCTGTATTTTTTTGCCCTTTTTCCGGATGACAGTAGCCAAAATGGCCATTACAAACCCCAGACTGTGGTGTTTTGTGAGTCAGTGTCTGCTTTTACAGCAGCAGGCAAGCTAGGGTCACCATGGGGGTTGTTTATATGCAATCCCATTAATTAATTGCCGATGATATGCTTTGGGTTTACATCACCCCGTTGTTATTGGGCTGTGCTCATCCTGGCTACACACGGTTTATTTTCAGCTGCTGCCCTCTCCTCCCCTTCCAGCTGTTCCCATCGTTGTGCCCCGGCGTGAAACACACGGAGGCGTTTTAGCCAAAACCCCCCAAATTCCTGTCACCACCTTCACGGTGGGTGCAGCTGTGAGTCCTGTCTGAGGAGAACAACTCCAAGAGGCTGGAGCCAGCGATGCTGACCACGGCTGCCCAAACCCTGGGGAGCAGCGGGGGATCCGCTCCTCTGCTCCCTGTCCCCGCGCTGGACGGTGCCGCTGGGATCAGTGAGCCGCTTGCTTGGACACTGCTTTGAAGTCTGGAGGGGGCCTCTGCTAATGAAGCTTTGCCAATTTCATAGAATCCCAGACTGGTTTGGGTTGGGAGGGACCTCAAAGCTCATCCAGTCCCAACCCCCCTGCCAGCAGCAGGGACACCTTCCACTAGACCAGGTTGCTCAAAGCCTCATCCAACCTGGCTGAGAACACTTCCAGGGAGGAGCAGCCACAGCTTCTCTGGCCAACCTGGGCCAGGGTCTCACCACCCTCACAGCAAAGAATTTCTTCCTCACATCTCAGCTCCATCTCCCCTCTGCCACTTTTAAGCCATGACCCCTTGTTCTGTCACTCCCTGCCCTTGTCAAAAGTCCTTCCCCAGCTTTCTTGTAGGCTCAGTTTGTCTCAGCTGAGCTTCTGACCCCACGTGTTGATTGACTCGTTGCTAATTATTTATTTGGGGAAATCTTTGGTGGTTCTCCAATGCAGATTTTTACTGGCAAGGACAGCACAGGAGTCTGGATTCTCATGTGTATCTATTTTACCCAGAAACCCAGACGTGGCAGCGAGGACAGGCCTGGCCAAGCACCACGATCAGTGAGGATGTCCATTTGCATGGAAAACAAGTAAACCCCAAAAAGGAGCTCGTTGGATGCACCAACAGGGATGGGATGGGCTGGGAAGTCAGAGATGGAGCTGGCTCCAGCTGTTTGCCATGAGGGATGGGGAAATGTGTCCTCCCTTGTTGCCATTCCCCTCCAGGGTTATCATCCATTGTCCAACGGCGTTTGGTCCCCAGCTCCACTGCAAACATCCCCCTTCTCCAAACAGCTCCACACATCCCGGCTGCTGTGTCGTGCCATGTGCAGGGTGGTGGTGCAGGAACTGGGGCAGATCACAGCCCTTTGTCCTGCCTCCTCTTCCTCTCTCTGTGGGACACAGGGCTTCCTCCTCATCCTCATCACCTTCATCTTCATCCTCATCCTCTGCAGGAGCAGGACCAGGGCTCCCCTTGCTCTGCACCGTGGCAATTCCCAGCATCTCTCCTTGGGGCTGCTCCCTGCCTCATTTTCCAAACTTCTCCTTAATAAAGTCATGAAGATCTCCAGAGGCAAAACACACTCAACTCTACCTCCAGACTCAATATCACACAAAAATTAGGAGCTTGGGGGCCTTATTTCTGGTTTCTGAGGTGGACAGCAGATGTGAGCAGGGACAGCAAGCTCTCCTGATAATTTAGTGTAATAATGGTGTTAGCAAGGGCCACATGGCTAATTTAATTGTGAATGAAACTAATCACCCTGCCAGAGCATTGCCACGAATACTTTTAAGACCAATGAAACCAGACTGGCCTGGAATGAAATCCCCTCACTGTAGCAACACGACCGTAACATCTCGTGCATATTTATTGCCAAGTACGTTGGCTTTTGGGTTATTTGACAAAATAATGGCCTCAGCTGCTCTCTGCTGTTTGGCACCGTGTCAAGAGACCATGGAAAACAGGGAATCCTATTCCACAGGCTTGTAGAAAGGAGGTGAGAAAAAGGAAAAGGAAAAGAAAGTCAACATAGGATACTTTTTATAATCATGTCCTAATTATGCAAGCAAACAATTTGATGGATTTTGTGTGATTTTTACTTCCTGGCTACACAGAAGGGATTTTTGTGTGGGGGAGGGTGTTCAGAAAGCCTCTCTGCTATTTATCTCTTTGACCTCAGCATTACCCCAGCTGTGGCTGGGATGACAGATGTACATCCATGGATTTGGAGCTGTGAGGTTAAAAGGAAAAGTGACTCATCCAGCGTGAAACCCCCAGGAAAAAAAAATCCCTTTGGATGGAGAGAGGTGTTAGACCAGCAGCTTCACTCTGGCCACTCGCTGCCTTCTCGCTGGACTGACTTTTGGTCTAAAACTGTGCAACCACAGACACTTTGGGGTAGAGTTTTTAGACTAACTCCTTAGAAGCATGGGTGCTGGGGAGCGGGGTTTGTCTGGCCATGGGTGTTGGCATGTAGGTCACCCAAGAAGCAGCCTGGAAGGGAGGAACAGAAAAATCTGCCAGCCTTGAGTGCCCTTCATAGAGCCATGGGCTGCTCTGAGGACAACTTCATCCTGTGGGTCACAGTCCTGTGTCATGTAATAACTCATCCACAAACATTCCCATGGTGGAGGGAGCAGCTGGAACCATGTAACTGTCCCAAGGCAGGTATTGGAGAACTTTTGATGCTGATAATGAACTGATTGGAAATGGAGCTGTAACAACAGAGCTGACCACCATCACTTCTGTCTGGTTTATATCCTTCAACTCCATTGATTTCAGTGCTCTTCCCACTCTGAGCTGCACTGATGTCTGGCAGTTCTTAGTCTGGGGTGGCTTTGGGTTGGGGTATCAACCAGAGAAGCTGCACAAGCTCTGCCTGTCTGCCTTAGCTTGATGTCTGGATGTTACCACCATTGTGTTGGATTTCCCTCAAGCTGAGCCTCTAATTTGTTGCTCTGTTTGCTCCAACACTTCCAGAAGTGCTTGTTTGCCCAACGTGCTTGGATCCCCGTGGCGCTCACGGGGCTCTCTGTCCCTGGGCAGGCGGGAAATGGCATGATCATATGGAAAATACCACTAGTGCTGTTGAGTTTTGTTGCCAGGGGAACAGGAGCTCAAAGCAGCACTAGGGCACACGGGCTGGTGGAAGGCTGCCTGTTGGGGAGGATGCCCAGAGCTCTCTCTTTAAACAATGACATAGCAGAAGAATGAGACATGAAAGGCCGAGAGCTGCTCTGTGGGTTAGTCTTCCATTTCTTTTGACCTTTAACTATAAATTGTCCCTCTTATGACTGTCTCATAATATAATCTGATATTGGACATGATTTTTCATGCCCTTGCATTAATAAATGGGGCTGTGTGCTCCCTCCTTCCTCTTGTTGTGTGACCTTCTGTAGGGAAAATACTTCATCCAGAAATGAAAGACTCTCTTCACCTTCAGCCCACATAAATATCTTGTGTTCACATGCAAATGCCCGGGACCTTCTGCAGGCTGTACCCAGATGTTAGAGGTAGTGGCTTTTCATCCTTCATCCTATCATTAGGTTGCTTTTATTTAGGAAGGAGAAGGATTCAAAGAGGAGCTGAACACTGCTGTGGTGAGTGAGCACGTTTGCAGCTATAAAAGCACCAGGGCACAGAGGAGTGGGAAGGTCAAACTGCCCCACATGTGTCCTGCAGACAGCAGGACTCTGCCGAGCTCCCCAGTGCTAATGGAGATACTTGAAATTACCAGGGCTGGGTCCCACCAACGCTGGCAGAACAGAGCTCAGCTTCACACCCAGCTCCAGCCCCAACTTCCTCTGTCCCCAAAGTCCTTCCCCACCAGCATCTACGGGGATCCACCCTGTGCTAATGTCTAGCTGGTCTGATGTGATTAGAACCAAACTGTGGACTTCTACAGCTTTGCAGTGAGGCTGTGGCAAGGAGCCAGTTCCCACCATAGAATCCCAGGCTGGGTTTGGGTTAGAAGGGACCTTAAAGATGATCCAGTTCCAACCCCCCTGCCATCAGCAGGGACACCTTCCACTAGACCAGGTTGCTCAAAGCCTCATCCAACCTGGCCGAGAACACTTCCAGGGAGGAGCAGCCACAGCTTCTCTGGCCAACCTGGGCCAGGGTCTCACCACCCTCACACCAAAGAATTTCTTCCTCACATCTCATCTCCATCTCCTCTCTGCCAGTTTCAAGGCATCACCCCTTGTTCTGTCACTCCCTGCCCTTGGCCAAAGTCCCTCCCCAGCCTTCCTGGAGCCCCTTCAGGTACTGGGAGGCCACTGGAAGGTCTCCCCGGAGCCTTCTCCTTTCCAGGCTGAACAGCCCCAACTCTCTCAGCCTGTCCTCACAGCAGAGCTGCTCCAACCCTTGGATCATCCTTGTGACCTCCTCTGGACTTGCTCCAGGAGGAGTCATTTCTTCACTGAGGCATTTCCACCTGCACAAACACAAGGTAGGAGAGTCCAAGGCAGTGATGCTCCAGTTTGGCCACCGCCCCACCTATGTCAAGGCACAGAAATCACCCAGTGAGAAGCAGGCTCACACTCAGCCCCGTGGTGCACACTCCAAAATTACCCTTTCTTCAGAAGTGATGGGCAGTTTCGTTTTCTGCTGACTTACAACATCCCCATCTGTGATACATCACCGAGACGTGCAGCCAAGCGTCCTATCGAGAGAGGAGGAGGAATAAAGAGCTCAGCTAGCACGGAGGAGCGATTTCCCCATGGAAGGGTGAGGCCATCACACCACGACCCCCTCAGCTTTGAGCTGGAGGCCCATGACGGCGATGCTGAGCAAGACCTCAGCCGGCTGAGTCAGCCTTACGGTCCGGGGCCGTGCGGGAGGGAGCGGGGTTATGGATGGGCTGTCAGGCTCTCCCAGCGGGATCTGCCTTTATTAGGCAGCGTCACAGCCGCTGGCACCTCGCCACGGGAGCTTTAAAAATGCTTTTAAAAAAAAATCTTGTAGGGAGGGTGTATTAAACATCCCATGCTGCTGAGAGAAAGAGCCCCAGCTGAGAGCAGTGTCTGCACAACTCCTGCCGGGTTGGTAACCCGTTCGTTGCCCTCTGCACCATCTGCCCGCCTTTGCCTTCAGGAATTGTGTTACATTTCTATTTCTTTATTTCTCTCTCAAGACAGAATTCAGGAGGTGGAGGTTACATGTGGAGTGTGTTTGTGTGTGTGTGTCAGGCTCTGCTTGTGCTGAGCAAGTGGCCAAGGGTGGCCACACAAACCATGAAGGTCTGGCCAGGGCAGTGGGTGGTGGGTTCCCCCAGCTCGGCTCTGCTCTGGGATGCACCAAATCACACAATCCCAGACTGGTTTGGGTTAGAAGGGACACCAAAGCTCATCCAGTTCCAACCCCCCTGCCAGCAGCAGGGACACCTTCCACTAGACCAGGTTGCTCAAAGCCTCAGCCAACCTGGCCCAGAACACTTCCAGGGAGGAGCAGCCACAGCTTCTCTGGGCAACCTGGGCCAGGGTCTCACCACCCTCACACCAAAGAATTTTTTCCTCACATCTCATCTCCATCTCCCCTCTGCCACTTCCAAGCCATCACCCCTTGTTCTGTCACTCCCTGCCCTTGGCCAAAGTCCCTCCCCAGCCTTCCTGGAGCCCCTTCAGGTGCTGGGGGGCCACTAGAAGGTCTCCCTGGAGCCTTCTCTTCTCCAGGCTGAACAGCCCCAACCCTCTCAGCCTGCACACACAGGCTTTGCAGGTGACTCCATCTCTTCTCCCTCTGCATGATTCTTCTCTGTTTCCTTCACCCTCTCCTCCCACAGCCACCCCAAAACCAAGGCCAGGAGGGTGCGGGGTGCTGCCACAGCAGCTCTGAGCCCTCTGCCAGTGATGGCTCCATTGGGTACGGGCAGCCCACGCTGCACAGCTGTACACAGCTGGGACCAGTGGCTTTTGGCTGCAGGGAGTGGAGCTGGTGCTCATCTCACAGTTGAAAGCGGGGTGGGGATGCAGGGTAAAGTCCAGGCAGTCACATGATGAACTTTGGTGTCAGTTCACTTTGCCTTCCTTGAGAAAGTGTCTGTAAGATCATGGAAATTAATAGTCCTGCCGTGTCTCCACTGCTTTTCCAGCCAGCAGAGCCTGTGGTGCAGCTCCTGGCCAGTGTGAGGTCCAATGCACAGCAGCTACCATTGGCTTCCCCCTCACCTGACTGCCCACCCAGCAAGTGACCGTGCCAATTTAAGTAAATTCATTTAGAAAGAGGCTCTTTCAGGCCACACAGTTTCTGTAGGTCCCTGGGGGTGAGTGCCCAAGGGGAGCTCATTCTTCCCTGCTCATTCCTTCCCTGGCCGCCCCGGCGCAGCGATGACAAAGGCCGCATTGAGCAGGAGCCCTGGCAGGGGCCGATGCCGTCCGGACACCGCTCTGCTTGTGCCAGGGATTCACAGAGGCCGTCACAAAGCATCTTCCCTTCACAGCCAGCCCGGGCTCCTGCACTGACAGCCTGGCAGGAGCAGATTTCCCCTTCAGCTGAAGCAGATTCATCCCAAATAATTGGGGATTGGGGCAGTTTGACCTTCCCACTCCTCTGTGCCCTGGTGCTTTTATAGCTGCAAACGTGCTCACTCACCACAGCAGTGTTCAGCTCCTCTTTGAATCCTTCTCCTTCCTAAATAAAAGCAACCTAGTGATAGGATGAAGGATGAAAAGCCACTACCTCTAACATCTGGGTACAGCCTGCAGAAGGTCTCAGGCATTTGCATGTGAACATAAGATATTTATGTGGGCTGAAGGTGAAGACAGTCTTTCATTTCTGGATGAAGTATTTTCCGTACAGAAGGTCACACAACAAGATCAAGAGGGTAACTGTGGTGTTAGCCATCCCAGGGTGACTGAGAGCTTATTGATCCCACTAATTCCATGTGCTGCTCTCAAGCTGCTGAGTCTGGATTTGGGTGTGTTTAATGTTTTTAAGGACAAGGTTTTGCAGAATATACTCCCATTCTTTTAGTTTAAAAGCAACGTGGCACATACCCTAATTTCAGAAATACCCATCATTTTCCAGCTGGGTTATAGGAGAACCATTGGAGCTATTCATGGCTTTGTTAGTACCCAAACTATGTATGGTACAAGCTGGTACCATGTTAAAGTTGATTTGTGTCACACAGTGAAATATATCACTTACATGTGTAGCCACAACATGTTGGCAAAATGTGAATATATATTTATTTTTGATGTGAGGTAACAAATACTTGCATGTTATCCAGTTCTGCTTCCTTGGCTAGCTGAGACTCTTCCCTTTGGGGTAATAACTGTGTTACCTTGGCCATGTGGAGCCAGCCCAACTACCAGGGAGGGGAATGGAAAGAAAACTCTTCATTATTTCAATGTTCAGTTTCTGCTGTGGAATTTTTTAGGTTGGAAATGGATGCACAGAAATGTAGAGCTAGACAAGGCATCCAGTCCCTCACCCTGAAAGATCTAGTGGATCAGGGATCTGATTGACCAGGGATTTGGTTGATCCTGCTCTTCCATGAAGATGCCAGCCCAAACTCCCCCAAAAGCTGGCTGCCACATTGCCTGTGCTGCCTGCAGAGCTGCTTGTAGGAGCTGCACCCCCAGCAGCTTGATATTAAAATAACAATTTCCAGCTTAATCTCTTCTGCTGCAAACTGAACCTGGTGCTCTTTATCCCCACCCAGCCTTGTTGGGGGAGTCCTCCAGCCCAAGCCTCCACTCTCCCCTGATGCCTGGCTGTGCTGCAGCTCATGAAGGGCAGCCAAGCCCCCCTGGGTCTGTGACCCACTGCAGCCCCTCTGGAGAGCCACTGGCCGTGGGGAGGGAAGGGACCTGTCCTGGATTTTGGCTGGGACAGAGTTAGTTTTCTTCTTAGTAGCTAGAATAGCACTGTGGTTTGGTTTCAGCTGGGTTTTGTTACGAGAAGAAGGCTAAAACACTCTAGTATTTTCAGTTGTCACTGGAAGTCGAAGGACTTTGTGTTTTGCTGGTCTGCAGGTGCAGAGGACGGGGGGCAAACACATGAAATATTAAAATCAGTAACCCAAACTGGCATTTGGATACACCAGTGGGATATTCCATCTCCTGTCCCCCACGGGCAGGAGATCCATGAGGGGCTCTTCCTCTCTGGCTCTCTCTGGCTCTCGCTCGGGCTCTGGCTCTCCCGGGATTGCGGTTTCGGGTCGGGATTGTCGCTGCTCCGGGATCGTTCTCTGGGAACGGGCCGGGCTGGGTTGGCGGGTGGTGAGCAATGGGTGTCACTCATTTGCATATTCTATTATGACTATTATTACCATTATTTTATTATTACTATTATTATTGTCATTATTATTATTGTCATCATTATTTTAAGTCTTCTTTTCTTGCCATTATTAAATTGTTCTTATCTCAACCCACGAGTCTCCCAACCCTTCCTTCTCCAACGCTCTCCCCTCTTCCCTCGGAACCGGGGCAGAGGATGGAGCGGCTGACTGGTGTTCGGTGCAGCCGGAGCCCCAGCCCCGGGCTCGGCGTGCTCCCTCCCGGCCGCTCCGGGAATCGCAGCCCGGCAGCCGCGGGAGCTCCCGGTTTCATCCTGGCCTTGACCGCAGCATCCTCCAGCCCCTCTCCGAGCTCGGAGTTGCGGTAAAGGACAGAGAGATTTGGCAAAAAATAAATCCTCTTGCAGAAAATAAACCCTCCTGCAGAAAATAAACCCTCTTGCAGAAAATAAACCCTCCTGCATTCCAGCTTGTCCTCAGAGATCAGAGGGGCTGGGGGCGCCCGGGCTGCTGTCTGTAAAGGTGAGTGGAGGTACTCAAGGACATAAATCTACAAATAGGTTACGTTAAGAAGAACAACTCTCTAGAGGTTTTCTAAGTTTCCCAGGGAAGGTTTGAATCTCCCCCAATACATGTCCCTATGGGGGCAAGAGAGCCCATCAACTGATCCCAGAAGTCACCAGTGGTTCCTGATGGTATCTGCCTGACTTGTCTGTGGTGGTATCTTGTCTAACATCCTCCCTCTCTTAGGTGGTATCTTGTCTCAATCCTCCCTCATTTTTATATGATTTCCTTAATTCCAGGTGGAGCTCGAGTGACTCTGGTCATACATGTCTTCATTAGAATTGGTGTAAAATGTCCTCCTTTTGCTTTTAAAGGTGTAGACCAGAGGAAATTCAGAGCACATGCTCAGTGAGGGGTGGTGGGACCTTAGAGGTGGGCAGCTTTTGGGCTGGAGGTGTAGCTCAGCATTATAATAACATAACAATGAGTAAAGTTCCACCGAGGACATGTTTTTGGCAAAATGATGAGAAACTGCTGTCTCAGGGTAGCAACTCTGTGGCTTATCAGTTCCACAGTCCCATCAAGTTCCCTTCTGGCCGTGGTGTCTCCACTCCACTCCGCCCTCCAAGGTGTTTCTCCTGGAGTCAGCAACTCTGAGGTTGCAGACTGTACCTGGGGAACTACCAGGGAAAGGATTTCTCACGTACCAACCCCACTCCACCCTGAAATTTCCCTTCATGCTGTACTTTCTCTTAAGAGGTAGGTATAAAGAGACTTCTAAGTCATCTCCAGTAATAATTCCATGCATGGCTGCTCCCTGAGGGTGGAGGTGCTCTGTGGCTTATCTGAGGTCATTAATTATAGGAGGACAAACCTCACTTGGAATTTAGTGAATTAGTCAGAGGACCTGGTCTGCCGGAGGGGAAAGGGGCCAGCAGGAGGTGGGGTGGTTCTCCTGGAGCAGCATGGATATGTTTTTTGGTAACCCTGGCTACGGTGAGAACAAATGGGTCCCCAGAAGAACATAAAGCTGAGCTGTTTGTGGCCCTGGGGGTGAAGGTTAGTGCCAGATCTTACTGAGCTGCAGTTCAGTGAGGTACAACTAATGGGGAGCATTAGGAACCACATCTAATCCTGCATGGTGAAAAAAGAGGTGGTTTGTCCTCATGGGAGAGGGCTGGTAGGCAGCCTTGGCCAGAGGCCAGGGCCTGGGGGAGAACAGCTCCAACACCTTCCTTTATGGGAGGAACTGCAGCTGGAGCAGAGAGTTTTAAGGACATTTAATAGAATCATAGAATCATGGACTGGTTTGGGTTGGAAGGGACCTCAAAGCTCATCCAGTTCCAACCCCCCTGCCAGCAGCAGGGACACCTTCCACTAGACCAGGTTGCTCAAAGCCTCATCCAACCTGGCCGAGAACACTCCCAGGGAGGAGCAGCCACAGCTTCTCTGGCCAACCTGGGACAGGGTCTCACCACCCTGACATGGTCCAGGGGTCCTGCAGGTACCCCAGCAGCAGCATGTTGAGCTCATGTTGGAAACCACAGCATTGCCTTGAGATGGCTCCTGGGAAATAGTCCCACGAGGCATGAAAAGTCACTTTGCCCAGGCAAATGGCTCTAAGGGAACTTTCCAAAAGCCCAAGAGTGTCCTTTAATTCCCTGCAGCAAAATGATCCCTAAAAGCGATGGAGAAAGGGCAGATCCTTTGAAACTTTGCTAATTAAAGAGAGTAATTGTCCTGAAATTAGTAAGGTTTCATAACCTATACTAGCTGAAGATTTGTCTGTAGGGCCAAATTCTTTTTGTCATGCTAAGCTTCCACTGTCACACACAGACATGCAATAAAAGCCAGATTCAGCGGACAGGAAAGGTGAGTGGAGATTTATTTTATGGCATTTTAATATGTTTCTTGAATTAGAAATAAGAAAATGTAATTTTGTTTCCTTTTGAATTTCCATCCAGTTCTAAAGAAAGTCATAAATAAAGATATTGTTATTTAGCCTTTTGGTTGTATTAATATATATTTTCCAAACATATCATTTTTCTGCATTAACCGTGGAGCTTTAAATCTTTATTAACTAGAATGCCTCAGCTCACTAATTGCTAAATAGAGCTGAAGTGAAGATATACATAACAAAGAGCAGACTAGGAAAAAAAAACATAGTTAGATCATCACAACTCTACCAAGATTGATGAAAACTCCTATAAAGAACCCCTGAATCAGTTCAAATGTCAGCAGTTGTTAAATGTAGATACTCTTGATGGATATGGAACCACATTTCTTGCAGTTGCACTTTAAATCCCTTGCTTTTCTACTTTCTTTTTCTTTTGGCTAGAGGATTTTGTAATGTCAGGGAAGAACACAGCCCATCCTGATTTAAGCTCGTTGATTTATTCAATTAAAATAAGGAAAAGCAGAGTTTCCACCACACTCTTCACCGCAGAACCAGCCATTACGGGAGGAGTCTCTGCCTCCTGCACTCCCCTGGATCACCCCAGGAGTGAACTGCCTCGGTGTCCCACCACAGGCAGAGCAAGGAACAGGATTGGCTTGGAATAACCCCAGCAAGGGCACAGGGCACATTTGCACATGGAATTGGAGCACGGATATAGGTAGGAGATGTGCTTCTCCCTTCCAGCAGCTGAAGGGAAAGGAATGTACTGGGCAGGGAAAAACTTGATGAGATATAATAAGGGCAAGTGTAGGGTGTTGCACCTGGGCAGGAACAGCCCCAGGTTCCAGTATAGGTTGGGAAATGATCTCCTAGAGAGCAGTGAAGGGGAAAGGGATCTGGGAGTCCTGGTGGACAGCAGGATGACCATGAGCCAGCACTGTGCCCTCGTGGCCAGGAAGGCCAATGGCATCCTGGGTGCATTAGAAGGGCTGTGGTCAGTAGGTCAAGAGAGGTTCTCCTTCCCCTCTACTCTGCCCTGGTGAGGCCACATCTGGAATATTGTGTCCAGTTCCGGGCCCCACATTTCAAGGAGGACAGGGAGCTGCTGGAGAGAGTCCAGCACAGAGCCACCAAGATGATTAAGGGAGTGGAGCATCTCCCTGATGAGGAAAGGCTGAGGGAGCTGGGGCTCTTTAGCTTGGAGAAGAGGAGGCTGAGGGGGGACCTCATTAATGTTTATAAATATCTGAAGGGTGAGTGTCAGGAGGATGGAGCCAGGCTCTTCTCAGTGATGTCCAATGGTAGGACAAGGGGCAATGGGTGTGAGCTGGAACACAGGAGGTTCCGCTTGGATTTGAGGAGGAACTTATTTCCTGTGAGGGTGCCAGAGCCCTGGGCCAGGCTGCCCAGGGAGGGTGTGGAGTCTCCTTCTCTGGAGATGTTCAAGACCCACCTGGACACCTTCCTGTGTGAACTCATCTGGGTGTTCCTGCTCCGGCAGGGGGATTGGACTGGATGAGCTTTCGAGGTCCCTTCCAATCCCTGACACTCTGGGATTCTGTGAGTGCCTTATTGAATACCTCCACGTGAATGTCCACGCTCAGGCACTCACTGTTTACTTGTGCTGGGTATACAGTGCACACACTGTACTTCTTCTGCCCGGGAAGGAATAAAGATCTACTGTTCAAGTCAGCCAAATATTTTTAAAATCCAGTGATGTGCCAGAAAGGATTTCTGGAACTCCAGAAGTTAAACAATTCCACCGCTGCATTTTGCTCGGCAAATGTTGCTGCTCAGAGGAAGGAACAGGACTCAGGATGCCAAGGTTGTCCCGTGTCAACACTGACATGGGAATTCAGAGAAAATCACAGAATCCCAGACTGGTTTGGGTTGGGAGGGACCCCAAAGCTCATCCAGTTCCACCCCCCCTGCCAGCAGCAGGGACACCTTCCACTAGACCAGGTTGCTCAAAGCCTCATCCAACCTGGCTGAGAACACTTCCAGGGAGGAGCAGCCACAGCTTCTCTGGCCAACCTGGGCCAGGGTCTCACCACCCTCACACCAAAGAATTTCTTCCTCACATCTCATCTCCATCTCCCCTCTGCCAGTTTAGAGCCATCACCCCTTGTTCTGTGACTCCCTGCCCTTGTCATAAGTCCCTTCCCAGCCTTCCTGGAGCCCCTTCAGGTACTGGAAGGTTGCTGTAAGGTCTAAAAAAAATCCTTTCAGGAGCAGCTCCTGATCGGACAGAACGGGAGAGACCTCTGGGAGGAAGACCGACCTTGGCACCTTCTGGCCTGGGAGGCTGTGCAGGAGCCAGGAAGGATGTGGAACACAAATGAAGGGATATCATGTGTGAGGATGAGGAGAAGCTGGAGGACTAAGTGCTCAGCAGGTGAAGGGAGATACATTCCCTTTGCTTGCTCCTTGTGGCAGGCCAAGAGGTCATGGGTGAATGTGTAGGAAAATTTAGGAAGGATGCTGTCATCCTCCTGAAGATTTTAAATCTGAGATGTGAGACTTGAATCAAGCAAAGCTAACGTGTCCTCTGCACGAGCAGTTTTCAGCACCTAGTTTTCCCTTCTAAGGTGTTTGTGAAATATGTTGTGTGTGAGGAAGGGATGTGATGTGACAACTCAGCACAGATGGATGCAGAATGAGTAAGGACACGGAGCCGCTAGCCAGCGCTGGAGTTAGTCAGCAGCAAAACCCCAGAGCCTACCAGCAGCGTGTGGCTGGGCTGCTCAATTTAGTATAAAAAGAAGAAAAAAAAAAGATGTGGTGGCCCTTTCCTCATTTGTGGACTCTCTTCTGGAGAACTACATCTCAGTTCCACATGGAAAATTCAAACAGAAGGAGCTATGCCCAGAAGATGATAGTCACCTAAAGCACAGTGACTGCAAATTATCCTCTCTCTGGAGAGAAAGTTTCATGCTGATACGACTTCAGCTGGGTTCAATCTGTGTTTTTTTAAGGTCTGACTTTTCATCCAGTAATTAGTAGTCTAAAGAAAATGCAGGTTGAGATTTTTTTTTTCTTTTTTTCCATGACCTTGTAATGTCTTTTACCCACATTTCTTAACTACATCTTTCCTTAAACCTAAAAGGAATAATGTGACCAGCTGGCCTTTCCTATTTCTGGATTTGATTTATGCTGGAGTCTGCGAGGGGATGACTCACAGACCCGGCTTTACGCTGGCTGCTCAGCCTCGTACCAAATCTGTTAAAATCCAAGGCATGCAGGGAGGAAGGTCTGCACAGCAGGGAATGACCTGAGTCCTCTTCCACGCTCCCTCTTGGACTTTATTCTGTGTCAAAACGTGTTTCTCCTCCACAAATCTCTATATTAAAAGTGGAAATGCCTTGCAGGTTGCTTTCTGAGCTTCAGCCAGGGTGGCCAGGCTGTCTTACTTCAAAGCCTTTGTTTCTGTCAGTTGTTAGTAGGGAAAATTACTGCTGTGTGGCAAACACAGAGGTCAGACGGGCAACGCTCAGCAGCTGCGTGCTTGCCAGCTGCCCAGGTACATTCCCCACCGCTTCCACCCCAGGGTGTGGTGACATGAGGAGATGGGAATGTGTCTTTCTGCCCCAGCTGGGGCTGGTGCTGAACCTTGCTGTTGCTCTCAGCATCTTCCCCTGGGCTGCAGCAGTATTTGCCTCTTAGTTCAACCAGGGAACACAGTGTGATTCATCATTCCTGCTAGCCAAGTTTACAAAAGAGCTTACTCACCGGCTGAGGAGGGGGCCAGACTTTGATTAAAAAGCATAAAACATGGATATGATTGAAAAAAATGTTTCAGCTGAGACAATGCCTCCTGTGTGTCGAAATGATCAGGGCTGTTGTTGCTCATGTTTTCACAGAGCTGCCCGTCTTGAGTCCCCACCGGCAGATTTCGGAGCAGAATATCAGAATATCATTTATAAAAGCTGCCTCCCTCTAATTCTCAGCCAGGGCTACAATTTGCCTCCCTAAGTCCCCTGATTCTTTTGAGCAGCCCTGGACAATTTGGAAAATCTAATTAAAATATGAGCAGTGTCATTTTAAATAAGGTAAGAAGGGGGGAATATATGTCTTTTCCCTTCCCTGTAGTGAGACACCTTTGATTCTGTGTGGGTGCACTCAGTTTTCAATAAGCTAGTCAGGCAATTTCTAGTGATTTCTGTGGTTGCAGAAGTTTAAATGACCTTGTGAACGTGCAGCTGGGCACGGCTCAGCGCTGCCAGAGCAGCCTCGGCTGTACCATAATTACGTTAAACAGGAACACGAGCCGGCGGATTCCTCCCCTCGTCTTCCCGACGCAAAGCCAGCTTTAACTTCCCAAACCTGGCACAGGGACAGCTGGAGCTCCTGCTCTGTGTGACAGACCTTTTCCATCTGCATGGCTCTGTGTTTATCTCACGTTAATTCTCGTCTGGTTTATCTGCGGTGGAATTTAACAGCGAAAATCCCATCCGTTCATTCCTCCTGCTTGCACTTTGGTGTCCTCAAGGGGTGCAACCTTGAATAACACTGTCTGCTTGCCTGCAGCCTCTCCAGTCTGCTCAGCTGGGCTGTGGACCAGCATCAGGGTAGCTCAGGACCTCACAGGATCGAGCTCCTGAACCTCTCTGGTACAAAGGACCCTTTGCCCATTCCAGGAGTGCCCTGGGTGTCAGGTCTGACTGCTCAGAAACGTTCAGAGCGGGAGTTTGTTTACAGCCGAGGTCTCTGAGCTTTGTCACAGGACAAAGTGTGATATAGTTGACACCTCAGTGTTTCACAACTGGGTTTGTTTAACCTGTGCAGGGCCACCCTGTACAAAGACATCCAAGTTTGGCCTGAGCTGGCTGCTGGATAAATTTATTTGCCATCCAGAGAGCAGATGCCGAGCAGAGGAGCGGCGTGAGTGCGCGGAGCAGTGGGCTGTGTGGGTTGTGGATGTGCAATAACCCGGTGTAGGTTTCTGTTGCTGCTGTGCATCATCTGAAGAGGAAATTGTACCCAAGTCTGCTCATAGTGAGGTGTGTACATCTGGCTGTGTGGTCTTTTGGGCCAACCTTGCATCTTAGTCACACCTTTTCCCAGTGATGGGCAATGTTTGTCATGCCCAGGGGTTCTGATTTGGGATGGATTCCTGACAAGAGCTCAGGAATTCCGCTGCTGCCACAAGTGCTCCCTGATTTTGCTGTCAGCTGGGTACCAGGCAGTGACTGAGTAACACCAGTGCTGAACCCACAGGTGCAGGAGACTCATCCAAGTCCTGCACCCACCCTCTTCCTCACTTCAGAAGTCCCTCTGCTTCTGCCCATCAGTGACAACAGCGCTGGTATTTCCTTTGGTGTGCCAAATCCTCAGCTTGTAGCATCCATCTGTGCACACACTGAAGGAAGACTAAGAATTAGATGATATTTCAGCAGACACCACTTCAGTAGCGTAGCATGATCTTTTATCTCTAGTAGATATAAAGGCACTGGTTAGACTTTTGGCTGCATATTTGAGCAGCACAGGGAGGATGTTGGCATGCATTGGTTTTTGGCTTCCATTCTTGCTCTTTTTAGGATCTGGTGTGATTATTTTTTCATTCATAAAAAAAATCCCCAAACAAACCAAAGGAAGAGCAACAGACAGACAGCTAAATTTAGAATTTATTCATGTACAAGGTCCTTTTACACATGTACTTTTTAGTTTCAGGGAGAAACCTGAGCTACACTGAAGTCAGAAATAATTCTGTTATCCAGACATATCCCTGCCTCCTCTGTTCTGACTCAGTCCATTGTTTTACGTGAAATACTATCCTGCACTATGTAAGTACTCTTAGATAGTGTTAATATTTCCTCTGCTAAGATCTCAGACAAAAGCTTTGTATATATGAAATACAAGGGGGCATCCAAAAATACTCCTGTGTGCGTCTGGCAGCCAGGTTCTCTGCAAAGGGATTTTGACTCCACTTTTAAGGAAGGTAAAGGCTTGAAACACTCATAAAATGCTCGATTCTCCTGGTTTTAAACCAGATCTCCATGTCATAGCTCTCCAGGTGCCAGCTGGAGTTGTGCTGAAGAGACATCAACCTGGACTGGTAGGATCAGACGGCAAAAAAACCACCTGCAGTCATTGCCCCCTCCTCTCCCTGGGCTGTGGCTTAGTGAGCATTGTCTCCTCCTTCTTCTCTTCTACCTGAAATCTCTCATCCTAATTTCAGGATCAGAAGCAAAGGATCTGGTTTTAACCTGAGACATGTTCCTGGTGCTGCTCGGGGCCACTCTGCAAGTTTCCCTGCCAACAGAACTCAAGCAAAACAGGTACTTTATAAGGAAAACAGTTAATATAGTATTTGGAAAATCAAGGCTCTTTGTGCTAATACTGCATGATATGGTCTGTATACACAAAGGGACTTATTCACATAAGCAAAGACAGGTTCTTGTGTTCCCTCTGCAAACACACTTTTAGTCCTTCCCACTAAAATAGAGAGGGGGAAAAAAAAATCTGTTTCTCCATAACATAAGAGCAAAAAGTCCATCATAAAAAATAGGTTAAAAAAGAAGCATCAGAACTAAGAAATCTGGCTCTGAATCACATCCCTGTCTCTGGAGAACGAAGCTGTTTTTACTGTCTCTGAAACAAACATTGTGAGGGGCCCAAAAATGGACACAGTATTCAAGGTGCAGCCTCACCAGTGCCCAGTGCAGGGGGAAGAGAACTCCCCTGGTCCTGCTGGCCACGCTGTTTCTGACACAAGCCAGGATGCCCTTGGCCTTCTTGGCCACCTGAGCACTCTGCTGGCTCATGTTCAGCTGCTGTTGACCAACACCTCCATGTCCTTTTTCCACCAGCCACTCTGCCCCAAGCCTGGAGCGTTGCGTGGGGTTGTTGTGACCCAAGTGCAGGACCCGGCACTTGGCCTTGTTGAACCTCAGACAATTGACCTTCACCCATCACTCCAGCCTGTCCAGATCCCTCTGCAGATCCTCCCGACCCTCCCATCCATCTTGGTGTCATCCTCATGGGACCAGGGGCTGCCTAAGGCCCACAGGGAGATGGCGGGTGACGGAGCCGCCCCAGCGCAGGCTGGGCTGGCGGCTGTGCGGGCAGTGCTGGAGCCTCAGGAGCAGCGACCTGGCGGGGGAGGCTTTCAGAGCCAGGCGGGTGGTTTTGAGGGAGCCAGCGGGGTTTACACCTGGGGTTAATTTTTCTGCGGAACCCGCTTTTACCCGGGGAAGCCAGGCCTGACAACGGCGCCTCAGAGGGGTGTGCGCGGCTCCTCGCCGCATTACGGCGGGAGAGGCGGGGGCTGCGGGCGGAGCTTCAAACGTGGCGGCGGCTCAAGAGGAGCGGGGCCGGGAGCGGGGCGGGACCGGCGGCGGCAGCTGGAAGGGCCGGGGCGGTTCTAGAAGCGTGAGGAGACGGGTTGCGGCCGGGCGGGTGCGCGCACAGGTGAGGCCGCTCCCCAGCGCTGTGGGGCGGCAGCTCACGGCGGGCGAGCGGGTGGGCGAGGGGGCTGCGCCCGGTGCTGCAACCCCTGGGGTCTCTGCTGAGAGCCCGACCACGGGGCTGCTGCGGGCGGCTGTGAGGGGAACGGGGAGCCCTGCCCGGTGCCGGGGTCAGGGTCGGGTTGGTGGTCGGGTTGGGGGTCGGCGGTGGGTGCGTGTTCGCGGAGCTGACTGGGAAGGGGGCTCCAGCTGTGAAGTGCCGCGGTGAGATGCGCGACCGGTTCCTGAGGGCGAGTTCTCCGCCGTTTGGGTGCCCGCGGGTCCCCGGGTCGCTGTCTCAGGGCAGCACCCGAGTCCCGGTGGGTCCTTAGCGGGTGTAACGGCGGTTTGTAAGTTGCAGCTGCCGGTCCCGGTCCTGTCTCTGTGCTGCCGGGGAACTGCAGCTCAGCCGGGTGGGGGGGGCGGAGGGGGGGAAGCTGAAATTGACACTTAAAAAAAACAAATACCGGATTTCTGTCAACACGTGAGGAGTGGCATCGTTACTGAAAAGGTGGAAGGGCCGATTCCTCTTTTCCCTGCACTTTGCTTTTAGATAGCAGTGATATTGCCACGGAACTTGGGAGGGTGCCGGTGTGACAGCTCCATTAACCGCCTGTGCATGTGCTTCCAGTCTGCTGCAGCTTCGAGATACAGCAAAGAATGTCTTCACCTTCATAAAGGTGTTAAAACCTGCGGATTATATCTCATTTTGGTTTAACCTGAGATTGTTTCCCCCCAAAAAAAATTGCTTGTCCTGTCTTTTTAAGATGCCAATGTGACAGATGCATTAACCGCCTCTGCGTGCGCTTCCAGCTTGCTATAGCTTAGAGATAGAGCAAAGAACATCTTAACCTTCATAAAGATATTCAAAACCTGCTTGTTTAGTCTCATTTTGGTTTAACCTGATTTGTTTTCCAAAAAAAAATGCTTGTCTTATTTTTGTCAAAGCACACAGATTACTGAGCTGTGGGTAAGCCAGGAGAGCGCGGACAGTCCGGTACGATGTGGTGATCGATGCCTTGGTGGAAAAGGGTTGTGAAAGCTAAAGGCACTACCTGGAGTGTTATCACAGCTCAGCTGTGCCATAGTCATGCAAAACATGCTTTTAACCAGATAGGAATAGTTTTATTTCAAGCAGCAAAGAATGTCCTGATAACCTGGGAGCAAGGAGGAAAGGTGTAAATGAAGATGATGTTTGGAGCTGTCTGGCTTTGTGATGGTTGATATTCCTAACCAGCCATCACCCCTGTTCCTCAGTAGTAGGTACTGAAAGCAGGCTTTCCCAGAAGACATTTTTGTAACAAAACCTCTTGCCCCTTAATTTTATAGGTGTTCTGTGAGGGTGAAGCTGAGCTGGAAGTTCACCACAAGCCATCTTTACCAGAGTAATACTTCAGCTTTCTGACATTAAGGACCTAAGAAATAATCCCACAGGTATGTTGTCAAGACATATAGCAACCAATAACTGCCACTCATGTTTTACAGGCAGAATGTTATTCTACACTTGTAAATTGGCTTTGCTGTGACACTAACAGAGAAGAATTTTGCTTCTTGCTTATGCCATGATTTCTTGAGATTCTTTTCTTTTTTTTTAAAGGTATTTAATCATATTCTGGGAAGCAGTGCAGGAAGTAGGAGCCCAGAGTATAATTATGTATTTCAAAGGCAGTAACAGCAGAGGGAGCATGATTTACCATTCAGTATAAGAAGTTTTTTCAGTCTTGGTTTAAGTCAGGAATCCAGTCTGTTTATAATTTCCATGCTGTGCAGATTGGCCAACTTCCAAAGAAGCAAGCTGTAAACATAGATGCTTTTCCTATGACTAGTTCAGATTTCTGTGTATCATTTTCTATATGTCTGAGAAATGAGAATGTGGAGTGTTTCTAGGGGGCCACATTCTAGGGTGATCTTAGAATAGTGTCAGCCCCTGCACCTCTGAGATAATGTCTGATTTTAATTAAATTGCTGATGTATTTGAAAGAAACAGTTCACCAACAGACCTTTTAATGTAAAAACCTTCTTTCTGAACAGGTAGACTTTTTAAATGCTATACAAGTACATGGAAGGTTATGTTTGGTATCATATACTAAAATTATAGGCTTTAAATAGTAAAATGCAGTTGAAATTTTAATACTGAAAAAATAAACTCTAGTGGAAAGATAGCATGCAATCTTATTGTCTTTGCTTCCTGTGGGATTTGACTCTAGTCTGCTTCCTATGAGATGAGCTTGCAGATGCTGCAGAGTAAGATGCAAGCAGATTTGCTGTACCTTAGAGTAGCATGAATTTTTTGTGTGCTGGAGTATGGCAGAAATAGTCTTTGCTATGGGTTTTAAAAAAAACCTTTTGGGAGTATAATAAAAATGCTTATAATTTCTAAGGTTATTATAACAAAGGATAACACAAGCCATTCTCTATTAGCAGAAATGCAGGCAGTTTTGCATTAATGTGCTATATTCTTGTTAATGCCTGCAAATGAACAGCTTTTCTTCCTTTTCTTTTGGCTGGCCTTGAAAAATACAAGGCACTCATGTTGTATTATTTGCTAGGCAATTATAATTATTTTCAGATGCACATTAAGCCCTTTGGCAAGAAAGGTAGTGGTGTTGGCATAAGCTTTTTTTGAGCAGTAAATCCAATGTGTACTGGAGGAAGGAGCTGGGAAGCAGTTACTTGGTGAAGAGAGAAGAGGACTGACTTGTGAGGAGGCACCTCATGCTTGTTGTGTCTCCTGGGGTATGACTGAGAGAGAGCTCTTGAGTTTTGACATGAGGTTCAGGATACAACAGTGTGGTCTGACAGGCATTTAAATCCAAAGCTCTTTGGCTCAGAGGAGTGGTTGAACATTGGTGCATCTGAGTTCATGTGGATAATGAATTTTGGCCCTGAATTACTTGTTTCAAAGTCTTCAGCCAATGTTGCTTGTTTTCTTGGGGTACCATTAATATGCTTCCTTAGTATTTAATGATTTTTAAATAGTTTTATAGCTGCCATCGTGTGCCAGGCATCTCCTGGTGAATGTGTCAGGCTAATCTGCAGACTGGAAATACTGCTACAAGCTGGATGGTTTTTCATGGCTGCTTTTCTTGTAGAGATATTGAGAAGCTCTTCCTTGGCAACATCCCAAAAACCTGTTTACAATTCAACCCATCTTTTGCCTCTAAATAAGGATGTAAGTGATCTTGCAGGTTTTTCTTTGTACTATTTTCCACTTAATTATAATTACCCTTATCTCTAGCCATCAATACTGACAGCAGGTTGTTGCCTACTTTTGAAGCTCCATTGTTTGTGGAGGGGAAAGGGATGAAGCCAGCTGCACACACAGTCAGTTCAGTGCTGCTTGCTGTGCCTGCAGCAGTCAGGCAGTGGGTGGAAGGCACTGGCATTTGGAGAAACCCCAAACAAACTTGCCTCATCCAAGAGCCCAACCTCAAATTACTGTTGGAGGAAGAACTGTTCTTCAGAGTGTGGCATATGGGCGTCAACTGTGTGTGTGCCAAGAACCCATCTGTGGCCTGAGGTGACTTTGAAGTAGTGATTTATTTGTTAGCTTTCACTGTGATGCTTTAAATTTAGATCCAATGTGGAAGCAGCTGTTTCAGTGGTGATTTTCCAGGTGTCTTTAATAGCACAGAAGAGGAGGCAGGCTCGAACTCTTATTTGTGTCATCAGCTTGTAAGTTGTTGCATTGTGATGGTTCAGAAAAATGGTGTATTAATCAGTTTTTGACAGTATGTAGTTATAAGCCTTCATCTCACAAACTTTATTGCCCTGTAGCATGCTGTGGGTCTAAATCTGTAAGAATAGAACCAAACTAGGCAACTATTATAATAGCTCAGAAGAAAACATTGCTGTGTGTTCAGGGAAAAAAAATCAAACCAAAAATCTGTAAGAAATGGAAAACTAGATGTGTTAGGAGTCATTAAAATGTGTCATGAAGGAAGCATTTCACAGAGAATGTCTGATGACCTAAGGCACTGACAGAGCAGTGACTTATTCTGTGCTAAGTCCTGGTGATACTCTGAAGCAGTGAGCTGGCAGTCTGCTGACCAGTGATGGGACACAGGTTTTTGACTGTAATTTTGCACAGATCAATGAAGCTTAGTGCTTTCTCTTTGCTTTTGAAGCTGTTACATCTGTTTTAGCTGTTATCCAACTGCACTGCTATCCTGCTTGTGAACTACTTTGGAGTGACTGTGAGGTAATGTCGTCTTGAGTTTTGTGGGCTGGAGACTGAAATATAGACTGAGAAAGAAATACATTCATGGTGGCTGAGATGAACACTGTGAAACTTTTTTCCCCCTTACCTAGTTTTTGGAAAGAGGAGTGACCTTGCTGGCAGAAGTTTGGAGCAGCTAAATCCCACCCCAGTTCCATATCTCCCCTGGAGAAGCCTGATAGCAAAGGGAGTGCTGTTATGTCTAAGTGCTGGAGTGGAAGAATACTGTGCTTGGTTTTCTTTGTTCTGGAGTTCAGGTGATCAAAGTGAGAGTTCACAATACAGTGAGAGTTACACTCTGGCCTGATTTGCCATGATAAGCAACAATAAGGGGTGTGACTTTTATTCTTTAAATTGCATGGACTGGTTTTATGGTGTTCCACTTAGTTTAATTCTTCTGCATAAGTCTGTAGAGATTTGGAGCCTGGGTGAAGGACTTCTCTTAATCCCTGTTTTTGGTTAGGCTGTCAGGCAATTGAAGGATTTCTTCTGGGTTGTTTTGTTCCCTTACCTGGGAATGAAAGCTGACCCCAGGAGTGAATGCTCAGCCATGAGATAGGAAACTGGAGATGTGATTTGCACTATCAGGTGTGCTACTACTGTTACTTTTTCTTTTTAAAAAAGCTGCAGAATGCAAATCAAGTCCCTTTTTACACCCTTGTGCCACTCACTTGCTGTGGCTCTTTAGTGGGATGAAACAGGAGAGAGGTTGATGTTTTTTAGTCCCTCTAGCTCCAGCATGTGTGGGTAGGTGTGCTGCCTCCTGTCTGGAGGAAGGCTCTGTGAGGATCATGCTCTTGTTCTGTGGGTACAAAAGAGACTGCAGCCTATCAGTTTGATCAGAAGTGGGAACCTTAAAGGGACTGAATGAGTAATAGGTATTTTTTTTCCCCTTCTGACCTGCAAATGCTCTCCCTGTGGCTTGTGTGGGAGCTGGCTTGAATCCCCACTGACTGGATCTGAAATTTAGAGTGGGTGAGAAACTGATAAACCTGGTAGATGTGAGAGTAATTTTTCTGTTATAAGTCAAGTCCATGTTTTTATATCTTCTTGATTAAAAAATGTTTAGAAAGCTTCTTGAATTCAGTCTAACTTGTGGAGAAAAATTCCATCCTGGTCTAGTTCATCTAGAAGAACCTTTTTTCCTTCTGCCAGTGCTCTCTGACAGCACTCTTTCCAGTGGGAGCAATGATTCATTGAGGTCTTATTTGAGAAGTAAAGTGTTTGTACAATATCCATTTGGTTGGCTTTTTAGCTCTACTGGCTGGGTGCATTTAAGGGAAAGAAAAGAGCAAAAAAATTCAATATCTGTTACTGAATGCAGTGAAGTTGAGCTCTACTATGAGTGTTGCTGGAACAGCTTCTCACTGTAGTAAGAACTGTCTCTCAGGTAAGAGGGTGGTGCTCATCTGAGGTGCACATGGCCTTGGGATCCCTCTGCTGATGCCACTTGATGATCCAGGGCAGGACACTTGTCCTTGAGCCCTCTTAGAGCTTTTGCTCAGGGTGATGTGAACTGCCTGCCCTGGGTTCCTGCATGGCCACAAGCCTTCTCAATCTGTTGCAGAGAAATGTTCCTATTCTCACTTAAATAAAAGGAGATCTTAAATTCACCTGTACAGGATGTCTTTGTTATTTGGAGATGCTGTTGGGGGTGGAAAAAAAGTGCCAGGAATGTAGGTGGTACTTGTCAGACACAAGCTTTCTATCTGGCATTTCTATGCAACTAAGTTCTTCTGTTCCCTGCTTGAATAAAACTCATTATAAACACTTGTCTCAATTTAATTATTGAGGTAGGAGGTGTTAATGTCCCTTCTGTCTCTTACCCTCTTCGGTAGCAGATGGTTTAGCTGTGGTGGGGTGGGCATGCATACGTGTGTGTGTGCACACACATGCTTGTTCTGTCCAAGAATGTGGTTATAACATTATGCTCAGCCTCCTGTAATTCATTATTTGTGCTGGTTTTCCCAGGAACAGCTGTGAAAAGAATGTGTACAAACAATCTGAAAACCCTGCAGCCAGGTGTCCTGCTTGTTCAAGCAAGAGCTGATTTCTCTGTTTACTGAGGTTTCTGTTTATTGACTCAAGTAAATCTGAGTAGGAGGGCAAAGCTGTTAAAGATCTGCTATAAAGACAAGCTGCTAGCTGTAGTAAGTGTTCTTCTTGGCAGATATCCCCAGCCATGAGAGAACATGATGGGGAGGTGCAGGACAGAGAATGTAGACTGGTGTTGTTTTAACTGGAAAATTCCCTTGTAATTCTTTTGCCAGGCTTTTGTGTAGTGCATCCAAGAAACCACTCCATGAAACGACGACAGACTGTGCAGATGGACAGTTGTGGCTTAATATATCCAAATTAATGCGCTTCCCAAGTGCTCTTGACTTGCTGTGCTTTCTGCTACATCACTTATTGTGGCTTTTAGTGTTGGCAGACCTCTGTGTGGTACTATTCATTCAGCTTCACTCCATTCTCAGATTACCCATGTACTAGTTCTGAACTAACTTAAACAAGCAGTTTGGGAATATGTGGTTTGCAAGGGGGTGTGAAACAGGAGGGCAAAAGGAGAAGACTTCTTATGATGCTGTGAGACGTTTTCCTGCTTACTCATGCTTGCAGACTGTTGTGGTAAATGTTTCTGATTTCTCATGTAGTCTTTTAAAGCAATCAAAAGGATAATTGAAAAACAATCATCTTGCCATGTGGTAATGCACAGCAGAGAACAGAACTGCTTTGAATGTTCCTAGTGACAGTAGTGTCACTGTGTTTAGTGTTTGTCCTTGGCACTGCTGAGCTCAGCTGAAGGTGAGGGCTTCTGTCATGCTGTGGGCTTGAAAAACCCAGAAGGAAAGGGTGATATCCACCTTCCACCTTCTGTCTTATGTTGTGTGGACAGATATGTGGAGCCCAAGGGAACAATGAGCTGGAGTTGTTCCAGGATTATCTTATTTTAGTACCTTTCCACTTGCTGCACTGCTTGAAATTTTAGAATAGTCCATGTATTTTCTCTTCTTTCTCTTCTCCATCCCCCTTTCTCATCAGATTTAAGTGATTCCATTTTCTCCTGAATAACTGTGTTATTTACTGTATTTGGAGTAAGAGCAGGTTGCAAGTGGTCATTTCCAGCTGCCAGTTTACAAAGGTTAAGAAAAAAGAATAATTGCTTCTTGGATTAAGGTGAACAGTTGGCATCTTCCTTCACCTGTGTGCACAGGTGTTGAGAGCTTGGTGTCTGAGCAGCAGTGCTCATAGGTGAGGGCTGGCTGTGGTGGCTGCTGCTGTAGCAGCTCTGGAGTGAGCTGTGGGATGGTCCAAGTGCAGTGCAGGCTCCTCATAAATCTCCTGGAAGAGACAGTCCTGGCCATCAGATCTACCAGGAGAATTACAGCTCCCAGGAGGTTCTTCTGTACAGACCTTGCATCCCATATTTCTCTTGTCTGCCTGTCTGCTCACACTGGCTTTCCTCTCCCTGCCTTTGGTGGGCTGTGTTCTTAGAAATATAAGAGTCAGCTTTCAGTGTCCATCTCCAGGGGCTGGATTTCTGAGATGGCACAGCCTTTGAAATACAAAAGTCATAAGGGCTGTGCCCAGTGTGCTGGCATGATGCATCTTAAATAAGCAGAGATGGAAATCTCACTTTCCACTTTTCCAGCCACTGCTGCCACTCTAATGCTATATTTCTCTACTTGGCTTTCTCACTATTTGTCTTTCTAGAACAGTTTTTCTATAACTGGGTTTTACAGCATGCTACAAGGCTGACCATTTAATTTAGACTTTTATTATTATTGGAATATAATACAACTTTGTATACTCACTTATTTTCCAGCTGTAGTTATGCATGATGTGGAAAGCATTGAGCTGCCCTTGCAGGGGTCTTGTTTTTGCTGTCTCTATGGATAAATCTGTTGCTCCTATTAATTCTGTCAGGTGGACCTTCCATGGACTGTAGTGTCCTCCATATAAATCCTGAGGAGTATCCCAGGTAGCATGTGAAACTGTTAAGTAGCTCCTGTGGTTAAAGACTACTTTTTTTTAAGCTTTATTGATTAGAATTCAGTATTTCAAGGGCATAAATAATTTTCATGAGGGTAAAGTGACTGAAGATGATTAATGCCTTGGGTTTTTTTCTCATCAATAAGTTAATTGGTTTTGCTCCTCACTTTCCTTTTAATTTGTTACAGGTTTGAGCTATCAAAGATGAAGCCCTGGCTGCAGTTGGTGTTCTTGACCTGGATTGTCTTGATCTGGCACACAGAAGCAGAGTTCTTCACCTCCATAGGTATGGAAGGAACTAATATGGGATGTTGTGATGTAGTTAATGTGATTGCCAACACTGTTAGTTTACAGATGAAGCATATGGCTTTTATCATATGACCCTATCAAACACTATCCACACTTGGCAGAGCTGGGCTTCTGCATCCTTGATGCTCTTCTGCAGTGTCAGTGCAGTTTGTTTGCAGTCAGGTAACCTCCCACATCATGACCAACATGATGCAAGTTTCTTTGGGCACTTAGTGAAATAAGTGCCTGTTTTATTGAGAGTTGTGTGCCTGTTGTTGCCTTGAACTCAGCACAAACCTTATGCTGAAATGCTTAGTTCTGAATGTGATGTTTGAAAATAAGTGATAAATATGTGACATTCTTTCACTGAATCTGAAATCTGGCTTCTCAAAAAGCAAGAGTTAGATGTCAGAAGGAAAAACTGTTATCTCCCTTACTTTATGTGTTGTGAGATCTGAGTAAATCCTGAATTACATTGCTATAAAGCCTGAAAATAGATTGATTTCTTTAAGGACAACTTAGTTTTTGTGTTCCACTAGCTGTGATACAGCCATGCATGATTGTGGTAGAGCCTAAAAATGAGCACAAACTGAGTTTTCTGCTGTGACTTGGTCTAATGTTTTCCTGTGGACTAGTGTGGGGAGTTTACCTCCATAAGGATAATAAATTAACCACAACTGGCTGCTCTCCAGAATGCTCTTTGAGCTCAGTGGAGCTGTGTTTGAGTGGTAGAAATCAAAACTGCTGGAGATTTATTTTGCACCACACTGTGTAGAACTGCTCACCCAGAGCAAGGCAGAGTGGTGTTTCACTACCAAGCTCCAGCACATGCTCCTGTGCTCTGCAGTGAGCTAAGCAGGATTTAAATACCCATGTATTATTTGGTTATCTTTTTTCCCCCTAAGTTAAGCAGCTTTTTGTACAAAGTTCCTGTGAAAGATCACCTTTTTTAACACTTACCTAGTACTGAACTTTTCCTAGCTCTGAAAATAGCACAGCCTGCTGACTTCCATCTGCTTTATCATGCCTCATTAATAATTACTTTGGAATGCTGAAACTAAAGCTGTGGCTGCATTTCTAAATCTCATCTGGTCTTTTCAGTGTTTGAAAAGCAAAGTTTGCTGTTGCAATTAGGATTGACATGCTGGCAATTTCCACTAAGGCTAATCAGGAGAGAGAGTGTGTGTGTGTGTATGAGTCTGTAAACATGAGTCTGAAATTCCTCTCTACTTAATGTTAGGTTGTGTTTCCACAGTTACCCATATTGAAAAGCAGTAATTTTAAGTGATGCCAATGGTTAGACTAATAATTTATTAGTGTGACCTAATCTATATCCATATGTAAAACAGATGCTTTGGCAACTGTTTGGATTTTTTGTTGCTTTGACTCAATAGCTGTATGAATGTCAAACCTTTCTTTTGATTGTCTTGCATACAGCTGTAATACTAAAAGTAATTCTGAGGCAGTGGAAGGGTCACAGCAAAGCTACATGAGCCATTGAAATTGGGATTTTAAAAGCCCCTTGAAGCATTTGAATGCCAGACCTGTGTGTATAATGGCTTTTGTGGTTTACAGATATTGAAGTGCACAGCCTCAGTTTGTCTCTTCTTTGTGGTGGTTTTAATAGCCCTAGAGCATAAAAGGTCTGTTTCTGTGCTGTTGGAAATTGTTACTTTTTTAGGTCTGATTAACATTTGCTCATACTCTGTTTTTAGGTCAAATGACAGACCTGATCTATGCAGAGAAGGACTTGGTCCAATCTCTAAAGGAATATATCCGAGCAGAAGAGAGCAAGCTCGCTCAGATCAAAAGGTAAGGGGAGAGGTTTGCATAAAAGATGACAAAATCCTTCCTCTGGGTTCAGTTAACACCACACCTTTGTGTCACCACTCTCTGCTGCTTGATCTTATTAGTATTAGATCTTATTAGTATTTCTTCAGTAGGTAATTATGGTGAGACCATAGATACTACTTGGTTGTGAGTTATTCCCTGCAGAGAGGGGACCTTGCTGCAGAGATCGTTTAGACTTTGTTTAGAAACTGTTGTCTGCTGGGCTCTTCCCACTTTTCCTGGTACCATGACAGTGCTCCTGTGGAAAAGACACTGCTTGTGTCAGAGGAGCCTTGTCCCTGTGAGTTAAGTGTTCTGTGCTACCTGTTGTTTCGTGGCACCAGCACTGCTTACAACAGCAAAGTGTGCCAGTTGTGGTGTTAGTGGAGCACACACAGAATCATCAACTTCCCTTCTGTGCAGCACATTATCCTGATCCCTTCAATCACTTGAAGGGCTCTTGCTGGCAACTCCCATTTTCTGTGTCCCTTAGGAAGACTGTTAATAATGTTCTAGCTGAAAGTAATATCTGATGGGGTGTGACTCTAGAAGAGTCTAAATGAGGTCCAGGTTCAGAGTGACTGTAAATGGAGCCATGCTTTCCAAAGAATTGCCAAACTCCAGGCTATGTGTGGCAGTTTGATCTCTCTTTGGGGGTATAGGGTGGGGATGAGGCTATGGAGTAGTGAAATGATATGAATTCCTTGTCACTTATGTACACAGATGTTTGTGTCTTGAGAAGCTGCCCTGTTGAGGAAAAGCAATCTCCTCTTCAAGCTTTGTTAGAGAATGTCAGTTCACTCTGTGTATAAACTGATTTTTTTAAAAAAGTCTTTTTTTTCTTAAACTGACATATGTAAGTGCTTTTTTAATGTGTTAAACTTTCATTTGACTCATGTTTTGCTGTATTTCCAGGCAAGAGCATTCTACCACTGTGTCAATATTTGAACCCTTGTGCCCTGCTAGTGTATGAGGCACATGCTTTGTTAGAGGTGCTAGATTTTATCATTTCAATATGGTAACACTGCAGTACTTTGTTAGTTCCAGAGGCATGTTTATGATTCAAAAGCACATTGTGCATGAGGGAACTAGAACTGGACAGTATTTACTACTTTGTGAAATAAATATTAGAAGCAGTGAAAGTCTAAATTAAAAAAGGAGTGCAGGTGAGACTGGTTTTAATGTGTTGTCAATCTGATATCTCTGGAAAAAACATCTTTTATTCTGTTGCAACATCATAGTACAGTGAAGCCAGGTAGCCTGCCAATATTTAACCTGAATTTATGTGAAGTTGTTTTTAACCATAGTTCATT
Organism: Caprimulgus europaeus; assembly: GCA_907165065.1. The sequence goes on along the minus strand of OU015531.1, from coordinate 48,959,567 downwards.
CATGGCTTACTGGGTTTGAGATAACAGGCTCAACGATGGTTTCTATTCAGTTATTAGTTTATCTCATTAGAGGGTTTTCCTCTTACTGAGAGAGGAACACACAGCTGGGCCAGATGTTTGTGTTAAGGGATAGTTTAAGGGGCAACAGAAGTTCTCACTGTAGCATCAGCAATGTAGTTGGCATTTCAAATGTACCATAAGGCAGAGGGTGAAGTTTCCCACTTGAGCTTGGAAGCTGATCAACAGTGTGATCTGGGTGACTGAAACACTGATCTTGGTGACTGAAACGCTGCCACTGTACTGTCTGAGGGCTTCCAGTCTGAAAATCAAAGCTTAGGGTTTAGTTTCCATCAAGCTCTAAAAGCTCTTGGGGTTTTATTCATGTATGTATTTTTACTAAGATAGGTAAATGACACTCACAGTGATTGTGTGCTATATCTCATTATTTTCTGAAGTGCAGTGTGCTGGAAATTGATGGCTGAGACTCATTACAAGTGAGATGCCTGCCTACTGTAATAAGATTTAAAATAGTAAGCAGAGAACAAATTCCTTTTAAAAGACAATTGTAACTTTAAAAAAATCAGTTGTACTTCACTTTATCCTTGTGAAGTTGAAAACTTGAAAGCTGCTTATGATGGTGAAAGTAGCAATAAATTAATTCTAGCTGTGCAATTAGGATGACTTAAGAAGGAAGACATGCATTCATAAATTGTTCTCACACTGAGGTGTACACTTCTTGTTCCAGCTGGGCTGAAAAAATGGATGTACTGACTAGCAAATCAACCTCTGATCCAGAAGGGTATCTGGCACACCCTGTCAATGCATACAAGCTGGTGAAGCGTTTAAATACTGACTGGCTGGAGTTGGAAAACCTTGTTCTTCGGGATACAACCAATGGTGAGGAGTTAGAGGGGAGGAGGGGTCAGGAGGTGGCCTTACAACACAGTTCCTTGTCCTCCTTGTGTTGGGTAAAGCTGCAAACTCAGCTGTGGTTTAAATATTATTGCTAAGCTTGTTTGAAACTGGTAACCAGGCTGTTCACTGGTTACCCAAGTGAGTGCAACTTGCCCCTGGGACACATCTCAGTCAAGACTCACTGTTATCTGTCTGAGGCTCACCTCATTTTGTTTGGCTGGCCCTGTCTGGGGCAAAGTGGAGAACAGGATATACTGAAGTCTTCAGCTGTGGTGGCAAATATTGTTTTATGCTTAGTCTTGAGCTTTATGTTCCTTTATATAAAAACTTACTCATCTCTTTTCCCAGTCTGCTGCCTGTCTTGATGATCGTTGTTTTTTGACCATCTTGATCAGTAAATAAGATTCAAGAATCAAAATGAGACCCATCCTGAACTGGGGAAGGAATTCCTGTCAGCCCCAGCACTAACAGTTGGCAGATATTGTAGTCAGTCTGTTGATAACAGGATAATATACAATTGCTATTTGTAAACCTATCCTAAATCAAATGTTTCCAGTACTAATCTTCCTTTTGCATCATACTGTCAAAGTGTCTGCCTGAATTTGCTTCCATAGCTTATTTTTTTTAAATGCAGGTTTATTTTTACTGGACTCCTTGAAAGTAAGGGAGGAGAGGCCATGCTTTTCAGGCAGAACACTGCATGTTTTCCCTTGCTACTCTGCATATGCTAAAGTTTAGGTACTTTGAAGTTTTTTCCAGCCAAGATTTTTTATTGCCTTTTGGAATAATCATCTTAGATGGAAATAAAATACTCAATTCTATTGCATACATCTGTCATTAATTCTTTTTCTAAAGGCTTCCTTTTCCAGTTCTGCTTGCTGCATGACTGAAATGACGGGGTTGTTTTCCTTCAGTTGACTGCCCTCACTTCTGCCCAACCAACCTGCTCTGCAGCCTTGATATCTTTATCTAGTGCCATTTAATTTCATTTCTAAATGTCACCTGTTTTAACTTGTCTGGTTTAGAAGCCTCTTACCAAGTAAGGTCCTACCCCAGCTTAGAGGATCCTGAATCAGGGTCTCAAGCTCTTATGGCTTTGCAGGTTGGAGGACAGAGTAGGAAATCATTGATATTGCAAGAGAACTGATGAAAGCTGTGAAGTTTTCATGCTAGAAGGAGGCATTACAAGAGAATGAAGACCATGAGTTTCACATTGTACTTCAGTAATTGTGTGACACAAGAGAATTTATTAGTATTTAGTATTTAGTATTTAGTATTTAGTATTTAGTATTTAGTATTTAGTATTTAGTATTTAGTATTTAGTATTTAGTATTTAGTATTTAGTATTTAGTATTTAGTATTTAGTATTTAGTATTTAGTATTTAGTATTTAGTATTTAGTATTTAGTATTTAGTATTTAGTATTTAGTATTTAGTATTTAGTATTTAGTATTTAGTATTTAGTATTCTATTTAGTATTTAGTATTTATTTAGTATTTAGTATTCTATTTAGTATTTAGTATTCTATTTATTTATTTATTTATTTTTATCCTTTTTTAAATTCTATTCATTTATTTATTTTTTTAATTCTATTTTTTATTCTATTTATTTATTTTTTTAATTCTATTTTTTATTCTATTTATTTATTTTTTTAATTCTATTTTTTATTCTATTTATTTATTTTTTTAATTCTATTTTTTATTCTATTTATTTATTTTTTTAATTCTATTTTTTATTCTATTTATTTAATTATTTTTTAATTCTATTTAATTAATTATTTTTTTCTATTTATTTATTTATTCTTTTTATTTACCCTTTATCCCTTGCTTGTGAGCTGCATTTCTTAAAATGAGACTGAAAACAATGTTTTTAACTTGAGAGCCTAATAAAAAGCTTTTAAAGTGGATTAGTTGAATCTCAACTCCCAAAACAAAGCAGATGTTTCCTCTGCTGTGTCAATCTGGCACTGACACCTATCCAGGCTCTGGAAGTAACATCTTTCCCTTTACTGCAAAGGCTTCATTGCCAATCTTACAATTCAGCGCCAGTTCTTCCCCACCGAAGAAGACGAGACGGGAGCTGCGAAGGCTCTGATGCGCCTGCAGGACACCTACAGGCTGGATCCCGAAACTCTGGCTCGAGGAAACTTACCAGGCAAGTGCACAAAGGTCTTGGAAGTGGTAACATCCTCAAACTCTCCCCAAAAGTCCTTTTTCAGCAGTGAGGAAGGACCATGGTGCTGAGGGTCCGTGCGACTTGGATACTTGAGGACTTGGAGAACAACCTTGAGGTTGTTCCCACCTAAGCCAAGGAGCTGTGGTCTGCAGTGACCAGCTCATGTAACACTTCTTAAATTAGAATTAATTTAAAAGAAAATGGGGATTTTTATAATTGCTATACCAAAACAATAACAGACTGCATATCTTTTTGTGCTGGTTGCTGTGTAAGCAAGTAGCACAGGTACTTCTGTCCCAAAAAACTTAGTGACCAAGAGAAGGAGCTGCTCCATAACTAATTGCTCTGACAGCTCTTGCAAAGCTTGGCTCTCTTCTCATTTGCTGTGGTTTGCCAGTGAGGCTTTGGTCGAATAACTTTACTCCTGTTCTTTATCTATGAAATGGGGACTGACAGTTTTTGCCACAGAGAGATGTTTTGGAAAGCACATGGATATATTGAGGTGCTTCAGTGTTTTGGCAGCTGAGTCCTGATAAATGTTTGCTGCTGCTTAGGAGAGACTTAGTGAAACAGGTTATGGTTGCTAGCAACATGCTGTTTACAAACTGAATAGGCTTCACTATAATGTGGATAGATGAGTTGAGAAAACAGTCTTAGTTATTACCTGTAGGTTATGAACAATGAACTTAAAATTAACTCTTATCTGTGCATATGCTGAGCTGGAGCAGCTGGAAATCAGTGTACAGTTGCAGTCAAATGGATACCCAGTTTGTCTAAATCACCATCAGCTTGCTTATGCACAAATTGCTCCAGTAAAGAGCAAACAAGCTAGCTCTGCATGTAGTCAGGCTTCTCTGATCATCTCCCAGTGTTCATTTGTAGGTTCAGTAAAGTCTGTTAAGCTGTTAGGCTGCTTTGCCTTTCTATTCAACAGAAAACAGAAGAGCTTAACACTAATTTCTGTGTTGAACTTCTCTTGGTTTCCAAAGGAGTTAAAGCCACAGAATTAGGATAGAATGTAATCTTTAATTTTGAAGGTGATCACTTTGGTACAGACCCTAAAATATGGTCAAAACATTGTCTTTTAGAAGCCTTTCTGGATGGTAAGTGTGCATTTATAGATATTCCTCCTTGTGCCCCATGTATTTGAAGGCAAAGATGCTTCTGTGTGGATTGCTTAAAGCTCTCTTGTTTTTTAGGAACAAAATACAGATCCTCTCTGACAGTAGGTGATTGCTTTGGGATGGGGAAGACTGCTTACAATGATGGAGACTACTATCACACAGTCCTCTGGATGGAGCAAGCCTTGAAACAACATGATGAGGGGGAGGATACAACAGTCAGCAAAGTGGAGATCCTAGATTATCTCAGCTATGCTGTTTTCCAGTTTGGGGATTTACACAGAGCCATGGAGCTTACCAGACGTCTGATATCCCTTGGTAAGAACAAAAGACTCACTATTCCACACAGGGGAGTGTTGCCAAGAACACTCCTGTCATGGCCCATGTGTGTTGGTGAGCTGACTAGAAGGTTCTTCTGCCAGATGACCTATAATAAACAGAGGTCCTGAAAAAAAGTCTATTTATACCTGAAGTATCTTGAACAAGGTATCTTACAGTCCATGTTCCTATTACCCAAAGACTAAATGTGTGTCTGGGTGCTGTACCTGTGTGCTTTGCCTCAGTCTACTGAGATGCTGTGTCTGGTCATGGTTAAAGCCTGGCTTGTCTCAAGTGGAGATCAAGGCTGCCACGGACTTGGGCAGCATGCTGTATTGTCTGTAAAGTCCTACTGACTTCACATAGCTTATCTTTATTCCTCAGTGCAGGTATTTTCTGATGCAAGAAGAATACTGAGTTCTTGAAGTATTTATTCCTGAATATTCAGAACAGATTGAGTTTCTTAAAGCCTCCTTTTTATCTCTGGTCTGTTTTAGCTTTCTCTTGAGTAAGCAAATAAGCATTGCTTTCTATCTAGCTTTGCCTGCTTCCTGCCTTGGAAAGGTTTATCCTCCCTAATTAGAGTTAACATCTACTGTGTTATGTGTTTGTATGTTTTCTTAATCAGCTGTGGTTTTTAGTGTAGATGTTAGCTGTATCCTGAGCGTGGGTGAAGCCTTTTCTGTTGAAAAACGTTAGTCTGATTTCTGCAGACACTGAAATTTGTGGATTAAAATGTACAAGAACATGAATATGTATTGAATCCAGCTCCCTCTGCAGTAGGGTTTAGCACTGATAGCAGAATGCAAATCCTTATCAGCACCAAACAGTGGAACAGACTTGGCAGTCCTTCCTGGGAACAGCAGCTTCCTCTGCTCTGGGCTCAGCTTCCTCCTCTGGCCACTGTTAGCCTGTGCTCTAATGAGTGGTGACTTGAGTGGCCTTCTGGGTTAGTTCCATAAGATATGGATGATAAGCTTGAGAGGGCCAGAAGGGAAAGAAACTGTTCTAAGTGCTAGTGTCCAGAAACAAGGGAATTGTTCCTTCTTAGTTCTGCAGGTTAAAGATCTATTGATAATGTTTACTGATTCATACCAACATCATTGATAAATAACTAAGGATAGGTCCCATGGTGCTAGTGATCAGGATACCTCCCATATAAACCTCTGACACACATCTAGAGATGGATGCTGTAGGTGGGCTGTTGGTATCTCTGAGCTTCCCAACTCTGGAGAAAGTCTTTGAGGCTGAAGGCTGTGGCTGGGACTCTGCTGCATTCCTTGGTTAAAGCACGCTTGTGCAGTGTGGAGGAGAAGCATGGTGGAGAGGAGGGGTGCAACAAGTAGACTAGCTTGATCTCTGCTGATGAGCTCTATGATCTTTGGTAGAACTGGGCAGAAAAGTTGAGAGAAAAGGAGGGATGTGAAGACTAAAACATCTTTTTTTTTTTTCCCTTGTAATACAAATTTTGAGATGGGTCCTCCCAGAAAAGATTCTTTTGCAGACTATGCTACCTTGCCTCTGCAGAGACAAACTTCCCAGTGCTAGTTTTCAGTGCAAACTGGAACCAGTGCCTTTGGTTGCCTGATAATGCTTTAGGAAGTGGAGAATTATTGCTGTCTTGACACAAAGCCTTGTTTGTACAGTTCCTGAGACTGCATAAATCACTGCTTCTGTCTGTTTTTCTCCCAATGAAGACAGTGCTCATGAGAGAGCAGGCAGTAACCTGCGGTACTTTGAGAAGCTGCTGGAGAAGGAGAGAGAGGAGAAGGAGAAAGAGAAAGAGAAGTCAAACAAGACCACGACAACAACAGAACCAGTGGTGCAGAGTGGTGCCTATGAGAGGCCTCTGGACTACTTGCCAGAGCGTGATATCTATGAGGCCCTTTGCAGAGGTGAAGGGATAAAAATGGTAAGAGAAAGGCAAGAATTCCCTGACAGCTCTGCCTTTGCATAAGGATGATCAAGCTTGTTGGGACATGTGAAATTTTTCCTTCTGTGAAGCTGCTTTTTTCTTTTTTAATAAAAAAATAAATGTAGTTTTGTGCAGACTGAGATTTGTACCTTATGTCTTGGCCTCTCTAGCTGTTAATCCTAAACAGCAAACCAGCCCTCAACCATACCTTGTTGAAAATTGCTTCTCCTCAGCCTGTCTCCTCAGCCATTTCAAATGCTGGCTGTACAGATACACTTGGAGGCTTTTTCCACTGACAGCTGCTTAGGCTTTTCCATACTTATGGAATCACATTATTCCTTCCCTTTTACATCTTAAAGACATCTCCTTCTGGGGAGACCAACCAGTCTCCAGTACCTCTCAACAAACATGGCTTTAATTCTCAGTGCAGGGAAAAGAATCAATTTATTCCATCTGCATAGTCTTAATTATAAGAACCAGACTTTTTTTACTGCTGGCTGTTTGTGCAGTCACTTGCTTAATCTGCAACCTATTATGATTTCATTCTCCTAAAGGTTAGTGTTTCAGATATTGCTTGGTGCTATCAAGTGGAATATGTTGTTTATTTGCAGTAAATGCTGAATCACTCATGCTTACCTCTTAAATTTGCCAGTCAGCTGATGGCTTTTGCAGTGTCAGTGGAATGAAGCTCACTTTCTTTTTGTCTTGCCTGTTTTCAGTTCATGAAAAGTGATGTTTTATTTGGCACTTTCTTTCAGACACCTCGAAGACAGAAGAGGCTGTTTTGTAGATACCATGATGGAAACAGAAACCCTCACCTGCTCATAGCTCCCTTCAAGGAGGAAGATGAATGGGACAGCCCTCACATTGTACGCTACTATGATGTCATGTCTGATGAAGAAATTGAGAAAATTAAACAACTAGCTAAGCCAAGGGTAAGTTTCCCCTCTTCCATCTCACTAATGACTGCTAATTCCATGCTTTAATCTCTATTAGCAAAGACTAGGCAAAGGATTTGAAAGATCTGGTTTCATACTACAGATGATACACTGCAGCTGTGAGCCTAAGGGGAACGATTTCCAAACTGCCTGGTGATGTAGGACCATAAAGCTCAGGCTCCTGAAGGTATTTATGCATTGTTGCACTTAATTATGCAAAGTTCTCAGTACATGGCTTAGAAACCTTCTAGGAAACTAGAGACTAGGTGTGACAAGGTTGGTGACTGACTGGCTTACAGTGATAGGAGTAGTTGATATACCTGTAGTCTGCCTTTTGAAATGGAGATGAACTTCAAAACAAAACTTAAAAAGCCCAAATCCCAACAGAAATGGGAAGAAAAATGTTTTTTCCAAGTTGTGCTAGAAGAATGTCTAGAGGTTTGGTTTTTGCTAGGGGTAGCCTGGAATTCACTGCTTCTGTTTTAAACCAGACCTGCATGAGGCAGGCACTCTAGGTGCATCCAGCAGTGTAACTGCAGTGTTCTCCTGAAGCCACACACAGCTTACTTGAAATAATGTGATACAATTAACAAAGAGTAGAGAAATCAATTGTTCTCTTAAGTAATTCCCAGCCTGGAACTTGGGAAGGATGGAGTACTTGTAAGGATGAATGCACAATGCACTCACTCTCCCAGAACACTTTAGATCTGACTCTTCCACCTAGATAGCTGTCTGGGCAGCAGAGACATAGATGTGACCACTTCAGTCTGCTAGGTGTAGATCCAATCAAAGGCAGCAACTTGGGGAACTCTAGTTTTGATGCAATACCTGATGCCCATGGTGTGAATTCTAGTGCCTGTGCACACAATAAAAAAAGCAGCCACCTAATGCAAAGCTAATAATGATCTTGTCTGATTTTTCTGGGGGTGGAATTGCCTGTCTAACTGTTTCCTTTCTGGGAAAAAAACCTGTGGCAGTGTTGAGATCAGTAGTAGGTGCTACACCTTACTTGTCTGTCAGGTCTGAGAAGCATGTAAAAATAAACATTTCTATTTTTATAGGTCAGTGGTTCATTTTAGAACTCTTCTAGCTACTGCTGTGAAACGTGGTACTAAAATTCCAGTCAAGAATTACCCTTCTGTATGTGTTCCTAAATGTAAATGTAAATATCTAGTCAGAAACACTGAGAAACTGATGCTTCCTAAGACCATTAATAATTTGGGATGTTTGTGAAGCTGGACTTCCCTGAGTGCCAGCCAGCTATGGGAGTGTTGGCAGAACACTCCTGTCTCGAGGAGGGCTCTCACCTCCATAAATGGAGACTTTTTCCTATTACATCATACTAAAAAACTTCTAAGACCTTTAGATAAAATGGAAGCATTCAGATAGAACATGTCACCTAATCTATTTTATCAAATTAAGCACACTTGAAATAAGGCAGCTATTCATTTTTTTGTTAGGTTTTCCCTTTCAAAGTTGAACATAAACTTTTCCATAAAACTTTGAACCTTAAGTCTTGCTCACTGGATTTTTCTTATGCTACTAATGTCAGAGGAATTCTTTGTATAATCTGTGTAGTGCAGAACTGGGATCAGTCCCTGTAAGAGCAGGTAAATGTTGTAGTCTCAGATTCAGATGCAAGTTTTCAATTAAAAAAAAAAAGCAACTATTTTCTTTCAACTTATTTTTTTCTAAATCTGTCTACAGCTCATCTGCAGGAATAGCTTTGAATTCTGCTGAAAAAATGGAAAATGCAAGTCCTGTGATGACATGGTCCTTAATAAATATAGCTTAATTTCAGCCAGGAAATTTTAGTTGGTAATCATGGAAGCTTTCAGACAGAACTCTGAAGCAGTGTGTTAGCTTTGGGCTCAAAGATGAGCACTTCCTTCGTTCTAAAATGCATTTGCAAGAAACTTCTACTTTTGGGTCCAAGCACCTTAACATTATCTGCAGTTTGCACTTGCCAATATTTTGTTTTGTTTTGCAAAGAACCAACATCTGTAGGTGATTGGGAGTAGCTGTATTCAAGTTTTCATGCTTGTTTTGCAAACTGCAATCACTTGTACTCCAGTTCCAAAAAGTAGTTCCAACTTTTCACGCAATCCATCAGAGCTGACTGGGGAGAGAAAGAAGAAAGAAGAGAAAATTCTTAACTTATTGGTGTGGATAGAATTGGGACAGATCTGCCACAGAACTGAGAGCCTTATTCCCCAAGTTCTGGATGCTACTTGCCATATAGACATGCCTGAACAGGGCAAAATATGGCATGGAGGAGACACTTGAATATCTTGGAGCTCAGCACTGTAGGATTTCAGCAATAGAGAATTTCAGAAGGAAAAGCCAGGGGAGTGCATGCCAAACTGAACAGGCTCAAAGAAGCTTCTGAGCAATCCAGTGGGTTATGATGACTCTTCAAAGCCCAGCAAATGCCTATTATGAGGCTGCTTTCTCCACCCTGAGAGAGGAAGCCTCACATTTATCAGTTGGTTGTACTAAGTGAGGTATAAATTGTATGCCTTGAGTAAAGAAGCCTGCCTGTCAGAAAGAGAAATGTTCTGGTGTCCTTCAGAGGAGATATGGAATAATATGAATGTAGTCAGGCTTATTTTAGTTCTGATCCATTTAGATCAAATGTTAGGTGTGGAAATTGAGCAAGCATATACAAGCTTGAAAATGGCAGTGGAATGAAAGGTTTGGGAAGCTAAATTATATCCTAAAAGCTAGGCTTCAGTGTACAAATGAAGAACAACATCCAGTCAGCCTGGCTCTTCTGTTATGATTTATGCAGGAGAAAGCTGGAACAAAATAGCAGTGACTCAGAATTACAGGAACAGCTGTGCCAAGAACTCTTGTATAGGGACAAGACAGCTGACACGAATTGTAAAGCTGGCTGGAGACTTAATTGAGGAAAAATGAAGGAAATAATGACTGTATACTCTGAAGAAAATGCAAATAAAAAGGCTTTCTGTAACCTATAATGAAGTGGATGGAAGGAGGCATGATTTAAAGTGTTTGTGGTTTACAGGAGATATATTTATATGTGGTCTGAGTTTACAGTCAAAGAAAGGAGTGTCCCAGTTCTTGTTCTCAGCTGCAAGTGTAAAACCAAAGTGACCTGTTGTGTTCTGCTAGCAGTGGTCTGTCACTTTGACACCACAGCAAATCTGATCAGTTTTGCCAAATCCTAAATCTTTCATTCAGATACAGCAGTGTGGGCTGTGATGGTGCATTGCTGTTTGACATGGAAAGGTGAACTGTGATAGGTGAACTCTGCTTTTCCAGAATTACTTTCATAATGTAATAACATTATCTCAAACTGTCCCTAGGAATTAAATGCTCCAAGCATCTTCCAGCTGGAAAAATCTGAGCATGGTAATGTTGAGAGTTGCCCTCAGGAGTTTTCTACCCTTGTGGATTTCCCTGCTTTATAATTTGAACTCATTCTGTAAAAGTTTTCACTTGTTTTTCATCTTAATGAGCTTGGGGTTTTCAGTCCACGTGAGGAGCAGGGTGATTAAATTTATGGAGTACCCAATGATTTTTCTCTTTGCCAAGAACTTGGGCTTCATATGTTGTTAACTTTTCTTGTTCCCTCTCACTCATATTGACTCCAGCTGTTTAAAAAATGCTTTCAAAACCTGTTCAGCAAGCAGTATTTGTGGATTGAATGAATATCATGGCTTTGCAGTCAGTCAGATTCTTTTTCCAAGATCAAATGCAGGTGATGGATTGCACTTGTGTTTCTGCATGTGTTGTTCTAGCATAAAATCAGAACAAACTCTAGGTCAGAGCTATAACTTTCATCCAGTGAAATATCCAAGTTGGACAAATTAGGTGTTGATTTTGGTGAAGATGAGATTTTTTTTCCTAACCTGTAGTTGATGTGTTTCTTCCCCCTTGGGATTTTTTTTTGACACAGCTGTCACGAGCCACAGTACGTGATCCCAAAACTGGTGTCCTTACAGTGGCTAGCTACAGGGTGTCCAAAAGGTAAGCACAGAGAAGAGTTTAGCTTCAAGGTTTTTGTGCTTAACAGCTCTCATCTGCTACCTACAGCTGAAAACTCAAAGTGCTTTGCATGTACCAAAAGCTTGCACAACAAATGCATGGTAAATGGCTCCTGGCCATCTGATTGAGGGCAGGAGAAACCTTCTGCCTTGGGGAAATGGGCTGTTGTGGTTGATATTCCAGGGAAATGGGTTGTTGTGGTTGATATTCCAACATAATGTGCTGCAACCCTTCCTTTCTCCTAGCTCGTGGTTGGAAGAAGATGATGATCCTGTTGTGGCCAAGGTGAATCAGCGCATGCAGCAGATCACAGGGTTAACAGTGAAAACAGCTGAGCTGTTGCAGGTTGGTGCACTTCTCTTGTCAGACTTCATCCTGGTGACAGGAGCTGCTGGTCAGGGTGCTCTGGTGCTTATGGAGGTATAAACAGAGGTTGGCTCTTATCCCATCCCTCTTAGGGGTTCTGCTGACTAGGCAGGTGGAGTAGGTAAGGTGGGTATGTGTGTGGGGTGTTCCCTGCTGCTGCTGCCTGTAAGGACCTGGCAGGTAGTTGTTTTCCCTTTGTGTGCCAGGCAGAGAAGGGTGGAGATACCAAAGACATTGAAGATAATTTTGTGCAGGAATCTGATTTGCCTGTTTGTTTTGAGGGAAGTGCCTGCTGTTTATTTTCAAGTCTGCAAAAGTTGAACCTGCTTCCTAGCTGAACCTCTGAAAGACAAATATTTTTTTTATAGTTTCATATTCTTGTATGCAGTCTGATCTCTGGCTGTCTGTGGGGAGGAAGGACAGGTACAGCACTGTACCTTGGCCTCATTATTGCTCCTCTTCCTCCATGCTCCTTGAATTCCTGTTTTAGAGCCTGATTGGTGTTAATTACTGGCTATCCACAGAAACCAGGTAATTGTGTAGTGATCTTAGAGACATGTTAAGTGCAGCCTTGGAGTAACTAAATCATAAGTTATGTGATCCTCAGATAAAATAAGTGGTGCTTCTGAGCTACTTTGAGCCTTCTGTGTCCCTGGGTGGTCATGTACATGTACCAGATGATAAATGTGTGTCACAGTCTAATTCTAGGCCATGTGTCTCTGAGTTTGGAGTCACATTCTGCAGAAATACACACACACACACTCAACTCCTTCTTCTTTAGAAAGAGGAGCAAGAGTGTGGCAAAACTAATGCTGCTAATTCACATTAAACAGGCTGTTGTAGTAATAAGTAGAGTGCTGCCACTGAGAAACATTTGGTACTGAGAAATGCTCTCAGTGAAACCCTTGAACTATGAAAGGGAAAGAACACTTAAATTGTTTCTCATCCACGTACCTCATTTCTGGCAATCTAAAGAGAAGTTAAGAGTGCTATAGATAACAATCTTGCCACAAAGTTTTGTTTCTCAAAGCATGTTTTGGATGTCTGAGAGCAAATGCTATCTTCTGCAGCCATCACTTGCAGTTCAGTGGGTGTTTATGCTTTCTTCTTCCATGCTCCAGGTTGCCAACTATGGAATGGGAGGGCAGTATGAGCCACACTTCGATTTTTCTAGGGTAAGATTGCACTCTCAGTTATTTCTTAGTGAAGAAGTGAGGATGGGGGGAACAGTTTGTTTTGAGAGAAAACTGTTGAAACTATTTTCTGGGGAAACACTTAATGCATAGCCCTGCTGCATGGGATGGGGTGTGACCTTTGGCAAGCCTTTGCACTGCCTCCTGTGATGCTGAAAGTTCAAGAGGACAATGAACAAATCTGACTGCCTGCTTATCTCTGTCACCTTGGTTCCTTGCACAGTATAGAGACACTAAAAAGTAGTTGTGCAGCACTTGAATGGTCTCTTTCCATTACTTTATTGAGGATTTGAGGTCTACAAGCCCTGGATTGTGAGTCTGTTCCATTAGGCTTCTGAGTCCTCCTTTGGATATTTTAAAGTACTTTGCAGGATCTGGCTGAGCAGAAGACATCCCTTTGCCTCTCTCCAAAAGAAAAGTAGTCATTATGGAAATCTGCATGGGTCATGCAGCCTTTCTGGCAAAACCCTTGGTGTGGGTGCATCTTATAGGGTCTGAAGAGGGTTTGTTAGGTTGGTGTTCAGGAGAACTTGTAGCTGGTGGCTGCTGGGTCTGTAGTAGGCACTAGAGGGCTCTACCTGGCAGATAACAGCTCTAGTTTGCTGCAGGTGGGGAGAAAAGAGGGACAGGTTCTTAATTATTACCCTAAACCAGCTCAATTGTACTGCAGAGCTGTAGTGTCTGGTAACTTCAGATGTAAAGTCCATCTGATGCCTTGGGTTTCCAGTAGAACCACATGGCATTTCAATGGAATCTGGCTTAATTCAGGCTGTCCCAGAGGTTTTACCTGGAAGAGGGGATGGCTGCAGCCAGAGCATAACTCAATAATTGAGGGCAGAATTGAAGCCACCCAACTTACCCCTGTTTAAATAAATAAATACAATCCTGAACTTCACCACTGGAAGCTCCTGCTCGTTAGCTTTGGCCTGTGGAGAGAATTTTCCTGTTAACTTTGACTTTGTTTCCCTAGTTGAGCAAATACTCTTAAATCCTCTTCAAAGCCTTTGAACTCGAGGACCTCAGCCATCAAATTGGCCAGGGTGGACATTACTTTTGGATTCAGCAGCTGGAGCAGAGCTCCACTTGGAACATAACCTTGGCTGCAATCATCAGTGAAGGCAAGGCAATAGCAGGATCTGCCACAGCTTAGGGCTGGTCCTCCAGGCTCTCTGTGTGTCACAGATTCCAGTGGTGAAGTACAGAGGAACTGTCCTGTCTCCTGATGAGCCTGGCACCTTTTTGTTCCCTTGCAGTTCTCAAACAGGGACACTTTAATAGCTGCATATTGCAGTTTTGGTATTTTGATTGCTCAAAAGTTAGAGAAATCTTTTGCTATTGAAGCTCAGAAGTGAGTGGCTGGACCTGGCTTTGGCAGTGGTGGCAGAAACAAGGGAGTCTTCCACATCTCAGTGCTCTTGTGTTGGCTCTCTTGGATTGAATTTGCTTATGCAGATGCAAGAGCCTTGAGGTTTTTTTAATGAATCCATTTCAGGAAAGACATTTTATTTCTTGAGATATACTTCAAATAGATTGAACTACAACATCTTGGAGATGGTGGCTGTGGTTTTCCTTGCTGTTTGTCTTTTCTAATACTGTTTTTTTTTCCTTAAATGTTAAAAACTATTGGTTTTGTGTAGAAGAGTGCACTTAACTTCTAGCTAAAATTACTTCCTGTTAGTGATGTAAACTTTTAATTGCATTTTTATTAAGGGTGGAGAGACCCATTGGTATTGCAGATGTTCTTTCTGCTTCTACACTGGCAGCCATGTGCTGTCAGACTTCAACAAATGAAACTCAAAATGTTTCCTACAGAGTAAAGATGATTTGATCTCTTTGATGTGGTCCTTAGTCCTAGACAGGCAGCCACCTGAAAGAAGTGCATTATTGCAATGGTGCAGTTTTGCCTGCTGGCAAGAAAAAAGCAGTTTCCCTTCTCATGACAGTGTTTCTGTAACATTTATGAGAAGCTAGTGTGTTATCTAAAGCCCACTGAAGATGAGACTTCCATATCCACCTCAGCTGTTGACTTTGGATCAGTGTGCAGGACAGCAATGGCCTGTTGTGAACTCTACTTGGATAACATCTGTGCCACAGGCCCTGAAAACATCTCCTTCTGCTCTGCCCTAAGAATTGCTTCAGTGCTGCTTCTCCTGACGGCATCCGAGTGCTACGTGCATGCGGTTATGCACCTTGGCTGCAACTTGTCATGGCTTTAATGTTGCCCTGTATCAATTGTCCCCTTTCTATTCCAACTCTTAAGTGGAGCTTAAGGAGAGCTCCCCATGTGTGACACTAGTGAGAGCCTGTCTGGACCGTGGGTTAAAGTTGTTGTCTGTTGCAGCGACCCTTTGACAGCACACTCAAATCGGAAGGAAATAGGCTAGCGACGTTTCTTAACTATGTAAGTACCTTGTTTGTCTGCTGTCTGTGAGCTTGAAGTTTGCAGTTTATTCTCATTTAATTTTGTAGAAAGATGAGCCAGATGCTTTCAAGCGGTTAGGGACTGGAAATCGTGTGGCCACTTTTTTAACCTATGTAAGTATGATGATCCTTTCCGTGTCGAGTGTCACTTGAGCAGCATCCTGTTTACAGCTTGTGTGGTTGGTTATTTGTAGAGATTCCCTGGCAGCTGGAAGCAGGGATTTCATTATCCTTGGAGCATCAGGTGCTGTCCTGTCTCAGTTGTCAGAATTCTGGTGGTATTGAACTGCAAGAGCAGAAAATTGGAATATAGAGCCCAGCTTCCTCTTTTGGCCACTCTACTATTAAGTCTTTGACCTCACTGGGTTCCTGTTAGTGGGAGAGGAGAATTTGGCTTATTTCTCAAAGGCAAGTGCTTGAGGTACTCCTCATGGGGTATGCTGTTTGAGAACTTGGCTTCTAGACATTGACTGTGAGCCAGTCATGTTCTGCCACCACTGTTTGACAGCACTTGATGCTGTGGGCTGTCAGCCTCCATTTGAGCTGTTTGTTAAAGCCAGAGTTACTCTGGCAAATGGAGGGGACACAGCTAATAAACCCTGTGCAACTGGGTGACAAATGCATAATAGAAAAGATCCATTAGCTGCATGCATTATACAGCCTCCAGACCATGTACACTGCAATCATAACTGCCACAAATAATAGTGGCCTGATATTTTCCCAGGAGTCTTCTGACAATATTTTATCTATCAACCTATACTTACTACTTCAGTAGTTAGGTTCACCTAATTAGGATCACCTCATCTACTGTGTCTCACTTTAAAGTGGTACAACTTCACATTTAAAATTCTGTGACAAAATGTTTCTAACTGAGCTGGTATTTTGAGTGTGAAACACAGCTCCAAGCAGAACCAGAAGTACTTTCAGCTTGAGACAGTGGAGGAGGAAATAATCTCTGAAACAAGAATCAGAATAAGATAAGTAGCTGTGAAATAACCTGCTGCTAAGAGGCTTTAGTTTTAAATTGTCTGTATTTTTTTTTGCTTCTCAGACTTTTGGACAAGCCTTGATTTAGACTGAATGATACCTTCTCTGCCAGTTGTACATGGTCAAAGGCCACTTTTGATTGTCCCATGTAGAACATGCCATAAGTGTAACAAAACCCTTACTAAAAAGAGTGGTTGTGTTGCTAAGATGTAGGAATTAACTTGCAGAGTTGCATGCTCACCCTTTCCAGTTGAAGGGACAAAACCTGTGCACCTGTGGCACCTTATGCCCTTTATTGTAGGTACCAAGCAGGAGGACACCAGAGTGGTAATAACATCTACTTTAAACAGAAATCCACGTTACAATAGAAAATGTGGGGACTGGGGAAGTGTGTTAATAGTAGTTCTGCTGTTTAAATTTGGTGAGACCTGGATCTGATTAATTTGTTTCTTTTAATTAGAATCTAATCAAAAACTCACTGAAATCACTGGAAAGACTTTCTGTTTTTAATGAGAGTGTTTCCAGGAACTTTTTGTGGGTTTTTGGATCAAGACTACAATTTATAGTGCATCCATCATTACTCTTAAATTCAATAGGGTTAAATTCATTCCAGTGGAGAAGGGCAAAGTGTAAAGATCCATGCTGCTCTTTAGTCATATAGCTTTAGTCATATATTTATATATATAAATATATATTTAATATATATAAATATATATAATTTCATATATATTCATATATATTAAATAAAGCTTGAGATAAAGCACTTGGAGTGACGTAACATCACTGATGAACAGCATAGAAACAGTGCAGAAAGTGAGGTTTTCTAATAGCTTGTCTAGTTTTTGAAGTGGTTGACCAAGATGACATAAATTAAATCATGAAAATCAGTTCCAAAGACATGGTTTCAATTTATGAGGACACATGTGGTTTAACAAGACACTCGTTTTCCTAATTGGATCACAAACTGGAATGAAATTCTTGAAACCAACTTCCTCTGAGGTCCTCTCTCTTGTTCTAGAGCACTAGCTTATTAACACAGCAGGTACACAGCTAATTGTGGCTAATTGTTGGTGCAGTTGATGATGTATAATCTAGATAATTGCTGAACAAAAGCCTTCAGCTGAAATAAAAGCCTTCAGTAGCAGATACTGGTTATTTTGCAGTTTGTGCTGGTTGAAATGCATCCTTCCCTCATCAGTGCCTTTCATAGAGGTGCAAGGAGAAACCCCTCTCTAATCTCAGGGCTTGGGGCACTTTAGCTTGTGGGACTGCATGTACAAAAAGTGTTGTCAATGGACAGAGTTTGTGGGCTTTGTTTTCTCAGATGAGTGATGTAGAAGCTGGAGGAGCTACAGTTTTCCCAGATTTTGGGGCAGCAATATGGCCCAAGAAGGTAAAGTCTGTTTGTGTTTTGCTTCATTTCTCCTCTCTCCTGTTACTACCTCTTCCTCCATACAGTCCTGCATCTGTTTAAAAGTCAATTAATGTGACAATTACTGTGACAAAGTGCTATTGATGGCAATTTGATTGCCAAGCTGCTGTATATCAAGGCAGCTGTAGCTGATCTGGTAGACTGCAGGGCAGCTTCCTGTGCTTTACAATGTTTAATGGGAACAATTTCAGTGTAGAGCTGCTCTTAACAGAAAAACCTTGTGTTCAAGTAGAACTCCTCTCTACTCTGAGTGTGACTGAATGAATAAGAGGGAGACTAAGGGGTGTTTTTCATGTGCTGTCAGTGGTGGCCTCTGTTAAAGTGCTTCAGAAGAGCCTGCAGCTGAGTTCATAGGCATTTTTACCCCCACCCTTACTGTAACCTGAATAATTATATTGACTAGGTTCTGACTAATCCAGATCTGACTTTGTTTTTCAGGGAACAGCAGTATTTTGGTACAATCTTTTCAGAAGTGGCGAGGGTGATTATAGAACAAGGCATGCAGCTTGTCCAGTGCTAGTAGGGTGTAAATGGGGTAAGTAATACTCCTTTAGGAACAAATCCTGAAGGAAGGCTCATGTGTATGCAAAGCTGGTGATAAACTGAACCTTTACAACAATATTTAATGACCTGGCTGTTGCCATTTTAACTGCTGGAGTTATTTGGCTGTGATGAAAACTTGCACCATCAATATCATGTAATATAAAGCAGCCACATTGTTCAGCTGGAGCTTTTCTAGTGAGTTTTTGTGTCAGCAACAGCAACAGCAAAGTGTGTAAGAATGGTACTGGGTTTGTGTAGTATATCAACATCAGGGTGACTTAAATGATCACCTGACAGAACCAGGTCTGTTCCTACAAAGGAACATAGTTTTAAGTGCAAAAGGAGGAGGGCTCCTTGTGAGGTAATTGGGAATGTCTGGATGCTGGGAATTTTTGCTAACTGCTGAAAGCTTCTCAAGCTTCTTGTCACCCATTCTCATACCCATCTGTCCTGGACTCCAAGGTATTCCCCTGGAGTGCCAGAGTGTACTGATCTGTAAGTGATACCAGACCCAGAATATGCTGCTCAGTTACTGTTGGCCCCAGAACTGTGCAATAGGAGAGATCTCTTCTTCCCCAGCCCTTTGAATCTTCCTGTCTTTCCCCTTGGATGGGTAGAAGCAGGAGTACTCAGGCTGAGAGATGAGATTTTACCTGGAGTAACATCTGGGTTGTGATGATACACACACTGGGTACATGGTGGTAACTCATTTCACATCCTTGTTCCACAGTTTCAAACAAGTGGTTTCACGAAAGAGGAAATGAATTCTTAAGACCTTGTGGGAGAACAGAAGTTGACTGAAACCCAACCTGCTGCTGGCCTTGGATTCTGTCTCCTTTTCTACTGTTTGTTCTTCCAGTTCATTTCTAAGAAATGATCCATCTTTTTTTCCTCCAAGAGTCCTGGCACTTTACCCCAAAAAAAGACAACAAAATCTGTAACACCTGTGAAAGAAAGAAAGTAAATGGCATTGTACACATACTTGTGTTTTGGTTGCTCTTCTTTCCATGTTCCCCCTGCCATCCTCCTTTGACCTGCCTTCTGCCCTCCCAACTTTCTCTGTAGTAGTGGTGCAAACAGTGCTGTGGGAGATTTGGTGTGTTTGGGTGCCTGGTCTTGTGCCTTTTGTACCTCAGAAGATTTAGATGTTAAATATTTCTTTGAACCAAAGGGTGGTTTTTTTAAAGTTTTGTGTACATGTTGATTTTATTGTATTTCTATGGATCACAAGTTTTGAAACAAAAATAAATGTTCTTTCCATAAAGTGATTCTCTATTCTGTGTCCTAAATGGGTGTTTTAGGGAACAGTGAGCCTTTTCTTTTCCTTTATTGAGGGCCTGTTGCTTTGGTGCTCTTTTTCTGCAGAAATACATCATGGTTTTGGTCAGTGTTTTATTTAAGGCTCCAGCATGTGATGCAGAACTGTGGCACCTCCTGCTGCAGCTGGAGAGGTTTAATTTGTGTATTGACACTATAATGTGTCCTGGGAGCAGGTGGGCTGCACACTTTGGTCAGCAGCAATTGTGATCTCAGTATTATTACACTTTGGAGAAGCCTTTCCCTGGGATGTTGGTGTTTCTCTTGTGGGGTAGTGTCTGTTTTTTACATAAACAGAAAAAAATCTGAAGACTTTCAAGACTTTAAACAATCTTGACAATTCTTCATTCTAAAAGACTTCTAAAAAATTCTTAATGTCATCTCTGCTGATGAAACGCTGCATTTTTACCCCAGGAGCACCCAACCTGGCAGATCTCAACTCCTGTTGAAGTCAGTAGGTTGGCTTGCAAGCAAATCTTAAATCTCCTTTGATAGACTGGAGCAGGGTTTATCTTGCCCTTGAGAGGACTTTGTGCCCTTTGAACACCAAGATTCAGATTCTCCTTTGCTTTTCTGCTTTGCTTTGTTTTGTGTGTAATGGTACCAAGCCAACAGATGAAGGACAGTGTCCACAATAAAAGGAAATCCCATTTCTGAATTATAATTCAGAAAAAGTAATGGTTAATTACTAAAAAAAGTGAAGTTAGAGAAATAGGCAAATGTTTGTGTTGTAGAAACTTGCTGTTAGTAGCAGACTTGTATTGATAAGCTCCTGTGCAGGGTGGGTTGACTTTGGATCTCTCACTGGCCAATTCTGGTGGGACTTCATGGGAATATGGATGACTGCAGGTGAATTTAAAGCTAAGAAGAGGTGATAGCAATAACTTCTTCTTGTAAAGCCTAAAGCTTGGGCTGTTGTTCATAGACCAACATATGAAACTGGATTGAGAAAGTGAAAGAAACTTCAATTACACTGAAATTAGCCAGTTGCTGTAAGAATTGTCATATGACAAATGTGGGTTTCCTTTGTCCTTCCCCATTGCCCTGTGTTGTGCAAGGAGTCAATGAGCAAGAGTGAGGTAATGCTTGCAGCAACAGTCAGCAGGATTAGGAGGAATGTGCTGCTGTCCTCCTGGGAATGACTTGTGGAATGGAAGAGTTTTACATCTTAAGTATAAGAATAATATCAATTTATTCTATTGATAATAAATGTGAGTCAGCAGTGTATGCTTGTGAAACTTACCTGTGCTGAATTGATGAACTGAATGGTTATTGCTTTTTGGTTATTCAGATGCAGCATATAAGTACATGTGTTAATTAAAAGTTCATTTTTTTCCTGTTAAATCTTCACAACTGGTTGAAGAGAAAGATCTTAGATTGTCCAGGCAGTGACTTGTTGAGTTCCAGTCATTAGATAATGAAGTGAGGAGCATCTAAGCCTTGTAAATAAGCTTTGTGTGAACAGTTAGAGCAGGTAGCTATAGAAATTGCAATGCTTTTTTTTTCCTAAGAGCCTTAATGACCTAGCATGGTGTAGCTCCATAGTTCATCTCTAATCTCTCACAGCTCTCCTTCACTTGCCATGAATGTTGTGGTTGTTGGCTGGCTGTTCAGAATAGTTCATTGTTGACCTCTAGTTTTCTTAGTAAAATCTCTTAGCACAACATAAACTTGAGAAATAAGGAGCTTTTTGCTTTAAAACAAAGCATTCAACATGTGACAGCCTCCCAGATGGGAAGAAGACCTGATGATGAGCCAAAGCCGCAGTCTTTGGTTGGAACACTGGATTTCAAGGGGGAGGAAGAAGAATCTACTTAGACTTTCTGTCAACGTGGTATGTTGACAGATAAAGTTCACATCAGGATTCTGGCCAGAAATCTGCACATCCAACTTGTGAAATAGCATAGTTGGCTGGGAAATACCACTGTTAACTGTGTTATACTGAACTTTCAAAGCTAACTTTCCTTGCTTGTTTTATCTGGGAAGAACTCTATTGTGTTCTCTTGAGTTATCATCCACCTTCCTTCAGCCTGTCCTTGAAGGAGGATGTGGTGAGTGTGGATGTGTAACTGCCTGAGTGCTAAGCTGCTTTTTCTGCTGAGTGCAGAATTTGCTTATTGCTAATTGCTTATTATTCTGGAGAATAATCACTGCTTTAGAGAAAAGAGCCTGTGACTCGTGGGCTTCAGTAACTTCCCTGGCTTGTTGGTGTAGTCTGGCAGATCATATTCCCTGTTCTATCTCCTGTCATTCTAGAAGATTAATAAAATATGGCAGTTAGCCTAAAATTAATCCTGTGGGGTAGCTTTAAGACCTAAAAGAGAGAAGATTCATATGCTGGAACAAATAAACCTTCTTCCATCTAGGCATGGGGAGCTTCTGCCAGTGTATCACTGTTATGGTGAGAACTTAAGTCTTGTTAGGTTTTTCTCTTGATGTTCTGCTGACTCTTCTTTATTTCACAGGGTTTAAGTACTTAGTACAGATCTTTATACACATGACAAAGGCTTACTGTGGGCAAGTGGCTGTCAGACACTTGGAAGTACTTTGGGACCTCTTGGAGAGATCTTCAGGTCATGTCTGTTGGGAGTTGGCTTGCTGATGTGGTCTTTAAGGCACTGCTTTGCAGAACAGGTATGGTGAGAGCACACACCATGTGAACCCTCATGGAAAGACAGTCTCTTATCATGGCTTGTGTAGTCATAAGAAGAACAACCACCCCCAGGCCATGCCAGTAAGCCACATCTAGTTTGAACATGTGGTTTCTTAACCCCTGGCCTGAATGCTACTGTGTGGACAGAGCTGTGTCACCGAGCAGCTCTGCAGCTCTCCAAGTGGGTTAGGAAATCACCTGCAGTGTTAATGTGTGGCTGAGTAGACTCGGTGAAGTATTTATCATCTTTTCTGCAGAGAAGTTACTTTTCTTTCCTGTTAACAGTGGAAAAAACACGTGAAAATCATTTATCTAATCACTTTAGAAGGGAAAACTGGCACCCAGGCTAAAAGGTGAAGTGTGGTGAGCACAGGAGAGGTTTGGGTGTGAGGGACAAGTGAAGCTGTGCAAGTGCATCCCCTGAACTCTTGCTCTGTCAGAGAGCAGTTGGGGTGATCTGCTCTGGGGGACCATGTTTCTATGGTGTAGTTGTTGTGTGTGTTATGCTATCACATAAGCAAGTTGTGTAGCTCAGCTGTCCCTGTGATGGGTTGTGTGTGGGCAGATGTCACCGGAGCATGAACCAGCCCCCAGCTCTTTGATGGGAGGAAGGAGCGTGGTTGCAGTTTCAGTTTCCAGTTGCTGGGAGGGGAGGGCAGTAGCAGGGATGTGATGGTGGCTGCAGGATGGAGGTGGGTAGCCCCATGGCAACAGCTCCCATGTCCATGGTGTCCTCTGCTGTGAGTCTTTGTGCAGCCCAGATACCAAAACCAAAGCTGCATAAGGCTGTTTGGTGGCAAATGAGAACGTGGGTGCAGCTGTCCTGCAAGGTGTTGGGCTAGAAATGCCCTTTGGATGTTTTGGATCAAGATGTGGGTCAGGACTGGCAGATCTCAATGTGCCCTCAGCATAACCTTGGGTGTTTCTAACTCCTTGTCTGTTCTGGGAGACCTCTGAGTAGCATTTATGACATGATCATGGTTTTCTCTTCTGTGACCTCAAAAAGGGTGGGTGTGTGCTGCTGGTTTGGCTGAGGTCTTGCTCAGAACATCCTTGTGCTCCTGCTTCCTGGGGCTTCTGCTCCTGGGAGATGAAAAGGACCAGAAGAGTTTGGCTGCAGTGACATTTTGGTGTACTTGTGTTGAAAAACAAGAGAGCCGGATGTAGGAGGGGTCACCTCTTCGACCACAGACTTGGATGTGGTTTCTCCTTCAATGCTTGCTACATCAGGTAGAAAATACAGCCAGGATTCAAAGATGCTTGGTTAGCCCCCTGCTCGAGCATGGAGGTGGTAGCCCTGCAACATCTGAAGCCTGAGGATGATGTAAGATTGTACAGGAGTGAGCTGAGCAAACATCAACATCCCCTTGTGCAGTTGCTCATCTTTTAGGGCCTTGGGGCACTTGATCATCACTGCAGAGGATATTGCTGTCAGTGGCCATAGTCTGTATCTGCAAAGATGATGGAAGATTGGATGTGTCATATCCAGACTACCAGAGAGCAGACCTGAGGGGACCTGGTGAACTTTCTGAATCTTCTCAGCTTGTCTGGGCTGGGGTGGAATGACTC
The DNA here is from genome assembly GCA_907165065.1 of Caprimulgus europaeus. The sequence goes on along the minus strand of OU015531.1, from coordinate 48,935,694 downwards.
ACCCAGCTGTGGTCTCCTGAGGTTCATCCATCTTCTACCCATGTCCATTTGTAGACCAGGACAGAGAGTCTCCAAGTGACTCATTGCCTGGAAAAGGAGCTGGAGTAGTGGCTGATCCTGGCACTTTCTCCATCTTCTGGAGAAGATGAGTTGGGCCTGTGGGACTTCTTATTCCTTTGGCCCTGGAGCAGTTGTGTGTGATTTTGTTAGTGTGGCAGCCACACTCAGCTGGTGTGAGCACCAACCACCTCAGATCCAGGTGCATGAGTGCCCTTGGGGCATCACTGAGCCCTCTGCAGAGCCAAAGTCCATGGCTGCTTCACCTTGGGTGCACTGGTAGCAAGATCTCTCCCAGGTCCTACCACAATACAATGTTTTGGCTTGTTGCTGCATTGATTTCCTCCACTTTAATCTTCTTGAATGAGGGAAACAGAATGAAACGTTTGTGACTCGGGAGGGTCTGTGAGTTTGTCAGCTCTGACACCACGTGTGGCCTCAGGCTGTCACTTCCTAATGTGTTAATTTATTCACGCTCTCTGCTCTCACTTTGTCTCCCCACATGTGTCTTGGTGGGAGAAATATTGCAAAACATGCAACAGGCTTGTGTGTCTGCGGGAGGGAGGGGGGTGCTGGCTGTGGCTGTCCCCTGCAGCCCTGGGAGGATGTCACCCTCTCCATACACAGCCCAGTCTGACTCTTGCAGGTGTCCTCCTTTATCACACATGGGTTTCATCTGCTTCCCACATGGCTTTCCCCAGTCCAGCTCAGCTGGGAACACGTGCTCTTTCTCTGGATGAGTTGGTCACAGTTAGATCCCTCTTTCTCCACAGCTCTGCCTCTCACATCGCCTGCTCCAGCTCAGCTTCAGGAGGGAGGGAGATGTTTTGAATTAGCAGACAAAGCAGCTGAGGTCATCAAGCTCATATTCATGGATATTTTTTTTTACCCTTGCCAAAAAGTATGGCCCCCTCTCGCTGGGGCTCTGCTGGGCCCCCTCTCGCTGGGGCTCTGCTGAGCCACCTCCCCTGGTGACAAAAACCCACACAATTTGTGGCTGGATCCTGCTCATGTCCCCATGGCTGGGAGCACCCTGCCTTGTGTGTATGACAGGGGGACAAGTGCCTGTTGGGTGCTCCTGGCTCAGAGCAGCCCTTGGTGACAGCACTGGGTTAGCAGGAGCTGTTGAAGGGCGCTAACAGGTCTGGAAGGGCTGATGCTCAGTGTGGAGGACACAGACGTTGAGGTAACAGCGCAGGGTGCAGCTGAGTGGAGCAGTGAGTTGGCAGGAGCTGAAATCTCCTGATGACCGTCGTACTTCATGTTTTTATCACACTTCAGCGTGGTCTGATACGTGTTTGGGCACTGTTGTGGGGTGGAAATGTCCTACTAAGTCACATTCTTCCCCCTGTCCTGGGCACTGGTGAGGCTGCACCTCGAGTTCTGGGTTCAGTGTTGGGCCCCTCACTCCAAGAAGGACCTGGAGGTGCTGGAGCGTGTCCAGAGAAGGGAACGGAGCTGGGGAAGGGTCTGGAGCACAAGTGTGCTGAGTTCCCGGCTGAGGGAACTGGGGGTGTTGAGCCTGGAGAGAAGGAGGCTGAGGGGAGACCTTCTGGCTCTGTCCAAGTCCCTGCAAGGAGGGTGGAGAGAGGTGGGGGTGGGTCTGTTCAACCAAGGACCAAGGGACAGGACAAGAGGAAATGGGCTCCAGTTGTGGCCAGGGCAGTTGAGATGGGATGTGAGGAAGAATTTCTTTGCTGAAAGGGTTCTGAGGCATTGGAAGGGGTTGTCCAGGGCAGTGGTGGAGTCCCCATCCCTGGAGGGATTGAAGAGTCGTGCAGACACAGTGCTGAGGGACATGGGTCAGTGGGCATGGTGGTGTTGGGTTGATGGACTTGATGAGCTTAAAGGGCTTTTCTAGTCGAGACAATTCTGGGATTCAGACAAGAAAGAGTTTGTCCATCACAGAGATCATTAGAAAGAAACCACTTCTGTGTGAACACGTTGTGTAGAAATCCAGATTGACTCAGGATCGTACCTGAGTAAGACTTGAGCATCTGAATTGTTACACACATGCTCCCATCTTTGAAGATTCCTTCCCAGAAGAGCTCACTTGTGTTTGCATTGCCTGTGAGAGAACACCAGCCAGGCCCCCAGCTCTCTTAGCCAGAAGCTTCGCCCAGGCTGCGTCGCTGTGGTTTTTCATCTCCGTGTTTTGCTCTGAGTAAATGATAACTTGGATTTTCTAGATAACTACCATGGTTTTACTCACAGGAAAGAGGAAATGGCAAGCTGTGCTTGGTTTTTGAAGTGGTACATGAGAAACACTTGTAGAACTTTGGGTACATTTCAAGGTGGAGGACAGCAGATGAAGGCTGGAGGCTCCACCTGCCTCCTGGGTGAGCAGAGCTGAGCTGTGGCCCATGGCTAACAGCATCCTGTAACACGTGGTGGTCCCTGAGGTGCTGGGGACTGACTGGGCACCTCTCAGCCAGCACTTCCCAGGGATGGAGCAGGTGCTTTTACATGATTCCACAGCAATATTTCCAGCCTTACTAATTTTGGTTTGACCCCAATGGCCACAGGTAGCAAAACCAATGGCTGGAGCAGCATGGTGTCCCCAGCCACACCTAACCAGTGATGGGGTGATGGCAGGAGTGGTCCTAGATGTGCACCAGCATGGTTCATGCTTTGAGCAACCTGGTCTAGTGGAAGGTGTCCCTGCTGATGGCAGGAGGGTTGGAACTGGATGAGCTTGAAGGTTCCTTCCAATCCAAACCAGTCTGGGATTCTCACCCAACTCTCCTTTCCCTGCCAGCCCTCTCCTTGCCTGTGCTGGCCTCAGCAGGTGCTGGTTGTCCTTGTCCCCTCTTGGGCTCTGAGCTCCTATGGCTGATTTTATTTCTGGCATTTTATGATTCTCTTGCAAAAGCAAGGAGGGAAAACATCTAAATTATCCCACCCATTCTGTGCATGAAACCAAGACTGTAGGAAATCTGGGGTTCAACAGCAGCATTTCCCTCCTTGGTTGGAACACAGAAGGGGAGAGCTGTGAGATGCAGCCTTGGCAGGTGGGGGTGATGTTCAGGATATTTTCATCCCCAGTTCACCTAAAATACACAGCCAGGCTGTTCAAGTGGAATTATACTGGCTTTGGAGTGCACCAGCATCAGGAGCCAAACTTCTACCCAGTTCTCACCAGATGCTCTCTGAAATGTTGGGGCGTGTGCCCACCCCAGTGCCTCCAGTGTTGGGTTTTCTCTTGTTGGGAATCTCACATCATTTTTGTCCCATATAGTCCTTATCCTGCCAGCCCTTGAGCAGATCCAAGATTTGCACGAGTGTTTGCATGATGGCTTTGCATTTGTTGGTCAGTAGAAGGATCAGAGAGCAGTTAGGAGGAAATGATTTAATGATGAAAAGCCATTTTTAGCTCATACCTGGGACACCACACGCTCTTAGCTTCACACAGATCGTTGTGCAACCAGTGCATCCTTTTTAACCCTTGGTGTTCAGCTCCTGCCAAGGTCCAAGGTGCTGCTCTGTCTGTGGCTGCATTTTCAGGTCTTTCTGAACTTGGAGCTGCTGTTTCTGAAAGTCAGCAGCATGTCTTGTACCCCGGTGGGAGGTTGGACTTTAAAAACCCAAGCATGTCACACCCCACTCTCTGCTGGTGCTCCTGGAAATGCTGCTCTGTCCCCAGCTCTCCTGGGGATTGTAGTACAAGGTGTGGCTTCCTGGGCCAGCCCTGCCTGGCTCCTGCCAGCCTGGTGGGATGCTGCCAGGAGGGATTTGTCTCATCTGGTGCCTCATTACAGCTGGAGGGGGAAAGCAGGTGCTGCTGGGCATGGGGGATGTCAGAGGTGGCCATGTCCTGGCATCATCTGCCTTTGTCTTGACTACAGAGATGTTTGGGCAATGAGTCCTCGAGCCAGTGTGTTGGCTTTGGGGTCAAGGCACAGACTCAAAGCTGAGGTGAGGGTAGAGCTCCTGTCTCACTCTCATTATGCTTCTGGGAGTGATGGAGCAACCCTGGTCCAGGAGGTGTCAGCTCTGCCATCCCTCACTCCCACATCACAGGCTTTGACCAGCTCCAGGAACTGGTGTCTCCTGGGATATCTCAGCAGCTTCCAGCAGAGCAGGTAACTCTCAGCTCTTCCTGGGGTCAGCACCACAGGATGGGCTGAATCTGACCCTTCCTTGTGATGCAGAACCCGTAGGGAACAGCAAATAACTTGTAAAATACCTTCCTTCTGTTTAGATCAGAAATGACACTGTCAGGTTGGGGTGAACAAGTGCACAGAGTTCCTCCTAACCTGTGGATCAATCATTTCCTCCCTTTCCATGGCTGGTCTGTGACAGCTCTCTGGTTTTTACTGAACTAGCACAAAAATTATCACAAGAGCTGAAAACAGATAAAACTGAAGTGAGGTGAGGAAGCTTTTTTTTTGTCTCTAAGAACTAGTGTGTGAAGGCAGCTCACCAGAGGTGATGTTCAAAGCAAACACTGAATGTTCTCTGAGAAACATCCCAGCACAGCTCTTGGGTTTGATGTACAGATACAGGCAACCACATCTCCCACCCGTATCGGTTCGAGGTGGGAAAGCTCAGCACTTCTCAGTGCTTGGATCCAGGTGTGTGGAGCTGAATGTGCCAAGGGAGTGATTTGGGGGTTAGATAACCCCTCTGACCCAGCACCCAGCCCTGAGGGGCTGAGCAGCTTCACCTCATGGTGTGGAAGGAGTTAGAGGCTTGATCCTGTAAATGCGACCCCAGCAGTGCTGTGCTAATTCCACTTTTCTTCTAAATATTCACCAGATCCAAGCCTTCATCTGTCTTAGACCACATTGATGGCCAAAAAAATCTCTTTGCTTGAAATAAAGATTTCTGGTGTCACCTGGAAAACATCCTGGGCTGTTCCTATCTCAGTGACACCCCCTGGGTTAGACCTGACCCCTCTGTTCTGTATAGAAGGCCACAACTGCTTTGCAAATTGAGTTTAATTCTTTAGGAAACTTTAATTTGGGGAAATTCTTCAAAGCCAGCACTGCCAAACCCTTCCCCTTATCCAGGCTTGGCTTTGAGGTGACCCTTCCATGCGGGATGTCCCCTGCTTGGGGGTCTCTATGAGCACAAGTGCCCCTGTCCCATGCTCGGGTGCCACGTGGACACGAGTGCAGCTCAGGAGCCTGGTGGGGAGGGGTGAGGCTGATCACATCCAGCTGGGTGAGCTCTTGGCTGGAGCATCAGCTGCAGACTGTGACTCCAGTAGTGTGAGAGAGAACGTTCGTGCTTGGAAGGAGGAATTAATCCAGCAGTTCAGCTGGAAGGGACCTGCAGTGATGGTCTAGTCCAGCTGCCTGACCACTTCAGGGCTGAATGTTTTTTCTAGAAATCAATTTACCTTCATTTAAAAGACTTTGCTTTAAAAATATTCTTATTTAAAAATAAGCCAAGTGTTAGTAGAAACCAATTCCTTGTTAATGAAATGCTGACTCTTACCTGTGACTGATGCTCATCCCTTAAGTCCCTTGCATTTAGGGGTGAGAGCAGTGGGTAGATGTGCCCTCGTGTCCCCAGGACACGGCTGGGGTGAGAGGACACAGTGACACTTGTGACTTGCACAGCAGAAAATGATATTTCTCTGTACAACAAGCTAAAGCATCAAGTAATTATGCTTTGTTGACCTAGTAGTGGATGCAATATCTTTTTGGATAGTGGGAGAGGGTAAATAGAAGTGACCTTGTCTCCTTGGCATGGTTCCTGTAGTAGATACAGAACATTTTGCCCACTTTTAGCAGTTTTTATAAGTCCCAGAAGGGTTGCCCTGAGCTGAAAAGGCTGTGGGGTGTGATCTGAGTCACCCAGGGGTGGAAGCACACCCGAAACCTGCTCTGTTCCACACATCAAAGCAAGACAGATCCAAGGCTGACTTCTAACAAGGCTTTCCCCTGAGAGCATCGCTCACCTTGAGCCCTGCCCTGTTCCGCTCTTCCTGGAATATGGGGGCAACCAGGACCTTGCAGTTGTGTTGGCTTGTTACCAACCAAATGCTGTTTCACTCTCCTGACAAAACTGCATCGTTAAGAGGCAGCTGGGGCAAGGGAAGGGTGTAGGACCTTCTGTGGGGCTGGATGAGATGGGGCAGAGGAAGATCTCTGCTCCTCTCCAAGGGCTTAGTCCTGTCCTTTCCCAGCAGCTGTGCTCTGCTGTTTGCTGCAGGCCTGCAGCTGGATTTCTCCACGTGGCTGGGATTTACATGTAGAAACTGGTACTGAAATTCCACTGAAATGGGGTAGAATTGAAAATGGGATTTTGCTATGGAGAGCTATTGTTAGTCCAAGAGCTCTGCACCAGCTGTGAAGCGTGGCTTGCAAAGCTACTGGGAACCAGCTACCATGCTCGATAAATGTGTGTCTTAGAGTCATGGTGTTTTATGGTGGAGCAGCTCTTGCTTCTGTGAGTGTCACTCATGAGCAAAGCTTTTCACATGATGTGAAAAACTTCTTCCCTGTGAGGGTGCCAGAGCCCTGGGCCAGGCTGCCCAGAGAGGCTGTGGAGTCTCCATCTCTGGAGATGTTCAAACCCACCTGGATGTGATCCTGTGCAACCTGCTCGAGATGGACCTGCTTTGGCAGGGGTTGTTGGATTAGATGATCTCCAGAGGTCCCTTCCAACTCCAACCCTTGTGTGATTCCATGATGTGCATTGCTTGTAGACAGATCTGCTGCCTGATTAAATTGAGCAACTATAAATAATAGATATTATTATATATATTATAAACTATATATATATAAATAAGCAATACTAGTTGTAATGCTACTAGTTAGCACCTAGTGCTGCATTTTAATGCATTTTAACTCCAATAACGAGGTGCTGTTGTCATTGAAAAGCTGCAGCAGCAGAGGAGCTGCCCAGCGAGGATGTGTTCTGCAGAACCGAGAAGCTCGGTGAGTAACAACTGGATAAAGGATGTTTTTGCTGATTGATTTGAATCCTGGTGAAATCACAGAACTAAAAGCTCATCTGAGCTTCTGGAAATTGTATTTTACTTCCTGCTGGATTGCCACTCTGCAGAGCAGACCTGGTGCTACAGGACTGAGCCCATCCCAGCGCCAGCAGTCAGTGGAGGAGGTGGAGCAGGCGAGATGGTGGAAGGCAAGACCCACCCCTGGGATACAGAATTCCTCCTCCAGGGTTACCCATCCCCAGCCTTTCAGCAGCACTGTGTTCATCTCAGAACCTGCAGTAAGTTGGGTTTAATTTGGTTTGATGATGCTTTTCCGGGATGGAAGAGTGGACGCCACAGGAAGCCGTGGCGCGGTGATGACCATTGCCTGCAGCCTCAGCTCCTGCTGCTCTTCAACCACAACCTTATCTCACGCCTCTATCTGAGGGAGGTCTCTCTCAGTGCATCACACCTTTCTTTTTTTTTCTTTTTAAATTTTCTAACTAATAAGCCTTCCTTTAGAACTTCTCAAAAGCTAAAATCCTTTCTAAACCTCTCCCACCGTAGGTTGTGCTTTCCAGGAGATGATCACAAGTGGCTGTGTTGCAGGTAGGGTGGTGTCAACAACAACGAAGCAGAAAGGTAAGCTGATTTTGAGATGTCATTTGGAGATGGCTGGATATATCCAGCCACTGGGAAAGCAATTTGTACCTGTGGCTTTAGCTGCTGAATTTTTTTTCCACAGTTTATTTGAAATATGCAATTTTTTGAAGGCAATATTTGAGCATAAAGTAATATTTACCGTGAGAAAGTCATATTTTGATGTGTTTGAAATTGCAAGTGGATGCTGGAGGGGTTGTGGCTTCTCAAGGATAATGTGTCTGGATTTCTGGAGCGTGGATGTGAGTTCCCTGTGTCCAGAGGTGGGGGGTTAGTGCTGATTTAGCCCGTTTGGTGGGATGAGCCTTGTGCTTATCTGAGAGGGGGGTTGCTGGCAGCCCAGCTCGGAGATAAGGTGGGTGATGCTTTTACAGATAGCTGGGAGGGAGGCAGGCAGGGAGGGAGGGGACTTTCCATCATTTCTGGTTTATTTCTGTGCTCATGGTAGGTGGTTAAAATTGCACTTGGTCAAGGAGGTCCCTCCTGAGTTCTGTCCTGCACTGGAAGTTCAGTCCCTGCTGTGAGGACACAGTAGGAATATTTAATTGTGAATAATAACAATTAAAAACCTTGCATGTGAAGCATATCACAGATAAAATGTGCTCCATGGGAGCCCAGTGCTTATGGAAGTTGTTAGAATGAAGATTGTGCTGCTGCCAAGAATGTTAGATCCAGATTTCTTTTTTTTCATTGCTTTTGAGAACACTCAGAGCATTGCACTTAAAAAGCTTCAAAGTTTGGATGAAAATTCAAATAACTTCAGAAATTGGATATAGAGAATTGGGGTTGGTTCAGGATTTTTGCTGAACAGAATTAGATTGGGTTTCTGTAGATCTTTGGGAAATGAATTCTTTGATACCTTTTGCATAAGGTTACTGACAACAATAACTATGTCCAATATGTGGATTACTGATGGGCCATCAGCTCAAACAAAGGATTTAATATTTGCTGTTTCTTCCATTGATTACTTCTTAAATATGAGATTTAAAAATTATTTTTCCATTCTGTCCTGTTGTTAGTGCTATTATTAGAGTCTATAATTATTATTATATATTATATTATTAATATTATTGTATTATTATTATTAGGGTATATATATATTTTTAATCAGAATATATTCTTTGCCCACTACACCTCACTGCATTCATGTCTCAAGGATGTGGCTAACAGCTCTGTATGTCTTAAAAAAAACCAAAAAGAGCTTAAAAAAAACCAAAAAGAGCTTAAAATATTTCAGCTCTGCTAAGCAGGTATGGTGACCTCAGTGCCTGCTGTATTTCCCCGCTCTTTGATAAAGTCGTGGAAAGAAATAATTTACATACTGAAGTTATCTGTGTTGCTTTTGGGTCAAATCCTGTGGGTTAGACTTGTGTGAGTCTTCTCTCTACCATGCCTGGGAGCAGGAGAGCTGTGATTGCAGATTGCTGAAGGGTATCAATGATCATCCCAAACTGGCACCTTCCTTTCTCATGACACATTCTCTGATATCTTAAAAGGCAGCAGGGTGCTGGGGCAGTGTTAATTGTTTTTGCTTGATTGCTAATTTTTGCTTAGTTGTTTCACCCCGTAGAAGTATGAGGAAGAGCCAAGGATGGCTTTGATCTTGAGGAGTTTGTGGATGACCTGAGGGTTTTAGAGCATGGGCAACTCACGAGTGTGTGGGAGTTGGTGGGAGTGTGATGTTACATCCCATTTCCCCCAGACCCCAAAGCTGTGTGTCCACAGCCTGGCAGATGGGAGGTGATGGGGGATATCATTGTGGCTTCCATTTTAATATGGGAAATGCCTTGCATGTGATCTGGAAACCTCTGGAAAGATGGTGGTGATGGAACAGAATGTGAAACTTTACAAGTAAGCGATGAGATCACCTTACATTTCTCCGTTGCAATTCCAACAAGTATCTCAGTTTGCAGGTTGAGGTTAAATTATTGAGTATTTCCCCCATAAGCTTTGTGTAATGAGCTGGAATGTCCCCATTTTCCCTCTCCAGAGTGGTGGAGCTTTTCTGTGTGTTGCAGCCATGGTGGTCCAAGAGCAAAACCAAGGCTTAGTTTTCAGAAAGAAAGAACATTTTTCATTCCACAAATAATTTGAGATCACGGGGGAAGATGACTGGATAAACAAACATTGACTCCTGTGAGGGTGCCAGAGCCCTGGGATGGGCTGCCCAGAGAGGCTGTGGAGTCTCCTTCTCTGGAGATGTTCAAACCCACCTGCATGTGATCCTGTGCAACCTGCTCGAGATGGACCTGCTCTGGCAGTGCTGGCAGAGGTGGCCTGACCCTACTAGGTGCTGTGAAAGAGAAATGTGTGTGCACAGGAAACACACATGGGAAATGCTGAAAATTCAGCATAAATGCATTCATAAAGCTGGTGAGGGAAATGCCACTACCTACCTAATTAACTACCTACCTAATTAGGATGGTCAAGAGGTAATTTTGAGTTGGTTTCCTTTTCTGCATTTGCTTGATGCAAGGGCTGCAGGTAGATGGATTGAAAAGTAAATGTCTATACAGGAGTAACGACCAAGAGGTAAGAGTTGGTGTAGTAGGAGTAAGAGTAGGTGGTTGGGGTTTTTTCCCTCTTTATGAACTTAAAAAAAAAACCCCAAATATGAATCACAGGGGTGCTACAGGACTTTTTGCTCAAGTCAGTAGGATCCCACCATTTCCAAGGTAAGCCGAAGCATCATGTTCAGAATTGTAAATGTTAAATTGAATTAAATGAAAATCAATACCTTGGAGGAGGTGCTGGTGCAGGCTGGGTGCTCAGCAGAAAAACCCAAATGGATCTCAGCAAACCTGACCACAGGAGGTACTAAAAAGGTGTTCTCCACTAAGAACTCCTAAAAATCATGGACTCCTGCAGAATAAATGTCTTCCTGAATTGTACCAGGTTTTACAGGTGTGATAAATTCTACTTTCAGGACAAGTAATTCTCATGATTGTAAGTGACTTCAATGTAAATCCTTGTCCAAAACCCACGGATGTTGGGTAGGGTGTGAGTACAAGAGTGGTGGAGCATGTTCAGTGGTAGCAAGGGTCTAAGCACCAAAATAAGATTTATCTTGGAAACAAGTACCTGTGATATTCCTGAGTTAGGAGACCATTTGATGATCCCATCATCACAGTAGTTCCAAATTTCTGTCTCATCCTTTTGCTGGGCTTTGAAGAACCACTGTGACCGAAGTGGCATGAAGGCACATGAAGCCTCAAGGTTTAGTTGGTCAGGTTCATGTTAAAATTCATAGTAAAGAAATTAAAAGCAAGGATTTGAGTGCTGGGGGGTTAAAGCAGATGGTGGGAGTGGAGGGTTCAGGTCTCTTCCCTCCTGGGGGGTTGCTCTGCAGATTGTGCTGAGTCCTGTAAATCCCCACTGAACACCCCAACCCTTGAGCCCCCCGGCAGCACCCACCTGTGGGAACCCTTTCCTGGCCCCAGTCCCTGAAGCATTTGGGTGTTCTCATGATCTGTGGGTCAGGGTTGGGTTTATGTCCCTTTGTGCAAAACCCCACAAACTTCAGCCTTTCCACAGATCTCTGGTGACATAAGGACACTTCACGTTTGATAACTGTGCATGATATGAATTATGACACTTGGCCGTGCTTGTCATACGAAGTTTTAATTGCTGTGTACAGTTTTAATTGCTCTTTACAATTTTAATTCACCTATTTGCATTAACAATTAGCAAAGATTCTGATTTGTAACAGCCATTTCTCTTCCCACTTCCCACCCACCCCCCTCCCTGCCCAGGCAACTCTTCCCTAGAAGAAGCCTTTGCTGTTCTTCCACCGGTCAGGGCAGTTGCATTGGCCATTGGGATCCAAACCCCACTCACTTCTCACGATGCTGTTGCACTCCTGCTTCTCGTTGACCCATTTCAAGAATTCTTCCAGGCTCTCTTTGAATCGGGAGAAATTTGTTTTTACCATCTCTGAGCATCTTTTGTCATTGGATGAAGATTTCTAAGGGGAGGAAAAAAAAGTAGCTGCACGAGTTATGGAGGAATTCCACCCAAAAGCTGCACATTCTCTATAGCTTCCTCAGCTCCTTGGGATGGAGGATGAAGCCAACTGGTTGCCCTTCACCCAACCCCAAACCATTTCAAACAATTCTTACAAATCATTAGTCAAACAAGACCTTGCTGATTGTCTTTGACTTTCATGGTACTGGAGGTTTTTCTGGGTTGGTTTGGTTTGGTTTTTGGTGGGTTTTTTTTTTTGAGGCAGGGGAGTTTTCTGCCAAACTGGGAAAAGGGAATTTAGGTCAAAATATTTCTCTCATAATACCCAAATCCTGGGGACAGAGGATCCCAGTGACACCACACCATGCTCGTTCTTAGCAGCAGAGGATGCGGTGGCAGCGGTGGGGAGCTCAGCCTGCCTTTGGGTGGGTGATAGATTTAGACATGGTTCCTTCTGCAACCTGCAGTAATTAGCAAATTGATGCAAATCTGCTTTGGTTCCTCAAGCCTGCTTCTCTGTTCCAGGGAAACATCCAAGCACAGTCACTGCTGCAAATCCAGGCGCTGGCAGAACATGTGCAAACCCTGTTTTCTAGCCCATTATTTTCTCAGTCTTTGTGTTTTATATTCAAAAGGCAGATTCCTTTCCTGGATTGTATCTTTTCTGCTGTTAATTGCCCTGTTCCTCCTGAAGGACAAGCTGTACAGGTCATTCCTGAGTGCACCTAATAAGTAATCTTCATTACTGCAGGTCTAAATGAATTATATTAATATAGTTCATATAAGAATGAATTTCTGCATGATAAATCAAGCTCCTTCCTTGAGGCTGCAGCTGGTCCAAAATGAAAAAGGACAATTTCTTTGCTAACAAATTGCAAAGCTTTGAATTAGAATTGACTGAAAAGTGAACGAGGAGTGAAGTGGAGTCTCACTGAACATCTTCCCCTGGTGTTCCTTTAATTCTTTTGGGGAAATTAACTTTCAGGGAAGCTTGGTGGTTTCTTTTAAATCTGAAGCTCCTGATGTTTTTTCAGTATATTTATAGATTATCTTTGAAGGATCCTGCCTTATCATAGAACCATGGCATGGTTTGGGTTGAAGGGACCTTTCAAGGTCTAAAGAAAATGTTTGAAACTCAAATCAAATAAATAGTAAAAGCTTACCTTCAAAATGGAACAGTTTTTTTCTAGCCTTTCCATATCTTTTTCGACTCTCTTCATACACTTACATGTGGGTATCTTTTTCAGTTCTTGAATGAATTTTTTGGTGTTGTTATGTGCACAACTTTGGCTCTAGGACAAAATCAGGAAGTAAATAGTGTTCTAGTTTACAAGAAGGCGGCTTTTCTGTCTTAAAAGAACTTATGGTAGATCGTATTGAATATGCCAACTGTTATTTTTCTCTGGAAATCTTGATTTCTTTTATCTGATTTCCTTTTTATACCTTCTTTTAAGAAATCATGTTATAAGTACAGTCTTCATAACTATTACAACTGGAAACTTTGCAATAAAAATGGTCCAATTCCTGTGCATGGGACAAGATGGGGAATTTGATTCAATTCCATCTAAATCAGAGAGTGATTATTTTTTTTTGTCTTTGCCTTGGAAGTAGACACTTCCAGAGAGCTGCTTTAAGCATTTCTCTTTATATTACCAGTCATTTGAAGACCAGACTTTACAATCATCAACAGAAATTTCTTTGGAAAAGGATTGAAAAGCATTAAAAACCACTGATAAAAACAGTGGTAGGGCATGCTATTAATCTTTATTAGCAATGAGAACGGGTCATCAGTCACATTCACCTCATCTTTTACACATAGGATGTCATATTGGTATTTAGGGACAGCAAGAGGAGCACACTTGGCTCTGAGAGGACAGGAATGGGGTGAGACCTGGAGCTCCTGGCCTCAGCTAGTGCTCCACATCTTGCCTTTAAACCTCCTCACACCAGAAGTTGCACTTAAATTTCCTTTTGGAAGCTCTGATAATAACAGAAAACAGCAGCTTCTTACCTTTATGTGAAGTGGCCTGGAGAACTGCTCCTGAAAATGATAAAATCCATTAGTTATGTATTAGAAATCACCTCGAAAAGCAAATCTGAGGCAGGGGAAGTGGAAAATTATTTACATTTATGGGCTCGTTTTCCGCTTCAAGCAAGCAAAGCATTTCATCGATGATTGCATACTTAGTCTTGTTCCACAGATGCGAGGTTTCCTTCAGAGGAAGCAAGAAACCAGCCACCCCAGAGCTAAACAGGAGCAAGAACAAGTGGAGAAACATTTTAAAGATGTTCTGTTTGGGAGCTTGACCCCTTTTTTGTCTGAAACAGGCTTTGAATTCAAGCTCGTACCTCTCGGCGGTTACTAAGCTGGCTTATATAGAGAGGCTGAGTAAATGCAGGATGTGATTGCTATCTTATCTCATTCATAAATCATTAAAATAGGAAAGAGACAACAACTTAGAGCAGTTGAATTAGGAGCATATCTGATCTAAGAAACATTTATGATTAATGTTCTGGTAAACTTCCTAAAGCCTCTAAGTCCAGAGCAACGCTACGATGCAAGCAAGAGCAATGTGCAAGGGCACTAATGATGTACGAGATGCTGTAAAGGAACCTATTAATATCTGAGGGGCTTCTGCTACTTGTAGTAACCCAACCATCAAGCTGATAGTTTCCTGTCACAGAAGACTGCATCCTGTATTGCTGTGAATTATTGCAGTTTAAAGATTTCAGCACCTCTGGAGCTCAGATCGGCTGAAGATGGAGCCTGTAGGACCAAACTATCGTCTACATCTCCGTGGCGTGGCTTGGGCAGGGATGTCTACAGCAGCCTTCCACAAGTGGCTACTTTTCTACAGCAAACATCTTTCCTTTGACCTGAAAAGAAAACAAAAGCTTGTTTGTTCATCGTAATTAGTGAGGGTGAGGGCTGGTTCTTACCCTGATTTAATGAATTTTAATGACAGTGCTGTGTGAATATTCAATCACAGCTGGCAGCTGCAGCTTCTCCTTCTTGGGGGGAAATGTTTGTTGCTTCATTGATGGTACTTGGACCTTTATGTGGCACTTCACAAAGGTGCATCCCCTCTCTGATGTAAGGCTTGAATATTTTCTCAAAGGGCAAAAGTTTAGTATCAAACTGCTCTTGTTTCTCTGGTGTCCAAGATGTTAGGACACCAAGTAGTATTTGGCATTTGTGAGCTCTTTTTGACCAACAACCACCTGAGGTAGAGTTGATTAAGAGTCACTAAAATGAATGTTTCAATGTGCTTAAACTGGTGCACTGAAAGGTGTAAAAAACCCAACACCACTACCTGTGTACTTTCTCCTGTGCAGACTTCAGTACCTCTTGGTAACTCGAGGGATTCTGTTCTACTCTTCACCTCTGGAGGTGGGGAAGGAGAAGGCAGGACAGTGTCTCCTTGACCTTCTTCTACTTCTGTCCAGATCCTTTGCCCCTTGAGAAGCTGCTGACATTGGGCTCAACCACCCTCCTATTCTGTATGAGGATTTAATAGCCAGATCCACCAGATACAAACCACTGCATAGGCTGAATGTTCATCACAGAAGGGTGGGGTTGGAAGGGACCACTGGAAATCATCTAGTCCAACCCCCCTGATAAATCAGGTCCATCTTGAGCAGGTTACACAGGATCATGTACTGGTGGGTTCGGAACATCCTTACGTATTTATAAACATTGATAAGGTCCCCTCTCAGTCTTCTCTTCTCCAGCTCTCTCAGTCTTTCCTCATAAGAAAGATGTTCAAGCCCTTCCATCATCTTTGCAGCCTCCACTGGACTCTCTCCAGAAGTTCCCTGTCTCTCTTGAACTGGGGAGCCCAGAACTGGACACATCAAAGCTGTTAGGCAAATACTGACACCTACTAAATCTGTTTATTGGATGATTTTCACACCAGATCCCATGTGGAACAATAGAGCTCCACTTAATACTCACCTGTGGGTTAATGTCAAAGAGCTTTAAAGCTGCTGGAGAGAAGTAGCAAGATGTTATGGATGGGCTGAAGCTGAAAGAAAGCAGCTCCCTGGGCCGTGCATCTCAGCGCTGGTACCAAGTCCTGATGCAGCCGCAAGTCCTGATGCAGCCACGTTGGTTTGCTTTTAATTTTTTCTGTAATTTATGAAACCCTTTGAATCTGTAGCCTTTGAGTAATAAAAAGGTGGTTTATTTTTATCTTTGTTTTATAACAAAGATACTACAAAGGGGGCTGCTCACACTTGTAACCAGCTGCAGAGTTTCCAAGAAAATTTTGAGAAGTTGGGACGAGCAAGCAAGCACAAAAAATTCCCCCAAATAGTCAAAAAGAATGAATATTTTTAATTAATAAAGACTGGGAGTGTGTACAAAGAGGGGATGCCTTTATCAGTTGGTCTAGCTGGGGAGCAGCAGGTGAACCTGAGACACGCAAACCCTTTTCCAGGTTTGTTCAGAAAATAACTAGTCTGAAATCTTCCTCTGCCTTGGAGCCACTTCTGAGCTCTTTGGAGTAACGCCAAGAAAAGCTGATTAAAAGCCTGAGTGAATAACAAATTGGCAGCTCCTCTGTTCCTCCCGTCTCCTCCAGCTCTTGCCATGGTCCAGCAGTGCTGGAGGGATGTGCAGCGAGCAAGGGCTGCCACCTAGAGAACATCCTCTGCTACTTACAGACAGATCTTTTATTTTTCCTCATTTTTGAAGAAGAAACACTTGCCAAACCTCAGCACATCCTCAGTGTGTGCTGACTGGAGCAAGGTGAGCTCCCTGCTCTGCCATTTGCCCAGCCAAGGGCCTGAAGAGTTCCCTGGGTGAGTGAGGTGGTTTCACTTGGCTAGTAGGTGGCCAGCAGCCAACCACAGCCCCTCACTCACTCACACCCCATGTCCCACAGGGAACAGGGGAAGGAGTTGGAGGGGTTAAGGGTAAGGAGACTTGTAGCTTAAGATCAGAACAATTTAAGAATTGAAATAAAACTTAAAATAATAATGATATTAAAATAATAATAAAATATGCAAACGAGTGACACCCAGTGCCACTGCTCAGCACCCACCGACCCAGCCCGGCCCGTTCCCAGAGAACAATCCCGGAGCAGCGACAATCCCGACCCGAAACCGCAATCCCGGGAGAGCCAGAGCCCGAGCGAGAGCCAGAGAGAGCCAGAGAGGAAGAGCCCCTCATGGATCTCCTGCCCATGGGGGACAGGAGCTGGAACAGCCCCTTGGCAGAGCCCAATGCCTGTGGAGCTGATCCATGGCGATATTCCTAGAAGCAAATTGAGCCTTTGCTGTGCTTTCTGCTCTCGTCCCACAGGGTCATGGCCCCTTTCCTAGCAGTGTTTCCCTCCTTGGAAGGTTGTAACTGTTCCTCTCTTTTGTACCCACTTCCAAACAAGAGGGAGGCTTTGGATGCAGTGTGTTGGATGAGGATGTGGTATGTTGGGTTGGGGTGAGGTGCATTGGATGGGGACACAATGTGTTGGGTTGGGGTGAGGTGCATTGGATGGGGACACAATGTGTTGGGTTGGGGTGAGGTGCGTTGGATGAGGACACAATGTGTTGGGTTGGGATGAGGTGCGTTGGATGAGGACACAATGTGTTGGGTTGGGATGAGGTGTGTTGGGTGAGGACACAATGTGTTGGATTGGGATGAAGTGTGTTGGGTGAGGACACAATGTGTTGGGTTGGGATGAGGTGCGTTGGATGAGGACACAATGTGTTGGGTTGGGATGAGGTGTGTTGGATTGGGATCAATCTCCCTAAAGAGCTCTCAGCCTTTGAGCTGGAGGTCCATAACTACCCTTTAAGAGCAGCTTTCAGCAGGGTGCATGCCAGGTCTCATGGAGATGTGGCTAGAACATCCCCTTGGGTCTCTCACAAGGATGTCCTACCAGGCAACATGAGCACCATCCCAAAGCACAGTTATACCTGATGCCACGATGAGCTGCTCTGACCTAAAGCCACTCAAAATGTTGAACCTCCTTTTCCATGTGCTCTGTATTTTTGCAGGAATTGGTTAAAGCTTTATTCTTGACTTTTTTGTGGAGGCAGGGTGATGATGGCTGAACCTATGGTTGTTTTTTGGTTTTTCCTCCCTGGTCATACAATGGTGACTCTGTCTGCCTTCCCCCGCCCTCCAGAAACTCCTCTTCAGGTGTTATTAAAAATATTAGCTAATTCTTCAAACATATTAATTGCCTTAAATAATCCCTGCAGCTTCCAGCCTGGATTTCCCTGCTCTTCAACCTGCCCTTTCCTCCAGGCAGGGTGGTGTTGGGGGGATCCCATGGGCACCCCACAGCTTGCACAACCTCTGCTCTCTGCTCAATTCTCCATGAATCATGGGATTTAGGGAAATTTTTTTCAGGTGCTCAGTGATGCCTGCTAAAGTAGATAAAGACAGTGGGCTGGGCTAGGATTGGTTCCTGAAGGTGAAACTCCAGTGGGAGAGTCCCCTTGGAAGGGAAAACGTGTGCCCAACAACCCCAATGGTCCTAGGGATGCTGCTGCTCCCCCATCCCACCCCCAAAGAGGATTTTATGGCTGTTTGCTGAATGTTTGCTGTCTTCTCTAGGGGTGAATCTTCCTGAAAGCAGAGTATCCAACTCTCAGATACTGAGGGCAAAGGAAGAAACAAAATCCTGCCTGATTACTTAGGTGCTTCTTTTACCCAAATTGGAAAACACAAGTGGTCTGAGGTGGTTCTGGACCTCATGGTGGCCCTCTATGCAGAGGTATCAGCTATCCATAGAGTATATCATCAACTGATATATTTCTGAGTAGAAAACCACTCTGAAACTGTCAAAACCTCACCACTGGAAGATCCTGATTCAATCAGTCGAGCTTTCTTTAGATGGAATATTCCTTAAATCACCATAAAACTTCACAATTTTTTATTTTTTAAATATGACAGTTACACCTCTGTACAAGAGATTTATTTTGCATAGGTTCTGTTAGAGTTTGGTAACATTTCATAGAGTTCTGCATACACATTTCCCAAATATTTAACTGTAAAACTTGGCAGCACACAGCTGTAGGAACAGTCCCATTTCCACCATTTCCACTTCACATTTTTTTTCATTAGAAGATGATTGTCACTGTGTTCATAGCTTGGTAATATTTTTCAGTTAATATAAGTACTTAAACATAATTTTAATAGCAACAGTTGCAGCTTTTTACAAGACTCTCCTCTGAAAATGCCCCCAACCTCCTAATGAGACGTGAAACTGCTCTGAAGGCATCTGGAGACTTCAGCTGCACGAACAAAATGCTGAAATTGCTGGAGTGTGACAGCGTTAGAACATGAAGAGCAGGTATGAAGAGTTCATTTGGTTGAAAAGAAAAGGAATATGGTGTGTGCCAGGCTCTGGGTCACCAGGTTTTGTTTAAGTGACCACAGGGATCTCGTATGACTCAGTGACAGTCATTTTGACATTGACAAGCTGTAGGTGGGTATGAGCTTTGCAGTAAGTTTGCAAGTTGTCTTTCCAAAGATTTGCTGAGGTTTGACATCTTTGAGAGCCATCACCTTTGGTGGCAGCTTGGGTTGTGTTTGGTGGCAGCTCAAGAGAGCTGAGGCCAGCAGCCACCTGGCTGTGCCATGGGCTTCATCCCAGCCCCAGCACTGGTCTTGGGGGCCAAGAGGGAGGTGGAGATGCTGGGCAGTATCTCCAGCCTGGCACTGATGACCCCCTGTCTCCACTTTGCAGGATGGCTTGCCTTGGGCTAGTGTGCTAGAGAAAGAGTGTGACTGCAAATCCAAAGCTGGACCCCCAGATCCACACACAATCAAAGAGCAGTTTCCTAAAGTAGATAATTATTGCATTTCTTCATTGTAAAAATAAATAACATTAAATTTCTACAAATAAATAGAATAAATAAATATGAATAGATAGATTAATAAATAAGAGCTCCCCATAGCCTTGCTCATGGGAGTAAGGATAGATGAATGAGGACATGCAAAGCTCAGGTCTCCTGGCAGGCTGGACCAGGGGTGCTTCAAGCTTCTTGGAAGACTACCCTGTTTCCTCCAGAGGGGCATTGTGATTCAGGAACCTTAATAAATCTTCCAAATTCCTGAAGAAACCATACTGCTCCACTGGCACCATGTTGGATTCCTTGGGGGCAGACAGAAAGGAGAAGGGTTAATGGAGCAGAGCTGGACACAGAAGTCACCTTCTGTTCCCTGACTGTAGTTTTTTTTCTTAAGAATTGATTTTAAGACCATGATGGCTCCAGGGAAGACAGTGAGGTAGGACATCAAACTGCATCTAGTGCAGCGTCCCACAGCGAGAGCAGCCTCTGCCCCTGGGCTCCCATCCCCATCTGCACCGGGGCACCTCCACCTGGAGATGAATTTTGTCTTAGCAAGGAGACATCAGGAAGAAGAGCAGAGGAGAGGAGGCACCAGGACCATGGCAGCTGCTGGCTGGAAACCAAACTCCATCAGGCACCCGCCCAGGAGGCAATCGCGTGATTTACTCAGGTGCTTGTTAGTGCCAAGGGACAAACCACAGAGTGACTTTTGTAGTCACCTAAACAACATAAAATAGCCAATAAATTATCCAACCCAAACGTACCATCCACCCAGGGCATGATTTCCTGGCATCCTGGATTCTCTGCAGCTTGCAGGCTAGTAGTCTTTCCTTCGACCCCTCTTTGCTTCTCTTTAGGACTTCAATAAATCCTTCCAGGTAGATGGTGATGTTCCCTCCTGCCCCCATGATGCTTGTCTGGAATAACAAAGTTTAGTCATTTCTATCTTGCCTGTACTGAATTGTTGGCACAGGTTGCATCATGTAGATGCAATTAAAATGTTGATTACAAGAAATCACGTTGCCCAATAATCTGAGGCCAACGTTTTATAGTAACTTTGGACACCTTAACGTAGGGAACCAACGCTGCAGCCCAGAGCTTTCCTCCTGCTGAAGGCTGACAACACCAAAAGCTGCAGCGATAGACTGGGGAGGTTGAATTTGACAGGATCTTTGGCTTCTTAATTTGCCACAAGACAGCAGCAATGCTGAGGAACATCTCCAACCTCCAACCCTGCTACCTGCTCTTTGTCTCTCCTGAGCTTCCCCCATGAAAAGTGCTGCAGATGCCTTTGCTGTCATGGGTCTTGAGGCATTGATTTCCAAAAACATGGGTATTTCTTCCCAGCAAAGGAACAAGGGACAACCTGTCCCCCCATATTCTAATGGCTGGAAGATGCCTGCATCCACCTGACTTCAGAAGATGGTTAGGTCTGGCTGACTACCCCATGAAAAGCAAGATAACCAGCACTGGTTGGAAGCAAGCCCTTATGCATGGCTGTACCAAAGCTGTGGAGCCCCAGGTGCTGGTTTCTCATGGAGATAACCTTGCATTGATAACTACACATGGAGGAGGATTCATCCCAGTGCAGTTTTGAGGAGCTGAGCCCGCCACATCACCTCTGAGCACACATGAGCACAGCTCCCTCCAGCACAGTGCTCCTGCAAAGCCCATGAATGGCTTGGTTGCCACCTAAGATCTAGCTTAAGAGCATAAAAGCTTGCAGATGTCCTGAGTGGGCTCTGATAAAAGCTGCTTTCCCCTTCCATCTCCAAAAGCCACCCCACAAGCACACAACATTGCAATGTGAGCCAGAAAGTTCTCTTACCAGAGGTGTGATTTTTCTGCTGCCCTGAAAGAGATAGATGGATAAAAATCACGTTAGGAGGTTCTCCACCAGAGCAAAAAAAGCCAGAATTGGGGGACAAAGAAAACAGCACAACCTTGGACTGTAGTGTCTGAAGGTCGCTGAGGGTTTCCTGGAGGAGGGAGCTGGTGGCACAGCCCTTTCTCACGGCAGGCAGCCTGGGGTAGGCAAGGCACAGTGCTCCACAGGACAGCAAAACCCCGGCCAGGCGCAGCATGGTGGTGAAGGTCTCTGAGCTCCCCAACCTGGACTGGCTACAACTGGCTCCTGGCTTCCTTTTATGTGTGCTCTGTTGCAAGGAAATGATTAATACCTCACCACAAATATGCCCAAACTGAAGGCGAGTAGTCACCTGTAGGATGGAAGCTGTTGCTTTCTTATCTGATTGAGGAAACTACGTGTTTCTAAAATAAGGGTTCCCCCAGAAGTTCAGCAGGAGCTACGTAATTCAGATGGTTGAGCCTCTTCAGATTTTAGATGCTGAAGCTCATTTGTATGAACTGAGATTGTCCAGAGATTGGTGCAAGATAAACCATGGCTACCTAAACATCTCTCAGATCTTTGTATTCACATTTACCCTGCTTCATATCACAATTACAGTGAATGTTCCCATCTTTACTAATTAATGCTCCTGCCTTCTTCTGGGTGGTTGTCATAAGGAACTCCGTGAACAACTCAGTGGTACCACACTTGTATATAAATGACAAATATGGGAGCCCACCTGAGACCTTGTGATGCTCATGAGAGCCTGGAGACATGCTGGGGAGAGGGACCAGCCAAGGGATGGTGGGACAGCATCTCAGTGAGGGCAGAAACGCTGCTCCTTTGCTTCGTTGAAGGAGCATTTGCCCAGTTTCCATGGTCTCCTGAGAAGGTTGAAGCAATTTGGCTGATATCTCCATATACTTCATCTGCAGGAATTTTGGATGATGAGTGGAAGTTTGGGTGATGGAGGTGGAAGTTTTGGTGTTTGGGGTGGAAGTTTGGGTGATGGAGATGGAAGTTTGGGTTATAGAAGTGGAAGTTTTGGTGTTTGGGGTGGAAGTTTGGGTAGTGGGGTTGGAAGTTTGGGTGATGGAGGTGGAGGTTTGGGTAATGGGTTTGGAAGTTTGGGTGATGGAGGTGAAGGTTTGGGTAATGGGGTTGGAAGTTTGGGTGATGGAGGTGAAGGTTTGGGTAATGGGGTTGGAAGTTTGGGTGATGGAGGTGGAGGTTTGGGTGATGGGGTTGGAAGTTTGGGTGATGGAGGTGGAGGTTTGGGTGATGGGAGTGGAAGTTCAGGTGATGGAGGTGAATCCCATTGATGATGATTCTAGCAGAATTGCTCCTTAAGTTCAGGGTGGACTCTGGTGTGGCCATGGTGGGTTCTGGGTGTGCAGAGCCTTCTCCTGCCCCTGGCCCCACAGACCCTGCTGGGGAGGAGAATGAGGCTGCCCTTGGGCTCTGCCCCTGCTGCACAGGAATGAAAAACCGTGCCAAGCTTATGCCCACAGAACGTTGCTTCTTCACAATCCAAAAGTTCAGACTGACCCATGTCCCTCAGCCCTGTGTCTACATGACTCTTCAGTCCCTCCAGGGATGGGGACTCCACCACTGCCCTGGGCAACCCCTGCCAATGCCTCAGAACCCTTTCAGCAAAGAAATTCTTCCTCACATCCCATCTCAACTGCCCTGGCCACAACTGGAGCCCATTTCCTCTTGTCCTGTCCCTTGGTCCTTGGCTGAACAGACCCACCCCCACCTCTCTCCACCCTCCTCCAAGGGACTTGGACAGAGCCAGAAGGTCTCCCCTCAGCCTCCTTTTCTCCAGGCTCAACACCCCCAGTTCCCTCAGCCGGGAACTCAGCACACTTGTGCTCCAGACCCTTCCCCAGCTCCGTTCCCTTCTCTGGACACAGTCCAGCACCTCCATGATGCTGCTGGGCACCTCCCTCCCCTGAGGAACACCTTAACTTGTCTTGTTTAGTTCTTTGCTTTCAATCATTTTGGGGTTGTTTGGGGGTGTAAGGCCTCTTCCCTGCCCTTCCCCACCGCTCAGCGTTCAGGAGCCTTTGTGGTGTGAGCTGGATAAGCCTCCCTGGGAGCAGAAGGTGGGTGTTGACCCTGACTCTGCTGGTGTGGGAATTGGGGTAGATTTTCTGCCTTGCTGGAGTCACCCTGGCATTCCCAGTGTTTCCCTGTAATCAGCAGATCAGTTTTACTCCAAGGCTGAGGTCAAACCACCGTATGTTACCTTGGTGGGACACCATCCATTGCCTGGCGCCATCAATTCGGCCCGAGGGCAGGTGAACAGTCATGAACACCAGTCACCATGGTGCACAGCTGGTCATTTTTAAGAAGACCGTGTTCTTCTGAATTGTTTTTTGGACCCTTCCAGTGACATTACACACCCCAGGAAGCAGAATTGCACCTGAGACTCAGATACTCATCCCCATTTCTGCTGCCTTCATAGCAAACGGGTGGTTCAGGACTTTGCGTGGTTCAGGACTTCAGGTGGTTCAGGTCTTCAGGTGGTTCAGGATTTTGGGTAGTTCAGGACTTCAGGTGGTTGAGGACTTTGCACCCCACTGGCACCACTATGGCTGCAGGAGATAAAGTGGAATACAATATGATTTAATGGGAAGCAATGAATCGTACGTGTCACCTGGATGAGGGTACCTTCTGGTACCATGAGTTGTAGCCAGGTTCAAATCAGAGGGAAGAATTTCTTCCCTTGGAAGAGGCAGTAGGAAGTGGGGCTGCAGCTGAACTTATTGGGGAGCATCAGGGCTTTTGCTTTTACCTCAAACCTGGCTGAAGAAACGCGAGTCCCTGCAGAGAGGGTGGAAGGGAAAGGTGTGGGCAGGACGGACATTTACTGCTGGAAAAAACAGAGCAGTGAAGCTGGGACACCACCTTGTTCTCTTGGTTCTTTTTATAGCCACTAATGACATGCAAATACATTCTTAGATTGCAGCCAAGGTGGAAAAAAAAAAAAGAGCTGATAAAATCAGAAAGGAAGATGGAACTTGTGGTGTGCTCATGTACGCACCCTGGTCCGTGGGTCTCTCACATCCTGACTCATCTGTCAATATCCACTCAGAAATGAAACTGCCGTGACTGCTCTGCTCCTCTCATGGTAGGATCAGCCTTGACCTTTCTTTCCTCTTCTGCACTTGGGGGATAATTTCTGTGGGATGCTGAGATGGCAGGAGGGAGTTTCCAACCAGGGCTTCTGCACCTCTGTCCAAGTCCACCTCTGCCAAAAAAAATCCGAGGAGGATTTGAGCTAATGGGATGTAAATAGCTGATATGATTTCACTCCCAGGCAGAGCCATCTGAAAAACCCATATCCCAGTCAGGGACAGAATGAAATTAATGAGCAGAAAATGGCCTGGCCCATTAGCAACCAACTGAAAGCTTAACAGAAAATTAACTGAGAAAATGAAAAGATAAGAGAAAATTAACTGAAAGCTAACAGAAATTTTCACTTTTCCAAGCCTGGAGAGTTGATGAGCTTCGTTTCTGTCAGCTGAGCTCTGTATGACTAGAGCAGAAACCCTGGTGAGAAAGCTCAGTATAGTGATGGTGCAGAGACAGCTTCTTCTGAGCAAAATTCACTCTCTGTGAAGGTTTTCCTGGAGGACTTCTGGATCACCACCACATGTGATCAGTATATGATCACCACCACATGTGATCAGTATATGATCACCACCACATATGTGATCAGTATATGTTCCTCACCATGTATGTGATCAGTATATGATCACCACCACATATGTGATCAGTATATGATCACCACCACATCTGTGATCACTATATGTTCATCACCACATAGGAACTGCTTGGATGAAAGTTCAGCCAGACTGGAGCATCTCTTGTGAAGCTTCCTGCCATATTAGGAAGAAAGCAGACATTTTTTGGAAGTAGTTTTACTAATTTATGACACTCCATCTTAAAGTGATCATCTTCTTACCCTCATTCCTCTATGAAAAGATGATCACTGCCTGCTTTCACTCCTCTCAATATCCTCCTCACACTTGCGTTGAGTTCTTATCTACTCATTCTTGTGCAACCTTAAAATATTTTTATTTCTCCCTAAATATCTGTCCCTGCCACATTTCCAGCTGGCACTTGCACTCCTGCACTTTGGAGGAGACCAAACCATCAAGCTCTTCAAACCTGATGGGCTCCCTCTCCTTTTCCTTGGCCCTTCCAGTCTCTTCCAGTTTGAATTGATCTTGAACATGGGAAGCTGAAATACCTGACAACCTTCTTTGCCCAAGAGCATTGTCACCTCCTTGCCTGAGTGCTGGAAGGAGTTAAGCAGCGTTGTACCTCTGTGGTTGGCTTCTGCAGAAGGAAGGAAGCAAGCCCTGCTTCTCCATGCACTGTGGGGTGATTTTAAAGGCTGTTCAGAAACAGCAGAAACTGAGATCGCCGTTGCTGGTGACTGTGCAGCTGCAGCAGATGTGCAGCTCCTCTCCCCAGCCCAAGGACATTCCTTTTGCCTTTCGTGCTCTGGCTGTGGTCACTGGTCCATGGCCAACTGTCTGGCCAGTGGGCTGTCATCTTTGGAAAGTGGCCCTTGGAGCATGGATCTAAGTCAGGCTAACTGAAGAGTTGAAGCTGGGCGTTTGGAAGTAGGCTCTGGGCACAGAAAGAAATCAAAATATAGATATTTTTGTAATTGATTGAATCAACAGGTATTCCCCAGGGCTTGCCTGGCTTCCTCTGGAGCTACTCAAAGGAAGAAAAAAAAGAAGAAAAAAAAGCAAAAGCCAGTGAGTCACAGAGGCATGCCCTTCTTTTGAAGGACCTGAGGAGAACTGTACAGACTAAAGAAATCAGGAATGAGTTCCAAAGCCAGCTCACCCTGCACATCTCACCCTCCTGACCCCCTGCCCTCCCTTGCAATCCCTTTGGCTTTGGAGGCTCTGCCAGGGTCTCTCTGGCTGCTGGGGGTTACCAGGGTCTGGGTGCTTTAGGACACACAGATTATTTTGTAAGTACCCAACTTTGGGAAAGAAAGGAGAATCTCCCTGCTTGCTCAGAGATGTGGTGTCCTGGAGATCCTCAAGAGATTCCTGAACTTTCAGGCAAAATTAGAGATGAGAGAAGTTCTGGATTTTGGTGTTAAATTCCAAGAGATGAGATCCCTGTTTTGTCAGAAGAGATTTCACAGGCAGCCTCCGCTCCTCTCCAGTGATGACAGGTTGGTGCACATGGGCCAACTGCAGGAACACTTCATCCTCCAGCCCTGACAGCAGGGAAAATAAAAGATCTTCCCTATTTTTTTTTTTTTTTTGAAAGAAATTGTGTCTAGAATTGATTATACCTCCCCATCCATGGATATTAAATTAATTACAAGATGTCTTTGAGCTTGAGTTTATGGTGTAGATCCCTTCCAAGCTCCTCAAGGACCCTGTGTGCACCCTGGGAGCAGCCATGGCCCAGCATCTTTGAGCTGGTGCCTATCAGGGTGGCTTTGGCAGTTGGTGAGCATCCAAAGAAGGCTGGCAATGTTTCATGGTGATTCATTGCCTTCTCAGTCACCCATCTGAAACCCAGCGAGTCTGAGAGGAACACAGATGATCCATCCAAACACTGCAAGGGGAGTTTTCAAACCCCACCTACTGACCAGCTGAAATTGGGCTCTGGAGAAGGTGTGGCCAGACAGGGACATTTCATTTTTTTCAAGGGAAAAAAAGTAAAAGTGATCCAAAGCCTGTAAAAGTGAGCTCATGTTCTGTAGAAAATAGAAAGAGTTTGTGAGTCCTGCCAAGTGACTAATGAGAACTGGAGATGAAAAAGGAAGTCAGATAACAACAGAAAATGAGTAATCCAATATTTCAAAAAAAACAAAAGAAAACAGAGGAATTACCCTTGTAGAGTAGTTGACCAGATTCAGCTGGTGATTGTACCTCGATGGGGTTTGAGGCTGCTTTTGTCTGGCCATGGTGGCATCACCGTCCTCTGTCCCTGGCTGATCAGGAGGGTGATGCCACTGCTGATCTCTATCCTTCTCATCCTTTGGGCTAAGAAATGATGGCAATGGGAGTGATGCTCAAACAGGAGGGGAGGGATGGGGCGTGGGATCACCGTTCCTGTGTCCAAGCTGCTTTCTGTTGGCTCTTCCCTGGAATAAATGAGGAGGAACCTCTGGCAGGGAGCCTGCCCACAGGTTTGGGCAGCCCTTCTCCCGGCGATGCTGGGGGATCTGGCTCTCTCGTGGCTGTCCCACCACATGCTCCTGTGCAGGAGGAGCTCTTCCAGAGCCATCTGCAGCTGGGAACGCAGGGATCTACAAGAGGCATCCCTGGACTGAGGTCAAGGTGCTGGTGTCTGTGCAAGAGAGAGTGTGTTGTGTGTCCCACGTGCCCCCAGATCCTGATTGATCTTGGCAAACCTCCTCCCAGCCCTGCACACGGTAGTGGCAGAGGACAGTTACCTCCATTAAGGGTTTGGAGGGCAGCTAGAAGATTGTGGCTGGTCCTACATGGAGTGGATGGACATCTCCCACCCTTGGAGGGCTCAACGTGGATCCCATGATCATGGGCAGGTCTAGACATGGGGTGTGCACCTCAAAAGAAGTTGGGCAGGCTGAGGGATCTTCTCTCCTGCTGCCACACTGGGGAGATGGGTTTTACTGAGAATAACTTCTTATCAAATGGGGAATGTTAAATATAACTCCCACCTACCACTTCTAAAAGTAGAAGGTGCCACTGTAACAGAGACCTTCCCCCGCTGTGCCACCGTCTCGCATGTCTCATCCCCACGTGGAGCTTTTGCTTTTCCCAAGGGAGATGTAAAAAACACAACCATCATTTTTTAATAATAATAGTAATAGTAATAGTAATAGTAATAATAATAATAATAATAATAATAATAATAATAATAATAATAATAATAATAATAATAATAATAATAATAATAATAATAATAATAATAATAATTAATAATAATAATAATAATAATAATAATAATAATAATATCTACTCCCTAGACACACAGATCTACAGCAGCCCTTGAGAGCCAAAGCTGTGGCTTGACTCAGATTTTAAGGCATGTATGTTTTCTTGTCTTGTGATGATGCAAGATCCTTATCAGGGCTGTTCAAGCAGTGATGAAGCAGTCGTGGTTATCATGCTCGGGCAACCGTGCTCGGCACATCGATGTAGTCACAGCGGTGACAAGACTGTGCCACTTGCTTGAGAGCAGGCATTCTCTTCACTCTATTTGCACAGTGGTTTTCTGGTCTGTTTGGTGGTATTCAGACTATTTAGGAGCCCTCCTGGGATCAGAGAGGACAGTGGGGCTCTTGGAAACTCCAGGAAAAATGGGCTTTTCCCCTCGCCTGGGCAGGGCAGTGAGGAGGAAGGGCTGTGCCGTGCTGGGGAGCGTGGCAGGGTGAGGAGGATCCATCCAGAGCTGGGATCCCACTGTCTGCATCCTGCCAGGCACCGGAGCTACCAACCCACCACTATTTTCCTTCCCCCAGTCTGGTGCCCTGGGCAACAGCTCCGTCTGCATTCGCCTACAGCCGCCCCGTGTTGACTTTGAGTTATTAACGCTTCACTTTCCCCTCTTGTCCCTTTGTCAGAGTTTCCTGGATGAGATTGCTGAGCCTGATTAATGTTTTCTACTTAGAACAACCTGACATCTTCCTCCTTTTTCATCTACCTGTGATGCCTCGACTTCCTCTTTATCTGAAGGGTGAGTTGAAAATTTAATGTACAGTATTTAAATGTGATTTAAAATCGTGTCTGTGCAAAATTCAACACCTCATTGCTAATAACAACTTTGAAATTCAGTGGCAGTAAGCGTTTCTTCAGCATGGTTCTTATCATGAGCTGAACTATTGCAGCACTGAGCTGCACCATGCTCAGCACCAGAGAATGTGGTGACTCTGTTTAATCTGAGGTTGTCCATCTGGACATTCACTCACAATTTCTCTGATTTTAGTAAAAAGATGCACAGTTTGGTTTTATTTATAGTTTCCTGATTCCTGTAAGACATCAAAAAAACCTGTAGATGTGGTGCTTCAGGACATGGTTTAATGGGCATGGTGGTGTTGACTTGATGGTTGGGCTTGATGATCTTAGAGGTCTTTTCCAACCTTCATGATTCAGTGATTCCATCATAGGAACTGCTGCACTGGTGGCCATGCCCATGGAGCTGGGTGGGTTTGTGGTACCCAGTGATGGTCAGGGATGCTGCCTGAGTGCAAAATGTGCCTGCTTTTGGCCTGACCATTGGCAACGTGGTGTGGGATGTGCTCCAGTGGTGCTGGCCATGGTGGCTGTGTGGCTCTGGCTCTGTGGTCACTCATTCCTGCCCCAGCTGGGTTGTCCCCTCTGTCCCCATCCTCTGGAAGAACACAGATGCTTCTCAAGCTTTCCACACTGGAGCTTCCCATGCCAGGAAAGGTGAGGGGATGCTTCTTGGTTGCAGCAAGTGAAAGCTCTTCTGCTTTTGCCTCTCTATGAATGTGGGAGGGACATGGTGCAGCTGGGAATGAATCACCCCAGAAGATGAGAGAGCAGCTCAGCTGAAAAGCTTCAGCAGAGCATGACTTTGTAAAGCTGAGCTCAGGGACAGGCTGGTGGGTCCTCAGGAAGGTGCCAGAATGGGTGAGAACACGGGTGCTCACCCTGAGCAAGGTCCAACTGTCCCCCATCCCCAGTAGCATCTGTATGTCTGTCCCACCTGGAAATTGCTCTCAGCCCCCTGAAACATCTCCAAAACTGCACATCCTTCACCAATAAAGGTCACTTAATTCTGGAAGAAAATGTGTTTATTTTTGTAAAGGTCCATTTGGGATCCTGGAAGGTTACACACATTTAGTAACAGAGAGGTCAGCACAGGTGACACATGGAATGCATCCTCACAAACCAGCCCGAGCAGTAACATTCCTCTTGAACATTATTTATAAAATATTAACTTCCACAATCTAAAGGGATGGTTTTAGAAGGTTACACACCTTCTGACCATCTCTCATAGCTGTGGATACTTAATTTGAAAAGCCAGGGTTGCCTGATTCAGCTCAGTAAAACTCAGCTCACATGAGGTGTGGGGAACACCTCCTGCCAGCTGCATAAACTTTGAGAGAAAGCAAAGAGGGTCATCAGAGCCCTGATGGCATTGTATTGTCCAGAATTTGGTTGGATTTGGGTGGGCTTAGTCAATAATAAAACATGTAGTGGTTGAAGTTCTCCACAGGATCCAAATGCCCAGGGAGTGAGCAGGGATGGGAGCTCACACCTGACGTGAATCTTCTCCAGCCCCAGGGAGGTGAAGGTTCTGGGTTACACCGATGGTCCCTGTCCCCATCCCATGGGGTGGCTTTGCCCCAGCTTTGAGAGCACTTGGGTGATGCAGAGCCCAGCCCTGGGGCTGTGCCTTGGGCTAGTGTGTTAGAGAAATAGTGTGACATCAAACCCCAAAGGGGACCCACAGAGCTCCTCCTCACACACCATCCAACAGCAGTTTCCTAAAGTAAATCCTTAAATACAGCATCATCACAATAAATAGCTCAGTGTATCCAGAAACTAATTTAAAAAAAATATAATAAATAAATAAATAAATAGATTAATAAATAAAAAAATATTACTCTTTCTCTATCAATCAGTATAAGTTAAAATATCAAAACTATATAAAATATTTAAATAGTATTTTAAATACTTGTCTTTTAACAGAGCAGCATGTTTCTATCATTATGGAGAACATGGCTGCTATCACAGCATCACTTTTTATACACATATATATATATTTAAAAATCATATATATATATGTATACACCCAATATATACCTATCTATAAATATTCTATGGCCATATTCCTGAGAATAAGTTAATAATTGAATCACAGTTTGGTTGGAGTAGAGTTCAAGTTCTTCATTTCTTCTTGGCTTTGGTGTAGTTGTTCTGTTTAGGCATTTTGAATTTTCTCTGACAGCAGCCTCAAGAAATTGTCCAACGTCTCCAGGAACACCTCACTCGTTACTTGTACAGTCTTACATTCCTCATCAAGATCCTTCAGAAAAAGAAACCCAAAGAGAACATAATTCAGCCATAATTTGAGGATCACATTTGAGTCTACGTTATTGGATACCTCCATTTTCTAAAGAACCTGAACAACGTGGGCTCTGGTAGCCCATGGTGTGTTTTGGAGAGGTGGGTGGGCTGGTGGCACACAGGGGATGTCCTGAGACCTTTTGATGCCACAGCTGCTCCTCAGATCTGGTTGGTTTTCATGTTATTATCGTTCTTGTAATGGAGATTACTGCGGGGAAAGGTGGCAGCACGTGGCTCCTTAAGGGAGAGGGTTTCAAGGGAGAAACCAAACATTTTCACACTCTTATTAAGTATATTAATTTTCAGGAGAGATTTCTAGTGCCCATCCCAGCTGCCATGTCCCGTTATGGAACAGCTTCTGCTGAATATTCTGCTGTTGAATACCACAAAGTCCAACTTACTTTGGGGAGGATGTTTTTGTAGTTGTCAACTACGTCCAGTTTCCTGGCAATTAATTTGCTTGGTATGTCGAGACCTGCCAAGGTGCTAGCAAAGGTTTTCAGGTGACTTTGCATGCATCTTTCCACCTGCAAGGACAACAAATTGTTATTTCAAGACATTGTGTGATACTTTGGGACCACATAAATAATGCATCATACCCCTGGAATTTAGATAACTGTGAAAAATAATAACCTACAGGAATTAAGAGCTGTGTTTTTCAAATGCCACCTCTGATTTTGTATTCAGCAATTTACTGGACACCAAATTTAGGAAATCATGGTACAATTTATAAATTTCATTTTCAAACATGCCAGGACAAGAAAAAAAATCTCCCACTACCTTTGGGAGTCCAACACTGGAGGTATTTGTTCCTCAAGGGAAAGGAAGGTCAGCCCTGCTGTCTTTCTTGCTATCAGGTCTCTGTTCAAACCAGCTCAGAATTGTCTTAATGAAATAGAAATAATTCTTGCTACTGGTGTGAATTTGCAGCCTTTCTCCCCGAAAGCAAGAGGGGCTGATGCTGTTTGTCTCCTGTTCACTTTGAATGGGAGATGTGCTCCTAATTCTCACTTGTGCTGCTCATCTCCTCCATGAAAAGCTGATTTTTTTTCCACTAGATTGCAGGAAAACACTGCTCAGTGAAATTAATGGGTCTATATAGGATAGAGACCAAATAGTCATTTTGGACTGTTCTAAAACTAAAGGTTCAGAGTGGATTTTTGAGGCTATAGAGAAGATGCCAGTGTACATGTAAGACCTGCACCTGGGACAGGCATCTGAAGGCATTGGCAGCAGCTTTCAGTCATTTCTTGCAGTAACTTTGGGTTTCTGGAGCAATCTTAGCACTATCAAAGTCCCATAGTGGAAAAGAAATGTGGGGATTTAAGGAAATCACTTTAAATAGAAGGCAAACATGCAGTTTCTTACCTTAGCATTGACAGTTACAACGCTGGGAACCTGCCCAAGAGAAAATGAAATCAGTAACTTCACACCAAAACTGGGATAGAAAGGCAGGCAGGTGAAAGCCATAAAAAAATAAAGGAACTTACTGCGTTTAAATTTAGTTTCTGAATGTCTTGAAGAACTTCTCGAATGATAAATCCTACCAAAGCCCTGGAGTGTTCCTCCTGCAGCGAGTGTCTCCTGGCATTGGTGGGTCCTGAAGTTGGTGCTGAGCTGCAAATCACCCCAAGACTCAGAAAAACCACAACCTGGACCAACATTGTGAAGTCAACTCCGAGCTTCAGCTGGGTGAACTGTGTGTGGCTCTGCCTTGGGTTCCTCTTATATACACAGTGCTGGAGGAAGTGCTGAAGGAAATGATTAATATCTCACCACAAACATGCTGTTGCTAAAGGGGAGGTGGGGAAGATTTACCTGAAGAATGGAATCTGCTGGTTATTCAAATGAGTAAGAGTCTACGCACTTTCTACATCAAGAATTTTATAGACTCCATAGCTGAACCCCCTTCTCTCTATGAACTTCCAAGAGGAGCTATACAACTCTTTAATGTAGATAAAAATGTAGTTCTATATCCATGTGGGAAGATATTGGCATATGTAGTCATAAATATACATAAATAGATGTAAACAAATGTAGATGCTGGAGAACGAAATCTTGGTTTATAATGAAATCTTCAGCACTTTCAAAAATGTGGAGGTCAGGTAAAGATAATGTACATAATCCCCCAGAAAACTATAGTGCTCAACACTAGGATAATTACATTTTTAAAGATTTATATTAAAAATATCATTCTGTACAGTTTCTATAGGGGAATCTATAGCTGAATTCAGGGAATATATTGCAACTGGACTGTGAGTCAGAGCAGAGGTGCCAAGATGCCAGGGCTGTAGGAAAGGCATTGTAGCCTCAGGGTACACTTCCCAGCTGTCTGAGGAGAACACCAAAACTCCAACAGCAACTGGAAAAGTTTGCAATCAAATTTCATTTAATATGAGGAGAGCTGCCAATGCACAGGACGAGCTAATTATGAATATCAAGTGGAGGAATTTGGTGAGGAATGATTCAGAAGCCTGCTGGGTTGTGAATATTCCAAAAAAAATCAGATTTCATAAGAACAGCTGTCCCCAAGGCTGGCATTAGAGGCAGATCTGCCCGTGGATGCTGGAGCCCTGGCAAAGAGGTGTTAGATCAGCTCTACCCTGGGCAGGATGGCTGCAGCATCTCGCCCTGATTTGGTTTTGGCTACAAGTGAAGATGGAAACCAGCCAGGAGTTTTTCGTCTTTTATTTAAAGTCTGAAAACGTAGTTTCCTCATTAGAGCGTTATCAGAGTATTTATAAACTCCTGGGAGGCTGAGAATGAAGTTGTGGTTGCTGGATGAGGTTATAGCTCTCCTGGGAAGGCAAAAGAATCCTCTCCTCAGTATTTTCCCCATGACTAGCTCGATTTCAGAGCAAGCAGTAGTAGCACACGCTTTGTCATCCAGGAATGTTGTTAGGAGATACTTTGCTCTTTAATCCAATATTTCTCATTGAAATCCTGACTAATGCTAAACCCAGAGCAGATCCTTCCAGCCAGGGCTAGGTACAACCTTGCAAGCTGATGGGGAGTTGTTGCTCACCTGCTCTTTTGAGCAGTGATGTACTTAATACAGTAATTTCTGTTATTTTCTCCTTGTTTGCTTATCAAAACAGGATGTAGTCTTGGACAAAAATGTCCATGTGTGTTTTGCTACTAACCAAAGTAGAAATCCAAAGAGCAAATGATTTCCCCCAAATATGATGTTTGACATGATGTTGTGCTTTGTTCTTTGTTTGTTATTGCCTTTTGGAAGTGGAAAGAGATTTTAAACCCAGGTTGTCTCTTGGGCAGGGTGGGGTGTTATCCTGGCTGGACCATCATCGAGTGGATCTTCAGGGAGGACAACACTCCCTGAGCCCATGTGCAGGTGCTTCTCAACCTTCAGGTCAGGGAACTGGATGTCCCCTCTCAGTTTAGCTCCTGTGCTATCAGATATGTTGAAGTCACACCGAGTTTTGCATTTTTCCATCTCTAGGATGTCATTTGTTAAACTCACTGGATACACAAATCTCCTGAAATGGTGACCCTACTGTGGCAATCAGCTCTTCTCCTGTTGTCCCATGAGATTGCACCATGACAAGCACTTTGTGAGTTTGCACATTTAAAAATTGTAAGGTTAGAAGGGAAAGGAGAAAGTACATTTCCTAAGTTAATGTATTATCACCTCGGTGTTCCCCTGTATCTCAATATTTCATCTCAACAGGAGTTTCCAGCAATGAGCTATTGGTTCCTCATCATTTCACTAACGTTTCAGCCATGCTTAATAATTCCTTCCACATTCCTACAATGATCTATGACACTTCTCTGGTAATTCCCAACATTTTTAATGCATCTGTCAGGGTCATGCGGATTTTGGGATGATTTTTTTAACATTCTGGACATATTTTCATGCCAAAGTGGGGGACCCAGTGTGCAGGCGAGGGCTGAAGCCGGGCTGAAAGCTTGAGCAGGAGGGAGAGACTGTGCAGAGAGAGATGAGTACTCCAGGTGTAAAATGTATTAGTAAGAATACTTCAAATCCAGCAAGAGATTTACAACAAGCCAGTGTAAGTTACTCATATTGTCCTGCAATTAAGCCACTTGCCAGAAAAAACATAAGGCAGTGTTAAACTCTGGGATGATAATCTGAGATGAATGCCAGGACTATGACTTTTCTAATGACTTTATTGGATTCAATCTAGATTGTTAGAGTAAGCAAATAGCTGTGCTGAGGGGGTTGTGGAAAAACAGGGTCACTGTCTGGGGTCAGCATCATCGCTCCAAGGAAGTGCTTCACCGGGGAAAGGCTTTGGCATTACAGGAGAGAGACACTTACTTCTCTTTCCAGGGATGTGCAGGACAGAGTAAGGATCTGTCATGTCTCACATCTCCCCAGCCTGCTGCTGTGTCCCAAGGGATGTTTGCATGTTTATAAAATGTGAAGCAGGAAAAAAAGGAAAGAAAAAAGGAAAGGAAAGGAAAGGAAAGGAAAGGAAAGGAAAGGAAAGGAAAGGAAAGGAAAGGAAAGGAAAGGAAAGGAAAGGAAAGGAAAGGAAAGGAAAGGAAAGGAAAGGAAAGGAAAGGAAAGGAAAGGAAAGGAAAGGAAAGGAAAGGAAAGGAAAGGAAAGGAAAGGAAAGGAAAGGAAAGGAAAGGAAAGGAAAAAAGAAAAGAAAAGAAAAGAAAAGAAAAGAAAAGAAAAGAAAAGAAAAGAAAAGAAAAGAAAAGAAAAGAAAAGAAAAGAAAAGAAAAGAAAAGAAAAGAAAAGAAAAGAAAAGAAAAGAAAAGAAAAGAAAAGAAAAGAAAAGAATCCACACCACACAAACAATTAGCTGATGATGGTGATCCTTTGGGGCTGCTTGGCTTTTTTGTGCTTCTGTGTTTTTGCCTCTATAAGTGTTGCACTTTATGCTTCGTCTTCCCAAGATAGAACAAGTGATAGATGAGAAGAAGTGGCCTCAAGTTGCATCAGGGGAGGTTTAGATTGGATCTGAGGAAAAACTTCACTGAAAGGTTATCAAGCATTGGAACAGGCTGCCCAGGGAGGTGGTGGAGTCACCTTCCCTGGTGGGATTTAACAGATGGGCAGATGAGGTGCTGAGTGGCATGGTTTAGAGGTGGAATTGGTAGTGTTGGGTTCATGGTTGGACTCGGTGATTTTTAAGGTCTTTCCCAACCACTGCAATTCCGTGACTCTGTGAAGATCACATCACACTCAGATCTGATAAGGACTGTCCCTGTTCTGTGACTCAAATAGTTTGTGATTTATTTTTGATTATAACCAGGGCCAGGAAACCTGCCTCTGAAACCCACAGTGTGTTCTCTCCATGTGATGGCTTTAAGCTGAAAGAGGGGAGGTTTAGATTAGATATTAGGAAGAAATTCTTTGGTGTGAGGGTGGTGAGACCCTGTCCCAGGTTGCCCAGAGAAGCTGTGGCTGCTCCTCCCTGGAAGTGTTCTCGGCCAGGTTGGATGAGGCTTTGAGCAACCTGGTCTAGTGGAAGGTGTCCCTGCTGCTGGCAGGGGGGTTGGAACTGGATGAGCTTTAAGGTCCCTCCCAACCCAAACCAGCCTGGGATTCTATGGGAAACTGTCTGCAATGATGAGAGAGCTTCATCCTCTTGGGCAGGCAACTGTCATTGGCATCTGAAGAAAATGTCTTCAGACATTTCAACCTTGCAGTCTCCAGCCTCTCATGCCAGGCACTGCCAGGAGCCCAGCAACACCTCCCCCCTCACCCACAAAGCTGTCAGCCTGCCAAAGAACAGTTAAACTCTGAAGAAGAGATGGTGTCACCCCAAATCCACACTGACTATTTTAAACTTCATTTAACCACCTTCTTTTGTCATTGAAGAGACTGATAGAGAATTGGTTCCCAGATCCTCCCATAGCTCAAGCTGAGCTGGTGGCTTTATAAGCTCTTTGGTTTTCTCCTGGCCTCATGCTGTGTTTACCTTTCTCCACTCCCAGAAACTCCCACAGTCCTCTGGGTTTTCCAAGATTATTGGCAGTCACCCATGGTCACATCACAGAGAGATTTAGGAGCTCAAAAAATAATTGCATCCTGTCCTGCAGACCCAGCTCTGGCTATCTTATTTAAATATTTTTTCATGCTTTTTTTAAGAAGAAAATGAGTGTGTTTTGTTGACCAGATCTCCTACATACATCCTGGTTTGCAGCATCTTTGCTCCAAATTTCTGCCATAGATGAGTAATCACAGCTGTGCGTTGTGGCAAAGGAAGAGCCTCAGAAAGATGACCCAGTTACAGAGGGTTACATGGTTAATATATAGGTTATCCTCTACAAACCCAGCTCAGAGGTGGGACCATTCGATGTTTAGTATTGGTAGTTATAGAAAATCTCCCCAAAACTTTGAACTTCAGATTGCAACATTTTGTAAGACTATGAGCATCCAACAGTGGTGCCAACTTCTGCAGTGTATGAAACACAGATTCCTTCCAAAAGAACCTACAAGTCTGTTCTAAGAAACCTGCAAAAACCTTTTCTAGGAAACAGCAGATTAGCAGTATTGACCTACATTGGGAAGTGCTGTAGAGGAGGATTTATGCATAGTCATCTGTGGCAGTTATCTCAGCCCATATGTGTTCTCTGCACACTCAGTCAGAAGAGAAGGAGATGTCCAAAGTCAGAGGGGCTCTTTTGGTCCTACAGAACGTTGCCTGAAGACATGGGGAAAGGAAGGAGGCCCTCTCTTCTGCCTCCAAACATATTGTCATGTTCATCAGATTAAAATCCTTTCTCTGAATGCAGCATATTGTACTAACCTGGTGCTGTTAGTATAGTAAATACTGAGAAAAATCCAAATATTTCAGTACTTAACCCAAGTTGCAACCCAACCCAACCCAACTCCACAGCTGTTCACTACATGCAGTCATGTAGGAAAGTGTTTGGGTTCTTCTGCAGCAATGGGGTGACTGGAAAATAGATGCCAAATCACAAATGAATTAGTGGTCTGCTCTTGTACTGCAAGACATTAACTTGCTCTCACACTCAACTTCCCATTAAGCTGAGCTGAAGATTTAATGATTTTTGGGGTGCTCACTCTCTGGAGTGACCTTCTGCAAAAGGGTAAATTTCCTCTGTGCTCAGCAATCCTGATGTATTTTTATTTCTTCCAATGACTTCTTTTGAAATGTGTAGATGTTTAAGAACATATTGCATCTTCTCCTGGAACTATCAAGACTTACTATTGGGTGATCTTGATTAAATAATCCCATTAATTATGTTTAATCGACAAAACTCTTGAGGGAATAAAAGAGTATCAGAAATATTGATGTCAGAAAGGTAATTTATCTTACACAGGTTTTATTTCCAGTCCCCTGTGGAAGCTTTACAAATGCTTTCTTATAAAAGCCACAAGTAGAGATAGCAAGTGCTGTTCTGTGCCCTTCCTAAATCCTTGGCCAGGTCTAATCAAGGCAGCAAAAACGCAGCGGTTTGATGAGTGCTTTTCCCGCTGACTCTGGTGGGTACCCAAATTACTGTCCCTGTGACATGGACCTCGGAAAAAGTTGCTCCGAGTCATGTGAAGGTTTCCAGGTTTTAGCAAGGGTAACGTCATGGGTTTTGTCAGCTTGATGGGAAAATGCAAAGATTGAGTCTTTTGCTGGGCAAAAGCAGCCCAGCTGCTTCACCCGTGTTTGCCATCCCATCATCAACTGCATTTAGGCAAGTTGAGGCAAGTTTAGTCAAAGAGTAAAAATATAAATCATAATATTGTACCAGCATTGGAAGGGGCTGCCCAGGGAAGTGGTGGAGTCCCCATCCCTGAAGATAATTAAAAGCCATGTAGATGTGGTGCTTAGGGACATGGTTTAGTGGTGGACTTGGCAGTGTTGGGTTCATGGTTGGACTCCACGATCTCAAAGGTCTTTTCCAACCTAAATGATTCTATGATCCTGTGTTACATGGGTCAGGCTGGGTCTTCCAAATGGCTGGCAGAGCCTGAGGTCTGTCCTCCCACACACACAACCTTGCATCCAATTGGGATCCCGTTGCTCCTGAGTTGAGCCCAGGACAAGCACGCTTTGTTCTTGTGTGGTTTGCTCCCACGTGGCCAAGAAGTACCTCGAGATTTTTTGTGATAATCTGTGCAGTGACTAGAACAACTCAATTCTTATCTCTACTTTTCTTGGGTTTTTTTGTTATTTTCAAACTCATGATAAATGTGGTGCCTCTGGTGGTGGCTCTCTGTGGAAGGGGAAGTACAGTGAGGACTTATTTAAAAACACTTTCATGACATGAACTTGAGACAACTGTGTTGGCATTCTGGGAATGAGAGACATTATCAATAGCACTGCACAGGGGAAAATAAACCCATAATCATGATCAGTCCACAAACACAAATCAGGGAAGGTCCAGGAACTAGATCTGTCAAACAAGAATGATTTAAT
Source organism: Caprimulgus europaeus (assembly GCA_907165065.1). The sequence goes on along the minus strand of OU015531.1, from coordinate 48,896,021 downwards.
TATGGCAAGTAATTTGGGATGTTCTACATAATAACTGCAAATTATTGATGACAGCCTGATGACCACCAGACCACTGTCAATGATGAGTGTAGAAATCAGCCTTTTTTCCTCCAAATCCATCGTGATTTGGAAGGCAGCCTTAGGGAAGCTGGGACACAGGCAGTGGTGGGAAGGGACTGGAAGCTCCTCATTCCCAGGGGTGATGAGCTGATGATGCTGAGTAGGTATCAGATAGCAGCTGGTGGTTTCTGCTTCGCAGGAAGGATGCCTCCTATGCACAGTCACTGCAGAGAGAATGGAAATTCAGTTTTTACAAGTACTTGTGGATTTATATATTCATGTTTTTCATGAAATGAACCTTCAAACTCCACAAAAGGAACTATCAGCATAAAGCCACAGGTGTGACGAGGTCCTTGTAGCCAAGGGTTTAACCTGGGCATTTTTTTACAGGTTTATTGTAGTCTGGGCTACAAGTGACCTGATAATAAATTACACGACTCTGACCTCTTCTTCTCCCATTGGCTGTGTAGTTCATTCTTTTACCACTTATTATTGTTAATAAGACCAAAGTTGAACACTCAAAAGCTTATTTGAAGGGTCTTTTCCAACCTGAAGGATTCTATGATTCTTAAACAAGAAAACCCTAAAGTTGAGTTTGCTTATGTGGCCATAATGGGTCTCTTTATATTGTTCTTTCACACTTTCTTTAGTTATCTTTTATACATATTTTTCCAAAGAAAATTTGTTCAGCCTCTGCTTTGCTCAGAGTTGATCTTTCTTGGACTGCAGCTGATGTCTTGTTTTAGTATTTTCTAAGTGATTGCTTAGAAAATAAGCAATAAGTTCTTTCAGGCAGTTTTTTCCTACCTGATTTTGAGGGTTTTTTTAATCAAGTAAAACAAAACCCCAAATCCCAGGCAAGGTGTCTCGTGGATTCACAATGACACCAGCCTGGTTAGGAGCTCAGTGAACTGCACTATATAAGGCTACAGAGATTTCAAACAAAAGGTCATTTTTATGTTTTCAGTCTTACTAAGCAACTTTTCTTTTTTTTACTTAGTCCTTTTTTTAGAGCTGGGATCTTCAAGATAAGCTTCCAGTCAGCGTGGAAAATGTTGACCTGGTGATTAAACATCAGCCAGGCTGTTGGCAAAAGAAGGGTGAGAGGCAGTGAAGTGAGGCTCCTCGATAAAAGGGAAAAGGTGCATCTTTTGAAAGTCTGTAATGAGACAGCATCACATCCCACTTGGTAAAACCAGGGGGGTTCAGCATGATGGAAAACACCCTCAGCTGTGTGGGAGCTGGTGATGCACCCCGTGCACCCAGTGAGCCCCGGCAGCGCTGCCGGCTCCCCGTCCCTCCCTGCTTTCGGCCAGTTTTACTTACTCTTCATCCATCTTTTCCTGGAAATCCCTAGCAAAATCCACATAACTCTTACAAATATTCTTCTCACTTACAGGCAGTCTTCAGAGAAGGATAAAGATCTTCCAATCAGTTTTGCCCTGAGTTTGTTGGAGTTAGGAGCATGTAGCTGTCACTTCCACCTTGGGCACTGGTCAGTATATGATGAATGGCCCCTTGGCTTTAACATCTTCCTTCTCCTCACTGCTGGGAAAAGGAAATTGCATTTTTGTTTCAGGTGGCTAATTGAAAAACAGCATGAGTAATTAGAGTCATCACCATGGTTCCACCACTGTTTTGTTTTGTAGTTGGCCAAAACTATGGGGGACATGAAAAAGAGAAGATCCAGTGAGATGACAAACCCTAACGTTGCCCCCCAGGACATGTTTTGTCTTCCCACCTGGGGTGAGGCAGTGACAAACCATGCTCTGGCTATTGCATGGCTGCAGGCAGAAGATTTTCCACCATCAGTAGTGTCTTAATGACAAAAATGCTGAGAGCCTAAAGAGCCCTGGATGAAGTTTGTGGAGCAAAGTGGCTCAAAGCACTCTGTGGTTCTCCAGCAGCTGTAAGAGACCCTGCCTGGATCTTTGATATTCCTCTCAGCTGATTTGGAAACCTCAGAAACTTCCAGTGTTTAGAATCACTATGGCTTTTTTTTAAAGAAAGACCATTTATCTCCAACCAGGATTTTTTCTCTGTGCCTTCTGATGGCAACAGCACAGGGCTGAGAAATCCAATGTATCTCAGAGTCAGGTTAATCAGAGGAGAAAGAAGGGGGAGATTTCAGATTGCTGTGAGGATTTTGGTCTGGTTTTCCCTACCTGGTTGCTGAGAAATGTGTTTTTAGATCTCAGGTGATCATCTAATACCCTCCTGCATTTCAATACTTCCTACCCTTGGGAAAAAAGATGGAAGTTCTGGGAGTGGTTGAGTTATTTCAAAGCAAGCAGCAGACAGTGGCTTTATCACCATCAGCCAGAAGTGTCACAGGCACCATCACATCCTTGGTGCTTCTGTGCTGCCAGGTGTCAGCTCCACCTGCTCCCACCCCTCTGTTCTCCAAGGGAGAGGAAACCTTTCTCTCCAGGGAACGGCTTCTCCTGGCTTAGGAGAACATCTTGAGGTCTCTTGTGTGCTTAAAGGCAACTGCTTTAGCATTGAAGAAGAGTTTTCAAAATACAAATGGAAATGGAAAGTCAAAGCCTTCTGTGGATTTCTTAGACTTTCTGATCTTTACACCTGGATTACCTGTCCCCAGCGCTGCAACTTGTGTTCAACCATCAAACCAGCTGCTCAGCTACAGAGTGTTTCTGCTTCTTGACAAGGAGAGTCTGAAAAAAATCTGTGTCAAAAGCTGCATCACAATACTGACGTGTATTTGTATAGGCACGTGAAAACAGAAACACTGCCTGAAACTCAGCACCCCACGGGGGAAAGACCTAAGGCCAGAATTCACCTGCTCAAGTTCCTGCTTTTCTCTGACAGAAAGTACACCAAAATAATTCATGTTTCTTTCTGCTCATTTTGTCCCTTTTTCATTTCACTAACCAACTTCCTCCTTTTGCTCCCACAGCCATTATTTGCAACTCTCTTCAATTCACCCTGAAGCTGTGTTACTGATGCCTCATTTTAGAAGATTGTCACCAAAACATCTGTGAATCACCACTGTCCCATGGAATAATTTAGGTAACTGCTGGAGACCAAGAAATAGGAGGATATAGGAGCAGAACTTCTCACAACTCCATAGTCACTTCCAGCATCACCTTAGAGGTCAAAGTCTGCTGATGTTTCTGCTCTCTGAGGGCAGTGTTTGCAGAAACAATTACCACTGCTTCTGCAGGAGTCCAGCGTGGGATGGATGGAGAGTTTCAGAAACAACCCCAGATAGTTTCAGAAAAATCACCCTTTGCACTAAAATTGACTGCTAGGTGCCTGCAAATTCACTTCCACCACTGAGAACATCGCTCTACTTGTGATTACAGATTTGCAGGTGGAAAGACAGGTTTGGAAAGGATGAGCGTGGATTTTGGAGCCCTCCACCCATCTCCAATGAAGATGCTGCTTCCTCTGGAAGTTATTTAACGGTGCCTTAGTGGCTGACAGCTCCCTGTCTTCCAGGCTGGTGTGGTTTTCTGCCTGGTTGTAACCTCACCATTTGGCAGCACCATTCCTTGTTTCTGTTGTCGTTACAGCAGTGACCTGAGCTGAGTTATCTTCTCTCCTGCTGGGTGTACAAAGTTGAGCTCGACAGAAATATTCCTGAAGTAATTAATGAAGTCAACCCGTTTCTGTTGCACATAGTGAATGTATTGGCATCCTGCATGCATTTCAATGTGAACATCTACATGTAATTAATGAGGATGGGATGGCTCACAGCTCTTTGAGCTTTGACATGAGAACATATGAATGTTCCCAAGGAATGTAAGGCGTGATGTGCTGGTCTGTCATCACCCAGTGTCCCATGAGCAGCAAGCAGATGTTTGAGGATGTGCTTTCAGACTGTACAGAAAGGTCTTTCCTTACTGTGTCTTCCTGACACCTGGCTCTTGGCCATGTGGGGAATCTCTGGGACAAATGTTATATCCCCATTGTGGAATTTAATGCTACAAACACTGTTAGGAGCTGGGAATTTCTGTAACATTTTATTGAGCTTACATAGAGATTTTCTTCCCATTATGCTCCACAGCAATTAACCTTGTGGTTTAACTAATTTTTAACTAAGAATATACTATTTTTTTTCTTTTTAAAATTTTGTTCTTTTTTTTTTTCCAAGCTGCTGCCTGACAATTTTATTTAATGCCTTTGTTTTTTCTGCTTTGAGAAGGAATGAATTATCACGTGCAATTCACCTTCTTCTTACCTCTCCTGATTGCAAAGCCCAGGAGATGCCTTTTTGGAGATGGGGAGATCAGATCCATAAACATAAAGATAAAGCCACCAACCCCCAATGCTTTTTATTATTTTTTATACTCCAATCGCTTCCAATCAATTTGGAATATTTCCTTACCCTTTCCCACAGCCTTTCCCACAACTGAGCTGATGCTGTTGAGGATGGTCCACAGTGTTCCTGGGCTGAGTAAGACTCATGTATCATGTGAAGTCCTTTGCTTTAGTGATGTCACGTGCGTGTCTGTGCTTACCAACACTGCCATTGCTGTGCCCTTCTCTTGCCTGGTCACTCAGCATTGCCAGATCCTACCAGGACACCTCGTACTCCACTTCACAGAGCACTTGGCATCGCTCCCTGCTTCCTCACATGACACCCACCTCCTTTTCCAGAGGACATTAAGCAATGCAAGTCTTTTGTACTGTTAATTCTGGCTTTAAACCCAGCGGATGACTCATGCTCTTGTGAGGAATTCCTCTAAATTAATTGTTTCCTGCGATGGCATTTTCCCTTTGACTGAAGTGATCCAAACCCCTCATTGCTTTGGTTTTATTTGTGTTGCCTTTTTGCACAGTCAGTTCTGTGTCCATGCATTCAGACCAGGGTTCGTTTCCATTACATCCATTTTATTAGACCACACAGTGTATTTTACTCCCTTGAGAGATATATTCTTTGATTCAAAATATTAAGGGAAGATTTACTATTTCACAGTCATTTTTGCTGTTACTTTGGTAAACAGTGACCTCTCCATGTGGCACTGATGGTCCCACAGTACTTCTGAAGCACCTGTCATGCCCAGGTTCAGCTCTAATATTCATACCACATTTATCCTTCCTTTTGAGCAGTTTTCTAAATTCTTAACCATGCCATTATAAAAATTACATGACCTATCCTTCCTATTTTTTAATTAAAGCAACACAAATAGGCAGCCGGCCGTTGATCATGGCAAGAAGGTGAAGGACACCTAAAACTTTGACAGACTGGCTTAAATAGCTCATTGCCTGCAATGCAAATGCTTGTTTCAAAGAAGCTCCACTTCAGTACAAGCTAAATATATAAAATCATGAATGAATGTGTGAGAGATGGTAATAAGAAGCTGTATAAAAGGCGTTTCAGCCTACGCTCTCAACGGGCCATTTCTGCTGCTCTTTGACTTCTGTTGCTTTTACTGGCGTTGGCTCCGTCCCCAGCACCCTGTTTCTGTCTGCGTGAGCTTCTGACAGCAGATGGCAGCTTCCTCAACCCCAGAGGGGCCAAAGGGATTGCTAAGAGACAGCTCAGGCTGTGCTCTGCCAGGCTGCTGCCTTGGACAAGGTCTCATCATTGATCAACGAAAAAATTCGGCCATGAAGGCATCTCTCTTCACCCAGGTTGGGGAAACAGAGTGTTTTGTTTCTCTGTGCAGCATTTACAGCTCAGAAGGAGTCTGGTTGCTCTTTAAATACTAAGATTGACACTTCACTGACTCTTCAGCATGAAGAGTCTGTCCTGTTACAGCCACCTCACAACCTCACTGCAATATTGCCATTAACAGGTCTCCATCAGCTTCCAGTCCATCCACCTCCTGACATTCACCATGGGCTGGGGAAGAAGGGAAAGTGAAGCACAGGTATTATAAAACCACTACACTCTGGTGAACCCTCCAACCAAAATCTATGTCAAAATAATTTAATATGTATAAGTTATCCTTTAAAACTCTACTTAAAATGAGGAATTCACATCAAAATACTGCAAAAAGGTGGCACTTTCATATGGGCTCAGGAATTGGCTTTGTCATTTACTTACTTGAGAGGTGGGGCTCATTAACCACAAGCTGACTCACAATATCTATCTTTCTCCATTACCCAAAGCCAAAGAGAAGAGATGTTGCCTACTGAAAGGGCAAAGGTCATGACAAGGTATATTTGTATTGATATAAAGGGGTTGGTGCTTTACTCCCAGTCTGACGGAGGCAAAACATGATTTCCTTCAGCAGAATTAATCCTTGCTGACCCCAGCATAAGTGTGACCACAGCTTGCTCCTGTTTGTTGACAGGAACCTTTGGATTCAAGCTTTACATATGAGCCCTAGGCCAGAAGGGGTTAAGCTGAATATCTCTTGTTTCCCTTGTGTGATTTCAGCACAGCTGGCATGAAGGCTTCCAAGATTAAAGGATTTCTGTCCAACTCTCATATCTTAATTTGTTCCACAACAATCATCACAAAATGACTTGTTTTCTCATTTCTTACTGCCCTGTAGGAAGAATGGGACTGGGATTTGTTTTTTCTCAAAAAGCTCTTGTAAGTTTTGCCTTTGTTTTTGTAGCTGGAGCCTGTGAACGGGGCAGTGACAGAGCAGCAGCAGCACCCACGCCCTCCACGCACAACCCGGCCAGAAGTAGTTCATAAAGTTCATCATGATGAATGGATGGTAACAGAATAAAATGAATAAAGTAGGGCATTATGCCATCACTAATCCAATGCCTGTTGCTATTTTTGTATCCTCAAAATGAAATAGTCTCTTTTTCCTAGTTTGCCTAGGCAATCAACTGATTTTTTTTCCATTAATAGTTAAGTAGAGGTTTTGTCTCCAGCCTTTTCCTTACAGCCAGGAGGACTTTTGGCACTAAGGTCATTCATCTCAGCTACCAGTCATGCAGAGGTTAAATCTGATGAAATTAATGAGACATATTAAAAATTTGCAGTGGGTAAATTGCTTCAGACTCCAAGATTTAGAATTTGTGTGTGTGTGTGTGAATATATCTGAATTTACCAAATGAAATGTGGTAACTTTACTGTGAAAGTTTAACAGATAAAAGCCAGTTAATTAGTGTTATTCCAGCACCATGTGGAGCCCTCATTATGCCAAGTACCTAGAGTCAAACATTAAGAGACAGCTCTTGCTGCAGAAAGTATGTAGCTATTGGAGTCCTGAGGGCACTAACAAGCTTTGATGGCCCTGACCAGCCTCACCTGAGCTCCCACCCACACCCTTCCCATGAGTCCAGGAGCCTATTTAAGCTCAGTCCCAGGAGTGTTCCCTGTTTTGCAGGAGTGCTTGTCTCCAGCTCAGTTGCAGCTATGTCTGTGCTTGGCTGTGGGACCTGTTGATTTGGACCCCAACCTGTGGATGGACTTCCTGACCTTGGACCTGCCTCATCACCATGCAGTTACCTGATGATCTGGGCTCTTGGTTGTCCCTTAGTTGCCACCCTGAGGCCTGTCCTGCTTGTTGTGCTTGGATACCATGGGACTGTGCCCTGGCTGGTGAGGTCAGATGTGTTATGGTGCTTGGCTCCTGGCTCCCTATATCTTAGGGAGGGCTCAGTCCTCACTGCAGCCTGATGGTAACTGTGGACTTCTCAATGAGGTAAGAGGCCCACTGGCAGAAACATAGCTTAGAGGAGAGCTGTTAGCAAATTAAAATGCTCTGTGAGCTAATATGAGTAATGCAAAAGTTGAGAATCCTGTGTAAGGGCCAGAGGAAGTAACTTGCTGTTGACTTGAGGGGAGATCTACTTTTGACTTCCAAGGGTTGACCTTGTTCCTTCATTTCTCTAAACCTTCAGGGGCAGGTAGGGAGAGCTGGCACCACACAGCATGTCTGTACAGCTTTCAGCTGCAATTTGTCCTGTTTTCTTGGCTATGAGATGCAAAACAGACTCATTGTAATGTCAGCCCTATTGTTTCATCCTGACTTGGGCTGTCACACCACACTCATCTGTGTGCCATCTGTCTGGTAACTGTCTCCTCTGCTCATCCTGAATGCACATGCTGTTCTCCAGCTCTCAGTCAGAAGTCCATGTTCATCTGGATGAGGTGACCACTGGGAAATACAGAATGGACTAATTATCTTCTTTCCACAGGTTGGAAAAAAATGGCTAAAGAAGAGGCTGATGGGGAAATGGAAGGCGAGGAAGGAAGGACCATGACTTCTAGGGTAACGTGTTAATCAATGTTGCTGTCTCTAGTGTTGGCAGGTGGGGAGCCCATCACAGGCTGCAGGGCGTTAATGGGGCGATGAGCGGGGTCGGTAATTAACGCCCATCCCGGGCGGGGCCGGGGCCGCCGCTGTCCGTGGTGCTGGAGGTGGGGCCGGTCGCGATCATCCTGTTTCTTCTGTAAAACCATCCGAGAGAAGGTGCTACCAGAGAGGAAAGGACTTCCCAGCTCGTGGGTGACATTGTGAGTGCTCGGGACTAGCTGAGGGAAAGTGGAAGGTACACTTGGATCTTTACAGAAAAATATAAATTATTTTCCTCCGGTCTATTCTTGATTACAGGTCTTAGAAAACTTTTAACTTTCATCAAGTGTACTGGGAAAAAACCTTAACCCCTTCTCAGATATTTTACATATTTTTTTCTCATAGACCTGTCAGCTACAATTTTAGAAAGCAAAAGTTAAGAAATTAAATCAGATGAGATCCCCAGGTAGTCAATTCAGCCTCATTTGTATTATGACAAGCTGGAAGATGGTAAAACAAATACCTTAACTGCAGGAAAAGCCATGATGAGAGAGTTCACACCTTCTAGCACTGGGGCAATCCAACAATGTGATGGAAAGCCACAGGCTTTTCAGGTTTCACTGCTATCAAAATGAATCATTTCTAAATTGATGGCTCACCAAAACCTTCTCATGCTTCTAGACGTGGCAAATTTGATGACTGTGGTGGATTCCTGTTCTCCACAGTTTGCTTTAAGGTATAGGTAAAAAGGTACGTGGCTTCTCTCTGCACCCAAACAGCAGAGCTGCTAGTAATAATGAGTAGTTGACCAGTTCACCTCTAAAGACCCAAGAAAGGATCAAGGAGAAAACTCAAGGTGTTAACACAACCTCCAAAGCAAGGCAAAATGAAAAAGCAGGAACAGAAAGCAAAGAACTTTGGACAATAATGAAGGGAAGGAGGGTTTCTGCTCACAGGCAACCAGACTGAGACATTTTGGGGCTGGGCATGTTGTGGTTTGATATCAGAGTAGCTCACTTGACAATGGGTAATCTAAAGCTCCAAAGAAACACTGAGAGATGATGGAAACAATTCCAACATCATTGTGATCAACACAAAAGGAAAGCTGAGAGAGCACCCCGAATAGGTGTGCTCTGTGCTTGGCAGATTCTTGCATTGATTCCCTCCATGAATGCTGATTTACACAAGGGAATAATGATCTTTTAAAAATCATAGTTCTGCCATGAAGGGCTAAAGAGAGGCCAAGGTTGTCATCATAAGAAAGCAGAAGAGCAGACACAGCTGCTGCTGGAAGGTGGGGGAGTGCTGAGTCACTCTGCATTAAGTGCTGCCATAGTAACTATTTACCAGCTGGTTGGGAATGAGGAGAGACTGAAAAACCTGAAATGAGAATCAGACCAGTTTCAGCTTGAAATAGATTACAGATATTTTAAGAAGACCTAAGACTGGAACACTTTTTAAGTTGTTTTTATACATATATGAATGTTACTGGGAGCAAACAGGTTACATTGGGCTCTTGAATAGACATGTACTCCAGAAAGAAATAAGCAACTAATATTTCTTCTCTGATAGACTAATGTTGTTACATCTTCCTGTGAGAACAAGTAGGAGCTGCTTTGGACTTGTTTATTCCCAGGGATGTGGTATAGTGTGTATGACCAGCCCAGGCTGTGAAGAAACACAGAGCAGAGGGTTCTTCTGGCAGTAACAAGCTTTGAGATGAACTTGAAAGTTTAACTGAGTTCAGAGAAGGGTTGAAGCTCAGATTCCCTGGCCAGTCTTCTCTGATGTTGTCCTCTGCTCTGGCTGTTAGGAAGATCACTGTTGGCCTGTGGTTGTGACTTCAGTTTCCTGATGGCTGAAGGTCTGTTCTCTGCAGGAGAGACAGCTCTGTAGAGTAGTAACAATTTGGGGCACTTCTGTGACTCATAAGATTCTGGGTGGTTTTTTTACTGTGGAAAATGTCAACATCATGACAGGTGACACCTCCAAAGACAAAAATCTCTGTTGCTGTCATCCCAGATGATGGACATTGAGTGTGAACACTTAACCTGGCTGCTGTTGAGGTGTGAACAACAGAAAATGGATGAGCTGGGCCTTTGGGTAACCAGTTTGGTCAAGTTTGCCTTGGGCTCTAGTGTTTGGAGAAAACTATCAAAGGTTTTAAAGTCAAGATTTAAAGTCAAGAATTAGAAAAAAGGTTCATTAGAACCTCACAGAGAGGCAGGAAACTTGTGGTGGAACACAGGAAGTCACTTCTCTTTTTTTAATCTGCATAGAGATTGGAGGAGCTGCTGCAGGAGATGAGGTCAGGAAAGCTCCTCTTTGCAGGGCATAGGCAGGCACCATGTGGCTCCCCAAAGCAAGGTCATGGAGTCCCAGGTGGTGTTTGTTGTGTCAATGATCTTCAACCCTGTGTTAGATGGATGAAAGGTGTTTTCAGGACTCATTGTGCAAACCTGCTTAGTGGAGTTCTGGGAGCTGGTGCACCTCAACCAGTTTCTACTGGTCCCTCAGTTCCCCTAAGGAAGTATTAATCAAAAAGATCCATCTCTTGAAAGACCAAGAGATCCCACATCACTAGGACAACTTAATTTGTCCTATCAATGAGCTTCAGTATTGTCACTTCAGAGGTTTCCAGGAGCCCAGAAGCAGGGCCCAACAAATGACACTGGTGGTTCACGGAGAAGTTTGGGCTTTCTTAGACACAGGAACTGTAGGATCTGAGTAGCCTGCAGAAGACGAGACATACTAACAGCCTTCCAACACATAAAATTTGCTGCAGGGAGGAAGGTAAAAAGTGGGTTAGAAACTGTTCTTCCTTCTCAAGAAAGAGAAGGTTGTGGGAACAGGGTAGACAAAAGCTCTCAAGTAAAATAGATTGTGCAGTATTTAATCTATAATCTATTTTACTCTGAAGTACAACAGATAGCAGTAGAGAGATGAGTTTGCCAAGTCCTATTTTACAAGTGTTTTATTTGATTTTTATGCCACCAGGTGTAGCTGAAGTCACAATTGCTGCAGGTTGTAGAGGCATTTACCATGAGAACTGTAGTCTGAGGAACCAGGTGCACTTGTCTTCTGTTCCCAGCTCACTTGTTAACAAGCTGGATGATGGTTTTCTGCTTTGAGACCTTGGAAAGCCAAGGGTCCTTGAGTAAAATGGATGTGGCAGCTTTCAGGAGTGGGCAGTGGTGACACTAAGACAAGTGACATAAGGCCAAGTTGGATGAGGCTTTGAGCAACCTGGTCTAGTGGAAGGTGTCCCTGCTGCTGGCAGGGGGGTTGGGACTGGATGAGCTTTGGGGTCCCTTCCAACCCAAACCAGTCTGTGATTCTATGACATCAGTTTTAGTCAGCTGCTGGTCCTTTCTACACAGGAAATTTTTTTTAAAGTCCTTTTCATGGTGAATCAGAAGGAAACCACATTTGAAAACCTATGTTTGCCATGAAATGGAAATTCTTGATTTACATCAACTTCATTCTCATTAATTTCTCTCTCTGAAAACCAAAAGCTTTTATTTTCAAAGGAAATGCATGCCCTGGTCAGCTGGGATTGTACCTGAGCTAGTGCTGATTCCTGGTACAGGCAGGGAGTTTTTTTGGTGTCTCTTGGTCCATGCTCATGAAGAGTTAACCAGGCTTTGAGCAAGCAGTTCTGCCCACTTTGCAGATCTGCTGTCTTAGTCACTCAAAAGGCTGGGGATGGGTGAAAAAAAAGACAAAATGTCTTCTACCTCTTGTCACTCCTGTCCTGTTGACCCCACTGTCATTGTGATTGCTGGAGGGATGGAGATAAGAGCTGGTGCAGCCCTTTTAAAGCCCTTTTCTGCAAAGCCCTTCTTGTACCTTGGAGCTCAGATTCATTTTTTGCAACTGTTGGTTGGTTTGTGGTTTTTTTGGGGGCTGGGGAGGGGGAGATGAAATCACTAAGAACAAATATCTGCTATCCCCCTCCATGTATTTAGTATCTCACACACAGTTTGTTTCTCTTTTTGACACATCAGCTGGATTTGAAGCTGTTCAGATCTCCAGGAGCGATGCTGCTGGTCTGTCCCTGCTGATGGAGCTGTAGGTGTTTCAGCAGCTCTGATGCTCAGGGCTTTTTAGGACCATTCCTGTGCAGATCACTGGCCAGTGGCAATTTTATTGGCCAAAGGTGAAAATAACAGCTATTATGGAACAAAGTTTGTCCCTTTCCCCTTGTCCTCATGCTCTCCCTGCTGCCGGTGCTCCCGGCCACTCCTGGGGGTGGGATGCTCTCACATCAGACCATCACCTGCACACCAGCATCACCCCTTTTTAAGACGGAACTCGGCAGGATGGGGAGAGGAGGAGGGTTGCTAAAAATACCGCCCTATGCTGGGGAGGTGGGGGATGATGCGCCGGGAGCGCGCCCGAGTGCACCGGGAGCGCGCCGCAGTGCGCGGCTGCAGGGATGCTGGCCCCGCTCCTGGGCTCGGCGGGCTCTGGCTGGATGCTGCTGGGTGAGTGATCCCCCGAAACCACCTCGGTGTTTGGGATTTGTGACCCTGAATCCCTCCCCCAGCTCTGCTCGGGGCTGCCTGGCTCCGCTCCCCGCAGCGGCTGGGAGATGCCGGACAAGGCCCCTTTGCGACCACATCCATGATCCAGTTTCCCCACCTCCCCTGCGCCGGAATAAAGGGAATTTCAAGCATTTGGAAGAGAAAAGGCAGGCGGGAGCCCGCGCTTTATCTCAAAGATGGGAATGTGAGATTGCGGGATGCGTGCGATCCCGGCGCCGGCACAATGGGATGTCACATTGCGGATGGATCGCGCTACAGCTGGAAATGCATCGCATAATTCCTGCCAAATCTCCCTGTTGGTTTATTCTGTCGCTCTGTCTTTGGTAAATTTGTCGGGCAGCTCTCTCTGTGGGGGGTTTGTGACCCCGGGGCAGCGCGTTTAGGGCTGTTGGGTTGGGGGTGAGAGCGAATCCCATTGTCTTGTGGGCAGGCGGGGAGGATTCAAAGCGCGTCGGGAGTAGACAATGATGGCCAGGCTGAAATAGGAGGTACTCTGTAAGGTATTTAAAGGTTCAGCTTGATATGATCTGTTGTGCTGATTCAAAATTGAGTCCTTGGGTTGTGTGTGAAGTGGCTTTTCTAAGGGAAGGTAACGCTCAGTGTCTGTGCTGTTTCCCCCTTCACCTATCAAACAGCTTTTCTCTGGGCAGGCAGACTTCCAAGGGGGAGAAGTACAAAGGGGAAGATGATTTTACAAGGCAGCATCTTTGCATCATTAGGTAAATATTCTGGAAGGAAGTGCCAAGATGGGAAACATATCCTAATTATTCATGTTCCTTTCTATTTGCTATTTTTGATTATGAAAAGGGATGTTTCACACTGGGAAAAAAAAAAAGGAACCTAATATCACTGGCCTGAATTTTGTCTCTGAAAATATCCTAAAGGTCCCTGATAAAGTCAGTGGGTTCACAGCTGCTTATATCAGCAGCTTGAATCAGCTGCTCTTGAACTGGAGCAAAATTTGTGCAGAGCAAATAAGGCCCAGAGGGAATCCTTTGGGTGAGTCAGAAAGCAGGACTTGGCTGGAGGCTGCAGGAAGTGTTTGTTACAGCGTTTTGGGCCCCGAGGCCCCAGGGACTGCTCTGAGGAGTGTTACTGGATGCACCAGGCTTGTTTATGACAACTGGAGGAGAACTGGGCCCACTGGGAATGGATCTCCTGTGCCAGCTCCTGCTCTCAGACCTCCAAGTCCACCTTGCGGTGTTGGTCCCTGTGCCTACCATCTCCATGTGTACTCTGAGGTGTCCAAATGCATCTCCTTTGCCTGTCTAGCTGTCCCCAGGTGTGTCCCAATTCAGGTGCAGCCCTGATGTGTGGCCTCCCTTAATGCTGTGCTCATCTCATTGTAGCGTGGATGTGACTTCAGCCTCATGTTTTGATCTACAGAATAGATGCCCTTGGGGGATGAAGGTGCTGTTATTGCTGTTGGCAGCAGCACTCTCAGCAGCTGCAGAGATGCACATCAACACGGGTCACCCATGGGAGATGGATCCCACTGGAGAGGTGAGGGCCCTGCCTGCAGCTGCCTCACTCACACGTGGTCTTAGTTTCCTGGTGGCCCCATCCCATCAGACATTGTTCCATGCTACCAAGGGGTCACAGGAACTGTGCTGTTTTACTGAACAAGGGGCTCCTTGGCCATTCCAGCCCATTGCAGCACTCCTGTTTATTTTAAATGAATTTCTGGCATCCTTACAAGAGTTTTGACCAGTTGAGAACAGGTCTGCAATGCGCTCACCTCGATGAAATAATGGTAGAAGTCAGAGAAAGACAAAGCTGGTTATTTCCTAATGTGCAGACTGGGATGTTCTGATGGGTGCACAGAGTGATACAGTAAAATAAACCAAACCCAAGGACCTGGCCCCAAAATGATTTGCACATTGGGAGGGTTTGGTTGAAGCAGTACAAGGGTACAGTTTACCTTTTGCTCCTCTCCTAGTGAGTAAAAGTAGGAAATCCCAGAGACTCCTCTGCTTTTCTCTTCCCCCTCATTTCACCCCAAGCTGCTCCTCTGCCCTGGCAGTCCTGTATCACAGTGAGGAAGAGGAGGGTTTGCTCTCCTGACTCCCAGTAGCTGTGGGAGGTCCTGGTGGGTGCCTGCACCCATGTGTGGAGGCACAAGGAGGGAATTCTGCCATCACAGTGTCCCTTGTCCCCACTGGCACCAGCACATCTCTAAATATTTCTCCGTGCATGTTTGTGAAGGAAGCAGGAGGTTCATCAAGTGCTTCAGTAGACAGCCCCACTTC
The DNA here is from genome assembly GCA_907165065.1 of Caprimulgus europaeus. The sequence continues at coordinate 48,880,991 of OU015531.1, read as the reverse complement.
TGAACCTGGCGCTCATGCTGTGCCTCAGGAGTCCTTGATGATGCCCTGAAATTCAGGTTTCTGAGTGAGAAATATTTCCATATTTCCTGCTGTGCTTTGTGTATGAAGCAGAGCAGATGCCCAAGGCTGCTCAGCCCAGCCCGTGGCGTGCTGGCTGCTGCAGCCTGTGTTATTTGATGAGGTATATTTAGTTGCTTTTATTCTCCATCCCTCTTACTGCTCCATTTGAACAGTTGCTAGATACCATCAAAAGGAAAGAATAAAATGTCTTTGGATTTCCCTGCTTGCTTGAAGGGAAAGACAGCACATGGCAATTTTTCTCTGCTGCTTTGAACTAATCTTGACATTTATTTGATTCTTGTCTCCATGCTACTGTAGATGTTACAAATATATTCAAGTAATGAAAAGAGGAGAAAAGCTTTGAAGACAGATGGTAAACTGAATTAACTGAATACCCATAGAAATAGGAAAGCTGACTTGGGAGCAAGCCAGGAATGGAAAAAAAAATACAACATGACATCAGTGAGGGTATAATTGCCCTTGTCCTGACGTCACCAAACTCTGCAGAGCACCACAGGGTTTAAACCTTTCAGTGTGATTACATCTCTGAGGGTTCTTTGAGAGAAATACCAGCATCTTCCTTCTTGATCACCACAACCAGCACCTGAGGGACTTGTAGCTAACTAGAGGGGAGACTGGAGAAGCGATGGTAAGGTGACACAGGCATTTACCCCTTGCAGGCAGCCAGGGCAGCTCTTGTCCCAGAGCTTTTTTTCTTGGCTTCACTAGGTTATTTCTTCATACAGACCCAAACAAAATGATCAACTTAATCAACCTCTTTCTGATCAGAAAGGAACAGGAAAGGTAAAACATCTATTAATACAATTTTTAAGTGCTCTGTATGAGTTTTTGGTGATGGATCAATGGAAGTGATGAGTTTCTTCCATCCATCGCTGCTATTTATGTTTCTTGTGCTACTGTGTGGAGCCAAACCCTGCAGGTCCTTGGTACTGGGGTCCCATCTGTCCCTGCTTCTGTCCCTGCTGCCATCCCCGCAGGGCTGCTGGTGCCAGGAGCACAGGCAGCTCTGAGCAGGGCCACCTGTAGTGTTCCCTTCCTCCAGCCTTGTCCCTTCTGGAGAAGGTACTGGTGTCCAAACTGCTTCAGCCTCCCTCCTCCTCTCCCTCTGAAGAGGAGAGCTCACAGCACTCGTGAACCTAGATAACCTCCTACCCTGGAAACTGGTCAAATGCAGCAGAGTTAGGTGTCCTGGGGAGAGTGTGGCTTTAAAATATGGATAAATATGCTCAAAATACACCTGTAAAATCCATGGAACCCCAGCAGGAGCCCTCACCCTCCTTTCTGCCCATCCTGTGGATTGCTGTGAGCCATACCTGGCTCTCCAGGGGCTTTTCCCCCCCAGAGATGCTGATTCCAACTCTTTGCAAATCCTTTTTTGGAGACTCTGAGGAACTTAGTGGTGATACCATAGAGCATGATAGGGGTAAATGTTTTGCTGGATTGATTGGCATAGTGTGCTATCAGCACTTCTTGATGACAAGTCATTTACTGTGTCAAATCCTCCTTCCACTGTAAATATTGTCATGGAACCTTCAAGGTGACCTGTGGCCAGTGAGGAGGGAAGAGGCTGGAGGTTTTGCTTGATTCTGCTGCTTCCTTATGCTCTGTTTATAGATAAAATTATAAATATTTTACCTTTGACTGGAGACTGTGTTATGGAGAAGTTGGTGGCTGGTGATGAGGAAGGGTAAGGCACTGAGATGAGTGGGGATTTTGAGCCAGGAAGGGTTTCAAAGCCACTGGTCCCCACACTCCCTGCTGCAGCCACACATCACCCACTCTTTACTCACAGTGATGTAGCTACAACGTGTAGCAGATGATTTGGAAAAGTACAGCTCAAACTGCAGCCCCTGCTTGGTGTGGGCTGAGTTCCCAGCAGGCTTTGGGGAGACCCTGCTGTGATTCTCCCACAAACCCCAAATATTGCACTTGCTGTCCCAGAAGCTCCTCTGTTACCTGCACGTGGTGCCTTGCTGCCTTCCACACTGTGTGCTACACCACTCCAAAATGTGGAAAGAAGATAAATCCAACCACCTTGTCCAAGTCATTTTCTTTTGCACCATAGGAAGAAAGTGTCACTTGTCAGAAAAAAAAGTATGGTTCAGTGGAAATCACCATCTCATTAGGAAACCCCCAATGGAGGGAGGAAAAGGCTTTATATTTAGAGCTGTGTGCTCTGGTGTTGCAAGCCTGCAGCTCTCCTTTCCATTTGCTCAGTGATGTGGCTGCTGTGGTGTAGATACCATCTCAGAGACACCACATGTGAACTACAGGGAAGAGTTTCCACTTCATTACTGCACAAGAACGCTGCAAAATCAGTGTTGGAGTGGTTGGCCTTGGTGAGGTCAATGGGCTCCAGAGATAGCTGGGGTTTGTTAGGTGGCTTTGCTGACTGAGGTCAAGTGAGTCACTTGGCCCAAGGTGCAGTGATTCCTGTCTGATGGGAATGCTGCAGGGGTGGTCAGATGCTGGGAGATTCAGAAAAATGACCCCAGAGAAGGGTCTTCCACCTGCTGTTGCCTGTGGCAGAGGTGGTCACCTCTATAAGCTCATCTTAATAATGGCCAAACTCTAAGACAGCCTTCACTGCTCCTGTTGCTGATGGGTTTTGGAGGGGAATACCAGTCCCACACCTGGGAACGGCCACCTGGATGCTCCATCTGGCCACCTGGGGTTGGGCTTTGGCCACAGGTGATGGACAGTCACTTCAAGGCCATCAACCTGATCACAGTCACTGCACAGCCTTCATTTTTGAGATGCATCTTTGGGTCCAGAAGCACAACTGCTGGGATGGTAGGGACATGGTTTGGAGTGCCACCTCAGCTGACCCTTCCACAGAAGCGTGACCCTCTCTCCTGTGAACACACTTTCAGTTTAGAAAGTTACTCTAGAAACTTTTGCTCCCAAATCTCTCAAGTTGCAGCTCTGATTTGCCTATGACTAATCCAGATCCTGTCTGCTTGGATGCCAGTGAGATGTCTCACCAAAGCCATTTGTTTTCCCTTGGTGTTTCCTTCCCAACCCACAGCCCAACCTCTTCCCCGAGACTGTTGCCCAAGGACAAGACTCTCCACAGGGTGAGGTTGAGAACCACGCTCTGCTCCACCTCTAAAACAACCAGCTACTCCTTTCCTAGGGCTACCAAATCCCCAAACCAGCTCAAGGAGCAATACAGGGATCACTGGGGTGTCCCAGTGGCTGCTCGATGGCACCAGCCAAGAGCCACCTGGGAAAGCACCAGTGTGTTTGCTAAACTGGGATTAATATTTGTATTTTTTAATTTTTTTTTTAATTCTTTAAGGGTGAGTGTGAGCTGCTCAGCCCAGGAACCAGCCCTGAAATTGCTTTGCTGATTTAATTTAACTCTTTTTTTTTTTTTCCTTTGAAAAAAGTATCTAGAAAAAAAAAAATATTCTGCTTTTAATTGCAATGGATTGGAAGGGATCAAAGCCAAACTGGCACTGAAATGACAAAGGATGTGCATGGTGCAGATTGAAATGTCTTTTCTGCAGAGAACAGGAGGTATAAAAAGTGGAAAGAACATGATTGAAAATTTATTTCAAGATTGTTTCTAATGGTGGAGAAAAAAAAAAGACAAATATATTTGAATCCCTCTTGGAATGTTAAATGTGATTTACTCCTCATCTCCAGTACAGCTCAGTTTTAGGTAAAACCATTCTCTCTAACTCAGGGTGACCTAATTTAGAATTATTTTTTTCCTTAAAATATTCTAATAACTCCTTTGAGCAGCCTGCCTGGGCAGGTACCAGCACCCTGATGGCCATTGAACCTTTGAGAAGAGACTGATTCCCACACTGGGAGCTGGGGGAGTGATCCCCAGTGATCCTCCACCACTGCAGAATGTCTCAGCTTTGGTTTTATTTTGCCTGAAAAAGGGTTGGTTTGGGTTTTTTTTTTTGTGGTGGCCTCCTCTCCCAGCAAATCCCAGCAGCTGAGAGGCTGCCCAGGGTGGTGTGATGCTCTGACCTGCCAACAACAATTCCAGGCTTGTGTTTCCTTGTGGAAAAGGCATTTGCATTTCCTCTATTCACTTTATTTGCCTACACTCCTTTGAAAAGGGAAAAGCTCTGGGTCAGTGAGGCTGAAGAATGGGCTGTCTGAGGGCCTCCCCCACCTTAACTCTTTGAAACCTTCTTCCAGTGGCTTAAAATATGCAGGAATGGGGGATTGCAAGGCTGGTTTGGCAGCAGGGAAGGGGGTTGGAGATGGGGAAAGGTGGGACCGATGGGACTTTGAGCAACCTGATCAGGTTGAAGATGTCCCTGCTCACTGCAGGGGGTTGGACCAGGTGGCCTTTAAAGGTCTCTTCCCACCCAAAGCATTGTGTGATAATGGAGAATTCTCCAAGAACATTTAACACTCAGGAATAAAGAGGGACAGGTAATGAATGAGATTTCAGGCAAGCTTGTTTGGCTCACCTGTGGGGACTTTCAATCAGACTTAATTAATAAACTGGCCAGGGTTAGGGGGTAGTACTGGCCTAAATGGTCTGCAGGTGTCAATCAGCATCACAGTGCTGGTTTAATGGCACCTCAGCAATATTCACCAGCTCAGATTCCTGCCCCTTTGTTCCTCAGCAGCCACAGCTTGACAGAAACTTTGTCATCAGGACAATACTTCAGGTGTGTGAGCAGCCCTGGGCTGGCTGGGTGCTTGGGGTCCCCTCCTGCACCTTGCTCTCCTCTCCTCTTTGCACAGGTACTTTCAGGTCCTTACAGAGGTGTGTCTGTCTGTGCTGAAGTTTACAGCCTCTCCCTAAGACTGTCTGTGGCTGCAGATAAGCAAATTTTCAGTTCAAAAATCAGAATCACAGACTGGTTTGGGTGGGAAGGGACCTTTAAAGGTCATCTAATCCAACCCCCCCCCCTGCAGTGAGCAGGGACATCTTCAACCAGATCAGGTTGCTCACAGCTCCCTCCAACCTGACCTTAAATGTTGCCACGGATGGGGCTTCTACCACCTCTCTGGGCCAGTGTTTTACCACCCTCAGTGTAAAAAAAATTCATCTGGTTGAAGTTGTCCCTGCTCACTACAGCGGGGTTGGACTTTTAAAGGCCCCTTCCAACCCAAAGCACTCTTATAATTCTATGACAACAGTAATTTCAATGTTAAAAAAGCCAAATATCCATCCCTGGGAGGGATGGATTCCTCAAACCCTTACTAAATGCCACTCTGAGAAGGAATCCAACAGTAAATACCGTGGTGATATGGAGAGGGGCTGGGGGGGCAGAGGGGTGACCCACCCAGGGGGTGTGAGGAGTTGGAAGTGATCAGAGACCATGAGCTTTCAGCTGTAAGGAATGTTCTTTTAATTAGGATAAGGAATCTTACCAGACCTCTCAAATCTTAAATATTCAATAATTTTACCAGCACAAATGAAAGGTGAAGTTTTTCTTTTGTTGTTCTCAGTGCCAATTAACAAAAATTAGTTTTGGTTCAAATTGCCAGTTTCTTTGCTTTTAATACATAGATCAATCTGAGGACGATGGTGATGGTTATTGGTGATAGTGACTCTCTCTTTATTTTATTGATTCAGATGATTTACATTTATTCTAAGCTATGCAGTTGCTAATTTAGCAGCCCAGGACTGGCAGCTCAGACCTTCTCAGTGGCAGAAACTTCATTTGATGATGACTTTTCCCACAGGAGAAAAAGCAAATGACGTTGCCTTTTCACTTTCAACCCAGCATTTGCAGGAAGGCTTTGCAGTTTTATATCCAAACCTCTTTTATTGAGGGTTTTGGGGGTTTTTTTAGAAGCAGAAAAGATTCCAGGCTGATAAATAAAGGTGTCCAAGCCATGGAATAGTTGGGAGCAGAAAGGATGGATTTTGTCCATCTGTAAGAAGCTGGAATAAGGTTCCCACCAGCGAGAACTGGAGTCTCCAGTGCCTCAAGGGTTACACGGGGCACTGCTGCAGCCGCTAATACAGCCTAAGCTGATATTAGCCAAGCTTAACTTCTTTCAGCAGTTTGCAGATGGGAAGGGGGTGGGACGTCCTGGAGTCAGCAGTTCTGCAACAAGTAGATGAACGGGCAGCTCCGGCGGTGGGAGATCCAGCCATGAGCTGAGGGACAGGAGAAAAGGGCTTCCCTGGAGCTGGTAAGGACCTGGAGAGTTAATTTTAAATTTATTTTAATATTTATTTTTCATTTTGGAGATGGCGGTGCGGAGCTGAGCGGGTCCCCGTGGGGGTCACCCACCACCGGGTGGTCACGGTTGGACTTTGGGGTGCTCAGCAAAGCAAACCCACCCCAAAATATGGGGTGTAGGAGACCCTCGGTGCTGTGGGACCCCCTGGGTGCTGCTGCTGTCGCGGGATCAGCCGATGCCGCTGTGTCTCTCGGTGTTGTGTGGGGCTGTGACACGGGGGAGGTGACACCGGGGATGCCACAAAGAGTTTGTGGCTGTCGCAGTTTCCTGCTGTTTCCGAGGTTTCTAACAGCCTTGAAGTGAGGAGAAGCTCCAGGCTGGCTCTGGGTGGAGATGACAGTGCTGGGGATGGCTGGTCCCCCCACACTGGGGGGCTGCTGCATCCAGAGAGCCCCCTGGGCACCCCACTGGGGACAGCAGCTCCAACTGCCCCACCGTGGGCTGGGGACGAGGTCATTTAGATGCAGAGATGAAGGCTGGTTTCTAGCTTTGGGCTTTGCCAGTTCGGGCTGCGCTCCCCAAAGCGTCAGGACTTGTCTGTGATGGCAGGAGATCTGCAGAGACCAGGAAACCCCTTAATTGTGGTTGACAGCAGTGAGCCCAGGTGGCCAAGAAGGCCAACGGCACCCTGGCTTGTGTCAGCAGTGGTGTGGCCAGTAGGAGCAGGGCAGTGCTGGTCCCCCTACACTGGGCACTGGTGAGGCTGCAGCTCGAGTGCTGGGTTCAGTGTTGGGCCCCTCACTCCAAGAAGGACCTGGAGGTGCTGGAGCGTGTCCAGAGAAGGGAACGGAGCTGGGGAAGGGTCTGGAGCACAAGTGTGCTGAGTTCCCGGCTGAGGGAACTGGGGGTGTTGAGCCTGGAGAAAAGGAGGCTGAGGGGAGACCTTCTGGCTCTGTCCAAGTCCCTGCAAGGAGGGTGGAGAGAGGTGGGGGTGGGTCTGTTCCACCAAGGACCAAGGGACAGGACAAGAGGAAATGGGCTCCAGTTGTGCTCAGGGCAGCTGAGATGGGATGTGAGGAAGAATTTCTTTGCTGAAAGGGTTCTGAGGCATTGGAAGGGGCTGCCCAGGGCAGGGGTGGAGATGAGGTGCTCAGAGATCTGTTTTAGCAGTGGACAGGTACGGTTGGACTCTGATCTCAAAGGTATTTTCCAACCAAAGGATTCTGTGACACCCTGCAGGTTTTGAAACCCTCTGTATATGGAATTTCAACCACCCTGGCTTCAAGGTGGGCTCTTTGGGACGGGTGTTACTGCCTGTGGGATCTCCAAATGTGGGTGACCGACAGGTACCTCTGCCAAAGCTCTGCAGTGGTGGTAGGTTACAAGTGTTATTAAATGTGCTGTGTGATGTGGTTCCTCACCAGGCACTGTGGATTCTCACCTCACACAGACACAGAGTTATCTCCATTGGAAAAGACCTTTAAGGTCACCAAGTCCAGTCATTAACCTCACACTGGCACCTCCTTCAAGCATGTAACCACGTGTGTGCTCCATCCAGGTGGGAAGAGCCTGTGGGTTCACAGGGTGCAGGTGCTGATGGGGGGTACCCTGGTGTTGAGCACAGAAGAACATGAGCATCACCTCTGTGACATGAAATACCTGATCTGGGTGTCACCTGGGGTTCCTCGCTGGCTGCACTGCGTTGGTGTGTGTCCCATCCCTTGGCATGATGGGGACAGGTCGGGCTGGGGATGAGAAGAGGAAGATTTTAGGGGTTTCCGAGGGGCTCCTGGAGCTTGTTCTTGGTGGTTCTAGTGTGGTGGGTTGTGCACAGCTGCTCAGTACAGGGGCCGAGGTGGTTGTGTGCAACTGTGAGGTCTCCTTGGAAAACCTGCAGAAACCAAACATGGTTATTTGCTGTTTATTTGCTGTTTTCCCCCTGATGTAGTGACCATTTCTGCAGTGGACGCTCTGCTTTCACTGGCTTCACATGCAAGAGACAAACTCAAAGCCACGTTCCTTTACCAGCACAAGGGGATGTTCTCACACACAGAAAATAGGTGGAGGTTAATTTGAGAAGCTCTGGCTGTTTGTGGGTGCTGTGTTTTGGTGATGGCTGTAGGGTGCTGGCATAGGGCTGGGCCAGGCAGGTCTCTGCAGTGGGCCAAGCTGTCACATCGTGCTTCTCCTGCCCAAACTGGCCATCCTGCCTGTCCCCTGCCTGCAGTCAGCCAGCAGCAGCAGGAGGAGGGAGCTGCTTTCCTTCAGGTCTTTTGGCACATGACCCATCTCTTTCCCAACTCTCGTTTTCCTGTCCCTTATTGCTCTGCCAGGTTGCCAAATAAACCTTGAGCAACTTTGAAAGCTGCCCTTGGCTGCTGGTGTGCTTTGGAAGAAAGCCTGGACCTGGTGCAGGCACATTCTGCGGGCAGAGGGTCTGGATGGGACCCTGCTCCCTCCTGGTGTGCTTGTACCTTCCTGGTCCCCTCACTCCTCCTGATCTGTGTGGACAAGGTCCTTCAGAAAAGCACTACAACTCGCAGGGCACTCGATAGGTAATTAACCTGGTCTAATTATAAACAGCTAATTATAGCCTGTGAGCGAGGGATACAACTGCATTTATTATTGTTGGATCATGACACTGCTGGGACTTTTTTGTTACGCTCCCATTTTCAATATCATTTTCAAGTTTCAGATTCCAGTGTGCCAGCCATAAAACCATCTTCATGGGCACATGTTTGACACCCAGCTGGCAGAGGACCTCTTGGTCTGCTCATTTGCTCTATGGCTCTGCTTTTACCTCAGTGGTAGGTCAGTAAGTTTTGGAGCCCTTCAAGCTGTGACATCAGCTTAAAGAGACTTGCTCCTCACAATACAGACAGTGCTTGGCTGTTACATGGTACGAGCTGGCAGGTCTCAGCCTCAGTCTGCATCTCCAGTGGCCCTGTACTGGGTACTGGTGAGGTCACACCTTGAGTGCTGGGTTCAGTGTTGGGTCCCTCACTCCAAGAAGGACCTGGAGGTGCTGGAGCGTGTCCAGAGAAGGGAACGGAGCTGGGGAAGGGTCTGGAGCACAAGTGTGCTGAGTTCCCGGCTGAGGGAACTGGGGGTGTTGAGCCTGGAGAAAGGAGGCTGAGGGGAGACCTTCTGGCTCTGTCCAAGTCCCTGCAAGGAGGGTGCAGAGAGGTGGGGGTGGGTCTGTTCAATCAAGGACCAAGGGACAGGACAAGAGGAAATGGGCTCCAGTTGTGCCCAGGGCAGTTGAGATTGGATGTGAGGAAGAATTTCTTTGCTGAAAGGGCTCTGAGGCATTGGAAGGGGTTGCCCAGGGCAGTGGTGGAGTCCCCATCCCTGGAGGGAATTAAAAGCCGGGCAGATGAGGTGCTCAGAGATCTGGTTTAGCAGTGGACAGGTACAGTTGGACTCAGTCTCAAAGGTCTTTTCCAACCAAATGATTCTGTGATTTAAATCCAATCAGTATTTGAAGGTAAATGTCAAAACTCCACCTGGCAACAAGCCATCAGGCTCTTTGAAGTCACCTTTGTTTTTCTGCTCTGCAAAAGCAACTGTCACGGGTGCAGCTGCCTTTTCCCTCTCCCTTCCCTCTTTGTGCTCTGCCCCAGATAACTGTTTTTATGGAATTCTTTGAGCTGTTTGTTTGCTGTTTGTCACACCACATGTAAGAGCCACATGTATAAGGGACAATCAACCATCGGTGTTGCCCTAAATGTGTGTCTGGTGAGGAAAGGCTGAGACACTTGGGTCTGAGAAGAGCAGACTGAGAGGGACCTTATCAGTGCTGATCACTACGTACAGGTATTCTCCCTCCCAGTCCTTTGCACTTGCAGACTGGCAAAACGCAAAGTCCTTGGAATTCCAGCAGGAACTGAAAACATCAGCACCTGATCAATGTTCTTCTCATCACAAATCCCATGCTGAAACTAAAACACACTATTCCAGGTACTAAGGAGAAAATTAACTCTCTCCCAGCAAAACCAGGACACTGGTTTATGGTTCATCTTGGAGGAACTGCCTAAGCTCCCTTGGGGTGAGCACGCAGCAACTGTGATGGCATGAGAGAGATGAGATGAGTGTGATGAGGGCGACAGTGGGTGCAAAAATACCCCAAGTGGGTTTTGCCATCTGAACATCATCCTCTGCAGCCACCAGCTGAGGTTTTTAGCCTGTTCAGTGAAACCTTGTGACTTTGGTTCATCACATGCAGGCGCTGGGTCCTGTTTTGAAGAAGTTTCAGAAGTTAGAGGAGCTTTTTCTTCACTGTGCCTTAGGCCATTGATAGACTTCAGAGGCAACAGAGCTCTGAGCTGTTGGGTTTTTCCCTTCCTGTAGGAAACTTAAAATACTTGCACTGTATTAGGGCTTCCTAATGCCTCGTTATCCAGGTGAGAGGCAGATTTGGAGCAGGATCTGGGTCTCAGCTTTCCCATACGCATGAGTCACGGTGGTTTCAGAGCCCTGCTGTGCTGCTCTGCTCTGCTCAAGGCTGTGAAAGGTATTTTTATACAAAAAGGAATTTTTAGGTTGGTTCTCATCTATGAGCTGTGCCTGGGTGTGGTGAGGAGGTGTGGGACCAGAGGATGGAGCTTTCCAGGTGGGGGTTTGGCAGCAGCTGCTGAATAGATGGAACTCACAGGGATGAGGATGAGCTGGTGGCATGGTCCTCGCGTGGCTCTGAGCACGGGGCGCTTCCATCCGGCCAGGAGGTGGATTTTGCTCTCTGAAACATTACAAGTGGATAAAATAAGATCTCTGCACAGCCACTGAATTATTTATTGAATAATTTCTCTTGGCAAGGGACTGGTAGGCTGCAGATATTTCAGATGCTTTAAATACCTCTGTTTATGTGCAATTGCTGTGCTCTGTCTGTAAAACTGGACTTCCAGGACATTGAGCTCCTTGTTTGCCATTGTCCCTTTTTAGTGGCTGCTTGGAAAGATCTTGTGTCTTGCAAATGCATTTCTGGGCAGCAGGAGGGAGCGGAGGCCAGCGCCTGTTCTCCGGGTTGCTTGGAGATTCCAGTCCTTTGTCCACACTTTGCCTTTGGTCTTGGGGGTGCTGAGGGGGTTGGGGGATCCCCTGCACCCAATGCTGGGCTCTGCCACCAGCTGGGTCCCCAGGAGCCACAGAGGAATGTGGAGCTGAGGAGGAGACTGTGCTGTTCACACACCTGATCCTTGGTGGAATGGAGTTTGTTTTTAGGAAGATGGTAGAAGCAGGAGATATCTCTGCAATAATGCTTGTGGTACATGTGTCAATCAGGCACCCAGAGCAGGGAGAAAGTTTTATATAAATATATATATATTTATTTATATATATTTATATATATGTGTGTGTGTATATTTATAAGTATAGCTCTATGCACACACACACACAACCATATACATCCACATATTGTAGAATCATGGAATGGTTTGGGTTGGAAAAGACCTTCAAAGGTCATCTAGTCCAATCCCCCTGCAGTGACAGGGACATTTTCACTAGAGCAGGTTGCTCAGAGCCCCATCAAGCCTGACCTTGAGTATCTCCAGGGATGGGGCTTCTACCACCTCTCTGGGCAATCTGTTCCAGTGATCCACCACCCTCATCTTGAAGAACTTCTCCCTAATACATATACACAGATATCTAGTTTGATGTGTAGGTCTGGGTAGATATAATGGTACCAAATCCATTGCAGCCTTCTCTCTGAAACACTTGTTTCTGCACCAAGCATTTTTCTGCCTGCCTCTCCTAAAAGTCTCACTTACTTCCCATTTACAGCACAACCAGACATTGAGCAGGTCCCTTTCGTTCATCCCTGTCCCCTCCCCTCTCCATGCAGTAACCAGAGGTCACACAAAAGCATTGCTGCCTTCCTTGCTGTGACCTTTACTGGCATTATTCCCTTCCAGCAGATCCAAGAGGCTTGACCTGGACACAAAGCCCTTTTCCATGGCAGCAAAGTGCCTGGCTGACCCGGGAGGGACAGCACAGGGGTGAGCAGGGTGGCAGTGGCACAGGGACAGTCCCCAATGGCCTCACCACAGCCCCACATCCACTTCCTACACCCCAGACACCCAGTTGGGGTTCTCTGAGCCCCCCCAGCCAGCTCAAATACAATTCCAGCTGAAGAGGCTTTTTCTGAGCCATGGAAACCTCCTTCTGTAATAGTCTTGTTGGCAAAGGGCCAGTTGAACAGATTGGATGGGTCTGATTCCCAGTGGAAGGGGAGGAAGACATTTTTCATGAGTAAAAAAAATAAAAATCAAAGATTAAAATGACAACCTGCTTTTATCACATTTCTTGCTCACGGAGTGGTTCTCCAGTGTCTGCTCCCTGGAGAGGTTCCCCAGCCTGGCAGGCTCTGTGTGCCTTTCCTCCCGGCTTCAGCATCCCGGCAGGTCCATGACCAAGAGCAGACACCTATTGTGCATCCATCGCCTCTCGCACCTTCTTACACTGTCTGAGTCCCGCCATAATAATCCAAAAAAAGCAATTTATCTCTGAAGTGGTTCCTTCCTTTCCCCCCTTTTCCCTCTTTTTTTCCCCCTTCCCCCCCCTTTTTCCTCATTTCCCCCCCTTTTTCCTCATTTCCCCCCCTTTTTCCTCATTTTTTCCCCCTTTCCCCCCCTTTTTCCTCATTTCCCCCCCCTTTTTCCTCCTTTCCCCCCCTTTTTCCTCCTTTCCCCCCCTTTTTCCTCCTTTCCCCCCCTTTTTCCTCCTTTCCCCCCCTTTTTCCTCCTTTCCCCCCCTTTTTCCTCCTTTCCCCCCCTTTTCCTCCTCCCCCCCCCCCCTTTTTCCTCCTTTCCCCCCTTTTTCCTTCTTTCCCCCCCTTTTTCCTCCTTTCCCCCCTTTTTCCTCCTTTCCCCCCTCTTTTTCCTCCTTTCCCCCCTCTTTTTCCCCCTTTCCCCCATTTTTACCCCTTTTCCCCCCATTTTTTGCCCCCTTCCCCCCCATTTTTTACCCCCTTTCCCCCCCTTTTTCCCCCTTTCCCCCCTCTTTTTCCCCCTTTCCCCCCTCTTTTTCCCCCTTTCCCCCCTCTTTTTCCCCCTTTCCCCCCTCTTTTCCTCTTTTCCCCCCTCTTTTCCCCCTTTCCCCCCCTCTTTTCCCCTCTTTTTCCCCCTTCCCCCCCTCTTTTTCCCCCTTCCCCCCCTCTTTTTCCCCCTTCCCCCCATTTTTTACCCCCTTCCCCCCATTTTTTGCCCCCCTCCCCCCCCTCTTTTCCCCCCCCCCCCCCCCTTTTTCGTCCCTTTCCCCCCCCTTTTTCCCCCTTCCCCCCCCTCTTTTTACCCCTTACCCCCCCTCTTTTCCCCCATCCCCCCCTCTTTTTCCCCCTTCCCCCCCTCTTTTTCCCCCTTCCCCCCCTCTTTTTCCCCCTTCCCCCCCCCTTTTTTCCCCCTTCCCCCCATTTTTTCCCCCCTCCCCCCCCATTTTTTCCCCCCCCTTTTTTGCCCCCTTTCCCCCCACTTTTTCCCCCTTCCCCCCTCCTTCTCCCCCTCCCCCCCCTCTTTTTCCCCCCCCCCCCCCTCTCTTCCCCCCTACCCCCCCCCCTTTTCCCCCCTTCCCCCCCCTCTTTACCCCCCTCCCCCCCCTCTTTTTCCCCCTTCCCCCCCTCTTTTTTTCCCCCCTTCCCCCCCTCTTTTTCCCCCCTTCCCCCCTCTTTTTCCCCCCTTCCCCCCCTCTTTTTCCCCCCTTCCCCCCCTCTTTTTCCCCCCCTTCCCCCCCCCCCCTCTTTTTCCCCCCTTCCCCCCCTCTTTTTCCCCCCTTCCCCCCCTCTTTTTCCCCCCTCCCCCCCTCTTTTCCCCCTTCCCCCCCTCTTTTTCCCCCCTTCCCCCCCTCTTTTTCCCCCCTTCCCCCCCTCTTTTTTCCCCCCCTCCCCCCCCTCTTTTCCCCCCTTCCCCCCCTCTTTTTCCCCCTTTCCCCCCTCTTTTTCCCCCTTTCCCCCCTATTTTTCCCCCCTTCCCCCCCTCTTTTTCCCCCCCTCCCCCCCCCTTTTTTCCCCTCCACCCCCCCCCGCTTTTTCCCCTCTTCCCCCCCCCCTCTTTCCCCCCTTCTCCCCCCCTCTTTTTCCCCCCCTTCCCCCCCCTCTTTTTTCCCCCCCTTCCCCCCCTCTTTTTCCCCCCTCCCCCCCTCTTTTTCCCCCCTTTACCCCCTCTTTTTCCCCCTTTACCCCCTCTTTTTCCCCCTTTACCCCCTCTTTCTCTTTCTTCCTCCCCCCAGCTATGACTCACTAAGTTGTAGTGGAACCATAGTCAATGAGGACTTAATGCCTTTGTCTTCATTCTGAAATTAAATATACAGTGGTGATTTGACCCTGCAAAGAATTGTGTCACCCAAGTAAAGCACAGTAATTGTGGTTTATACATTGTGCTTGGGATTCGATTGTTTCACTGACTGTGGGTGGAATTAAGGATCTCCAGGAGTTTGTTCTGCTCTGGTTTTGGTGAGTAGAGGGTTGTTTTTTATTTTTTTTAAATGGAAACCACAGTTTTGATGAAAATATATTGTCCTAAAAAATCAAAGCAGTGCTACATCACACGGCAGCAGTGGGAGTTTGCTTCAGTGTGATCTGACTGAAGGTGAGAGATATTAAATGGGGGGAAAGGGCTGTGGTGGAACCTGTGGTGGACACCTGTGGTGTCCCTTTAGAGGAGCAGAAGGAGGTGAAGTTGAAGGAAGTTTTTTGCTCAGTAACACCAATAATTGCTGAATCCTGAGGAGCTACAGTGGATTAATCCTTGCAGGTTCAGGGGGTCCCTGTACATGGGACAGAGCAGGGCTGTGGCTCACAGAGGGACACGGGGATGTATTTTGGGGCACTCTTGTGACGATGTGTTTGTACCACAATGACACAGGTGGGCTGGGAAGCGAATAGGAGTCCTGCAAAAGCACATGAGCCAAGTGTCCTTTTCTTCTGCTTCATTTTGGGGCTGGTTTTGGATTCCTGCACATTGATTTTTTCATAGTTCCAGATACTTTTGGTGCTTGTGTTTTCCCCTTTATGTTTCTCAGCCCCTTTACTCTTTCTCAAGCAGTTTATAGGACTCTCAGGTTATTTGGCTTCCAGTGCAACTCTTCTGTAAGGTTTTCTGTAACTATATATGATGATCAATAGGTAAATAATGGCATTTCCTCTCTGGGATTAACACCATTCAGTTGGCTTTGTGCCTGCTATCCAGTGTGGCATTACCATTTCCATAAACCCTGCAGTGTAAAACTATTAAAATAGAAAATAAAATTGATCTCATCTCAAATGAGCTGAAAACAGAAAGGTGCCCAAGTGCTGTGAGCTTCCCAATTTTTCTCCTCTTTTAATTAAATAAGAATAGGTTTTGAATAAACTGGGTGTTGTGGCTGAAGCACAACAAAGGCTGGACTTTAGTTTTTGTGGTTGGAGGGCTCATTAGATCATTTATCCTCAGAAAATCTTTGGCATCTGTGTGTGGAAGTGTGAGCCCCATCTGCTGCAGGGTGGCCAGTGTCCTCTCCTTGGCTGAACTCAACCACAGCCCAGAAGGACCTTGGGCTGGGAGCTGAAGGGTCATGCAGCTCCTCATCCTCTGTGCCTATAGCAGTGACATCTGCAGAGGTGCATGGCAGAGGCTGGCTTGGCATCTGCTGGGGTTTTAATTACAGCAGTGATTAGGAATTCATAGCCTGTGGTCTCCTGAGAGCCACTGCCTGGGCCAAGTTAGGGAAAGCTGGTGGTACCTGAGGTGTGTTTAAGGACAGCAGTTCCTCCCAGGGTTGTCCCAACACCTGCTTGTGTGGAGCTTGGGAAAAGGAGGGGGGGAAAAAAGCAAAAGAAAAGAAAAAAGAAAAAGAGATTCTCATATAGTGACGTAGTCACAGGCTGGTTGGAATCCTCATCTCAAAGTCACCTGAACCTGAACTGTGAGTGTGTGTTTCTTCTGCAGGGGAAGGGGAGGGAGAAG
Organism: Caprimulgus europaeus; assembly: GCA_907165065.1. The sequence continues at coordinate 48,864,864 of OU015531.1, read as the reverse complement.
GGTCCAAACCTTGCTGCAAATCTTCTGTCACTGACCCCGTCTCAGGAAAGCAACAACAAATCCCCGAGCCTGGTGTCTGCAGGGCTGAAAGTGAGAAAATACAGGTTTAAGAGTTCAGAAAGCTCCTGCTGTTTCGTGTGAGTGAAACCCCTCCAAGTCTGCCTCTCTGGACTGTGATGGATGCGGTCCTGTGAGTTCTGTGAGCAGGTGGTGCCCTCGCCAGGGACATGGGTCTGTGGTGAGCGCTGGCTGATGGGGATTGTGGTGGTTTCACTCCTTTGGCTGCAGCCAAACACAGTTGCTCGCTTGCTCTCCCAGGGATTAGGGAAGAGAATTGGAAGGTAAAGGGCAAGGAGACTCATGGTTTGAGATAAAAACTATTTACTTATTGAACTAAAATGATAATTATAACAACAGTAATAACAGAATATGCAGATGAGTGATGCCCAGGGCAGTTGCTCACCACCCGCCGACCGATGCCCAGCCTGTCCCAGCCAGCGATCCCGGAGCACAGACAGTCCCCAAACCCAAACTGCAATCCTGGGAGAGCCAGAGCCCGAGCAGCCCCTGAGAGAATCCCCAGCTCTCCATCAGCTCTGGCTCATGTCCTGCCCATGGGGGATAGGAGATGGAATATCTCATTGGCAGAGCCACATGACAATTGGGGGTTTGTTAATTACTGTGTTTCCCCCTCCCAGTCTTTTGCACTTGCAGACTGGCAAAACACAAAGTCCTTGGAATTCCAGCAGCAACTGAAAACATCAGCACCTGATCAACGTTCTTCTCATAACCAATCTCACACTGAAACCAAAACACAGCTATTCTAGCTACTCAGGAGAAAATTAACTTCATCCTAGTGACACCAGAACAGGGTGGTTCCTCTCGTCACAGCTCACAGAGAGAGAAGCTGTGGGTCTGCAGGCTCTGACCCATCCCATTTCCACTGGCTGCAGTTCCCACAGGACATGGTTAATTCCCTCAGCCCTACTGAAAAGCTGCTGATTTGATTTTCAGTTTAGTGCTATCAAGTCAAATGTAAATAGCCTTTTTTGTGTGTGTGTATGTTTGAACATAGGGATAACAGTTAGCCATTTTGCCCAGTTTCCACCATAAAATGAGTCACCCTCCTCCTCCCTGCCCCGCTGTGAGGACATGTGGGCAGGAACATAAAAGCCTCTCAGAAGGAGTTCTCCTTCCCAAGCGGGCATCTGGCCACTGCTGTCATGCTGGGAAGGATGTGATTGCTGGGCTGCACAGGACGGGGAGGATTTTAATTGCATTATGCACACACCAGTAGGCTGAGGCTGTTCCCACACTGGTTTATGTCACTAAAACTCTCTTGACCGTGCTGGAGTTACAGAATCGCTTCCAGCAGGAACAGATCAAAACCAAATCGCACAATCGTGCCCGTGGTGGCTGCTCGTGGTGTGCTCCAGGGTGTGATGCTGCCCTGCTGGTGGGAAACTCAGGCCCTTTTAACAAATTATTTTTATTGTTATGATTTCTAATTTTATTATTTTTATTGTTATGATTTTTTTGTTATTTCATTTTTATTCTTCTTTTTATTATTTTATTTTTATTCATTCATTGTTATTATTTTTAATTTTTATTTTACAGAATATTTATCATTTTTCTTTTAATCCTTTTTATTGTTTTGGTTTCTAGTGGGTTTATTTTTTTTATTATTATTATTATTCTTTATTTTCCTGATCACATGAAAAATATATCCACAGAGCATGTGACCACACGGTGACCACCCACTCAGCTCATCGGAGCAGCCTGTGACCTGGGCAGCCCTGAGCCCTGTTTCCTGGGTTAGGGGGTGTCTGGGGTGTTCCTCCTCTCTCTGGACTGTGCTGCTCCTCCCAAACACACCTGGGCCCCTCTCCTGGCCACCTTCCCAAGGCAAGTTTGCTCCTCTGAGCAGATCAGGTATGAGCAGATCAAGTATGGGCTCATCACAGGTCACTTTGGGATGTAAAAATCAAGATGCACTGTTGATTAACAGTTGAGATGAGCTGGATGAGCTGCTTTGTGGTGCAAAAATGAAATGTGATCAGAAATGGGGGTCGCTGGCTGATGGTACAGGTCTGGGGTTGGATAAGAGGAGTCAAAGGTGCTGAGAACTTTGCTTGGCTGGGTAAGGTCACTCCTGAGAACGGGATCTCAGCGCTATTGTAGCTGCTAAATAAATAACCTTTCTCTGTCCCAGCCAAAAACCTGATGCTGGGGGAGTCATTCTCAGGATTCCAGTGGAACCACCAGCGGTGGCAAATGGGGTGGCTGCCTTCAGCAGGACAGGATGCGCTCCTGGGAGCAGCCGGTTTTCAGTGGGACTGCTGAAATGCTTTGGCACAAAGAGCTGATTCATCAGGAAGTGAATAGTTCCTTCACTGAGCTCTCCCCGGTTTTGGAGTTTGCTAGGAAAAGTGTGTTTGGCAAACTGGGGCTGTGCAGCCTGGAGAAGAGAAGGCTCCAGAGAGAACTTTCAGCAGCCTTCCAGTACCTGAAGGGGCTCCAGGAAGGCTGGGGAGGGACCTTGGCCAAGGGCAGGGAGTGACAGAACAAGGGGTGATGGCTTGAAAGTGGCAGAGGGGAGATGGAGCTGAGATGTGAGGAAGAAATTCTTTGGTGTGAGGGTGGTGAGACACTGGCCCAGGTTGGCCAGAGAAGCTGTGGCTGCTCCTCCCTGGAAGTGTTCTTGGCCAGGTTGGATGAGGCTTTGAGCAACCTGGTCTAGTGGAAGGTGTCCCTGCTGATGGCAGGGGGGTTGGCACTGGATGAGCTTTGAGGTCCCTCCCAACCCAAACCCAGTCTGGGATTCTGTGATTCTATTCTATTCTATTTCTCAGGAGGAAAAAAGCTGGTTAGTGCTAATGTCAGTGGTGTCATTGTGTGGGCAGGGCTGGACCCCCAGGGGAGCAGATCCCCTCCATCAGTCACTTGGTAGCTCTGCCAGAGGTGCTGGAGCGTGTCCAGAGAAGGGCAGCGGAGCTGGGGAAGGGTCTGGAGCACAAGTGTGCTGAGTTCCCGGCTGAGGGAACTGGGGGTGTTGAGCCTGGAGAAAAGGAGGCTGAGGGGAGACCTTCTGGCTCTGTCCAAGTCCCTTGGAGGAGGGTGCAGAGAGGTGGGGGTGGGTCTGTTCAACCAAGGACCAAGGGACAGGACAAGAGGAAATGGGCTCCAGTTGTGGCCAGGGCAGTTGAGATGAGATGTGAGGAAGAATTTCTTTGCTGAAAGGGTTCTGAGGCAGTGGAAGGGGTTGCCCAGGGCAGTGGTGGAGTCCCCATCCCTGGAGGGATTGAAGAGTCGTGTAGACACAGTGCTGAGGGACAGGGGTTAGTCGGGGTCTTGTCAGTGCTGGGTTCATGGTTGGACTCGAGGAGCTTAAAGGGCTTTTCCAGCCTCAGCAATCCTGAGCTGGAGCGAGGCCAGAGGGCAGAGGAAGGGGGCTGCCCGGGCTCCTGAGGTAGAAACACTTTTGCTTTAAGGTCTTGACTGTTGGTAAAGTCATAAATAGAGCTGTGAGGCTTAACAGGAAACCTGAACTGTTTGGATCCCCTCCTCTGCAGCATCTGCTGGGCTTGTCCCTCGCAGGCTTGGCCGTTACTGGAGACTCCCTGGCAGGGAGCTGATACTGGGCCGTTACTGTAAATATGAGTTATTTAAAACACTTCTCCTGTTCCCAAGGACCAAACAGGAGTCTCCTGAGGACAGCCTCACCCTGCACCCCGGGAGCACTCAGCTGGGTGCTCAGCTCCTCTCTCTGGTGCCTGTTTCTGTGTCTGTGAAAGAGAAATGAAGGCAACCTGCAGCGGCTGTGCTTGGCCAGGTGCCTGCTGGGCTGCGTGTCCTCTGCTTCCCCAGCCAGAAGCTCTCACTCCATGAACCCAGCACAAGTGAGAGCCGTGGTCCCTGTGCTCTCTGTAAAGGGATGGTGGCAGGTACCAAGGGGTTGAGCTGGGGATGGCAGAGGGTCACCATCCTGTGTCATAAAACTTCTCCTCTCGCCTGTCTCCGTGCACAGCCCTATTTATAGCATCAGAGAACGTTGTGAGCTGCAAGGGACCCACCAGGATGATGGAGTCCAACTCCTGTCCCTGCACAGGACAATCCTAACATTCACACCATGTCCCTGAGGGCGTTGTCAAGGAAAAAAAGATTTTCTCTTTGTTTTTAATTCCCTGGGAGCAGCGCCGGGGCCAGGGGATCCCCAGCAGCCCCACTGTGTCCTGCCAAGAGCTGAGTCTCCAGCCCTTCTCTCCTGGTGCCAGGACCACTCCCCACAGGAAAGCCCATTGGGGAATGTCCTGGCTCTTCTCCCACCTGGGAGCCACCCATCACCCCCATGGGGCACCCAGAGGCCCCACGTTGGTGGGGCTGTAGGGTGGGGACCCCGTGGTGGTGAGCTCTCCACCCGATACGCCGGCACTCCCTTATCCCCACGCTGCAGCCGCTCGTTGTTTATTCCAGGAAACATTTGAGTGATGAAACGAAACTTTCCTTGGCTTGCATCACTTATCCTTCACCCTGATGGAAATCAGAAGGAACTCAGCTTTGAGTATGTGAAGCAGAAAGTGCTGGTTCCTACCGTGTCTGCGCAGTGTTTTGCCCCACTTCACGTGAGCTGAAGGCTTGTGGCTGGAGCTGGCACCATCCTGCATGTCCCCACCGTGGGCTGTAGCCACCATGCAGCCCCTGTCCTGCTTGGGGAAGGCAGAGCAAGCTCCTGGCAGCCCAGAGGGTACAGTTGTAGCTGGATCCCACAGCTTGTCACAACTTCTGTCAGCTAGAGATAACTGCAGCTGCGTTGTCTTAGGAGCGAGCTGTCTGCTCCTGCTCACCCTCGCTTGCCCAGGTTTCCTCCTTTCTCTTACATTTCCATAGATGCTGAGCCCAGGTTGCCCAGAGAAGCTGTGGCTGCTCCTCCCTGGAAGTGTTCTCGGCCAGGTTGGATGAGGCTTTGAGCAACCTGGTCTAGTGGAAGGTGTCCCTGCTGCTGGCAGTGGGGTTGTGACTGGATGAGCTTTGGGGTCCCTCCCAACCCGAACCAGTCTGGGATTCTGTGATTCTTCTCCAGCTAAGGCTGGTGTTGGTAGGCAGCCCCATGGGTCAACAGAGGAGTATGTTTGCAATAGCTGATGAGTCAAAGCATGTTCTCCCCTTCCCAAGCCTCACAGAGACCCACACTACCCATCCCCATCCCACGGCGTGACCTGACCGCACCCTTCTGCCTCTTGCAGAGTTTGCCGTTTCGCTGGTGGAGAAGATGCAGGCTCAGGAAATCCTGAGGAGCTTGAGGCTCCCCGAGTTCGATGACCTCAGCCAATTTTTCCGCAACCTGCCCGCCACGGCCCTGGTGGGCATCGGTGCCTTCGCCGCCGTCGTCGCTTACTGGTTCGCCAGCCGGCCCAAGGCTGTGAAGCCACCCTGTGACCTACGGATGCAGTCGGAGGAAGTCGAGGTGAGGCCAAGGACACTCCAGACGGAGAAGTTTGACTTCACCTGAGGTTGGCACTCCTGGAAATGACAACAGGAGATGATGCCAGAAGGTGCTTTTGTTTGTTTTTGAGAGGTCCCCAAGCTCACCCTGGAATCAGCCGTGCAATGAGCCGTGCCAGGGATCACCTCACACCTTCAGTCATGTTTTCCTGTAAACTGGAACACTAGAACACAACCCATTAATTTATTCTCTTAGATGGCCAGAAATATTTTGGTCTTAGCTTCTCTGAGCCACCCACGACCAAAAATTAGAGTTGCTGCCATTGCACAGGAGAAACCCTGGAGAGGCAGCAGCTGATAAGATCAAACCCACCGGTGCTTCTGGTGTGTGCCCGTGACTGAGTTTGCTGCTGCAAACTTCCCAGTAGTAAGAAAAAATAGCCCTGAATCCTGCTCAGAAGTTGAAAAATGATTCATTTTCATGCTTGCAAAAAAAAAATGTTAAAGTTTAATGAAGCTGCTCTGGTTTAACGAGCAGAAATATTTCTGAGAATTGTTTCCACTTAAATCAATATCTGGAAGTGTGATGATGAAATCCTTTTGTGATGTCCTCTCTAAAACGTTCCTGCCTTTCATTCCAACAACTTGTTAAAAGGGTGGGAGGGATTGATGCTTTCCAAGAGAGTTTTCCTCTGTCTTTAGGGCTTTAGTGAGACTTTCTTCTGTACCACAGAGCCGTCCCAGTTTGGTCACTCTCACCCTGTTGCCTCCCCATGCCCACTCCTAAAACATCCCTGCTGGACCCCACCCCCACACTGGGGTCTGGAGTTTGGCTTCTGCTTGGCTCTGTCTCTCATGATGCTCTAGATGTCCTTGAGAAGGTGCCTGTGATGCTGGTCCTTTGGGACCTGTGGAGCCCAGAGCAGTTGCTCCCCACAGGACATCCCCACGCTGGTACTTGCAGATTTGTAATTCCTCCTCAGATGTCCTTGGGAAACATCATCCATCTCTTGTGGCAATGAGCTGGGCCACCTCTCCTGTGAGGACAGGCTGAGAGCTGGGTTTGTTCAGCTGGAGAAGAGAACTCCGGGGACACCTTATAACCCTTCAGTACTTGAGGAGGTCTATAAGAAAGATGGGGGGCAGGGGATGAGGTGGTAGAAGCCCCATCCCTGGAAATATTCAAGGTCAGGTTGGGCTGGGCTCTGAGCAACCTGATCTGGTTGAAGATGTCCCTGTCACTGCAGGAGGGTTGGACTAGATGGTCTTGAAAGGTCCCTTCCAACCCAAACCCTCCTATGATTGTAAGTGCTGCTCTCTGGGCAGGTGGTTCTCGACATCACTGGGCATCCCACCTCTCCCATCCCTTCAGGTGCTGGGGCAGAAGCCCCTCTGACATCTGAGGAGTGTGATGCGTTCTGTTTCAGGGTCTCCCCACCTCCCAACCCATGGGGTGGTGCTGGCAGTTGTGTCACATCGTGTCATGTCTTGTCACACAGGGCCTGTCCGGGGCACGCCGCTCGGTGATCGGAGACAGCCCACAGCTGCTGACGCACTACTACGATGATGCCAGGACCATGTACGAGGTCTTCAGGAGGGGATTCAGCATCTCTGGTGAGAGCATGGTGATGAGGAGACCTGGGACTAGAGGTGGAGAGGGGTGGAGGACCAGATGATGTAGAGGTCCAAACGGTGTAGGAGGCTCAAAGGCTTAGGGAAGCTTGGAGAGTGTAGAGGCTGAAAGTGTGGGAGCCCATAAAAGTGTGGGAGACCCAAATGGTGTAGATGGCCATTTGGACTCAAAAGCCAAAGGAGCGTGGGAGGCCACCAGAATGCAGGAAGCCACCAAACTGTAAAAGTCAGGAGAAGAAGAGGCTGAAAGAACGGGGGAGGCACAAACAGTGGAGAGGCTGAAAAAGTGTAGGAGGTCCCAAGGATGCAGGAGGCACAAAGAGTGTAGAAGCAAAAAGAGAGTGGGAAGCTGAAGGAGACACGATTGCTGAAGGAGAAAGGGAGGCTGAAAGAGTATGGGAGGCCAAAAAAGTGCAGAGGCCCCCATTGTGTAGAGCCAAAGAGAGTGTGGGAGGCCCAAAAACTATAGAGGACTACAAGTGGGAGGCAAAAAGAGTTTAGAGGCCAAAAAGGTGTGAGAGGACCAAGAAGAATGGGAGGACCTATGAACATTGAGGCAAAAGACTGGGAGGTCTGAGTGTTGAGGTCCAAAAGGTGTGAAAGACCTGAAAAGTATAGAGGTCAAAAGGGTGTAGGAGGCCAGTGAAAAGAGTGTTGAGGCCAATAAAAGGAGTGGAACACCAAAGAGGTGAAAAGGCCCCAAAAGTGTGGGAATCCACCGAAGTCTGGAGGCTCAAATGAGTGTAGTGGCCCAAAGAATGAGGGTGCTGAAAAGGTGTTGGGGGGAGAAAGTGACTGAGAGGACCACAGAGTGGGAAGCCCAACTGATGTGGGAGGCCCAGCAAGTTGATGTTTTGGAGAATGGGAGGCCAGAAGAGTAGAGGCCAAAGGATTAGAAACAAATTGAAGGGAGACCCAAAATGGAGGCCTGAGGGGCAGAGGCCAGGAGAGTGGGAGGTCCAAGGAGTGGAGGCCAAGGAAGAAGGAGGCCACCAAAGGGCAGGGCGGGTGCCACTTTTGGTGCACGAGGGTTGTAATTATGAGGATTATTTGCAACGTGCACTATTTTGCCCTTAATGCCCCTGAATTTTACTGTGAGCTCTCTCAGTACCACGAGATCTTTTTGCTGCCAGTAGCACACAGCTTCACGGCCTGAATTTTGCCGTGTCAGCACAGCTCATCAAACATGATTCATTTCCAGAACATTGATGAATACATTAAATGAGGCTGATCCAAGCATAGAACTGTGGAACCCAGCAGAGCTCTTCCTCTGTCAAAAGCTTGTGGGAAAGCTGAGTGTGGTCTATCAGTCCATCACCCTTTCCCCATGATGGATGGTACCATCAAAGAGCTCTCACACACTTGTAAGACATCATTCCCCACTCCAAAAAGCCACGATGACTCTTTCCTGCTCTGTCATAACTACCTCTGTGTCCACTGCTTATGACATCCCACCTCGTTAAACACACCAGTTTCATTGTCAGATGATTATTTTTGGTACCTCCAGAAGCCTCAGTGGAATTGCAGATATTCCACCTTGCAGGACAGGAGTAAACAAACAACTTGGTAGGTGCATGGAGGGATGGATCTTCTGCAGGTAAGTACAGTTAGCAAATTAATTAAACTCAGATACTTCTCCTGCCATGTAGTGCTGTGTGTTGTCTGACCCTAAAGTTGCACCAGGGGAGGTTTAGGTTGGATATCAGGCAAAAATTCTTCACTGAAAGGGTGGTCAAGTATTGGAACAGGTTGTGCAGGGCAGTGCTGCAGTCCCCATCCCTGGAGGTATCTAAAGGATGTGTAGATGTGGTACTTGGGGACATGATTTAGTGGTGAACTTGGCAGTGTTGGGTTTATGGTCGGACCAGATGATCGTAATGGTCTTTTCCAACCAAACTATTCTGTGGTTCTATGATTCTCCTCCTCACAGGGTGGCACTGGGCAGGATGTTCACTCCTGGCACTGTCCCCATAACTCCATCATCTCTGCTTGTGTCTTCCAGAAAACGGCCCCTGCCTGGGGTTCAGGAAGCCCAAGCAGCCCTACCAGTGGCTGTCCTACAAGGAGGTGAGCTGGAAATGACCCCCTCACAGAGTCTTCTCCCCCAGAGCTCTTGCCCTAAGGTGCCATCAGTAACACGAGTGTGCTAGACCAGGATTACTGATGTGCCATGTAAGGGGTCTCCATTCCCCCAGCTGGGCACGTCCTGGTGTTATAGAGGTGTGTTGACTTTTGGGGACCAGCTCAATGACAGTGGCACTGACAAGCTGTGGGCCATTGCCAACCAGAGGTCAACTCCTAGTCAATGACTAATGGCTGGTGATAACACAAAAAATGTTAGCCTGGAGAAGAGGAGGCTGAGGGGAGAACTTATCACTGTCTACAACTACCAGAAAGGAGGGTGGGGAGAGGTGGGGGTGGGTCTGTTCAACCAAGGAACAAGGGACAGGACAGGACGAAATAGCCTCAAGTTGCACCAGGGCAGTGGAGATTGGATGTGAGGAAGAATTTCTTTGCTGAAAGGGTTCTGAGGCACTGGAAGGGGTTGCCCAGGGCAGTGGTGGAGTCCCCATCCCTGGAGGGATTTAACAGCCGGGTAGATGAGGTGCTCAGAGATCTGGTTTAGCAGTGGAGAGGTACAGTTGGACTCAATGATCTCAAAGATCTTTTCCAACCAAATGATTCTATGACAATTGGGCTTTTAGATAACCAATAGGATCATTTGAGAGCCTCCCTGTGTAAGCTAAGTCTGGCTTCATCTGGTATTCCTTATATTCTTCTTTTTTATGATTTTTTCTTTTTTTCCCTCTCCAAATTACAGGTGGCTGAAAGAGCAGAAGCTCTGGGTTCAGGGCTTCTTCAGCAGGGCTGCAAGCCATCCACAGAGCAATTCATTGGGGTTTTTGCTCAAAACCGTCCAGAGGTGAGATTTGAAGTTCAACTTGCTGTTGTATTAATAAGGTTCCTGACTTGTGAGCTTGCTTTATACTTGAAGCTTGTTCTCAAATGTGTTAACTCTGCTTCCACAATCTGCTTCTCACCTTCATGCTTTGATGTCCTCCTGCAGTGGATCATTTCTGAGCTGGCTTGCTACACCTACTCCATGGTGGTGGTTCCCCTCTATGACACCTTAGGTCCTGGAGCCATTCGTTACATCGTCAACACAGGTAAAACCCAAACTGATGTAATCTTCTCAGAAACCAGTTTTGTTGCACAGAATGGTTCATTTTCTTCTGCTTTCCAAAAGATGGGTGACTTTATTCATTGAGTGTCTTGAAGTCCCTTAGAGAGGTTATGGGGTGTGGTGGGTCAGGGCTGCTTCTGCTGCATTTCCCCCATGCCCAGTTGTGCACAGCCATGAAGGGGGTTGCTCTGACAGCAGGAATTACTCCATGGCCACCTGCTCTTGTATGTTCTGCTTCTTATTTTGCCTCCTAGATTTTTTAGCCCACATGGTGATTTTAGCCCACAATTTTAGTATTTGGAACTGAATCTCAGAATATCTGTAGCTGTCAGATATCAATTTAGCTGAAATTGCAGTGATTTTCACAGAGAAATGTGTGTTATATCCCAGGGTTTCTGATGTTGGCCCAAAGTGAGTCTCAGAACTGATGCAGTGGCAGCTATGAGCCAATAGCTGCTCCTGCATTCACAAGGATTTACTGTCAACAACTGGTTTTGGTTGCTTCTCTTCCAGCTGACATTTCCACAGTCATTTGTGACAAACCTGAAAAAGCCAGAATACTCCTGGACCACGTGGAGAGGAAAGAAACACCAGGTCTGAGCTCCATCATCCTGATGGACCCCTTTGAGAAGGAGCTGACGGAGAGAGGAAGGTGCTGTGGGGTTCGCATCCAGACCATGAAGGAGGTGGAGGTAAATTTGCTGTCCCTCTCCTTTTACTATTTTTTCTAGTTTCTGTAAAAAGACAGTAAAATATACAGGAGTTTGTGAGCTGTGGGGCAGGTTCAGTGTCTGGAGGAGAGCACAAAAGAGCTCACGTGTGGCTCACGATATTGATGCTCTGTGAAGTTGCCTCTTAGTGTTGTTCCTTGTTGATAGGAGAGCCAACATTTCAAACCTTCCTCCTCAAATAGGATCCCAGCTGCTATTTAAGCCTGGGAAAGGGGGTTGTTGTTTGAGACACTGTTGGAGACATTGTCCTCCTACGTGTAAACCTCCAGCCTCACACTTGTATGAAACAGCCTGGATCCAGCTCAACCAGCCCAAGTGCTACTCAAAATCCAAGGATGCTGTTGATGCAGGAAACTTTGGATAGAAAGGATGACCTAAGTGTTAGCCACAATTTTTTCTGCTCTATCTCACGCTCTCCTGTAGTGGTTTGCACATGAGGAGCAAATGGGTTACAGCCCAGGCATGGAAGTGGAAATAATCTTTTCTTACTTTAATCTCTTTCAGGACTGTGGCCGTGAGAGTCGGCGCGTGCCTGTGGTGAGTGTGGCCATGCTGCTCCTCCCACTAAAGGTTGCAGCTGCCTGTGTTGCATTTATTTCACTGACATGAGAGGGAAGGGTTTGCTCTGGGCAGGAGGAAGGGGGTCCGTGTTTAGGGGCAATGCCCTGCAGCCCTCTCCATGTGGGAGGTGGTGGAGGAGCCCAGGGACTGTTGCTATCAACCACTGGAGATAGAGTCATAGAATCATTTAGGTTGGAAAAGACCTTTAAGATCATGGAGTCCAACCATAAACCCAACATTGCCAAGTCCACCACTAAACCATGTCACTAAGCACCAAATCTACAGGTCTTCTAAATCCCACTAGGGATGGTGACTCCACCACCTCCCTGGGCAGCCCGTTCCAATGCTTGACCACCCTTTTGGTGAAGAAATTTTTCCTCATATCCAACCTGATGTGCAGTATTTGCTTCATACCCTCCACCTGGGACACTTAACTGAGGTAGTTCATTGAACATGTTAATGAGACAGTAATTAAATGCCATAAAGCCACCCACACTAATTCCACCACCCCACCCAGGTGGCACCAGGGGAATGCATGTGCACCTTTGGCTTTCCAGTGGGGTTTTTATCACTCAGAAACACTACTTGGCAGTATTTCCCTGGGGTGTTTTTGGAAAATTGCATGGATGTTTTTCACTGACTGCTCACACTCGTGCAAAAAACTTTCCAAAGCAGCTTCTGATTTTCAAGCTGTTTATTTATTCATTGGTGACTCCAAATAGCACCCAAACGCAGCGGTGCTGAGAATGCAGAGACACTACTGGGAATCTGAGCTATGGGTGGCTTTGGAAAGCTGTCCCCTCTTGTGGATAACCACACATTTCCAGAATTTATCTGGAAATTATCTCCAGTTTTTCCACACACCTACAGGTGTAGATGGTGTCTTTGAAAAGACAAACTGCAAGCCACAAATATTCCATTGTAGTCATCTTCCACTGAAGCTTGTCCTTAATGCAGCTGGAGCAAAACCTAAGGAATAGAGTCTGCATTAATGGAAGAAACCTGATAAAAAGAGTTTTAGGATTGACTTTTATATTTGCTAGGGGGAACAAAAGTTTTTCATGGCAGAGCTGAAGCACAAAGGGTTTGATCTTTAAGTTTATGCAATGACAACACTCTGCCATTGACCCTTCTGCCTTTGATTGATGCCATTTCCTTATTCTCCTTGTGTTTTTCTAGCCTCCTCGGCCAGAAGATCTATCAATTGTCTGTTTTACTAGTGGCACTACAGGTAAAAAGAGGCATTTTAATCTTGCAATGTTAGAATTGAATATAAAATTAATGATTTATGCCACCTCAATAGGTGCAAACGTGCTGTTCTACTGAGATGGCAATGGTTCTAGGCATTTTAAATATTTAAGAATATATATATGTACATATGTTTTGGTAGATTGCTAATTAAAAATAATGATATATGTATTTTTTACTTGAATTCCCTGACACACACTTGGACAGTATGATTTTGCAGTTGTCTGGAGTTTGCCCACGTTTCTGCTTCCCATTTTGCAGCACAGTTGTGAAGAGCTTGATGGAAGGGTATTTATCTTCTGCAGATGTTTTAAAAGCAAAACAAACCAAAAACAACCCAGAAATGCAGGTCCACAGCTTTGCATTCCATGTATCCTCAGCACACAGATGTCCCCAGCCCCACCAGTGTCCTCAGCACTGCCATCTCCTCTGCAGAGTGCCCCAGCACTCTTGTCTGTTGCCCATCTGCCTGGGTTGGCCCTGGGGCACCATGTCCTGGGGCACTATGTGGGGGGACAAGGCTGGGCAGCCCCCATGGCTGGTGGTCACTGCTGCTGGACCCTTTTCTCTTGGAGAGGAGCGGCAGCAGCAGCATTTTCCTGCCTGTTCTCAGCAGGTGTAGTGCCTTCTCCTCTCTCCAGACCCTGGTTTTCACACAGTTCGCAGCAATGTCCTACTCTTGAGAACTTGACCTCTGTGACATCTACCAAAAGCTCTACAGGCAAATGGACAGACCATGCAGAGGCACAAGGCATGACTGCTTGGGAAACCACTTTTATACTTACCTGCAGGGAAGGACCATGCTCCAGGGACTGCTGGAGTGGCTCTTCCAGGTTCCCCTGTGCTCCCAGGATTGTCTAAGGCTTGGTCCTACCCCAGAGCATCCTCAGTTGGGCTCCACTCATTTAGAGAAGCCGAAGCTGCAGTTTAAAGGCAAGCTGCCCTGCAAGAGGGAATTGCTTGTGCTGGGAGACATCTTCATCTTCCACCTCCTGGAGAAGACTTGTACTGCAGATCAGGTAGGCACCTGCTTTATCAACGCTCAGAATGTAGGAGAAGGCTTTGAGCTTTGTGTTCTGAGCTCTGCGTGGGTCAGCGTGCCCAAGGCAGGGCACTGGGTGGAAGGAGCCCGTGGTTCTGCTCTGTCCCAGCAGTGGGAATCCCTAAAGTTCCCAAAGGAATTCCCCAATTCATCCCAAAGGCTGAACCCAGTGCAGGATGGACATCACGGCCGTGGATGCTGGGAGCACTGGCTGTGCCGGTGCAGAGTGGTTGGGCACCGATGGGAATTGTAGGAAACCAAAGGAAATGTGCCCACAGATACAGGGGCACAATTGGTTTGTGTGGGTTTTAAAGGACAGAGCAATTATTTTTTCAAGTCACATTTTTGTTGATATTTTTATTTCTAAATAAGAAATTCTGACTGGAGAAAATTCTATTTTATTTTAATTTATATTTTATTTTAATTTATATTTTATTTTAATTTTTATTTTATTTTATTTTATTTTATTTTATTTTATTTTATTTTATTTATGTGCAGATGCAATCGTGGGCCAGTTTCTGACTTTGTCCTTTTCTTAAGAACGTACCTGAACTTACAGAAATGGGACAGCTCAGTTCATAGAATCTCAGACTGGTTTGGGTGGGAAGGGACCTCAAAGCTCATCCAGTCCCACCCCCCCTGCCAGCAGCAGGGACACCTTCCACTAGACCAGGTTGCTCAGAGCCTCATCCAACCTGGCCGAGAACACTTCCAGGGAGGAGGCACTTCCAGTCGCTTTCTCCCACCCAAACCTGAGAAATTCTGAATTCTGAGAATTCCAATTCTGCAAATCATCTGCAGCTGAACTTTCCCAGAGCAATGCTTTGTGACCCACCACCCATCCTCTGTGCTGGAGGACTTTGCATGTCACCTTCTGTTTTTTCCAGGGGCTGCATCAACACCCTGGTCTGTTCTTCATGTTGTGTTTTGATGTAAAAGGTTGGGCTTTTGTGTAGCCTGCCTTAGGGTATTTTTCATGACCAGATTTAGAATTTTCTCCTCTATGTTCATAAATACTTTTTCAGTTCTGAAGGGCTCTAAATATTTATCTCCATGGTGTGAAACCAATCTTTGCTATAGGGTTTGTGACCTGGAAATTGTAGAATTTGAAATAATTTTATCTGTTTATATATAAAAAAAAACCCCAAAGCAAACAGAAATGGACTTTCCTGTGTGTTTTCTTTGATAGGATCAGATGTCCAAATGCCACCACAGGCTGAAGGGAGAGTCTGAGGTTGCTGAGCTCAGGTGACAAGAACAACTTTCACAGCTGTACCAAGAAATCATCAGCACTCATAAATGGGCCCAAAGGCACCCAGATGTCCCCAGACCATCAGGACACAATTTTTCACACTGGCTATTCCAGAGAAGCAAAGTGTCATTTCCTCAAGGATCCACCTGGAACCAGTTGGATAAAAATTCCTTTGCAGGGGTTTCTCCCAGCCTGCCAGTGCACATCCCCGACTGCCCGAGGCTGCCGGGAGGAGGAGAGCACTTACACCCCAAAATGCTGATGGATCACACCACCCAGTCCATGCTGGAGCTGCTACTTCAAAGACCCATTTAGGGATGTGGAAAAGGTTCTTCTGTTGCCTTTGAGAATTGCCAAAGCAGCTTGGCTCTGAGATAAGGAGAAACTTCCTTGGCTCTGAGATAAGGAGAAACTTCCACACCTGGGTTATTAACTGACCAGGATTGTGGTGCACCCATTTCCATGAGGGAAACTCACAGGGTGGGTCTTATGAGGAAGTTCAGACTGATCCAGTGTTGATTTTTTTAAAAAGAAAAGCAGCATCACTGCCAACATTTTCATCTCCAAGTGGTAATTCTGGGCCAGGACTCATAGCAAGGGGCACCCGTTCTGCTGGGTTAGCTCTTAAAAAAAAGAAATAAAGAAAATCAAGATTGACAGGAATCCCTCAGTCCAAAAAGCCCCAGCTGCTCTCTCTGTGGAATCATGGTTTTTTTCTGGATTTCTCCTGATGAAGGCTATCCTGACTCTACTGCTGCTGCTCTGTGTTGACACCATTCACACCACAGCCAGCCCAGGATGCTGAACCTGCTGTGGGCAAGACACGGGGAAGGAGCCAAGATGTTCGTGCTGCTTCCAGGCATGTCCTGGTGATTTGAGCAGAGATACTGAATTTGCATTAAAAAAAAAGTCAGATATGGAGTAAGTAAATAAATCTGACATCTCAAAGCATCTGAGAAACCTTCCAAAAAAAAAAAAAAGAAGTCTGAAGAGCTGTGTGGAGGCGCAGGAGCCAGATCTGACCCTGGTAGAGCTGGAGGGTGCAGTGTTGTATTTCCAAACCCAACCACATCCTCTCCACCGGTGTGTGACCTGCTGGCTGCCGACACAGAGGACCTTGTGCAACACTGCAGGAGTGTGTATGGCTGCTTGTAGGGGCTGAGCATGCAGATTTGACCAGACCCACCTAAAATAACACGAGGAATTTTGGGGTCCTTGGTGTGTGTTTACAACTGACATCGGCTCATGGAGTTTTCTTGAGGTCTGGATCCAGGTGTGCACCCAGCTGTGAAAATAAATGTCTGGAAACAAAACCTGGCTGGCTGAGCTGGTGCCTGCAAGCCTGTCTGTGCAACAGGTTAGGACAGGAGCAGCGGTGGTTGGCAAAGATGTCAACCTCAGCTTCACCTCGGAGCTTCGGATGAGGATAAGCGAGACCAAAATACCTCCTGTACGCTGTGTGCAGCTGCAAGTGCTTGGGATTGACTGACTCAGAGGCACCTTGCAACACCAAATCTGGATTTTCAGTGAAATACTTTGTGTTCAAAATGTCCTGCTTTGGTGCAATAAATGTGTGTGAGAATGACTACCCTTGTTTGGGCCTTTATTTAATTATTGAGAGGCTGGGGAGAGATGATGTCAGCGGAGCTGGCAGAGCACGGGGCTCAGCACTGCGGCTCCTGGCTGGGGATTAAATTCTGGCTGCTGTAGAATTTTGTGAGGCTGTTGCATCCGTCATTAACTGCTCAATAACATCATTAAGAGTGTTCCAAAGCTGCTGGGGACATCCCTGTGCCCGCCGTGCCGGGGCCACGCAGGGCTCCTGCAGGTAAAGCTCCTCCGATCTGCTTCGGCGGTGGTGTGATCGAATTAAACCAATCTGCTTAAAAACAGGCTGGCGAGAGAGGCTGGCTCGGTAATCTTCATCTGAGCTGAGCTGCACCTTCTTTTCGGAAATAAACCCTGTGAGGGTGATGAAAAGGGACAGTGCTGTGACAGGAGGACGTGCTGAGTCAGATGGATGTTGGATGGAGCCTTTGGCTGTGGTTTGTGCATCCGGAGGTTTCAGATTGTGTGTCTGGTGTTTAACAAACCCTGTGTTTTGGTGTTGGCCTAGGATAGGGTTAATTTTCTTCTCAGTACCTGGAATAGTGTGTTTTGATTTCAGTGTGGGATTGGTTATGAGAAGAATGTTGATCAGGTGCTGATGTTTTCAGTTGCTGCTGGAATTCCAAGGAAAAACTTGATGAAATATAATAAGGGCAAGTGTAGGGTGTTGCACCTGGGCAGGAACAACCCCAGGTTCCAGTATAGGTTGGGAAATGATCTCCTAGAGAGCAGTGTAGGGGAAAGGGATCTGGGAGTCCTGGTGGACAGCAGGATGACCATGAGCCAGCACTGTGCCCTTGTGGCCAGGAAGGCCAATGGCATCCTGGGGTGCATTAGAAGGGGGGTGGTCAGTAGGTCAAGAGAGGTTCTTCTTCCCCTTTACTCTGCCCTGGTGAGGCCACATCTGGAATATTGTGTCCAGTTCTGGGCCCCACAGTTCAAGAAGGACAGGGAACTGCTGGAGAGAGTCCAGCACAGAGCCACCAAGATGATGGAGTGGAGCATCTCCCTGATGAGGAAAGGCTGAGGGAGCTGGGTCGCTTTAGCTTGGAGAAGAGGAGGCTGAGGGGTGACCTCATTAATGTTTATAAATATCTGAAGGGTGAGTGTCAGGAGGATGGAGCCAGGCTCTTCTCAGTGGTGTCCAATGGTAGGACAAGGGGCAGTGGGTGTGAGCTGGAACACAGGAGGTTCTGCTTGGATTTGAGGAGGAACTTCTTTACTGTGAGGGTGCCAGAGCACTGGGACAGGCTGCCCAGGGAGGGTGTGGAGTCTCCTTCTCTGGAGATGTTCAAGACCCACCTGGACGCCTTCCTGTGTGATCTCATCCAGGTGTTCCTGCTCAGGCAGGGGGATTGGACTGGATGAGCTTTTGAGGTCCCTTCCAATCCCTGACACTCTGTGATTCTGTGATTCTGTGACTTTGTGTTTGGCTGGTTCACAAGTGCAAAGGACTGGGAGGGGGAAGCGCAGTAATTAGCAAAACCTCAAATTGGTATTTGGTTATGCAAATTATGATATTCCATATCATATCATATCCATTGTATTAGTCAGGGTTGATCAGAAAGCTGAGGATTCTCTCAGAGATGGCTCAGGCTCTGGCTCTCCAGGGATTGTGGTTTGGGTTTGGGACTGTCTGTGCTGGCTGGGACAGGCTGGGCATCGCTCGGCGGGTGGTGAGCAACTGCCCTGGGCATCACTCATCTGTATATTCTGTTATTACTGTTATTATCATTATCATTTTATTTCAATAAGTTTTTATCTCAACCCATGGGTCTCCTTGCCCTTTTCTTTCCAACTCTCTCCCATAATCCCTGGGGAGGGAAGGGTGAGCGAGCGCCCGTGTTTGGCCACCAACCAAAAGGGTGAAACCACCACAGCTATATGAACAGATGGGAAATGCAAAAGATGTGTCATGGAGTGAGGGGGAAATCTCTGCTCAGAAGAGGAAATTTGAAGGTGAAGAAGCAAATCCTGGTGGGTGGAACACTGCAAGTGCTGTGTCCACTGCTGGGATGTGGCACAGAGGCTTTGCCAGCTCCCTCATGGGTTTGGTGCTGTCTCCAGGTCACCTCTGCTCTGCTGCTGACAATATTAATGACTTCCCTTAATTGCAGTCTCATAGAGTCGTCTTGTAGCCTCATTTTTACCATGCATTTCTTGTTTTCAGCATTGTTCAGGTTACCCAGTGCACTGGCTTAAGAAAGAGCTTAACAGCCTTTGAAATGCAATTTGTTGGTATTCAAGATTATTTTTTTAGGCAAAATCTGTACGAAATAAACTCTACCTGGAGAGGCTGGGAACAGCCAGCCAGGTCTGATGGCCGTGCTCATCAAGTGGCTCCATCCAAATTGCAGTTGGGCTACTTCTGGTGGAAACTGTTGTCTAGAGTCTCCAAAACTTGTGTTTCTTAATTTTTGATTATTAATTACATAAATTTTAAAATTTTAAAAGAGAACTTAATATTTTAACCATTTCCTGGTTTGTTTTTTGGTGTTTTTTTTTTTTGTTAAGCTTTTGGAAATTACCTCTTGGCTCATCTTTGAAAAATCCCTCTTTCTTTCCTTCCAGGAAACCCCAAAGGTGCTATGCTGACTCACGGGAACGTGGTTGCTGATTTTTCAGGCTTTTTGAAAGTGACGGAGGTGAATACCCTGATTTAGAAAAAAAAAACATGTTGCCAGGTGCAGAGTGTGTGGGTTCAGCTGTGTCCCTGCACGGGCTGGAAATATGCTCCTGAAAAGAAGAGGTGAAATTTCTCTTACTCAGAGGGTCAAATCCATGGTGGAAATGGCAGCAGGTCTGAACTTCCAGCACTGAAGGGCATTAAATCCCCTTTTCCAGCATGGGTTCCTTGGTGCTGTAGGGTTCAAATTGCTTCTGAGGAGCAATGTTGGCTCCTGTAAATCAATTAACTCCTTTCAAAGAATTAGGAAAGCAAACAAGCCCTGTACATTTGCAACTGGTGCTTGAAAAGGAGTAGAGGGGTCAACTTCTAAGGATGCCCGTGCAACATCCTCGTTTATTTGAAAGCTTTCTGCAGATCAAATGTGTCTCTATGAGAGTACAGACATTTTTACAGTTAATTTCATGGGTATTAAAGTATATCTGCATATCAGGTGTGTCTCTATGAGAACACAGACATTTTACAGTTAATTTCATGGATATTAAAGTATATCTGCATATCAGGTGTGTCTCTATGAGAACACAGACATTTTTACAGTTAATTTCATGGATATTAAAGTGTATCTTGGTTTTTATTGTATATATGTTTAAAAAACTATAGCACTGGCCAAGCACACCTAGAACATGTTTCATGCCACGTGTAAACTTGTGTTTAGAAACCAGGTAGGAAGCAGAATTGCTTTAGCACGATGTTAATAAGGATTATATGTACCTAACAAATATAAAGGAGCTTGCTGTAGTGACCAGGCTGTTTTATCCAATAGCAATGGATACATGGGATGCACAATTTTTTACCTTATACCCCTTGCTGCTCTTATGTTGCTGAAAATCCTACAGTTTTATTATCTTAATCCTTGAACTTTCTGAGATTTCCAGATCACTGGTGGAAAGAAACTCGGACACGTGATGTGAGAAATCCCACTGACCTCAGGGGTTCGAGTATTTGCAGGGTTGTGACTCCAGGAATTTGCAGGATGAAATGCCAATATTGCAGCTGGCTGCAGTGAGCCCTCAGGCTCTGCAGTGTGAGATGGAGGTGCTGGAGCGTGTCCAGAGAGGACAACGGAGCTGGGGAAGGGTCTGGAGCACAAGTGTGCTGAGTTCCCGGCTGAGGGAACTGAGGGTGTTGAGCCTGGAGAAAAGGAGGCTGAGGGGAGACCTTCTGGCTCTGTCCAAGTCCCTGCAAGGAGGGTGCAGAGAGGTGGGGGTGGGTCTGTTCAACCAAGGACCAAGGGACAGGACAAGAGGAAATGGGCTCCAGTTGTGCCCAGGGCAGTTGAAATGGGATGTGAGGAAGAATTTCTTTGCTGAAAGGGTTCTGAGGCATTGGAAGGGGTTGCCCAGGGCAGTGGTGGAGTCCCCATCCCTGGAGGGATTGAAGAGTCGTGTAGACACAGTGCTGAGGGACATGGGTCAGTGGGGACTGGTCAGTGTTGGGTTCATGGTTGGACTCAATGAGCTTAAAGGGCTTTTCCAATCCTGGCAATTCTGGGATCTCACTGGGTTCAGAGGCAGTGAGATGCACAAACAATGTGTGGATGTGTCTTCAAAGGGCAGGAGAATTCATTTTGGAAAAGAACTAATTCAGAGGGAGTTGAGGGAACTTGGCATCTTCCAGGGCTGACCCACAGAAATAGATTTAGTGTTTGCAAATGGCAATAGGACTCTGATTAATCTCAAATTAAGAAGGTTGAGATGCAAGGCTGGTGTGAGAGGTTGTGAACTCGATAGCTTCAGGCACCAGAGGTTGTTGGTGAGCGTGTAAATGCCCATAGCTGATCCACACAAGCAGGACAATGTCTCACCACAGCAATGAAACAAAGTCCAAAATACTTTAAAATACTATCAATTAAGAAAATAAAAATACCTAAAGCTGAGAAGTACTGTAGACTTGCTGTTTTCCTACTCTTGTGCCAGTTTTGCTTAGTGAAGTGATTTTTATAAGTGAAACATTATTTGAAGTGACCCTAGAGCTTTATTACAAGGTCGTTCCCAAATGCCAAGAAGCTGTTTCCATTTTTACATTTAACTAGACAACTGTGCCAACTGTGAAATGCTATTCAGTGTCATCATTTTGGTCCAATTTAAAACCAAATCATTGATTGTTTGGGCACTTAAAGCAGTATTAAAAAAAGGAGAAAAAAGAAAAGGGCAGGATATCTGCTGATGCTCATGGTTTTATATGACTGTGCTTGCAGAAAATGAGGCCAATTTGAAATAATGTAGAAATAGATTTCCAAGCCCTAATGGCTTAATTCAGAGTGACACATAAAATAATATGAAACAGGAGGTTGGAAACACCCCCATGGTCAATTGTGTCTGACTTCACGAGGTGAATGGTTGGGAGGGCATAGCCCAATCTGCCCTGCCCAGATTTAACTTCAATTAAATATTCCCCAAGGAGGAAACTCCTGTGTCTCCATCCCCCACCCTGTCCCAGGTCATGGACTATTGATTTTGTCACAGCAGTGGGGATGCAAAGTGGGTATAAGTGGGTAATACTGCGAGCTAATAGATTTTTATACCCATTTTCCACGAACCACTTGCCTTGGTGACAAATTATTGGGCAATCAGGCTTTCAGTTTTTCTAAAACATAATATTGTGGCAAGCCTTCCCCTTGGAAATGCAGGCAGAAAGGCATGACACAGATCAGGTCAGGCTCTCAGAGCCTTTGTTTATTCCAGCCTGCAAGGCAGAATTAAAAACTTCTCAAACTGAAGACACTTGTAATTAATTTTATTTTAAAGTAATTTTTTTAAGGTCATTTTTATTTTTCACAGAATTTGTCCAGCTTTCTTTTTTCCCCTCTGCACTTTAAAATCACATTTTAATTACTTAAAATTATGAGAAACGCTAACTAGAAGTCATTAATTTTTGCAGCTGAAAAATAATCATTAATTTATCCCCTATATTCTGATTTGAATCAGTGATTAACCTAAGGAAAATAAGGAAATCTCTAGTTTTGACACTAGTAACACTGTGAATCTCTGGGCAATGTGGAGAAATGATGTGTCTGTAGAGCCTCGCTGGCTTCCAGGAGGCTCCTGGAGGTTTGCACCAGGATCCTGGTGCAGCTGCCGGTGCAAACCGTGGTCTCAGCACCTCATGGGAGAAAGCAATGAGTAAAATAGTGGGTTTTCTGTCAGGGTGAGCCTCTGGTTCCAGCGTGAGCTGTGTGGATATGATTACACCTTCTGCCATGGAGAGACCTCTCCATTGGCCTCTGTGTCCATCTCTGTGCTCTTCACTCCTCCTGCTAACCCAGCTCCATCGACGCTGTGGCTTAACCCTTCGCTGCTCCCTTCCTCTCTCGACAATCTTCACCCCTTTTATGCTCCTCTGGTACCATTTTTCTTTGTTATTGTTTTATGACTTTCTTGTTGTCTTCCTGTCAGTGTTTCTTTCCTTTCTGTCTCCCATGCCCTTTCACCTGCAGAAAGTGATCTTTCCGAGACAGGACGATGTGCTCATCTCCTTCCTGCCTCTGGCTCACATGTTTGAACGAGTGATCCAGGTAAGAAACCTGCCCAAACTGATGAGGCCTCCTGGGGCTCCTTGTGTTTTTTTTCCAGAGTCAGTGGTCTCCTACTTGTGAGGATGTTCACATTTCCTATTTGCCTTTAGCACACATGTTTGAGAGAATGGTACAGGTAAGGTCTCGGTGTCAGTGGAAATCATCTTTTTTTTCTTTTTTTTCCACACCAAAACAACTATAAAATGAATAAAATACTAAATAACCAGCAATATCTTGTAGCACTAAAAAAGCTTGTACTCCAGAAGTGCCACCTGCATAACACCAAGACCCAACCTCTGGTCTGGGTGACGTAGCCATGAGTCCAGAGCGATTCCAGGAGAGTTTCCCAAGCTCTCCAGCTTACACCAGTGGCTCTGAGATTGGAAAACAGCCCTTCATCCATGAGCAGAAACTGCTGGCTGCACAATTCTGGGGGGGCAGCTCTTCAAAGCACTCTAGGGTCAGGTATCACAGGAGTAAAAATAATTTTATGCCATTTTTTTACATCAGCTAAAATCCTTTTGTTGCATAAATATCCAGATCTGCAAAAAAAACCCAAAAAAACCCAAACAACCAAAAAACCCCAAAAAACTTGCAGAAGAAACTTGACTGGAAAAGAGGAAACTGGGATCATGGTGTGACACACGTGATCCTCCTGGCAGGGCAGCGTGCCATGGGCATTACCTGGAAGCCAGTGTCCCCTGGGAATAATGACCAGTAGAAATGCTAACTCATGCCAGCCCTCAGAACTGACTTTTTGACTTTTTACATCTTTTTTTTCTGCAAAACAAGTGATAATTTGTGCTGCAGTTGGTGTGTTAGGTGAATGGTGTCAGTTCTCCTGGCTGGAGAAGCTGTGAAGTAAAAACTGATCCAACACATGAAAATTGGATCTGGATTCAGTTGCAGCTCTCTACTTTCTCAGGGAGATCTGTTTTGGGCTGCAATAATACTTTTTGAGTCAGACAAGCATCTGAATAGAAGCATCCCACTTCTTAGTAACATCTGTGCCAGAAATAATATACTCTGCCCTGTTCAAAAACTTGCAAATTGGAAGTGAAAATCCATGAAGCATTTGGAGAATGGCAGCCCAGCCTAAATTCATTTGTAAATCTGATTTTAAAAGGCAAGTTGGGCAGTGTGCCACTGCTACTCAGGCAAACTGCTTTGCCAGCAAGCAAGAATATTGTTATTAAAAAGTCATCTGATGGGGGCTGAAAAAAAAACCAACCTAGAAACATTTGAAATAACCTGATTTCAGAGGATGTTGCTGTATTGAAAGGGACAGGCCTCCAAAGGCTGTTTGGGTTTATAATCTCTGCTAGAAAAGTTCATTAGTATAAAGATTCTTTCAAAAGAGGTCATAAAGTCATTTTCAAAAGGATTCTGAACAGCAAGCACTGCGTCAACTTGTTTTAGCCAACATTATTAGCTCCTGGAACTTAAAATTAAACAGAAATATTCTTCAAAGCAAAAAATTTCTAGTAGTTATTTATAATTTCCAGAGAGCACATTGATTATTTTTTCCTTTTTTTTATTTTTTCCAAAAAAAAAAAGCTCCTGTGCAGTGTAAAAGCCAGATTGAGCAGGGAGATGTTGGTGAAACCCACATCACATGTATGAAATTCCTGTGGCTTCAGTCGCTGGAGACAGTCCCTGGCTGGCTGACAAAGCACTGGGGTTTGTGTCACAGGTTTTTAGGGGTTGTGCTCTACAAGCAGGGCAGGGATGCTGCTCTCCAAACATTCTCCAGCAGAAACACAAGCCCTAAAATGCCATTTGAGCAAGTGAAGGAGTAGTTCTCTGTGGGGTTACTGACTGCCAGAGCTGCCCCTTCAGCTGCCGGTGGGCTGATGGCCGGCTCCACTCCGCACATCCAGCTCTATCCCGATCCGATTGAAGTGGCCTGTTTGATTTTTCCCAAGTACCAAACTTCTAGATCTTCCATTTCCACCCTTTTAATGAAGTGGGCTTCTATTTCTGGGATACAGGATCAGGCATTGTCTTGCTAACGTAGTCTCTATTGTATTTAAACACAACTAAAGTATTAACATCTAAAAACCGACTTCCCTATGTTTTATGGTGTTTCTTAATATCCATTTCTCTAGATCCTCATGCTGTGAGCTGCTATGGTAGGTCTGGGCTTCAGGGGAGAAGTTCAGATCCTAAATCTGACTGTAAATCAGATTTCTCCATCCCCAGATGCAGGGGGTGAAGGGAAACCCCTTTGGAAAGCTTTGTTTCATTGTTCCTACAGAAACAGTGGCAAACTGGGTGGATGCTCAACCACCAGTACTGAAAGGTGCCCAGAACTATCGGTGTGTTTCTATTGAACACTAAATTTAACTTCTATTAAATTCCATTTCTATTTCTTAAAGGCCCATTTTCGCCTTACTGAGAGTAGAATTGCAGGGGGGATGCTCTGCCCTGGGAATTATTCGAAGCAAAGTGGTGATGTGTGTTCTCTTTTCTTCTCCTCAGTCTGTGGTCTACTGCCATGGAGGGCGAATTGGGTTCTTCCAAGGAGATATTCGTCTCTTATCTGATGATATGAAAGCCTTGCGCCCAACTATCTTCCCCGTCGTGCCACGGCT
Organism: Caprimulgus europaeus; assembly: GCA_907165065.1. The sequence goes on along the minus strand of OU015531.1, from coordinate 48,839,370 downwards.
GTTAAATAGGATGTATGATAAGGTGAGGTTAAATTTGGTTTGTTTTGGGTTTTTTTTTTTGTAATAATGAAGTTTATGTCCTTTTAGGACTTATCTAAATGAATTCCCTTAGTCCTGGAGGTTTCCTGGGCAGGTTGTACTGTTTCTGCCTTAATGCAAACACATTCTGACCCTGTGTGACTGATAGAGCTGCTCCAATCTGTGTGTCTGTGTTTAATTGATTTACACAGACTGCAAACGTGGTTGTTGTATATATGATAGTTAATTATAGAGTAATATGAAATCTTGCTGTATTGGCCTCTCACCCTCTTCTCAGTGGGGTTACTAGTGACATTTCCAGAGTCAAGGGATTTTTTTCATCACAGATAACACCAGTCAAATCTGGATTTTTTTTATGCCCTTCAACCACTTTTGGAACTTGGATCTCTCTGGTGGTAATGAGAGCTCGAAAGCAGGAACTGCAGAAAGACTGTGAGGATTTAGGTGGTGTAAATGCGAGGTGGGCTTTTGGATTTAGGAATCTATAAAATTAAGAGATGGTCTTGAAAGGTGTCTGGTCATCATGTTAAATCTGTTTGACCAGCTGGGAATATTTATTCCTCAGAAGACTTATCCTCTAAAGATGAGCTTAAGCACAAGCTACTGATTTAATTTTTCCCCAAGGTCAGGACTGTTGGATCAGGGGTTCTGGTGCCTCGTTAAGGGAAGGGCAATGGGGGTTTCTCATTTGTGGAGATGCAGTTGATGGTGGTGGATGATGAACTTTGGTACATGCAGCTCCCATCACCTCATCAGCCAGCACTGGTACCTGCTCTAGCTGCCAAATACTCATGTTGCTTATTCCTAATTGCTCAGATTTCATGATTTAACTGAATCCTATTGCAGAAATCATATAGAAAAATCTTATCAAAGCCTACCCTGTCATCCTCTCTCTTTTTTCCCCAAAGGAATGATAGGTACAATAGTGAATGGAACAAAACAAACTATTCCTTTTTATTGAAACCCAATTAAAACCACAGTGTAGTGTGAATTAACTGTGCTGCTGATGTAGCCATACCCTACCTGGCATGGGCAGGACTGTGTGGCTGTAACTGTAAGAGCAGCTGGTGATGTTTTCTCTCTCTTGGGGACCACGCTGCCTGCCACCCCTCGCTCCCGCAGATCTTCAGCCAAGCAGACACGTCCCTCAAGCGCTGGCTGCTGGAGTTTGCTGCCAAGAGGAAAAAAGCTGAGGTTCGAAACGGGATCATTCGAAATGACAGCTTGTGGGATAAGCTGTTCTTTAACAAAATCCAGGTAAGCCAATTCAGAAGTGAGTCAAAAGTCTTGGGAACTGTCATTTCCTCTACCAGTGACTGATTTTCCTTAGTCTGTGGGGTCTGCTTGCCTGATGATGAACTGGAGGCAATTGCAGACTGAAAAACCAAATAGCAGAAGGAAATGCACACAGTTTGTTAGTCCACTGCCTTCTGCATTAACTGTCACCACACTTATTTTTATTTCTGTCTTTATTTTTAAACACCCTGCATAATATGCCAAAGTTTCACTTCCGTTAGGGATAGTTTTCCAGAGGGAAAGGGGGAAAGGAAAGCAGCCTAAGACAGTTTTGGCCACATCCCTCCTTCAGCAGCACCAGGACATTGCTATTTGCACAATAATAGCTATTTTTTGCAGCTCTCAGACACAAGCTGTGTCCCTGCACAGACACCGAGGAGGGACATGGTGTGGCACAGAGGCACTTGCCCTCTGCCAGGTGACATTGCTCAGAAGCAGGATCATACCCTCCTGCCCCACACCACTGCTGCTGGCACCTCCTTTGGTATCTGGGTGCTCTGCCTTGGGACTGGGCACCCACTGTGGGCTCTGCTCGTGCCCCACAGGCAAATCTTTCTCCTCACTCATACCCAGCAATGGGCAAGGGAGAGGATTGCATCAAACCCTCTGCTGTCTCCTCTCTCCAGGGATGGAATTCAGGAAGGTGATCATGAACAGAAGAGTATGATCAAAGAGGTGTTGCTCCAAAGGTTTCTGCAAATTCTCTATAGATACAATTGGATTTCAAGTCAGGTTTCAGTTGGGCATATTCAAAATACTTTTTTTTCCCCTTGGAAAACAAGAACAAAGATATAGAGAAGAATATACAAGTAAATCACAATTTAACAACAGAGGAAGGGAATGAGAATGCCCTGCTGTGTGCCACACATCACCTCAGGAAAAATAGAATAAATTGAGTTTAAACCAGGTTTTCCAGGCACTGCACTACTCCAGGAGGCACCCATTACTTTGGGGTTTTTTTTTAATTGGATAACTTATCTGGAGACATGCCACTTTATTTTTAACTAAAGAAACTGACTGTACTTTGCATCTGTGGATTATTTGTCCTCAGAGTGCAAAGCCAGCCGCAGACCCGAGGGAAGCCAGGCTGCATATTGATTGGGGCTCTGGTGGGACTGGCAGCTCAGTCAGGAGTTGGCCTCAGTCAGGAGTTGGTTGCTTTTGTGCTGGGTTTTCTTTTCTTTTTTTTGCTTTTAGAATGAGAAAAAGGAAATGAAGGGAGAGGAAAAGAAGTAAAATGCGACCCAGGGATTGATGTAATACCCTGCACAAGGTCACCTGTCTTAAAAAAGGGACAGCGTGATGGGAGATGGCTTGGGAGCCAACTCCTTAAAAATGATGAGGTGCAAATAAGCAAAGAAAACCAGAGAGGGGAAGAGTCTGGTTGTCACCCAGTGAATCCCTGAGCCAGCTGTGCTCTCTGCTGGCCAAGGCCACCTCCCCACAGGTCTGCAGCCCAACCAGGCACAGGAGTCCTGACTCCTGCCAGAGACATGGGACTCTGGCCTCCATCCATCCCATCCTTCTAGATCTCATCGTGGTCCAGAACTTCCTCCCAAGGGGAAGAGGAGGGGCAGGCGCTGAGCTCTTCTCTCTGGCCACCAACGCCAGGAGCAGAGGACATGGCAGGAAGATGTGGCAGGGGAGGGTGAGGTTGGCCATGAGGAAAAGGTTCTTGAGGCAGAGGGCGGTGGAGCACTGGCACAGGCTCCCCAGGGAGGTGCTCATGGCCCCAAGCCTGACAAGATTCCAGCAGCATTTGGCCAAGGCCCTCAGGGACATGGTGTGAATGTTGGGATTGTCCTGTGCAGGGACATGAATTGGACTGGATGATCCTGGTGGGTTCTTCCAACTCACAACGTTCTCTAGTTCCATGATCTATTCTAGAGAGAGCATTTTGCAGAAGCATCGTGCTTTGTAGCAGCAGTGCTCACGGACGCTGCTGGTTTTGCCATCTGTACTAATCTGTGATGCTTTCTTTTCTTTCCTCCTGCTCTCAAACAGGCAAGTCTCGGTGGCTGCGTTCGCATGATAGTGACAGGCGCTGCCCCCGCCTCTCCCACCGTCCTGGGCTTCCTCCGCGCGGCCCTCGGATGCCAGGTGGGCTTGCGTGGCTGTGTGGAGCTGTTCACTCTGTTAGCTAGGAAACATGCTGCATTTAATAAAGGAGATGGGTTAGGACCTCAGATCTGCATTCAGGACAGGGAGGTGGTTGTCCTCGTCTGCTCTGCCCTTCTGAGGCCCCATCTGGAGTATTGTGTCCAGGTCTGGAGCCCCCAACACAAGGAAGATGTGGAGCTGTTGAAGTGGGTCCACAGGAGCCAGGAAGATGATCAGAGGGCTGGAGCACCTCTCTGATGAAGAAAGGTTGAGGGAGCTGGGCTTGGAGAAAAGAAGGTTCAAGGGAGACCTCATTGCAACCTTCCAGTACCTGAAGGGAGCTTCTATACAGGAGGGAGAGCGACTTCTGACATGGGGAGGGAGTGATAGGACCAGGGGAAATGGCTTGAAACTGGAAGAGGGGAGGTTTAGATTAGATATTAGGAAGAAATTCTTTGGTGTGAGGGTGGTGAGACACTGGCCCAGGCTGCCCAGAGAAGCTGTGGCTGCTCCTCCCTGGAAGTGTTCTCGGCCAGGTTGGATGAGGCTTTGAGCAACCTGGTCTAGTGGAAGGTGTCCCTGCTGCTGGCAGGGGGGTTGGGACTGGATGAGCTTTAAGGTCCCTCCCAACCCAAACCAGTCTGGGATTCTGTGATTCACCAGGATTGACCCAACCAGCTGCAGGGCTTGGGGCAGAGGCAGTGACCTGGTGTCCCTGGAGCTCTGCTCCCACAGCCGTGGGGCTGGAGCGGGAACAACCAGTGGCCCTGGGAAGGGAGCAGCAGGCAAGTGCTGCTTCAGCTGCAGGCAGCTGCCAAAAAAAAAGCACAGACTCATCCCACTGAAATTGTGTGGGTGCAATTAAATGTGCTTGTGGCTGTGCTAGGAACTGTGTTACACGAGTTTTTTTCCATATATAAATGGAGAAATCTGATCTTCAGATGGCAACTTAACTAACTTAAGATGTCCACTGTGTTATTTCTCTTTGACTGGGAAGCTCAGGGCAAGTAAAGGGCCTCATTCAAGAGCCTAAAATTAATAATAATAATAATAATAATAATAATAATAATATATTATATATTATTATATATTATTATTATAATAATATAATATAAATAAATCAGAGGTTTATTTTCAAGATGTCCCACAAAAATACCTTTTTTCCCCACTAATAAACTCCTCTCACAGACCAACACAACTCCAAAGCTAACTGCTGAACTTGTCTTCTCCCTATTTTTAGCTTTCCTGAGCCCTGGTAATTCGTAGTCATGTCAATGAAATTTTGTGTCCAGGGAAAGTGTCTGTGTTCAGTGTGTGTCTGGGCACTGCAGCTGGCAGGATTAACTCCCAGGATTGTGCAACAGAAGGGAATTCTTGGAATTTAATGCTGTAATGATGAAATCACATAGATGGCTTTAAAGGTCTTTGTTTCTTTATCAGGTTTATGAAGGTTATGGCCAAACAGAATGTACAGCAGGATGCACCTTCACAACTCCAGGTGACTGGACATCAGGTAATGATTTGCTTCCACAATTTTCCAGAAAGAAAAGAAATGCAGATTTCATTAGGAAATTCAGGACTGAAGCATCACAGAGTGTTGTAACTGTGTGCATAATCTTCAGCAAATGTAATCTTCTTGAAAATATCCCTAGTCCAGAATAAATACAGAGGGATCAGGTGTTGGGCACGTCTGTCTGGGGAGGTTTGGAATTGTCCCTTGAGCTGTTATTTGTGATACTCTCATCTCTGCACTCCTGGTGCTCTGAGCCCTCCTCGAGCACTGGAGGTGAATTTAAAAGAGTGTTTGTTATCATGAAATGCTGGAACAAAGATTAAAACACGCAGGTCCTCGGTGAGCAAAGCCAGGCTTTGAATCCAGACCCACCACTGCTCCCCACTTGCTGTATTTCAGGCTTTCATCTTGACCAAATCAGATAAAAATCTGCACGAAGCAAGGTTCAGATGATACCTACAAGTACTGCAGATTGATTTCTTCTTAATATCATTTATAAAAATGTTTTGAAATAGGCATTATACTCATTCAGATGGATACTAGTAAGAAGCCTGGACATGGCTCTGGGCAGTTCAACATTTCCTTCTTTCCAACCCAGATTTTCCACGGCTGGAGAAGAGCACGTGCTTTCTTCTCCCAGCACAAGTGACCATCTGTTTGGTTTTCTTCCAACCAAAACCAGCCCCTTGCAGATACTGGTGTGTCCTGGGGCTCACTGCCTGCCAAGCAACCCTGGGCAAAGCACCGCTCGTGTGCCAGCGCTGCATCCTCATCCTCAGTGCGCGTCCATCTGGCTCCTTTGCAAAACAAGACCTCAGCCCATGAGAGCTCCAGCACATGATGTGCTGTGACATGGAGTTGTGACACCTCTTTCCAGTCCTTTTTTTCCCCCAAGTGGCTATTTCTAAGGAAAACAGGCCAGTTTTGGACAGGTTGTGCTCTCACAGTGCTTGTTGGTTGCAGTGGACATTGCCCTCTCTTCATCTTTGGAGAAGCCACAGGGGTGGGGGAAGTGTGGTCAGCGTAACATCACTGCAGTTGGTATTCCCAGGTGATCAAACCAACGGGGCTCCAGAGCTTTGTGTGCTTTTATAACGAGTTAAGCTTAAAAAAGGGTTTATTTAGTCTCTTGCAGGTAAGGGAGACACGGTCTGGATTTTGAGATGTTTGAAAATAGGGTTGAAATATATCCAAATAAGAGATTTGGGTAATTAATCTTAACAGTGCAAAACCTTAAATGAGGAAATGATTTCTGCCCACAGACACAGCTCCTGTGAGAACATCCAGTGTATCTACAACTATGCAAGCAACTAATAATAACATTCTAATTACTGTTTATAGGAGAGATGACAAGTGACTTGATAACTTTGATTTCCAGGTCATGTAGGAGCCCCTTTGCCCTGTAACTTAATCAAATTGAAGGATGTGGAAGAGCTGAATTATTTTGCTTCCAAAGGAGAAGGAGAGGTAGCAAATAACATTTTTATATTGAATTCTCACTAGTTAACACTGTATTAAGTAGTTATGTAGTTATAGAAGCATTTTACCTTTGTAAGGTGCATGGTTGCTGATGTGTTGCATATTAAAATCAGGAAAGGAGAACGTCAATTCAGCGACAGAGCAGCAAAGTGTTAATTAAAAAGGGGCTGTGGCAGGATGTCCAGCCAATGTCATGCCTGATTACTTTAAAAGCTAAGACTGAATGAATTAGTTCAGCTAAGAAGAGTTGGATTGCTCTTGAATTTCTACATTGCTGATATTTCTATATTGCACAGAAATTAAACTTACTGAAATAAGGTGGTTTTTTTTTAACTGCAAGCTGAATGCAAACCAACTTCCAATCAGTTTTGCATTCCCTACTTCATACTTCCATTAGTTTGGAAAGAAAAAAAATCATCTGCAATATATTTTAGTCTGATGGAGCACAGTCATTAAGTCAACCTTTGAAATATTTCCATTTTAGTGAATCACTATGTAGCTTGTTAGCATTTACAGCAGAATAATAAAATAACTTATCAGCAACTCTGCCTGTTTTGCAGATCTGTGTGAAAGGACCAAATGTTTTCAAAGGTTATCTGAAAGATGAAGAGAAGACGACTGAAGCACTGGACCAGGAGGGCTGGCTTCACACTGGGGACATCGGGAAATGGTTACCTGTGCGTGCTGCTCAGATGCTTGTTTCTTAAGTCAGCTGTATTATCCCATGTAGATTATCAAGTCTTGAACTTGAATTTCCAAGCAGATCTATCTTGACTAGATAGAGATAAGATTTTTGACTAGATAGATAAAAGATAGATATAATATATTTTGCAGAATAAGCTCGATATGTCAGTGCATCATTTTCTGGCAGCTTAAAGAGCGCTGTGAAAAGCAGCCTGCTGACCCAGGCTCTGTGGTTAAATAACTTCTCTGGGAACTCTCATTTCTTTCTCCTGCCAGAATGGGACTCTTAAGATTATTGATCGGAAAAAGCACATATTTAAACTTGCTCAGGGAGAATACATCGCACCGGAGAAAATCGAGAATATCTACATCCGCAGTGACCCTGTGGCCCAGATCTACGTCCACGGAGACAGCCTGCAGGTAAAAACTCTGCTTTCAGGAAAAAAAAATCTTTGTTCTTTGTAAACAGAAATGGAGAGCTGAGGGGAGAGCGTGAGTGGATCACTGCACGTTTTTGCCCTGATCTCTCCCTCCTGTTCTGGAGCTGACTGGCAGCCACGTGGGAGCTGAGCTGCTGGGGTGACCCTAAGCAGCTTGGAGATGTTGTGGCCAAGATCAAGCTTTTAAATTTGTTTCAGTGTCCCCCTTCAGTTCTCTAACTCTCTCCTCTGCCACGCTGCCTGCAGTAAGCTAGGTGAAGGCAAAGCCACCGCTGCTCCACAACCACTTCATACCCATTTTGACCAATCTTGTCCCATTTTTGCCTTGCCCCCTCTCTCCACACTACAGCCCTGTTCAGTGTTTGCAGTTGCATACGCAGTGAAGATGATTAATTCCCATCTTCATACAGACATGTACACTTCTGAAACCATTGCACCTCATCCCTCCACACTGACTGGCCACAAACGTGGGGTCTCCCTTGGCCCCCGAGGTTGCCTGAGACTCAAAGGCCCATGAACTGTGTGTGTGGGCCAATGATATGGGCTGTGCTCGGCTCTGACGTGCAAAATACAAGTAATTTAATTAACAAACATCCATTAAATCCAACAGAAGGTGTTAAAATTGTTGGCAAATGCAGCAACAGTCATAGAGAACCATTTTATCTCAGAAGAAAGCAGGCACCAAAATCTACTTCACTATAACATGATAGCAAATTATTGATGTAATTAAACAAGAAGTGATAACCACGTAGCAAATTCAGCTGGATTATGTATTCACCTCAGTGTAGGACCTTAAATGTCATTCAGCTTTTGCCTGCAACTCTCCTTCTCCTTCACCTACAGGCCTTTCTGGTGGGAATTGTGGTGCCTGATTCCGAAGTTATGCCAGGCTGGGCAAAGAAAAGAGGATTTGATGGAACATATGGAGAACTCTGTAAAAATAAGGTTTGTCTTTCTGTCTATCTGCAGTACAGACATTTTTTTCACTGTAGCATAACCTGGTTAGAGTAGGAGTCCATTATTAATGATCTCAGTGACAAGAGTTATTCCTTCACTGAATATTAAGCAGAGTTCACACAGAATCACAGAATGGTGGGGTTGGAAGGGACCTCAGGAGATCATACAGTCCAACCCCCCTGCCAAAGCAGGTTCCCTACACCAGGTTGCACAGGAAAGTGTCCAGGTGGGTTTGAACCTCTCCAGAGATGGAGACTCCACACCCTCTCTATACACGGACACAGGGATGTGTGCTGACTGATGGCAGAGACCTCTGCAAACTCCTACACGTTGGGGACCAAGGGTCTGTCTTGCAGAGAACAAGGGTACCACAGTAGGCCAGGTTGTATTTGTTTAGATGTTTTAAATAAGGATCCCAGTCTTATTTACAAACACTCTACTGACTGAGTTGCATCACATCAGTGGACACTGGTGCCACTGAATCATCCCACTGGTGTCTGTGGAAATGATTCTGCATCTAAGTCTGGCAAATGGTTGAAGGATTGCAAATTTAAGCATCTGTGCCATATATCATAGAATCCCAGACTGGTTTGGGTGGGAAGGGACCCCAAAGCTCATCCAGTCCCAGCCCCCCTGCCAGCAGCAGGGACACCTTCCACTAGACCAGGTTGCTCAAAGCCTCATCCAACCTGGCCTGGAACACTTCCAGGGAGGAGCAGCCACAGCTTCTCTGGCCAACCTGGGCCAGGGTCTCACCACCCTCACACCAAAGAATTTCTTCCTCACATCATATTCTGTGATTCTGTGATTCATCTCCCCTCTGCCAGTTTCAAGCCATCACCCCTTGTTCTGTCACTCCCTGCCCTTGGCCAAAGTCCCTCCCCAGCCTTCCTGGAGCCCCTTCAGGCACTGGAAATGTTTGAAAATATAACCTCACATTTCACACTGAGGAAAGAGTTAACACCACTGCCTGTATGTTTAATGTCTGTACATTTCTTTAATAGAATATTGGCTAATTGCATCTTTTAACCCAGAATTTCTGTGTTTGAACCCAGGAACTGCAGCGAGCAATAATGGAAGACATGGTACGGTTAGGTAAGGAGAGTGGACTTCACTCCTTTGAGCAGGTAAAATGGCACAATTAACCCATTATTCAGTGTGGTCAGACAGGCAGTGTGTCCCTTTGCACTGAACAGGGGTTTGTCAGCGTTGGCTCTGTGACCACAGATCCGTGTTGCAGCTGCACACGGTGTTTTCTGAGAGAGCTTCACTGCTCCTGAGATTGATTTGTTCCTTGGCAAAATACTCTGTGATTCTGCCTTCTGCTCATGCTTGCAATTTGAATTCCATTTAGTGAAAGTTTTGGGTGCAGAGGGAAAAATCTAATCCAAGGGGCAGGGATAATCTGCCAGCCCGACAATCAGGGCTCAAGACCTGTAGGACTTCGCTTCTGCCACTGAAAGCATTGTTAAGAAACTGGGTCACTAATTATCATTCTTACAACTGACCTAGGAAATGCTGCTGGTTGATTTATTTCCAGCCTGTGCACTAATTCTTTGCTGGTGCTTGTGTAAATATTTTTGCAACAGAGCTACAAACATTTCAGAAGGGGAGATTTCAAATCAATCATGGATTAAACAGCATTAAAAACACAGGGGAAAAAAAATGCACCACATTTTAAAATATCCAAATGCTTATTTCTGTTAAAATAACGAACATCTTAATCTTTACAGATAATTAGCCATGGCCTTTTGGCTTTTGTTTAGACTGTTTCTGGTTGGTAATTCTAATGAGTAATTCACCTTATCCGAGTGCAGCAGAAGCACCATTGAATGTAAACTTGGTGTTATTCATTTCTCAGTTACATATGCAAATGAAATTATAGTAAAAATAAATGAATTTAAAAATGAAAGCAATGAATTTAAAAATGAAATTCAATGTCAAGCACAGTTTGCAATGCATGGAATTATCTGTGGTAATAAGTCTGGTTTGCTCCTGCCATAGCCTTCAGAATATGAAATAGCTTCTGGTAATCTATTCTACCAGCAGTTTGCAATCAATAACTATTCAGCAGTGAGGAAAGCCATGCCATCTTCCTAAAAATTAAGAATAATTTTTTCATGTTTCAAAACTAAAGGGCTTTAAAATTAACATCTCTATTGCAATATGTAATCTTAACACTAAACTTTTAGCCAGATATTATCATAGAATCACAGAATCCCAGACTGGTTTGGGTTGGAAGGGACCCCAAAGCTCATCCAGTCCCAGCCCCCCTGCCAGCAGCAGGGACACCTTCCACTAGACCAGGTTGCTCAAAGCCTCATCCAACCTGGCCCAGAACACTTCCAGGGAGGAGCAGCCACAGCTTCTCTGGGCAGCCTGGGCCAGGGTCTCACCACCCTCACACCAAAGAATTTCCTCCTCACATCTCATCTCCATCTCCCCTCTGCCAGTTTCAAGCCATCACCCCTTGTTCTGTCACTCCCTGCCCTTGTCACAAGTCCCTCCCCAGCTTTCTTGTAGCTTACAGGGGAAAAATGAATCCCATATCCACTGGGAATTTAAAAACTGGTTCTCAGTCTATATTCCTGCAACTCCCAGTGTAACCAAATGCAGACCAGTCTGGCTTGGGGAATCACAAAAGCAGCAGATGGCTGGGGAATTTTGTCTGAAATCGGTGCAGTGTGACCAGTCACGCAGCAGTTTTTTCCACTTTCTCCCACACCAGCACTCCCATAAAGGCACTGGAAGGAAAAACTGGCTCCCATCTGGGCTGCCAGGCTCCCTGCTGTGCTCAGAGACACCGCCAGTGACAAGGGCAGCCTTGTACAATCCCGTTTGCTGAGGATGAATGATTTTATCTCAGTTTAATTAGCTAGTAAAACACCAGCAATCCTTCTTCTTTAAAGATGATCACCACGCACACTCTTCGTGCCTGCAAAGCTTTGTGATCATTTTGCAAGACTGAATTTAGATTTAGATGAGATATTAGGAAGAAATTCTCTGCTGTGAGGGTGGTGAGACCCTGGCCCAGGCTGCCCAGAGAAGCTGTGGCTGCTCCTCCCTGGAAGTGTTCTCGGCCAGGTTGGATGAGGCTTTGAGCAACCTGGTCTAGTGGAAGGTGTCCCTGCTGCTGGCAGGGGGGTTGGGACTGGGTGAGCTTTAAGGTCCCTCCCAACCGAAACCAGTCTGGGATTCTGTGATAATTAGTGCTGCTTCCCTTCTCCTGCAGTTTGGTTCAGATGATGTTTCCTGGCCTGACTCCCCTCCCACCATCCCTCCCTCCCTTCCCCTCTCTTCCAGAGTCTTTCAGCCGGGTGAAATCCCGCGGTTCCCAGATCACATATGGTGATGCTGTCCCTTGGGCTCCCCTTCCCTGTGCCTTGGCCTTGGTTTCAGACAGAAAAGAGCTTTATGTGCTCATTCTTTTGGAGAGATTCCTTCTGTGCTGGCTGTCGGGTCAGCGTGGAGATGGGAGAACAAGCAGGAGAGCAGGGAGTGGTGAGGAGTGGTGGAGGGATTCACTGTCCCCTTGGAAAACTGGGGCAGATGAGGAAAATCCTGGGGACCATGGGCTCCAGGCACAACCAGAAGTGCCACAGCAAAGCTGGTGTGAGATGTTACACTTATTCAGTGTGTTCTCTCTATTTTTTTCTACGTTTTTTTTTTGTCTATAATTTTTTCTATAAATTTTTTTGTCTATCATTTTTTTTCTATATCCCTTTTTTTTATTTTAGGTCAAAGCCATTTACATTCACTCTGATATGTTCTCAGTACAAAACGGTTTGTTGACACCAACGTTAAAGGCTAAGAGACCAGAACTAAGAGCTTACTTCAAAAAACAAATAGAAGAGCTATATTCCAGCATCTCCATCTGAAACCACGGGAAGAACCTTCTGAATAACGGACTTTGTAGCAATATTAGGATAATACTCGAAAGTACAGAGCCAGAGTGGCACGGCTGAAATGGAAAAGCATCTGAATCTTACATTTGAGCCTTGCATTTTTCCAGGATTTCACCACTAACCATAATTTTCTTTCTTTTTTCCATCAGGTGTGATACAATTTATTTTTTACTCTATGTACACAGTAGGTTACTACTGAGAATGATGCTAAATTGCCACAGGATATGCAGAACTTTCAATCTGTGACCAAGTAAATTATGGAAACTTTACCTTTATTAATAACTACAAACATTTCTAATTAAAATAGGGAAGGTTTCAGGTATGTCTGTTGATATTTGATTGTATATAACCTAATACACTAGGAACTAAAAATGTGGATAATTCAATAATGTGGTCTACCTCAAACAATCAGTGATTGATGGTGAAAGTCTGTTTTCCCTAATCTGGAACTTCAAGCTGGATATAGGTTTATATATTAAGTGATAGTTTTTTATATTTTCCAGGAGAGAAATTACATTGATTTGATTTAATCATTAATGACCTAATTAACAAGAATAAGAGACAGGAATGAATCTCTCGCTGTTGGTAATTAATAGATATATTATTATATTACATCTAAGGGATTAATATGACCTTGGAATGACAAGAGGAGGTTAGGAAGCGTTAGGATGGAATTCCCTTGGTTTCCTTTTGATCCAAACTCAGTTTATCCATGGCATGCTGGTTTTATGCTAGGGTCTCCTTTGGCACAGGACATCTGAACTACTCAAACCAAGAAGGTTTCAAAAGCATTGCTGGCTCTGGGGTGGCTTTCTGTGGGGCTCCCCTTAACCCTTATGCTCCCGCTCCCTCATTTAGTACTTTCCACGCTGCTAATCCTGCGTGGTCCAGTTGGACTGACTCCCTTCCAGTGCTAAAGAAAGGGAGCACAAGGTATGAGCTGCGATTCTGAGCGGAGCTTCCCCAAACCCATGGGTTTGGGAGAAAGGCCAACTTGAGGTGCAGCAGTGAAGGGTGGAAGAGGAGGAAACGCTGCTCCAAAGGCTCACGGGGATGGGTGAAAGGTGGTGTTACCGCTTGTGAGGTGTCATGGAAGAGTAAAACATCGGATGGGGTTGCAGAAAGTCCTGCTGAGAAGATATATCTCTGCCTTCAAGACATCTGGAAGCCTCAGTTCCCACTGTCATCACTTCTAGTGGCCTCTCTGGAACAAACAGCAAAGGAGTTTGGATGAAACCTTCGATTTCACAACCGGCTGCAGCCACCAGAAAGGGGATGAGTCCCATGTGGAAGAGGAAGAGACTCCAGGACTCTCTCCTGACATAAAGCACTGTACAAAATGATGAGAAAACTGTAACGTCAAGTGGCTTCAGTACCTGGAGTGCTGGTGGCTTCAATACCTGGAGTGTTGGTGGCTTCAATACCTGGAGTGTTGGTGGCTTCAGTACCTGGAGTGTTGGTGGCTTCAGTACCTGGAGTGTTGGTGGCTTCAATACCTGGAGTGTTGGTGGCTTCAGTACCTGGAGTGTTGGTGGCTCCAATACCTGGAGTGTTGGTGGCTTCAATACCTGGAGTGTTGGTGGCTTCAGTACCTGGAGTGTTGGTGGCTCCAATACCTGGAGTGTTGGTGGCTTCAATACCTGGAGTGTTGGTGGCTCCAATACCTGGAGAGTTGGTGGCTCCAATACCTGGAGTGTTGGTGGTTTCAGTACCTGGAATGTTGGTGGCTTCAGTACCTGGAGTGTTGGTGGCTTCAATACCTGGAGTGTTGGTGGTTTCAGTACCTGGAATGTTGGTGGCTTCAATACCTGGAGTGTTGGTGGCTTCAGTACCTGGAGTGCTGGTGGCTTCAATACCTGGAGTGCTGGTGGCTTCAATACCTGGAGTGTTGGTGGCTTCAGTACCTGGAGTGTTGGTGGCTCCAATACCTGGAGTGTTGGTGGCTTCAATACCTGGAGTGTTGGTGGCTCCAATACCTGGAGTGTTGGTGGCTTCAATACCTGGAGTGTTGGTGGCTTCAGTACCTGGAGTGTTGGTGGCTCCAATACCTGGAGTGTTGGTGGCTTCAATACCTGGAGTGTTGGTGGCTCCAATACCTGGAGAGTTGGTGGCTCCAATACCTGGAGTGTTGGTGGCTCCAATACCTGGAGAGTTGGTGGCTCCAATACCTGGAGTGTTGGTGGTTTCAGTACCTGGAATGTTGGTGGCTTCCTTCTGCTAAACAGGGTCCTAAATATATCTGTGTATTTTAATAGCTGCTGTTTGTTGCACCAGTGCATACTAGCATGGAGCTGTGCCTGCTAGATCTTCTTTGCTAGGACAGTGAAAGCACACTTATTTTCTCTCTTAAACCAGAATCTGTTGTAGATTTTTGAAGCTAAAAGTTGAATTTTTTAATCAAAATTATCTCTTTTTTTTTTTTCCCTCTGAAATTCCATCGCATGCTTCAAAATGAAATAAATGGAATTAATGAGTTAGTGATGCACACAGACTGATTTATTGCAGTAATTTCTGAACAAAACAATACAAAATAAGCTGTATCAGCCAACATAACTGCTCATATAAAGAATATAGCAGTTTGATTTATCAAATGTGGAAGGTTTTATCTGAATCCCTTTTTGAACCTGATTCCCCATTTGATTCCAGTGCAAAGACTCAGATCAGTCCAAAGCAAATAAGAAATACCACTCCTGTGATCCCATGGGATTGTACATTCATTTTTCCCCAATGCACGCAGCAACAGCATCCCTGGGGAATTTGCATCGATGGAGGAGAGGAATTACCATATAAAATCTGGCTCTTTAGGTCAAGTCATAAAGGATTTTAATCTCTGCAGAGTCTAGCTCATCTCCTTTTTGTATCAGCCAAAACACAGGCATCACACACACACACTTCAAAGCAGTGAAGAATTAGACTCGGGACAATTTCCTGTCTGTTTTAATGTGACACACTTTAAAAATAATAAAACAAAGTCATTTAAATAAGTACAGAAAAGCTATTTTCCACTGACCTTCTTCTACCACATGAATTTAATTTACTGTTCTCCTAAGATGATTTCAGTTTACCAGACTTTTCTAGGCAACTAAACTCTGATTTTGTATAAGTATAGACAATCCCAATATGAGTTTATTTATGGCTTAAATGGCTGCTATTTTTCCATATTATAATGCTGAGTAATATATCTGTATTCTTCTTTTGGTATTTGATGCAAAATGTCAGCTGCATTAGAGCCAAAGATATCAACACCAAAAGAATAAGAAAGAAAAAAAAAATACAGACTTGGCCCCACTAGGATGATGCAAAAAAAATTTTAGAAGAAATTGTGTTGTCACACCAGAAGTTTGAATACTTTCAGAACTTGTGGCAGGCTGTATAAATAAACTCAAATCTGTCTTTAATACTTTCTTGTGTAATCAGATTTTCCTCTGCAGGTCACTCTGTCTCGCCATAATCATAATAGTGTTGTGAGAGATTAAAACTTGAAAAGAACACGTGTGTAAGGCATGAGCTAGGCACAAACATGCTGCTCTTCAGACCCCAGGAATAGTTATTTTCCATTGAGCTTTAAACTGAAATACTTCTTGTGACCACCAAGGAAAAATCCCCAGGGCTAGCCAATAACCAGTTGTTTGTTTTGATTTTTTTTTTTCCCTCAAGATACCAAATTACAAAATGAATTTCTAATATTCATCTTATTGATGGAGTTGAGGCTCAAGTGCCAAGTGGTGATGCTGGTTTGTGAAAAGCCCTGTTCCTAATGGCTTCAGGCTGATGGGTTTTAATTAATCACTATCAATCTGGGGGATCATTCTGTAATCAAAGAATGAAAAACCACAGGAAACCCACTGACATGGTGTCACAAAAGCACTATGGCATTGAGTGGCCAAGTGGGGCAAAGCAATTTTGCACCCTCTTCCCCCAAAAGCCACGGGCTGAGGTTCTGTATTCTCAGATATTTTAAATATGAGAGGTTCTTCCTGGGCCTGGTGCTGTGAAATCACTGGAAAAACCATTTCCAGTGCTTATATATAAAAACCAGAAGAAAACACATATTTCCAGGAAGATCATATTGTTTATTTAAGTATTTTCTATGTTCTTTGCTCGATCTATTGCACAGATAAAATGCTGTTCTGCCACAGAAACGGTCAAAGACACAAGTGGGAGCAGAAACCATATCAGAGTGTGGGCAGGAAATGCACAGCATTATTCTGTCCTGAAAAGCACGTTAAAAATGGTTGTTGTGCATCAGGTGAGAGAGGGATGGCGAGCTGTGTATTGATAAAAGTCCTATATTTCAATGTGTCCTCGCTGTTAGTAAGTCTAGATCAACATCCAAAAAGTCCAGTGTCATTTTTGCCATGAATACAAAATTCTTGCATATAACAAAATAATATGATTTAATCATCTGGAATGAAACAAATTAACTATTGATTATTTTTTTTAATTGTTATAATTATTATTATTATTTTCCATGTGTTAAAAGCACAAAGTGGTGATCTATATGTAAATAAACTGCTACAAGATGAATGTAAACTGGGAAAGAATATACTATTTTTGCATGGTAACAGATTACTTAAAAGACCTCTCGATGCCTTACAAAAAAACATTTGGAAAAGCATTTTATTTAGAGGCAATTCTACCTGTGTACTTTTTGTATCTTTAGCTCGCTTTAGTTTGGACTGTGGGGGGGGAAAAATTATCAAAATTAGATCTTTGTTTCTTCTTGGAATTAATATTCTTCAGTACATTGCACATTCAGTGGTTTCTACACCACTTTTACTCCTGTTAAATGATGAGGCTATGCTTTTTGGAGGAGAAAATGGGATGCTTGTAGTCTGGGAGGGAAACAGTTTTAGATTCCCGGAATTGTTCCAAAATAAAATGTTTTCTGAGGCATCTGGAGCCCCTTTAAGCCCTTCACTTCATTTCAGCTTTGTGTTCTGTATTGTAGCAAAGTACGAGCGGCGAACAAAGGAGGCTTTTTCCTAAGTGTTGCCTATTCTATTTTCAACTGGAAGTGAAGGGGTTAAAATAGAACATATACATTTGTGTAAAAAATAAATAAATAAATACATAAATCTTAACTGTAATTAAAGATTTTTCAGTTTTGGTATATTAGCATGTATATCAAAAAGCAATCTATGGAAACTTTTGTAAAGAATTAAATTGTCACCTTTCTCAAAACTGCTCATAAGATTTTTCTCGTGGACTGACATACAATAAAAGCTTTTTTTTTTTAATAAAATCTGTTGTTACTCCAGCACTCTGTCCTCACAATCTGTAGGAAGTCGTTCAGAACGCGTGCCTATACTAAACGTGTTGTAAAATATATATATATATGTAAAATAAAATAACGACCAAAGGAATATTAGAACCTGAGATTGATTTTAGCAATCTTCTACGAAAAAAACTTGTTGCAAAGATCCCTGAAGACGCAGGAATCTTTCTGTAATGGTTTCCTTTTTTAATTTTAAATCAATAATACTATAACCAAATGCATATGCTTGTTTAGTATGAATTGACAATTGGGAATGCACAGTATTTTTTCAGACTATGTGTCTAAACCAATAAAGTTTTAAAGCGTTTGGTCTCTACTCCAGTTTTGGTGTGCACTTGCATCTCTCCTTTCACTTGGAAATGGAAAGAATTCAACTCAAAAATTGATGTTAACGAAGCAGTGAGCAGTGCTCAGCCAACCCCAGCTGAGACGTGAGGTCTGGCCGATGAAAGGAACCGAATTCATGCCGTTTCGACAGTGAGATGTGGTGTTAGAAACCCAATTCTGCAGCATCTTTGTTAGCCACAGGCAGTGAGCGGGAGCGGCAGCACCCGGTACCGCCTGCCAGAGCCACGCCCCCTTGGGCTGGCTCACGCCTCCCTCAGGCATAGCCACGCCTCCCTCAGGCTGGGCCACGCCCCTCCCTTCTGGCTGGGCCACGCCCCTCAGCGCTGTCGCACCGGCCCGGTGCCGCAGGGTGTTGGCGCCGCCTGCCGGCAGCCGTGGGTGCCGCCGCGCACGCGCGCTGGAGGCGGGGGCGGTGGTTGGCGCTGGCGAGGGGCGGGCGGAGGCCGCGCGGACGGGTCTGGTCCCCTGAGGGCGGCCTGGGCTCAGCCCCCGCCGTCTCCTCCCCGTCTCCTCCCGCGACGGCGCGCAGGCCGGCATGGAGCGGTTCCGCTGGCAGAGCGCTCACCGGGGCGCGAAGGCACCGCGGAAGAAGCGCCGCTTGTCCCCGCTGCCGGGGACGGTCGGTCCCCCGGGCAGAGTCGGCAGCCGGGCCGGCGCCTCCCAGCCGTGCCGGCGGCGGCTGTTCGGGAGCGCGGGTCCCTGTGGGCCGGAGCCCGGCTGTAAGCGCTTTTCCTCCCGCCGGCGCCTGGGGTGGAGCGCGGCGGGGCCGGGAGGCCGAGTCGCGCCAGCGGGGCGGCGGCTGAGGCAGGGCCGGGGGTAGCGGGGCGAAGGCGGGCGGACAGGAGGGGCCGTGTCCAACGCTTGTGTTTCGGTAGCGGTGAGGATGCCGCTCCGGTTCAGTCACGCTCCGGGGAGGGCTCTTACCGACCGTGACCCGCTACACGCGGTGCGGCTTCGGCGTCCCCCTTAGCCGTGTGGGGTTCTCTGCTCTTGGCCCAGCCCAGCCGGTGCTGTGGGAGGGTGGGAAGCGGTTTGTTGTTACCCGTGGCCCTCAAGTTGTGCCAGGAAATTGGATACGAGGAATAATTTCTTCATCAAAAAGGTCGTCAAGCATTGGAACAGGCTGGGTAGTGGAGTCCCCATCCCTGGAGATGCTCAAAAAACATGTAGCCATGGCACTTGGGGACATGGTTTGGTGGGCGTGGTGGTGTTGGGTTGATGGTTGGGCTTGGTGATCTTAAAGGTCTTTTCCAGCCTTCATGATTCAGTGATCCTATGCCAGCAGGTGCCTGATCTGGAAACAGGACTGCTTCCTCTGGTTTAGTTGTTAGTGAGTAATAAAAAAGGTTTTTCATTTTGTGAGGTACTCTTTCCCCCCCGCCCCCCACTATCTACTCATGTCCTGTAGAAATGTCACAACAAAACTCTTGCCCACCTTGTGTGAGGATACTTTAAAAAAGTGCTTAAAGTTGTTCCTCAAAAGGAACAGCTTCATTGTTGAATGCAATTTAGCAGATTGGAGACCTTAAAGAAAATAATACAGTCTGTGGAGAAGGTAAAGTGGAAGCCGACAGTGAGAGTGTAACTTGCTAAAATAAACGAGGAAGACCAGTGTGGGATGTCTTGGTCCCACACTGATCTTGATAATTTAAAGGTAAGGCTTTAAATTGCTGTTCTGGCATACAATGAATGTTAGTTTCTATCTCAATCCTGCTCTGCTCTTGTAGGTGTTCAGTACTCTTGTGTAGTACTTTGAACCCAGGTAGAGTACAGGTTACTTCCATAGTGGGGTTCTTTTTTTCTCTTTTAATCCAGAGGTTTCTAAACCACCTGAAGTATTTCTTGAAGTCTGCTGGTTTTTTGGTCTTGTTGATATACTGATTAAAAAAATGGGTAAAAAAAAATAATAAAGGAAATTCCGACTTTACAATGTTTGTGATAATAGAGTCAAAAAATTGTTATGGGCATGGAAGAGGGGGAGCTGCTAAAAGTGCTCTGTTAGAAGTAATAATCTAAATTTTAATAGTAAAAGTAAAATTACTGAAATAAATACTTGTTCTTCCCTAGTCCTGAAGGGCAGGTCCAGTGTAAAAGCCCTACCAAAAATTAAAGAACATCTTGAAGTCACCAGAGCAAGCCCTTCATCCAACCAAAGGTGTGTTAGAACTCATTCAGATACAGTCATAACACTAGCTGTGCTTTTATATCATTTTGCCTGCATGAGATATCTCTTGGAGCTATGCAGTCTGAATTCTCAGTAAGCTGATGTTTGTCAGACTATTTGTTGGCACCTCATAAAGACATTTTGTAGTTTTTATTGCCTTTCTCTAGGACAGTGTCGCTCTGTGTATTGAGTTTAGCTCTGTTCTTCAACTGCAGCAGTCAAGTGAACGTCAGAGAAACAACTGACTTAGAAAAAAATGAAGAGAAAATAGAAGAAAGCACTGTACCAGTGAAGGTGAGAATGTTGTCTTGCTCTTTATTCATAATTAGGGAGGCTAAATCAAAGAAATGTGACACATTACATTCTTTTCTACTCCATTAGAATTTCCTGTGTGTGCACACACACATTTGTCAGGCTGAACTTGGTCCTGGATTCTGGTGACATTTTCCTGTGTCTTTGACCAGAATAAAAACTATTGGAGCTATTGGTAGCATGGCAAACACATCAGTACTAATTATCCTTAATGAGGAAAGGCTGTAGCAGTTGTGTGGTGTAGAAGAGATCTCATTAGAGTGTGATTCCAGAGAATTGCTCACATCTAGTTCAGACACAGCCCTTTGGCAAGTGGCTGTTGCTCTCTTCCTCGTGTTAGTACAACTGAGCAAAGTATTTTGAGCTGGCTGAGCTGAAATGTTACAGGACAGTTCATGCTGCAGCAGTCAGAAAATAGTTCACTAGGTGTGTTTGAACTGAGATCTGCTACAGCAAAGGGCCTGAGCCATAGTGGTGTAAAATTATTTTTCTTTAAAATGTTAGCTCTCATTATAGCCCACCAATTATTTATATTTCCTTTAAATGCTTCGTGTCACAGAATATCCTGTGTACACAGCATAGTTAATTTTATTTATAGAAATGATCTAGGATGCTGAAAGTGAGCAGTGTGAATTTAGCCTCCCAAAAAAAAGTAAAAAAGATCAAAAGACAGGGAAATTCATTTCTCCACTGCTGTCTTGGGCATGACTTCAGGTGATGGCAGTGTACCTTCACTGGAAGTCTCATCCAGCAAAGCTTGCAGGATCAACTGATTGGGTACTCCTCATGAATTCTAGGTCTGTAAGTCAGGCTGCAGTTTTGTTAATGATGCTTGAAAAAACTCTGTACAAGTTACACTGTGAGTAGCAAGTTTAAGCAGTGAAGTACCAGAGAGTAAGTTTCTGAGCATCTCCTAATGTACAGATCCATTTAATTGCATTTCTTTGTCTACATCTGGCTTTCTCAAGTCATTTGTATTGGTGGTTTAATTGTAGGAATCCCTGATAATCAACTTTGAAAGTAAAGAAAGTTTGAAAAATGCTGAAGTGACTTCAAGTGAGTATAACAGCAATACATTATATCATTAGGTACATTTTTAGCTCTGTATAAATGTAAAATTTGTTAATATAACGTTAATTCTATTTCTCTAAAAGTACTGGTGTGCTGTTCTTGTACTGGTTCTGACTGCCTGAGGGTTTGAGACCACTGGCTGGACTTGTGCCTCTCGTTCCAGCATGTGCCTT